>OY728157.1:848204526-849454526 GCA_963277665.1 Viscum album | reverse complement strand
TAGAGAAATTACCTCTATTGAAAGAATTTTGAAAAATATATAGATAAAAAAGGGATTATTATATAAAATGATATAGAAAGAGTTCAATATTCTTTAATAAATATTTTTATAACTGAACAGGGACTATGAATGATAAATCGACTTAAATTAATTGATGATAAATGATGCTGCAGAAGGTCTATAGGGAAAGATTCACATTACATTAACTATATAGGCAATTTAGAATGAAAAAATATTATAAGGAATTTCATTGATGAAAATGGAAATAAAAAATAATGAAAAAAATTAATTCAATTTTCAAATTATTTATCAATTATTCAAATTTTAGAAGATTAAGAAACCTCAAAGGGGTGATGTGTTGATGCCAAAGTAGGTGGATTTTACAAGAAAAGAGAAATCCATAGATTTCTAAATTTAAAATAAAAAAGTGAATAATATTGGGATGTGACTATGGGTGCCATGAAAGTATAATAAAAATGTTATATTGAAGGATTCTCATAGATCGACACCCTTTACTAACACATAGAACAAAAATATGTATACAGATATCAATGAGAATTACTGATGGAAAAATATAACGAAGGGTATTTTAAAATATACATAGAGGTACATGGTAGGTCAAATATTATAAAAAATGGATAAATGACAATAATATGATGAAATCATTACCCATTACATTATGATAATCATAAAATATTTTAAGCACTTGTATATTTTAGAATGGTATTTATGTCGATCCATAGGAAATAAATCAGGCGTGGAGGTGAAAATAATATCATATGTTATTGAATTTTTTTCCAAATTAAACCTAATATTATTTAAGAGATTGGATATATATATATCTTTGCAGTTGACAAAATTATTTTAAGAGTTTTTAATGTTTTTGGAACATGTAGTGGATTTTTTTGACATTTGGATAATGAATGTTTCCTAATACAAAATTTATACCTGAAAAAATATTTAAATTATAATATTCTCCGATTTCGATATTTATATTTGAAGACCTATTCATAGTATGATAATTACCTATTAATATATATGTGTTGGAAACACTATTCATTGTATGATATTTCCTAGTAAAAAAATTTTCTAGAAAAAATATTCATAGTATAATATTTACCTAGAGAGATATTTGTTATAGAATCACCCTTTTTATTAATTTACTTTCTATAAGATAGTGTGATATATATTGTTACCTAATATCACTTGTTTTGGAATCACTATTCCTTGAATGATATGTAATTCCCCAACCGAAGAATCCTAAATTTGGTGCCTTAATTTATTACATTGGAATTATTACAAGGAATTACATCACTATGTAATAATGAGTTTAGTAGCCTTGGTATACATGATATATACATGGTTCCCTTTTTTTACTTTGGGAATATTAAAAAAAACATAGTACACATGAAAAGTAAATTATAAAAATTCTTCTACAATCGTTCGACTATATATTATTCATAACCAAGGAAAATGAAAAAAAGGGTTAACTAAAATTCTTATTAAGGGGTAAATTACGATAGAGATATCATTACTCAATGATTATAATTTTCATTAAACTGAAGATAATTGAACAAAAATGCCACTTAATCAATAAACTGATAATGGAATGAATCCATATATGTTTTCATAGTGAAAATATCATTGATAATAATAATATAATTTTTAATGAAAATAAAGATTAATTATACAATGTATTGAATCTACAACACGAACCACTTTAATGACAAGACATATTATCTTATCTGTTTACGTTTTTGTGTAAGAAAATTGTCAAATTATTCATGGAAACAAAAAAAGGCGTTTTCACCAACTGGATTGCATCATATGAACAATTGATACATATAGGGGATTATATTAACTAGTACTCAACTTATTTCATGAAATTACAAATCATTCCTCATAAATTGACGAATCTTTTTAAAATGAAATTTTAAATAAAAGTGTCCCATAACATATTGAAATATATGAAACCTATGCCACATAAGAGTAAATAATTTTAAAATGAATCATTGAATACAATGTATATAAATATTTTTGTGATATTATATCACAAAGGGTAATTATACCAAAAAATATAAATTAGTGGTGAATATGGCATTTCGTACCGAAATAAAAGTGTGTCGAGAAATACCCTTAAATTTTGACTTAAATTAATTGAATTTATATTAAAATTAGGTATATTTGTTTAAATAATGTTATTAATTTATAAATGAAACATATATATAGTTATTATATGATATATGATCCCCTTATACCATATTATCACAATCCAGTTAATAATATTTTGTTATTACCTTTTTTGCAGGTGTTAATTGCTACATTTTCCTATCCATGTTTTTTCATGCAAGTCCAGGTTATTATGCATATGATATATTTACTTCAATTAAATACTCATATAATGGTCTTATATATCATATTAATTCATTGTATACATTATTTTAAACATTATTTAAATTTGAATATGGAAAATGAATCACATCACGGTTGGGAGATGGTAGGCCTTACGTAACCACAAAAAACAGTTCCATTCCCTAAATGTAGAAATGGTAAGGAAGTACATTGTATATTAATTTTTATAGATTCAATATCATTTGTTATTTGTTATATGTATCAATTATTTTCATAAATATATCCATCCATGTAAATTTTTGATGCAAAATAGATGAATCCCCGATGTGGATACTGTAAGTTGTAGATACACACGTGCAGTGCTTTATTTTTCTATAGAAGGCTAAAAGGATGAATATGGACATACTATAATCCAAATAAAATATCAAAATAAATAATATTCATTAGTTTTTACATTATCATGTAAAAAATTGATTATGATTTGGATGAAAATGGTATCATAAATGTGTTGATAAATATGATTACCTCTTCATTTATAGACTTCCATTAATATCTTCTTATGTGATCTAGGATAATTATTTAAAAAATGGGAATAAACTATAGAATATAAAAAACGATTTTGAGATGATAAATGGGAAGGGTTTTGTCTTGATATATGGCTCAAATTTGTGTAAGGAAGTGAGGGAGGAGGTTTCCTTTCATAATTATATTTTGGGAAAATATCAAAAAACCAAAAAATATAAAAATATAATATTGAACATATAGATACAATGGCATTGTAATGGCCAATAAATTAATAGGGTAATAAATTATATACCATGTGTTTGCCCTTTTTTAATATTTATGATTTTGTGTGACTGGTAAAGAATTTAATAATTGAATAATTCAAAAAATATAAAAATTGACAAATTTAATACTATTACATAAATTTGGACTGAAATACATCAAGAAAAAGTGGGAATTTGAATATAATGATTTAAAAAATCTTTGAAATATCCTATTGATATGTAAAATTCATAATACACATTAATTCATACCAAATATATCAAAATTAATAATTTTATAGTAAACTACTTTATTTTTAGGTCAAAAAATAAACACTGTATTAACATTGCACAATAATTTATGATAATTATGTAATTTATAAAATTTAAATATAAATTTCTATAAGTAAAATAATATAATTAAGTTCATAATAGACATTTATTTTTTTCATATCATTATTTTTTACCTATATGGACACATATAATATATTAAATACAAATAGTGTGACATTTTGTAACTACCGTTAATATAAATAATAAATAAGTTATTTTTATGAAATAGTGTCCATTAAATAGACCCAACTATATATTAATGTTATAAGGGTAGAATTTATTTAATACAATAATATTTAAGCAGTTCTATGCCACATTCTCACACTCATTCAATCTCATTAACTCTTATCGTGATGACATGGATTTTTATTCATTGTGGACCAATATTGTTACTATAAAATGACAAAAAGAACCACAAATGAATCATGGAATATATTCTAAACTATATAATAATCAGTTGGAAAAATTTCATAATTTTATAAATTTTACATCCTTTAATAAATTATTATTTATTTAAATATAAAATTAATGTTAATATTTACACTATTGATTTAATGTCTTAATAAAAATATCATAACAACAAGACAACTTTGAAAATATACCTCTATAAAATCACTAACATGTAAAATTATTCTATAAAATTCATGGATGGCATTAATTATCCAAAATTATATATATATATATATATATTTAATATAATTTATTTGATATTTCCATTATTTAAACATTTACTTCATCATCATTCTATCAGCATTTAAGTTAATTATTTTATCACATAAAAAATATAAATAATTAACCATGATATATATAAGTCTGTAACCTTTGAAATAAATATTTATAGTCACATACATATTCTAAATAAGCCTATATTAAAATTTTTATATTTATTAAAACATAAATAAGACATCTATGACATTTCATTAAAATAATAAACTATAATGGGATTAAATTCATCCAAGTGCCTCTATGAGGCCATAAAATCATCAAATGGATGTATTTGGTTGAAAATAAGTCATAAAATAAAATCATAATGACTTTTGGAGTTATATTTATAATAATTATTTTATTATATTTACCCTCAATTAACTGATTTATCATTAACCATGGTAAAAAGATTATTAATGTTACTATTTATATACTCATAATATAAAAGCTACCAATATAATAAATATTTACCTTCTAATTAAAAAATTGGAATCCATTTTTCATAATTAACATAATATAAATGGCTTAAATAAATTTATAATTAATATCAAAGATGGAACAGGAAAACTTGTTTATAATTTAAAAATGTTAAAAACAAAGAATTTTTTTATCTAAATTCACTGTAAAATTGATTCCAATAAATAAAATTTGAATAAATTATATAATATTTATATATTTATAATTTAAAACCAATCAAAAATAATATTTCAAACTATAAATGATATTGATGAAAAAAATATTTCCAACTAAAATTCAATATGTTTCAAAATTCTCCAAAACATTAAACTTATTAAAATAAAAAAAATTAATTCAAAAATATATATATATATATTGATTTAAAATAGGACGATTTTTTTAAAAATATTATCTATAAAGGTGTCAAAAAATATACATAAAACATCTTCTCCATCAAAAGGTGGTAAATTTTCGTTTTCAAAAAATAAATCATTTATTATTAAAAGTGGATTTGTTATTATATCATGACTAAAAATAAAATACAATTAATGTAAAACATTATATAGATTGTTTTATAGCTTAATTTTTTTTATATAATTTTGAAAGAATGAGTTTTTAATTTTACAATTATAATATGTACTTGTGTTCATTAAAATGTTTTTCAGAAAAATATTTCATTTTATTTTCAAGCTGTGTTTTATTTTCATTTATTATTAATTGGTAATAAAATAATTCATTATATCTATATGTGTGTGTCTTCCATAGATTTATAATTATTTTAATAATATTAATATCGTCCATTCTTATAGATAGATTATAATGATAACATTAAAATAATAATATTATGTTGTTCAATTAAACCTAGTTTACCATGAAACAGAAACAATCGAAAATGATAAATATAAAAGTAGAATAAATATCAAATATTGGGGTGTTACATTCTACCATACATAAATAAATTATATCCCAACAAATTTAAATTTCAATTCAATAATCAACGATTGATTCTTGAAAATTCTTTAATGGGAAACCCATATAGGAAATTGGGTAAATGAAACACACTATTAATCAGAGGGAATGAGATAGTAGATTTTCACCACAAAATTATGTTTCTGATTATGAATTAATTATTGGGAAGTGAAATCATGTAACTGGGAGAGAAATATAAGTATAATATTTTAATTTTGTATGATAATGAACAGAGAAATTATAATTATAAACATCCCAAACCATAAATCTACTATTGTTTAAAAGCTTATTGATTTAATATAAATAAATGTAAACATATAACATTTATTTTTCAAAAATTCATTTTCATATAGGTGGTGAATTCTTGTAATCTATAGATAATAACTGTATAAAATATCTAATATTTTTAATTTTCATGTCATATGTAGAATCTTACCATTCATCTATGTTACAATCTATTTTGACTTCATCATTAATTCCTATAAATATATCTTCAAGATGATTTTTATGACAGAATCACTTTAATTATTCATAGTATCGACAAGTCATTACATCATCGATTGATTTTTTACTTAAAAAATATGGATGGAAAATGACATCCAATATTATTTATCACACTTATGACCTGAAAATATAATAACCAATTTTTAACTTAATCCATTTCATAAGTAGTGAATTTGAGGACATTCCCAAATTAATTATTGTCAAATTCAAAGGCTAAAATGTATTTGGAAGGTCACAAAATTCCAAAAATAATATCAACATTTTATATTTTTCCCCAATAATATAGTATATCTCTTATTTTCACATACCAAATATTTCAATACCTTGATCACCACAAAACATCATTCAATATAGGACTGCTTTGAAAAAATTAAATCTCATGTTATTGAATATATTCCTTAAATCCAAACATACAGTGTGCCAAAAAAATACAATATAAAATACCAAATCACTAACCACTTTCATAGTCATGAATACCATCCCATAAATATATATGTATCATATTATCTATACATAAATAATATATTAAGGGTTATCTTCCCTCAATCATGTGTTTCTAAAATGATCAAAATTACAAAGAATCATTTATTTTGGTTACTAGTACTACTCATCAAGTGATTCAATACACTTAAAAAAAGTACAGTAGTACAATAATTATATAGCTAGATAATAATTGATAAAGTAGAAATGGAATCTAAACACACAATTAATTTAATCATTCCAATTCATTCATAAAAAATTAACTATGTTTAATAATCTTATTCCATAATAACTCATTCATATCATATGTCATTTTGTGTTTCATCATCATTAGTAATATGACCTTCCATATTTTACTATTGATATTTCCTTTTGGGACATTAATTTTTATAACATTCAATAGTCGATAATACCTGAGGCCATTTTTTGCATCCACTTTTTAACCAAACCATTCTTTATTCTTTTGTAGTTACAAAAATTGTGTCCTTCTCTCGCATATTGAAAAAATCATCCATTTCATCAAAGATATTCACATTGGTTTTTTCTTCTCAAATTATAAATATATAACAACCCCAATCTTCGTTCTTTCATGGTTTCCACCATCTGAGCTTTCAAAAAACTCTATCATTCTCTTATTTTGTGAGTACTATAGTTGGTTAAGGGGTAATTTTTAATTATATATATTGTTAACATGTCAATAATAATCATTATATTCTTAATTATAGTTATTATCTCACATTATATCACATGAACACATTTTATATCACATTCATTATTGTCCCAACTACTTATAATTCTATACATTGACTAAAACCAAAAAAAATTACAATTTCACCAATACTAATTGATGTGATATAATCATGATCAACCATTTATTGGATGTGTAAATCATGAAATTTTGTTCTCAGTATATAAGTCCACATGTTTTACAGGAATTATCCATGGTCATTACTAATTATATTGGATTTTATCCTATACATAAATGTATCGTCCAAAGTAATTTATGGGGATACTTTCATTAGTCTATGTTTTCTTAACCATATTTCACATGGTTTGAACTAAAATTCAATTTATTCCTACAGTAACACCCCTACCCTAGAATCCTAGTTCCAGTGCTCTAGTTTACTGCATTGGCATGATTAAATGGAATTACATCACAAATGGATGAATAATTTATTAGTATTGGTCAACTAGATACATATATGGTTTCCTTTTTTTACATTGGGAATGAGAAATAAAACAAAAAATATAATAATAGTATGTTATAAGAAATCCTAAAAACTGTTACGAAGATCTCTTCTTAATAACCTCAAAAGAGGAAAAAAATATGGGTGAGACTAAATTCATAGTGTGGGGATAAGTAAAATGAGACTATAATGAATCATTTGTCATAATAATCATTTCATGATATATAAATATGAAAAAATTCCATTTATTAAACAAATATATAATTAAATTCAACCATGGAATTTTTTATAGTGAAAATTTTCAAGATAATTAGATCTGGATGGACAGTGAGGGAAATGATTAATTATTGAATGTCATTAATCTGGAACATGAAGCATTTTACTGTCAACACCTATTCTCAGGATATTTTTACAATGTGGGTAGAAACTCATATGAATCTTCTTGCATGAAAACATGAAGGGTTTTTCAATAAGTATTTTATATAATGTGAACATTAAATTCATTGTGGGTCATACATTAACCAGTTCCCAACCCATTCCATTAATTTCGAAAATCATTCCTCATATATCAAATAATCAATTTAAAAAAATATTTTTAAATCAATGTGTTTCATAGAAATTTAATATATTTCAATCACAACCCCATAATATTAAATAATAATTTAATTAAACAATAAATACCATTATGATAAAGATATTCATTATATTATATATCAATGGGGAAATACAGAACACTATATAAATAAGTAGTTATGTAGGCATATCTCATAAAAATAAAAGTGAGAGGATAAAAATAGATACCTTGCGATTTCATTTAGTATAATGTATTTTATCTTCCTATACAATATTTTAAACCATGTTATTAACTTATACCATAACCATAACTATTTTTATGTTATCATATATGATCCTCTTATTCTATCGTATCACTCATTTGATAATAATATTTCTTTATTATTGTAGTTTTTGGTTGTTAACTTCTTGATCTTCTTATGCACATTTTTTCATGTATGTGATCATTCATCTACATATTATATAGTTCATTATTCAAGATAATGATATTAAATTTAAAGATAATATTTTTATTCATTATATAAATTATTATTATCATTATTGAATGGATAACATGGAAAATGAATTGCATCCTGTCATGGAGACGGTAGGCCCTACGTATGTATGAACGAAAATATCATTCCCTTAATAGTTGAAGGGTAAGTAAGTGTGTAGTAAATTAATTTTCTGATCAATAATATAATATCTAATTTATTTTATATGTTCATTACTTCCATAATTATATCCATCCAATTATCGTGGTTATGAAAAATAGATTTAACCTTGGCATGGAGATGGTAAGTCATGGGTACGCACACACAATGCTTTCAATTATCATAATATGGATCAAATATTTAATACGGTCTCCCATAATAATGATAATAATACCAAATCATATTTATTATACATTTGTTATTAATTTATTATTGAACAATAAAATTATTAGGATGTGGAAAAAGAAACTAATTTGAAAGAGCCTATAAAGATGATTACTTCTTCTTAAGAGTACTTCCATTAATCATTTTTTATGTTATATAGGGTGTGTATTTAGGATGGGGAAAACCCAATAGAACAAAACTAAATATGTTTATAAAAGAAATGGTTAGGGTTAATTCTTGCTATATGGATTACATTTCTGTGATTATGTGATGAACGAGATGCCCTTTTATAATTGAGGTGAGGAGAACATTGTTGGATTGATATATAGATGAATTTTTATATTAGATGGAACAATACAAGAGGGGGTGAATTGTAGGTTATAAAACTTTGTGTTTAAGAACATAAGAAATTAGTTTAAAGGATCTTAAACTAATACAATTTCCAACAAATAAAAAAAGCCACAATTGACTTGGATATAAATGATATGATACAATGTAATACTATAAGAAGTGTAAATAAATTGTAATCAAATGAATAAAATAATCAGAGTAATAAAACAGAGAATGATTCTACAATAAAGTGTATATAATCTATCGATACAATATATAACAGTATAATTGTAATTGAAACAATTACAAATGAATATGGAATGATGAAAGGAAAAAAAAACAATTCCCTTTCTAATAAAATCAACAACGAAAATGTAAAATTATTAGAATTCTTTTTTCTTAAAGAGAAGGGTATCCTTTCACCAAGGATAATAGGTTAGTCTTACCACCACCTTAGTAATCCATCGATATGATGATTAGTATATCTGTGTTGCTATCACCCCAAGCCCTCTATTTTGCAGGTGATCAGCTCCTCTGTCTTTCAAACACTTGAAAGCCCTCGATACGAAGATCGGTAGCACTGTCTGCCTATCTTCAGCAGCCCTCGATCATTATCACCTGATCGGTCGAAAAAAAAATAAACCACTTATTTAAATACAAAAACTCAGAACAAGTCATTCACATTTTTTAATTTCAAGGCTTTCACACGAAGAAAGAGATAAATCACAACGTCTCTCTCTAGAACTTGATAGTAGAAAAGAATGATCAAAGTCTCTCAGTTGTTCTTATCAGCTTCAAATGACCACTTATTTATAGGCCTCAGGTTTCAATGATCATATTTCCTCCAATAGTCATATCTCTTCAAAAAACTTGGATTGACTTGGACACCTAGAATTATAACGGTCATATTGAAACAGAAAACAAGACATCATTTTAATTAGTTTATAACTAACTCGATGAAATCATTTTGTTTAAAACAAAAGATATATGAAAATGATAATCATGAGTACGATTGAAAAAAAACACGTGTTTTGATAAAGAATAAAAAAAGAATTTGACAAAAGTAAAATATGAGTACTATTAGTATTACTTATTGTAATGTATTGATATGAAGCAAAGAGAGTATGATGCACAAAATTAAGTACATTTGAGAGAGTCAGTACGGTTAACAAAGACAGTACGATTTAGTTAGTACGATTAACAGTGTCAATATGATTGGCATAGTCAGTATGATAAATGTAATCAGTATGATAAGCATAGTCATTACGATTAGCATAGTATGTACGATAAACATAGTTAATAAGATAAGCATAGTCAGTATGATAAATATAGTCAGTACGATAAGCATAGTCAGTACGATAAGCATAGTCGGTAAGATAACCATAGTGATTATGATAAGTATAGTCAGTATGATAAACATAGTCAGTATGATAAACATAGATGAAAAGATTTGTGATTTCAAAAACAAGATCTAAAAGTCAAAAGAGGACTTTTGGATCAAAAATCTCCCCCTTTTTGGAAAGCACAGAACATGAAGTAAAAATATAAAGAAATACTTAACTCCCCTCGAGTTATTAAAAACACTTCAGAATATGAAATTGAATACAAATAACTCCCCCATAGGTATGTACTTTCTTAAAGATTGTATTCGTAAATATTTCTGGGTTTAGAAATATTTGATTAAAACATTCTCCCTTTATAATACATTCTCCCACTTTGTGATTTACAAAAAGAATGGGGAAATCTTTACTTTCTAGAAAAAGTTAAAAAAATGTAATGCAATGGGAAAGAAAACATAAATATCATTGAGATAACAAAAGTTTATAGAATTATATAATTTAATAAAGAAAGTTACAACAACCCTCATTTTTTTTCTTTCTTTTTCTTTCTTGATCAGCTCATGAATAACAACTTTCATCTTTTTGATTTCTTTCTTCTCTTCAAAGATAGAATCACCCTGGGATTTGAGAAGATCTTGTTGATCAGAAATAAGCTAATCCTGATTATTATTAGTCTCTTCTTGATCTCTAATTACTTGTTCATGAGTATCCATTCTATCTTGTAAATTCTTATTGTCTTTAGATAACATAGAATTTTACTTTTTCAATAGAACTAATTCAACTTTGAAAGATGAAGCCTTTGAATAATTGGAATAGAATGCATTCAATCTCTCTTGCAGCACTTTTATTGAAGGGATATCGGCTCTATGAGTTTTTGACATCTGATTTAGCCTTTCAAAGGTTTCTTTGTCAGGTTTGTTGAAAGAAATAGCAAGATCATTTTAAAGACTCTTTATGTATTGAATTGAAATCTCATGATAATTCAATAAGCTTTCGGTTTTGTATGACCACTTAGTCATCCTATTTCTAGCCTTTTTATGAGCAGCCTAACATTCAGAAAGTACTTTTAAATCGGCATCAATTGACAATACTCCCTTTCTATGTTCTCTTACAAAACCAAAATTTTTCCTTTCATTATCAGTGATGAAATCAATTTTCCCTTCAATTCTAGGAAAATAAGGAATATTCTTCTCAATTATCCTCAGTACATGAACAGTTTAATCACATTTATTAAGAGAAATTGTGTGTTCTGAATCAGTATCCTCATTGTATGAAACTAGTTCACTTGATTGGCTTGTGTCCTCAACTGGCAGTTTTCTTTTTGCGCTTTCTTTTTTCCTTTCTCTCTTCTTCCACTTTGATACTAATAAAAATTAATTTTTCGATATGAGAAGACTGACTACCTTTATTTCCTTGAGAAGGAATTCTATCTAGAGTTTCAAGAGATTCAGTTGGTTCTTGATTGGCATGAGGAACATGTTGAATACCTTCACTTTGCCTTTGAAAATATTCTTCTTTACACATTCTTGAACACTGAATAAATTCCAAAAGAAAATCGTCTCCTCTTCTTCACCTTCCTGTAATTACTTCCATATTTTTTTCCTTTTCTCTTTTTCATGAAGACTCTATTCGATAGGTTCTCGGTGCACTTCTTCCATTAGTTGATCACTAGCCACCTTAACCAATTTCAAGATTTTAGAAACATCAATGTCTTGAGATTTCCTTTTCAAAGGAGTCTTCATTTTCTTTTCAACCTGAAGAGTCTCCTCTACCCTCATTCTCTCAGTTAAAGCTGTAGCTGGATCAAGAACGAACATAGGATCGCCTTCTTTTCTTTGTTCTCTGTCTTTCATCCATTTGGCCACAACATCCTTTTTGTATTTTGTTTTCTTCTTTGGCTTAGTTCTAGTTTGTGGATCTGACTTTTGAAGAGAAATATTTGGTAACTATTCAATTGGAAGAGGTGGTGATTGATTTGGTGCCGATTTATTTTGTGTCGATTCGGCTTCTACATCTTTAACAAAAAGAATTACATTTTCCTCGAAACATAAATACAACTTCTTCAACATATTCTTACTTATCCAAGAAGTCTTCAATTATTTCAATTTCCCTTTCAACTGAATATTATATAACTTCAAACTCTCAAGAATTAACATTGTAAGAATAGAGGGATACATAATCAAATGAGACTTAATCGCTCCTGGCATGACATTTTTGATTCTATCAAAAATGTATCCCAGGAGATTTACTTTTCTCATGTTTAAAAGATAGTCTAGCATAATTATATTAGATGCTTTTAGATTTTCTTTATCCCCTTTCATTGGGAAAATAAAACCATGCATCTAGAGCACCAATAAAATGTTATCTGGAGATAAATGATCTAATTTTATCTTCTCTTAATTTATAAGAAATAAAGACTTTTCAGTACTTTCCCTATTAAACGTACCAAATTCCTCTGGTAGTTTATGAGATAGATAAAAGGAATCTCCTTATATTGAGATATTGAGAAAGTGAGGTGCTTGTTTAACAGACATTGATATTTTTTTATCATACCCAGTAAAGTTTATTGTCATATTTTTGTCAAAAGACACCATTTTGTAGAATTGACTAACTTCTTCAATAAGAATTGGATCTTGAGATAATAGTTTCTCAACACATTGATGTTCCCATTCTTGAAACAAAAATATACTCTTGATTATTTAATCATATGTGTCAAAGAAGACCTGAGAAACTAACCTTTCTCTAAATCAGTCATTCTCTAAAAAAAATTTGAAGACAATTCGGCAGGTGTGTTTGTAGAGGACGAGACATAAAGATGAGGCAAAGGGATGATCGTACGGGGTATTAATATAGAGAGGTAGAGTTTTGCAAAAAATTTGGAAAAACCTGTGTGGGTTTGTAGAGGGGGCACTATTTATAGGTGATAAATAATGACTATTGATCTTCTATGGTTGAGATTAGAAGATATATAAATAAATGTATTAGATTTAAATGAAAAATTGAGAAACAATAAATCATAAGAAATACAAAAAGAAAAGAAATAAATAAAGTACCTTTCCGAGATTCTAAGGAAATCGTTGGTTTAATAGTATTAGCATAGTATAATACAATAAAAAGAAAATACAAGCGGACATGGAAAGAAAAAAACGATCAGTTGTGAGACTATTGGAAAAAAAGTCATTACCATAGGTTGTAATTCCAATGGAAAAAAAAGTCATTACCATATATTTTCATTCCGATGGAAAACAAATTCATTACCATTGGTTTTCATGCTGATGAAAAACAAAGTTGTTTCCATACTTTGGTGTGCCGATGGAAAAAAAGTTGTAACCATAGGTTGATGTTCGGATGAAAAACAAAGTTGTTACCATAGGTTGATGTGACGATGGAAAATAAAGTTTTTACCATAGGTTAAAGTGTCGATGGAAAACAAAGTTGCCACCATATGTTGATGTGCTGATGGAAAACAAAGTTGTTACTATAGGTTGACCTGTTGATTGAAAACAAAGTTGTTACCATATGTTGATGTACCGATGGAAAAAAAATTTGATACCATAGGTTTACCTGCCGATTGACAGAAAATCAATATTGTAACTAAGAAGAAAAGATGACAAACATAAATTTTAAATGATAACTAGATAGTCAATATGATAATTAGAAGGACAGAATAGAAAACCAAAATAATAAATAGATAAATAAGACTATAGGAAATGTAAAGAAATATATAAGGTAAAAAAAAATTCTCCCCATTTTAAGAGGAGTTTAATGTAAGGATAATTTTATAAAGTGAAGTAGATATGAATGATTATTTTAATGTACTCATTCCTAGCTTCGGTTTTATAAACACTAATTTATCGGAAGGTAATGGTTTTATAAAAATGTCTGTAACTTATTATTGCGTTCCGATGACTTGTAAAATAATATCTCCTTTTAGTGTGTGATACCTGAGAATGTGATGCATAATATCTATGTGTTTTACACGATAGTGATGTTCTTGGTTTTTACTAAGAGCTATGGAACTAGTATTATAACAGAGAATTTGAGTTTTGGAAGAGCAAAATCCATAGTCAGTGAGTGTGTGTTGCATCCACAACACTTGTGCACAACAACTTCCAGCTGCAACATATTCAGCTTCAGCAATGGAATGTGCTACTAAGTTATGTTTCTTGCATGACCAGGAAACTATGGAATCTTTTGTGAAATGACATGTTACAGATTTACTCTTTCTATCCATTCTACAACCACCAAATTCAGCATCTGAAAAACATTTTAAAACAAAATCATTTCTAGAGGAATAGAAAAGACATAAATCCAAAGTCCCTTTTAAATATCGAATGATTATTTTCAGAGCTTTTAAATGAGACTCTATTGGATTTGATTGGTATCTTGAACATAATCTTTAATGGCCCGGACCTCTCCAGTCCATTACTTTGTGGAATTTTGGTGTTGGAGGTGTTCCGGGAGGCCAAGGGGACATATCCCCAACACTTTTCCAATTTTCCAGTTCTGTGAACAGTGTTTCCAGTTTTATGAACAGTAACAGATCGGTCTCACCGATCAGTAGCACAGATCGGTAGTACTGATCGGTAGCACTGATCGGTAGCACAAATCGGTAGCACAGATCGGTAGGACATATTAGTAGCACTGATCGGTAGCACTGATCGGTAGCACAGATCGGTAGCACAGATCAGTAGCACATATCGGTAGCACTGATCGGTATCACTGATCGGTAGCACTGATCGGTATCACTGATCGGTAGCACTGATCGGTAGCACAGATCGGTAGCACAGATCGGTAGCACTGATCGGTAGCAGTGATCGGTAGCACAGATCGGTAGCACAGATCGGTAGCACTGATCCGTAGCACTAATCGGTAGCACGGATCGGTAGCACTGATCGGTAGCACAGATCGGTAGCACAGATCGGTAGCACAGATCGGTAGGACAGATCAGTAGCAAAGATCGGTAGCACAGATCGGTAGGTGTACAATAACAGTGGGTGAACAGTGTTTCCAGACTCCTACAGTTTTTCCCCTTTTTGACGTTTCCTTTGACGTAAAATACATTTAAAGCCTTATTTTATGGGCTCTTAAGGCCATTTCAAATGCCATAAATCCTATATTAATTATTCCTAAGGCTTGGAATGTTTTACTTGGTCAAACCGCGTGGGTTAATGCGATCCGTTTTTAATGGAGAATTAACCGGATCTTAAACTGTCACCTCGTTAAATCTTAAAAAGGGACGAGATATCATTCTTCCTTGTTCTTTCCCTTGGTTCTCGACTAAGAGGCGCTAGAACCTTTCAATCCTTTCTGTAGGAGTTGTACAATCAATCTTTACCCTGAGGATTGGTTCTGTTCTGTTTTGGATGCAACTGAGCCGTGTCGATCAATCTTCGATATAAGGTATGTGGTATCGTCGTTCTTTTGGGGTTCATCTTCTCCTATCCTCTTTTCCATAATTATACCATGTATTCTCCAAGATTCTAATGGGTTTTCTTGGGGTTGGTTGGTATTGTCGTACTGCAGCATCCTCCGGTGGATGTAGTTGTCGCGAGGGGAAGATCATGACCTATTGTGTGGATAAAGAACGTGAAGAACTGTTTGAGGTAGGGGATTCATGGCTTCTCTAATTGTATATGTGCAATCGTAGAATTAGCATGATTTACCTCTTTGGATCACAATGAAATTGGCCTAATTAAATACTTGAACCGGATTAAAAGAATTGGTTGATCGCTTGTTGTTTCTTTATACCGTGATAACGGTTTGCCTCATGTTTTCCTAGATATAGTGATATCTATGTTTTCTTTGATTTGTTGTTCGTTCATGATAGAAATTGATAATGAACATAAAGCTGGAATTAGTTGTTAATTTGGCTAAAGATAATGAGGCATGTAAATTAATCTGGTTATTGCCATTGTTGTAGTTGTTCTAATTTGAGGATAATCAAATTAGGGAAGTAAGCATGGTTATTTTAATTGTGATAGCTTGCTGATTAGGTATCCATGATTGGAACCTACGAATAACAAATCTTCCAATTCAATATGGATTAGAGAACAGATTATGTGGGAATTTCAAAAGGGTTCTGAGTTACCCGCTTTCTTGTAAGGATGAATGCCTGGTGGTTTGGAGCTCTGAGTGCTCATTGTGTTGAAGGCTAAATGCCTTGTTAAAGGGCCGAGAGCCCATTTTGTGATGTTTTTTTTCCTGTTTCTCGTGTTGTGATGTGAGCTCGGATGGCTGTTGTGATATGTGGAGGTATGGAGACATGTGGTTGTGGCAGCGGATGACGCCTAGTGTGGCGAGATGCATCGGTTTATGCATATGGGTGTCGGGGAGGACACCAAGGATGATGGTATGAGATGAATGTGATGGTTTGATGTTGGTGGTTTGGTTTGGTTGTTTATCTGCTTTACTTTTCCCCACTGCTCAAGGAAGCTGGTCTTGCTTACCCTCTTTCAAAAGGAGGCGAAGACACACGGGGTATGCCACGTGCTTTCTGTGTTTAGCCTCTCGATGGAGGATGGGTCTATTCTCTTTCTATAGGCGGAAAAGACTCGACGGGTAGTATATCTACTCACCTTATTGAGCCTCCTTTGTGTTTAGAATCATAGTATGTTTTTCTAGAATGCCTGGGAATGTCGAAAAGTAATTCTGTAAGGAATGTTTGATTAAATGGGGAAAATCCACGAGGATGGAGATGCTGGAATTTAAAGGTGATGTGAATCTTAAAAAGGAGCAGTTGTTTTTGAAAGTGATGCCATTTCAGTTTAATGTGGAATTTTTCATTCTTAATTAATGTTTAAATAATTAATTAATGTACAGTGGAACTGATAAATGAGAATGGAGTAATCTAATAAAGCTCTTCAATTGTTTGTGTGCTTATAGGAGACCTAGTCTTAGAAGTAGCAGCCTGGAGTCTGAGAGACGTTAGCTGCAGTTGTATCTAAGACTAGGTAATGCCCATAGTGTGGATGTGAGTTACATATATATTCTGTACTTTTTGTGTTTCTATACGCTACTCCACCCTGTCGGTAAGGGCAACTGACACCCCGGGGATTCCGAACCCTGGGGGGTGTTTTCCCCAACATTCTGATGGGAGGTTGAATGGCTGACTACCCCCTTTGGTCCCACTCTCTTCTCTTGGTAGATCTTTGTGCCGGTAGGCACAGTGGTTAGTTTTACCCATATATGTGTGTAGAGGGCTGTAATGGTTTGTGGTTATTTCAAACACATATATTCTGGATATAGTATCCTATGGAATACTATAGGTGTAACGTGTATAGGCTGTGATGGCTTGAGGATCCTTACTCGGCGTATGGGCTGTGATGGCTTGAGGAATAATACTCGACGTATGATACACGTTATATGAGCTATGGTGGCTCCCGGAAACTACCTGGTTACTTTGGTTGTGAGGATGGTGTGGTGATTCGCCCAGGTGTCTGCGGGAAAGCCTTTGTGGTGCGCGAGGTGCAGATTGTGGAGCTTAGCCCAGGTGTCTGCGGGCAAGCCTTTGGAGAGAGATGCACAGGACGTATGTCGTTGGGGCAAAGCGGAAAACCAGTGGGGAAGAAGTAGCGGGGTACCCTTGATATTCTTTACTATATGCTATATTCTTGTATGCGTTACTTGGTGAGAGTAGCCATGGTGAGGTTGGGAACATAGTATACCTGTTTAGGTGACGAGTTAGTTTCACTTGTTGTTCACTGGGCTTTAGCATGCTTTCTTTACCTTTGCACGAGAGGCTTGGGGAGGATCCTACTGAGTATACTGTTATACTCACACTATGTACATATAAACTGTTTTTCAGGTCACTTAGATCAAGTTGGAGATCAAGCGGGTTACTACTAGCTTGTGGTTGGAGGAGGAGCTGTTCGGGCATGTGGTCGCTGCCGTTTTTCTTTCTTTTGGGTACTTTTAGTTTTCCCTTTCAGTTGTAGTACTTTTACATGACATTTCATATATGTACTTGATTTCCTTTTACATTTCAGTTATGAGTTGGAGTTGGTTGGAGTCTATTCTATCTCTCTCTTCTGCATGTGTTCTCTTAGAGGGTAATGCCTCCCATTTGTGTGTGTATTACACCCTCGGTGCTAGTCGCCAACTCGGGGCCTACTGGAGGAAGGACTCGGGGGTCATTATCTCCCTTCTCATATTGCCGGCCCAGGAGGGGTACACTTTGTGGAGAGGGGGTCGTGACAGAGTGGTATCAGAGCTCTGGTTGAGGTATAAGATGGAGTTTGGAGTTAGGCACAGGTGAGGATGCATGGGATGGTAGGGCAACGGTGTCATTCATGTTTAGCAAGTGGGGTAAACACTGGAGACCGGAAGAGACATAGGCGTTCAGGTCCCCCTATGATCTGTTGCACAGACATTTAAGTTTACGATGGCAACTAAACAAAGTGATACTGGTTGCAGGGTAGAGACCTAGGAAAGGATCATGCATCATTATTCTTTGCGCCTATGTTTGAATGGGTAGACCTTGGGATAGGTAACCTAAAATTAATAAAACAAAATAATTAATTAATTAATTTTGTGTCTTCCATATTCCAGGATTAGGAGCTCTAATGGTTGTTATTTTGCAGGTATGGCTCCAGGTCGACGTCCTCGTCAGGTTTACGCAGAAGGTGTCCAGAAGGCTGTTCCAGCAGATCACCGCCGGGTAGAGGTTGACGACGATGACACTTGGAGGAAGACACTCCGAGAGTTTCAGCGCCAGAGTCTACAGAAGTACGAGGGCTCCATTTCAGATGCAGTCACAGAAGACTGGTTGGAGGAGGTAGAGATAGGCTTTAGTTCGATTTGTGCTCGGAAGTAACACCGGGTGTCCTTGGTTGTGACGATGCTGCGTGGAGAAGCGAGACAGTGGTGGTTCTTGTTCCTCGGGGATCGTGAGGAGTCAGCGATCTCATGGGAGGAGTTTCGAGACAGGTTTAGAGTCGAGTTTCTTTCATCGACTGCGAAGGCGTCCAGTCGCCAGGAGCTACTCACCCTTCGACAGGGGAGCTCCAGTGTTCAAGAGTTTGGAATCCGTTTTAGGAACCTTCTACGATATGCTTCAGACCTGTTACCAGATGATGAGGCCAGGGCGAGGAATTTCGAGGAGGCTTTGCGTCCAGAGATCCAGCGCCAGGTCACCCCATTTATGCTGAAGACATATCTAGAGGTGTTGGCAAGGGCAGAGGTTGTTGAGAGGACTTTGTCTAGGACCAGATCATCACGAGAGGGGAATCTTCATGATTCCTCACGAAGCAGAGCTGTGGTCCGGGGTTCCCGGTTTTCAGGGCAGAAGAGTTTCCGTTCACCTGGGGGTAGGTCCCAGCCCTTTCCATATCGTTTTTCCGGAGGTAGCAACTCTCAGTCATATGCCAAGGGATCAGGAGCTTGATTTTCTTGTGGTAGACGTGGTCATCAGCAACGGGAGTGCCCAACTTTTCAGAGCAGTCATCGTGCACCAGGCGCTCCACTCCAGGTTCCTCCGTTGAGGCAGTTCCAGCCGAGGCAGCAGCAGCAGGTTGCACCAACTTTAGATCACCCGAGGGTAGATGGAGCAGGCAGAGGACAGCCCCATGACGCTCCCCATCCTCAGAGAGCATATCGTAGCCGTGGTGGTGGTCGTCATCAGGGTCAGAGAGGCCGCGGAGGTGGTCGTGGTCAGCTTCATGGTCTAGCGTTGCCATCCCCAGGCGAGCCAGATGTTGTTCGAGGTACCCTTTGCTTGTTTTCAACCTTGGTGTATGCCTTGTTTGATTCAGGAGCAACACACTCCTTCATATCACCTACCCTTGTCCATGCTTTGGGATTTGAGGTAGAGAGGCTTCCAGTGACCTTGGCGTTGACTATGCCAGTTGGAGGTCGAGCTGACTTGTTTGAAATATGTAGAGACTGTGAGCTAGTGTTGGGGCAACACCGCTCTTGGGGAGATTTCCTATGTTTATGAATACAACCATATGATGTCATCCTTGGCATGGATTGGTTGTATTCGGTGCAGGCTATTGTGGATTGCTACAGGAAGAAGGTCATTTTCTTTGATGAAGATGGAGAGAAAGTGGTGTTTGTTGGTGAGAGAGATCCTCGGATGAGTCATAGACGAGTTTCATCCTTATCATCCATGATGGCTGGGATGATTATGAGTTCTTCAGAGGTTCAACAGTTGGCGTTTCTTAGGGTCATAGAGGAGTACCCTAACGTCTTTCCAGAAGAGGTTGTATCCTTACCCCCTCGACGAGAGATCGAGTTTGGGATCGAGCTACAGCCGGGAGCGTCTCCTATCTCTATGTATCCGTATAGGATGGCCCCTTCTGAGTTACGAGAGCTACGTATTCAGCTCGATGGTCTGTTGCAGTGTGGTTTTGTTCGGCCAAGTGTGTCACCTTGGGGTGCACCAGTTTTGTTTGTGAAAAAGGCTGATGGCAGTTTGCGGTTGTTCGTCGATTATCGTCGATTAAAAAAAGTGACAATAAAGAATCGCTATCCTCCTCCATGGATTGATGACCTATTCGATCAACTGAAGGCTGCATGTTGGTTTTCAAAGATAGACTTGCGGTCAAGATATCATCAGATGCGTGTAAAGGATGAGGATATCCCGAAGACTGCTTTCCGCTGTCGTCGTGGGCATTATGAGTTTGTTGTAATGCCATTTGGCGTGACAAATGCTGCAGCTGTTTTCATGGGGTTGATGAATGCTGTGTTCTGTGAATTCCTGGACAAGTTTGTTGTGGTTTTTATCAACGACATCCTTGTGTACTCCACATCTGAAGAGGAACATGTAGAGCCTCTACGAGCCGTTTTGGGAGTTCTTCGCCAACATCAGTTGTTTGGGAAGTTGTCCAAGTGTGAGTTATGGGCTCAAGAAGTTCGTTTCTTGGGACATGTTGTGTCCCAACAGGGAGTAGCTGTGGATCCTTCGAAGATAGAAGTTGTGGTGTCTTGGCCAGCCCCCAAGACCGTGTCAGAGGTGCAAAGTTTCCTTGGTCTCGCAGGATATTATGGAGGTTTGTGGCTAATTTCTCCCGAGTTGCGACTCCTCTGACAGCTTTGACCAGGAGGGATCAAACGTTCATATGGACTGATCAGTGTCAGGCAGCTTTCGAATATCTAAAGGAGAAGTTGGTAAGTGCTCCAGTCCTTTGTCTTCCAGCGGAGGTAGTCCAGTTTGATGTTTTCTGTGATGCTTCACATCTAGGGCTAGGCTGTGTTCTCATGCAGCAGAGGTCTGTTGTTTCTTATGGATCTCGGCAGTTGCGTCCCCATGAATGCAACTATGCCACCCATGATCTTGAGTTGGAAGCCGTGGTGTTTTCACTGAAGTTGTGGAGACATTACCTCATTGGCGAGCGCTTTGTGGTTTTCAACGATCATAAGATTTTGAGGTATGTCTTCTCTCAGCGGGACTTGAACTTGCGGCAGCGTCGGTGGATGGAGTTTTTGCAGGAATACGACTTTGAAATATCGTATACACCTGGTAAGGGAAATTCTGTTGCTGATGCTCTGATCCAAAATTCACGTAATGATGTTGTGCGTGAATCTGGTGATTCCTGGAGAGTGATGGAAGAGCTATCATCTTTGAATCTTGATATGGGAGAAGTTGGGGGTAGAGGTTGTCTTTTCCAGATGACGGTGCAGTAATCCCTGATGCAGAAGGTGGAAGAGTCTCAGTTGGGTGATCTAGAGGTGGAAGTTTGGAGAGATAGAGTTGTTTGTGGGGAGGCCCCTGATGGTTGGTCGGAGGATGAACAACACCGAGTTTTGTATCATGGAAGGCTTTTTGTTCCCTTGGCGATGCGTGAGACGGTTCTCCGAGAGTTCCATAGTTCACCCTTGGCGGTACACCCTGGTGTGACGAAGATGTACCGATCCTTGAGGAGTCAGTTTTTGTGTCCTGGGCTGAAGCATACAGTTGCAGAATGTGTGTCTCGATGTTTAGTCTACCAGAAGGTGAAGGCCGAACACCGTGTTCCTAGTGGTCTTCTCCAGCACTTAGAGATTCCTCAGTGGAAGTGGGAGGACATCTCAATGGACTTTGTTACAGGTTTACCTCGAGCTCCGGGAGGACACGATGCTATATGGGTGGTAGTGGATCGTTTAACTAAATCGGCCCACTTCATAGCAGTCAAGGAGTCGAGCTCAGTGGAGGTTTTGTCGAGGAAGTATCTGGAGGAGGTGGTGAGGCTTCACGGAGTTCCTAAGATGATCATTTCTGATCGAGATCCTCATTTTACCTATAGGGTGTGGAGAGGTCTCCAGCAAGCTTTTGGCTCTCAACTGTGCCTTATCACTGCTTTTCATCCTCAAACGGATGGTCAGACAGAGCGAACAGTCCAGACTCTTGAAGACATGTTGCGCTCTTGTGTTCTTGATTTTGGAGGTTCATGGGTGAAGCACTTACCCTTGGTAGAGTTCGCTTACAATAATAGTTTTCACTCTACCATCGGCATGGCGCCGTTTGAAGCCTTGTATGGCTGGCCATGCCGTTCTCCGTTGTGTTGGACTGGGGTCAGAGAGTCCACAATTCTCGGACCAGAACTAGTGCAGAATACGACAGAGATGGTTCAAGTGATTCGTGAGAGGATGAAGACATCACAAGATCGTCAGAAATCTTATGCTGATCAAAGAAGGAGACCCTTAGAGTTTAATGTTGGGGATCATGTGTTTCTAAAGGTGACTCCCCGTCGTGGGCAGCGAAGGTTTGGTCGTGGAAGTAAGCTTTCTCCCCGGTTTGTTGGGCCTTTCGAGGTGTTAGCTCATGTTGGAGCTGTGGCGTATCGAGTAGCACTTCCCCCTCAGATGAGTCGGATACATGATGTTTTCCATGTATCGCAGCTCCGTCGTTATCTTCATGATGAATCTCATGTTATCGATTGGGGAGAGATCGATATTGACGATGATGCAACATTCGAGTAGCGACCTGTGGAGATCCATGACCGCAAGGAGAAGGTGTTTCATGGGTGTTCTATCCCTTTAGTTCGTGTCTTGTGGCGACACGGTGCCATGGAGGAGAGTACCTGGGAGCGTGAGTCACAGATACGTGCTCAGTACCCAGAGTTGTTTAATGTTTAACTCCTTTCATTTAATGATGTTTTCTTTGTGGTTCGACCTTTCATGTTTTATTTATGTACCTATTGATGAGATGTTATGTTTGAATTGTTTGGTTATGAATTGTTTGTTTCCATACTCTCGGATGTCGTAGTTTTTTCCTAGCTTTTGAACAACTCATGGTGGTTTTCCCCTGAGAGGTATCTTATGGGGTGGTTGTTCGGACCCCTCTTCTCTTCTGGGTTGGTTTTTAATTCTAGAGGATGAGAATGTATTGAGAGGTATCTAATGTAATGGCCTGGACCTCTCTGTTCCATTACTTTGTGGAATTTTGGTGTTGGAGGTGTTCCGGGAGGCCAAGGCGACATATCCCCAACACTTTGCCAATTTTCCAGTTCTGTGAACAGTGTTTCTAGTTTTATGAACAGTAACAGATCGGTCTCACCGATCAGTAGCACAGATCGGTAGCACTGATCGATAGCACTGATCGGTAGCACAGATCGGTAGCACAGATTGGTAGGACAGATCGGTAGAACTGATCGGTAACACTGATCGGTAGCACAGATCGGTAGCACAGATCAGTAGGACAGATCGGTAGCACTGATCAGTAGCACTGATCGGTAGCACAGATCGGTAGCACCGATCGGTAGCACCGATTGGTAGCACTGATCGGTAGCACTGATCGGTAGCACAGATCGGTAGCACAGATCGGTAGCACCGATCGGTAGCACTGATCCGTAGCACTGATCGGTAGCACGGATCGGTAGCACTGATCGGTAGCACTGATCGGTAGCACAGATCGGTAGCACAGATCGGTAGCACAGATCGGTAGCACTGATCGGTAGCACTAATCGGTAGGACAGATCAGTAGTGAAGATCGGTAGCACAGATCGGTAGGTCTACAGTAACAGTGGGTGAACAATGTTTCCAGACTCCTACAGTTTTGCCCCTTTTTGACGTTTCCTTTGACGTAAAATACATTTAAAGCCTTATTTTAAGGGCTCTTAAGGCCGTTTCAAATGTCATAAATCCTATATTAATTATTCCTAAGTCTTGGAATGTTTTACTTGGTCAAACCACGTGGGTTAATTCGATCCGTTTTTAATGGAGAATTAACCAGATCTTAAACTGTCACCTCGTTAAATCTTAAAAAGGGACGAGATATCATTCTTCCTTGTTCTTTCCCTTTGTTCTTGACTAAGAGGTGCTAGAACCTTTCAATCCTTTCCGTAGGAGCTGCACAATCAATCTTTACCCCGAGGATTGGTTCTGTTCTGTTTTGGATGCAACTGAGTCGTGTCGATCAATCTTCGATATAAGGTATGTGGTATCGTCGTTCTTTTGGGGTTCATCTTCTCCTATCCTCTTTTCCATAATTATACCATGTATTCTCCAAGATTCTAATGGGTTTTCTTGGGGTTGGTTGGTACTGTCGTACCGCATCAACCTCCGGTGGATGCAGTTGTCGCGAGGGGAGGATCATGACCTGTTGTGTGGATAAAGAACGTGAGGAACTGTTTGAGGTAGGGGATTCATGGCTTCTCTAATTGTATATGTGCAATCGTAGAATTAGCATGATTTACCTCTTTGGATCACAATGAAATTGACCTAATTAAATACTTGAACCGGATTAAAAGAAATGGTTGATCGCTTGTTGTTGCTTTATACCGTGATAACGGTTTGCCTCATGTTTTCCTAGATATAGTGATATCTATGTTTTTTTTTGATTTGTTGTTCGTTCATGATAGAAATTGATAATGAACGTAAAGCTAGAATTAGTTGCTAATTAATTGGCTAAAGATAATGAGGCATGTAAATTAATCTGGTTATTGTCGTTGTTGTAGTTGTTCTAATTTGAGGATAATCAAATTAGGGAAGTAAGCATGGTTATTTTAATTGTGATAGCTTGCTGATTAGGTATCCATGATTGGAACCTACGAATAACAAATCTGCCAATTCAATATGGATTAGAGAACAGATTATGTGGGAATTTCAAAAGGGTTCTGAGTTACCCGCTTTCTTGTAAGGCTAAATTCCTTGTGGTTTGGAGCTCTGAGTGCTCATTGTATTGAAGGCTGAATGCCTTGTTAATGGGCCGAGAGACCATTTTGTGATGTTTGTTTTCATGCATCTTGTGCTGTGATGTGAGCCTGGATGGCTGTTGTGATATGTGGAGGTATGGAGACTTGTGGTTGTGGCAGCGGATGATGCCTAGTGTGGAGAGATGCATCAGTTTATGCATATGGGTGTCGGGGACGACACCAAGGGTGATGGTATGAGATGAATGTGATGGTTTGATGTTGGTGGTTTGGTTTGGTAGTTTATCTGCTTTACTTTTCCCCACTGCTCAAGGCAGCTGGTCTTTCTTACCCTCTTTCCGAAGGAGGCGAAGACACGCGGGGTATGCCACGTGCTTTCCGTGTTTAGCCTCTCGATGGAGGATGGGTCTATTCTCTTTCTATAGGCGGAAAAGACTCGACGGGTAGTATATCTACTCACCGTGTTGAGCCTCCTTTGTGTTTAGAAGCATAGGATGTTTTTCTAGAATTCCTGGGAATGTGGAAAAGTAATTCTGTAAGGAATGTTTGATTAAATGGTGAAAATCCACGGGGATGGAGATGCTGGAATTTAAAGGTGATGTGAATCTTAAAAAGGAGAAGTTGTTTTTTAATGTGATGCCATTTCAGTTTAATGTGGAATTGTTCATTCTTAATTAATGTTTAAATAATTAATTAATGTACAGTGGAACTGATAAATGAGAATGGAGTAATCTAATAAAGCTCTTCAATTGTTTGTGTGCTTATAGGATACCTAGTCTTAGATGTAGCAGCATGGAGTCTGAGAGACGTTAGCTGCAGTTGTATCTAAGACTAGGTAATGCCCATAGTGTGGATGTGAGTTACTTATACATTCTGTACTTTTTGTGTTTCTATACGCTACTCCACCCTGTCGGTAAGGGAAACTGACACCCCGGGGATTCTGAGCCCTGGGGGGGTGTTTTCCCCAACATTCTTATGGGAGGTTGAATGGCTGACTACCCCCTTTGGCCCCACTCTCTTCTCTTGGTAGATCTTTGTGCTGGTAGGCACAGTGGTTAGTTTTACCCATATATGTGTGTAGAGGGCTGTAATGGCTTGTGGTTATTTCACACACATATATTCTGCATATAGTATCCTATGGAATACTATAGGTGTAACATGTATAGGCTGTGATAGCTTGAGGATCCTTACTCGGCGTATGGGCTGTGATGGCTTGAGGAATAATACTCGACGTATGATACACGTTATACGAGCTATGGTGGCTCCCGGAAACTACCTGGTTACTTTGGTTGTGAGGATGGTGTGGTGCTTCGCCCAGGTGTCTGCGGGCAAGCCTTTGTGGTGCATGAGGTGCAGATTTTGGAGCTTAGCCCAGGTGTCTGCGGGCAAGCCTTTGGAGAGAGATGCATAGGACGTATGTCGTTGGGGCAAAGCGGCAAACCAGTGGGGAAGAAGTAGCGGGGTACCCTTGATATTCTTTACTATATGCTATATTCTTGTATGCGTTACTTGGTGAGAGTAGCCATGGTGAGGTTGGGAACATAGTATACATGTTTAGGTGACGAGTTAGTTTCACTTGTTGCTCACTGGGCTTTAGCATGCTTTCTTTACCTTTGCACGAGAGGCTTGGGGAGGATCCTACTGAGTATACTGTTATACTCACCCTATGTAAATATAAACTATTTTTCAGGTCACTTGGAGCAAGTTGGAGATCAAGCGGGTTACTACTAGCTTGTGGTTGGAGGAGGAGCTATTCGGGCTCGTGGTCGCTGCCGTTTTTCTTTCTTTTGGGTACTTATAGTTTTCCCATTCAGTTGTAGTACTTTTGCATGACATTTCATATATTTACTTGATTTCCTTTTACATTTAAGTTATGAGTTGGAGTTGGTTGGAGTCTATTCTATCTCTCTCTTCTGCATGTTTTCTCTTAGAGCGTAATGCCTCCCCTTTTTGTGTGTATTATACCATCAGTGCTAGTCGCCAACCCGGGGCCTACTGGAGGCGGGACTCGGGGGTCATTATCTCCCTTCTCACATTGCCGACCCAGGAGGGGTACACTTTGTGGGGAGGGGGTCATGACATAATCATACAAAAAAAATTATGACTGGTTGACTAGCCATCAAGTAAAATAGACTTCCTATCATACCTCTAAAAGTTTTTTGATCAACTGGTTTCCCAGTTTCATCAAGATAAAGTATGTTTGAGGTACCAATTAGAGTGATAATACATTAAGTATTTTCATACCCATACTTTTTGAGTATGTCTTTGATATACTTATGTTGATATATATTAGTTTCTTCCAGTTTTTGTGAAATTTTGAAAACTGAAAATAATGTTAACTCACCCATCATACTCATTTTAAACCCAGATTTCATTAAATTTGTAGTAGAATCATGTAAAGACTGCTGAGTTGATTCAAATATTATGTCATCAAAATAAAATTGAACAATAAAAATATTTTTATTTTCCATTTTTATAAAAAGGGTTGGATCCGATGTACCTTTTTAATTATTGTTTTGTAAAATAAATCATGTAAGTCTATCATACCTTGCATTAGGGGCTATTTTAAGTCCATATAAAGCTTTGGAATTTTAAAAACATGATTAGGATATTTTGAGTCTATAAATCTAGGTGGATGTTCAACAAAAACATCTTCATTAACAAAACTATTTAGAAAAGAACATTTAACATCCATTTGAAATAATTTCAAATTAAAGTATCCTTTAAAGGCTAATAGAATATGAATTGATTAAATCCTAACTACCGGAGCATATCTGTCTTTATTGTCTGTTCGCTCTTGTTGATTATTTCCTGTAACAACAAGTGTTGCTTTTTCTTCTTACAATTATTCCATTTTCATCACATTTAATTCCGAAAACCCATTTTACATCAATTAAGGTTGTGTCTTTACGTCTTTCAACTAATGTCCAGAATTGATTCCTTTCAAATAAATTTAGATTATCTTGCATTGCTTTAATCCAATATTCATCACCTAAGGCCTCACTTGGAATTTTATGTTCGAATTAAGAAAGAAAGGCAAGGTCTTCTATGTCATTTCTCAAGGAATTTCTTGTTCTTACAGGTTGATTTACTTCTCCAATGATATTATCACTAGGATTATTCATAAGAAGAAATTGATGTGGGTGTTTTAAAACCTGTTCATCAACACATGGTAGAAAATATTCTTGGTTAAATGCTTCAGAAACATTTTCTTGAACATTTTCCTTATCAGTAATATTTTATAATAAATGTTGATAATCATTTTTTGAAAACACATCTGAAGATGTAGGCTGGGGTTGTTTGAAAACCAAAATATTAGTTTCATCAAATTTATAATGAACTATTTCATCAACAGTACATGTATTTTTATTGAAAACACTATAAGACATAGAGGTTATAGAATAAACTAGAATTATTCCTTCAACATATTTTGGTGCGAATTTGGGCAGATTCTCTTTATTATTCAGAATGAATACTTTTCATCCAAAAACTGTGAAGAATGAAACTTTAGGTTTTTGGCCAGTACACAATTCATAAGGTGTTTTATTAAGAAATGGTCTGGTTAAAACACGACTTCTAGTATAAAAACCAGTACTAACAGCTTCAGCCTAAAAGTGTTTAGCAATTGAGTATTCACTCAACATGGTTCTTATCATTTCCTAAAGAATGTGATTTCTTCTCTCAACAACACCATTATTATTAAGAGTTCTTAGAGATGAAAATTTTTGAGTAATAGCTTTCTTACTACGAAAAGTTTCAAAATATGAATTTTCAAATTCATCACCATGATCACTATAGATAGTTATCAATGGTAGGTTTTTCTTATTTTCAACTAGGGCTCTAAAAATTTTGAAATAGAAAAACGATTCATATTTCATTGTTAGAAAATAGACCCATGTAAATCTAGTTAAGTCATCAAATAAATCAAATACATAATTTTTTCCTCTAATACTTCTAGTTTTTGAAGGACCAAAAATATCCATGTGCTCTAGATGTAATGCATTAGAAGTTAAAACGTCATTAATTTATTTAAATATAGATTTATGTTTCTTTCTAAATTGACAAGGATCCTAGACCTTTGAAGAATCACATCTAAGATCCGATAGACCCTTTACAAGTTTTTTCTTTGAATGTTTAAAAAGGTTTCTTAGTTTTTAGTGTCCTAGTATTCTATTCTATATCCATGATTGGTCTTCTATTTCACTTAAGCATGGTAAATTTTGGATCCTAAGGTCTTCTATGTTAATATTGTATACATTCTCTTGCATATGAGAAGATAGAATGAATTCATCCCTGGAATTGTGAACTAAGCATTTATCATTTCTAAAATTCACAACGTATCCTTCATCACATAATTGACTTATGATGATGAGACTATGCTTAAGACCTTTGACAAAAAAAACATTTGAAATAATAACTTTTCCAAGAAAAACAATATTACTTATTCCAACAATCTTTCCCTAAGCATTATCTCCATGGGTAACATTTCCACCTTTTGTTTCGATAATCATTTAAAAGAAATATTTCTTTCTGGTCATATGTCTGGAATAACCACTATCCATGTACCAAATGTTCATGTTGTTGGCAAATTTCTTTTTTTCATGAAAAAGAAACAATTAGTTTTTCATAATCCAATTTTGTTAGGAACCGGAAGGGTTAGATAGAAGAATTTTAGGAATCCATAATTGTTTTGAAAAAAGAGATTTATTAAATCCTAATGATTGAGCTATATTATAAGAAAAATTTCATTTCCAGTGTCCACCATAATGACACTTAGTACAAAATATGGTACTTTGAGGAATAAAAAAGTTATTACTAAAAACCGGTTTAAAATGAGTATAACCAATACCAAAATGATTCCTCAACGGTCAAATTGGAGAATACATTTTATCAAAGTTTTCCTTTCCATAGGTAAAGATTGAAAAACATTTTTTCATGGAAAAAATCTCTGACAATATTTTTAAAACTATGTTTTTATCCTCGAAAAACTTATTTTTGGGACTAGAATTAGTCTCTAAAAAAATTTCGTAGAAATTAAATTTTAAATATCTTTAGAAAGTTTCTCCTTATCCGATTTGACATTCTCATGTGTTTATAAAATACTTTAAAAATATGATGTTTTCATATCAAGACCATTGGAAGGATCTTATACTTCTTTAGTTAAAATAGAAATTCTATAATTTTCTTTATCATTCTTTTTCTTCAGTTTAGAATTTTCATTCTCACAACGTTTAGAAAACATATACACTTCTTCATAAGAAGTTAATGTATTATCTTCTAATGACAAAGACTCATCATTTTAAGATTCATAATATTTATTATTAGTATAATTTTAATTTATGGATACATTTTTAATATCTTCACCATTGTGTACCTTAGACATGAAACAATGATCTTCAATTGGTAGTCTGGTAATAAGTCCAATATTCCTATGTCCTGAAGATTCAAATTCCGAATAATCGTCTAAAGAATCACCACCACTTGTAATCCATGTATTTTTTGCCTTCAACAATTTATTTTTCTTATTCTTATAATAATTTTTCGTATTTCATTCAGAATTTTTCTCATTTCTATCTTTCCTCTTTAGTAAAGGACAATCAGGTCTTATATGACCTACTTTCTTGCATTCATAACAAGTTACCTCTGAATCTTTCTTATCCTTCCTATCATACTTTTTGAATCTGTATTGAAAATATTTTTTTCCCACAATCATGTTCAACCTTCTAGAAAGATTGGCTAACTCATTATCTAAATGAACACAATCACTTGATTTTGAAATAACGAATTTTCTGGCTATGGATCTTGTTATTCATTTAGGTGTTTTAGCTTTAGATGTAGAATTAAAAGCTACACTTACATTTCCATTTTTCTTCTAATTGAAATCATCATATCTCTTCATTCTTGTCTCATGATATAGAAGAGTTCCAAAGAGTTTATCAGGAGTAATTTGAGAAATTTTTATATTTTCATCAATAGCTGTCCTTTTTCACTCGCAATCGTTTGGAATTATATCAATAATTTTGTCTACAAGAGCTTCATCATCAAGACCTTTTTCTCCCATAGATTGTAAACTATTGAAAATTTTCATAAATATTTTTTGAACATTATATACTGGTTCTCCATAAGGAAAAATAAATCCTTGATACACTGCTCGAAGCATTGCTTTTCTTGTTTCTATAACCTTAGATGTACCAAAATGTGTGACATACAATTTCTTCCAAATACAGTTAGCTCCTTCATAGGATTATATCTCATTGTATATATTCCTTGTCATATAATAGAGAAAAGTACTTCGTACCTTGTAATTCAGTTGATATTCTTTCTTATCTTGATTAGTGAAAGTACTGACTTCTTTGTCAGGAACATTGTAGACACATGTAAGAATAATAAAATTGTCTACACCAGTATTATTAAAAAATGTATACATTTGATCTCTCCAGTATTCATAATCATTCCCATCAAAGTTCAGTGGTCTAGTTGGATATATATTTTCAATTGATCCAATATTAATTCTTGCCTCCTAATAAAAAACTCTTTTCCACTACACATGTCAGTGTCGTAAGTAGTTGAAACAAAACTTTATAATAAAAACACTATTATACTTTAAAAATAAATAGAGAAAGTAATAAAAATCAGTGGAAACCTCCTGTGATACCAATTTTTGGGTTGATATATAGATGAATATGTATATTAGATGGAATAATACAAGAGGGGGTGAATTGTAGGTTTAAAAACATTGTGTTTAAGCACATAAGGAATTAGTTTAAATGATCTTAAACTAATAAAATTTACTACAAATACAAATAACCACAACTGACATGGATATAAAAGATATGATATGATGTAATACTATAAAAAGTGTAAATCTGTTTCATTCAAATGATTACAATAATCATAGTAATACAATAGTGGAATACTCTACCATAAATCATATAGAATCTATTGATACAATATGTAACTGTATAATTGTAATTGAAATAATAAAAAATTAATAAATAATGATGAAAGGAAACTAAAAAAGTACCTTTCTAATGAAATCATCATCGGAAATGTAAATGTATTTCAATTCTTTTATCCCAAAGTGAAGGGTATCCTTTCACCTAGGATAAGTGGTCTGTCTTACCACCACCTTGGTAAGCCCTCGATACGATGATCGGTACATCTGTCTTGATATCCCCGTAAACCCTCAATTTTTCACGTAATATGCACCTCTAATTTCAAACACTTGAAATCCCTCGATATGAAGATCGATACCACCGTCTGCCTATCCTCAGCACCCCTCAATGGTTATCACCCGATCAGTCGCAAAAATCAAAACAAATCATTTATTGAAATACAAAAACATAGAACGAGCCATTCATGTTTTGTAATTTCAAAGAATTCACAAGAAGAAAGAGAGAAGTCACAGTGTCTCTCTCTTGAACTTGATAACAGAAAAAATGATCAATGTCTCTCAATTGTTCTTCTCGGCGTCCAATGACCACCTATTTATAGGTATTAGGTTCTAATGATCATATTTCCACCAACAGTCGTATTTATCCTGAAAACTCGGATGTACATGGACACCCGACACTATAATAGTCATATTGAAACAGAAAACATGACATTGTTTTAATTAGATTATAACTAACTCCACGTCATCATTTTGGTTAAAATAAAAGATATATGAAATTGATAATCATGAGTATTATTTATATAAAACATGTGTTTTGATAAAGGATAAAAAAATCATGTGATAAATGTATAATTTGATTAATATTAGTATTAATTAGTTTAATGTTTTGATATAATGCAAAGAGAGTACGATGCACAAAAGACAATACGTTTGATAGAGTCGGTACGATTGACAGAGTTAGTACGATTTATTCAGTACGAATGACAGAGTCAGTACGATTGACATAATTAGTACGATTAACATAATCAGTGCAATAAGCATGGTCAGTATGATAAGCATAGTTAGTATGATAATCATAGTCTGTATGATAAGCATAGTCAGTACGATAAACATATTCAGTATGATATGCATAGTTAGTACGATAAGCATTGTCAGAACGATAACCATAGTCTTTACAATAAGCATTGTCTTTTCGATAAACATAGTCAATATGATAAACATAGATGAAAATGTTTGTAATTTCCAAAACAAGACATAAAAGTCAAAAGAGGAATTTTGACTCAACAAACTTTTAGAAATTCCAAAAATATTAAAATATAATAAGGTAATTTTGAAGCCTTATACATAAAAATGGTCTATAAATAATTAGGGGAAGACATTTTTGACAATATATTATCCCTTTTGTTATTTCTTAATGATTTATCTGAGTTTTAATAATTTATAAATATATTAATTTTTTAAAATATTAATAATGTCAAATTTTGATACGATTCTTTTAATTTGACTTCAAATACGTCAATAAAAATTGAGAATCAAAATACGATTCAATCAGAAAACCCTAGTACAATGTAGTGATCTATTATAATTTTTATAGAATTAAAATATTAAAACTCTATCAAAAATAATACTTTTAGAATAAAATATATTATTATTATTTATATTTAATTAATATTGTATTCGAGTGAAATAAGTTTTTATGGTAACTATATAATTTCAAAAAATTAAATATAAAATTAAAAAAATAAAATAATTTTATTAATATGAAAATTTACATTTATGTTCATTCATTTTTTTATTTTTACCAATTTGGGCACTTAAATGTTATTTAATAGGAAGAGAGTTACATTTTTTAACTATCATTGATTTACATAATATATATGTAATTATCATGGAAAATTATCCATTAAAGAAATACTATTTTATATTTAAGTGATAAGGATATAATTATCTTTATAAAATTATTTTTATACATGTTTTGGTCACATTCTTACACATATCCTTTTGTTTTAACCCATATTTAATCCATTTAACTATTATTATGACAACAAGGATTAATATACATTGAGGGTCAATATTTTTACTATAAAATATAGAAAATAACCACAAATGAGTCATGGATGATATTTTCTACATTATTTATGTAATTATTCATAGTTTTAATATTTATATAATGTTTAGATCATTTAGTAAAATATTATTTCTTTTAACATAAAATTAGTGGGAATTTTTATACAATTCGTTACTTAACATATTAAAAATGTCATACTAATAAGATATATTTTAAATAATCATTCTAAAACATTACTAACATGTCAAATTAATCGATAAAATTCATGTATGAAATTTATTATCGAAACTTATATTAATTTTAATATTTTTTCTTTCATTAATTTGAAATTTAATATAATTAAACAATTACGACGGCATTATTGTGTCACTATTTATAGTAACTATTTTATAACATAAAATTTATAAATAAATTACATTGATGTAGATACATATATTATCATTCAAATGACTATTTTTATTACAATATATATTTAAAATTAATCAATATTAAAATGTTATATTTATTAAAACATAAGAATGACATCATTTACAATTCATCAATATAAATTTCTATAAAGGGATTAGTGTCATTGAACTAGATATAAGAGGACATAAAGACAACCAAAGTATGATTTTGACCTAAAATTTCTCATAAAATAAAATTAGGTCAAGTTTAGTGTAATTTTATAATATTTAAAACATTATTTTTACATTAAATAAACTAATTTACCCTCAACCATGGTAAAACAAATTTCCAAAGATACTATTAATATTTTCAAATAAAAAAAGATATATTTTTAATAAAATTGGAACTTATGATTAAAAATATTCAATGCATTTTTCAAAAATAAATACACATAAATGGGAAAAATTAAATTACAACTAATCAAATAGATGGAACGAGAAAACATGTTTTGAAAGTGAAAATGATCAAAATATTGAAATACTATTATATAAAAATTCATTGTGAAATTTATTCAAATGACCTAAATTGTATTAAATTACATAAAATTGATATAACTAAAATTTAAAACAATAAAAAATAAAAAATTAACAGTAAAAATTAATTACATAAAATATCTATTTTCCATTAAAATACATTATTATTTGATATCAATCAAAAAATGAAACCTATCATAAAATACCATATATTCATCAAAATTAAATACTAAAATTATAATTTAAATAAATAATTTTATGTTTTAAATAAAATTTATATAATTGTAAAAATCTATTCTAATAAAATTATTCCATCAAAATGTTGTAAACTATCTTTTAAAAAAATACAATTATTTTGAGTAAAATTTATTTTTTTATTATCTAATTTATAAAAAAATATTGAAATAATGGTAAAAATTAGATTGAATATATTATATATAAATTTTCTTAATATTACACTATAAGTGTAATTTTATAATTTCATTGGTATAAAACATACTTATATGAATTTAAATAGTTTTCCAGAAAAATATTTCAATATATATTTAAAGAGGGGTTTATTTTCATTTATAATTAATTGGTCATAGAAGAATTCATTATATATACATGTGTGTGTGTGTAAAATATATTTTCATAATTAATTTAAAACTATTCATACCCCTAGTAATATCATCTAGTTTAAAATGGAATCATTTATAAAATATTATTTAGTTTTTCGTTTATGCTCGGTTTTGCATTAATGGTAAACAATAGAAGAAGCTAAATTTAAAAAGATTCATTTTCTAAAATTAGGGGGAGTTAAATGATATTTCAGGGATTCCAGTTTGATATTTTTTATTTAAAATAGTTTTATTAATCATGAATATCTATTTAAATAATGATATTTTCTAGAAGATAGTATGATATATTTTTTGAACTGAAATTGTCTTTTATAGGAAACAGTATTCCAAGTATGATATTAGTTGTTAGATGGTTATTAAATAATATTTTCCTTTTCAATCATTTTTTTTATCTCAAAATCAATGTTTTTGTATTATATTTTTATTAATATATTTCTAGAATTAAATATTAGGAGAAATGGATTTGTGTAGAATCTAGTATTATATTTCTAAGCATGGTATGGTATTTTGATTTTCCAAATTTCTAGATGTAGGTTGATATTTATAGTATGAAATTTTACTTAAAATAGATATGTCTAAAATATTTTTTGTTATTTGTTGACATAGTATAATAATTTCCTTTTAAAAAGTATTGGAATTAGTATGAGATTTTCTTTATACACTTCTATAATTTAGTATTATTTTTCTTGATTAATGTATAATATTTTCCCCTTGTAAACTTTGGATCATATGAACAAAGGTTTGAGAAAATTTAAAATATTAAAATAGTTACTTGAAGAACAATTAATGGGAATTTATGGGTCCCACCTTCCTATAAAACCTCAATATATTGTCTTTTACTACACACAGAAACCACTATTCTTCTATGTGGGAGATGTATCTGGTTTCTTATCAAAATAACATTATATTTGATATAAGTGGGAGATACAAGTGATGATAAACATAAGTATGTATGAAACATTCCGATTTAACGCAATTTTTTTATCAGACACCAAAATTACTATTTTCATGCATTTTATATAATTTTAGTTATCTTCCTTTTAAGAAGAAATTATCTAGTGATTCTTAATGACTAGAGGAAAATGAACACAAAATATGTGGTGTGTACTATGTTTTAAAAATATATGTGCTATGTTATTCATTGAATGTAGGAAAGAGTGAGGATGTATTGGTAAGACCAGTTATGGGTTGCTTATAACATTTATTACTCATAGGAGATGGTATATGAGTTTCAAATTTAATAAATTTTATGTGTCTGCCCGGTATGTAATGGAATGTGTAATGTGGTCTTCAATAGTGGGTTTCAGATGATGTTTCTAGTTATAGATGTTGTTTATAGAAACTGTACTATGTGGTGGTTTTATGGAAACATTTTTTATTTCGAAAAAGTTTAGTGGGTGATTTTTATTATTTAAGTGATGAAACATTTTCTGATAGAATAAAGTGGATGCTTTGACCTTAATTCGTGTTGGGGAATATGGGTTTCATGTAAAAATTGTGGATCATTATGAGGGCGGAGTAGATTCTTTTTGTGATTCTTCTCATCATGGGTAACAATTGGGTTTGGTTGAACACATGATAAATATATCGACCCATACATTACATACATTATTATTATGTAAAAATTGAAGCACACTTATTACAACATATAACAAAACCATTAAATGACCATAAAGGTATAGTGCCTTTAGATACTGGGAAAAATAAACAACTGGTTCATAAATCGTCTACATTGTCTCGCTTTTATTTTTTCATATCTAGAGTCCCTTTTGGAATATCTTACTTAATACCCTTCCTCCTAACCTAGGAAAAATAAAACATACAAAAGGGTGAGCTCAAATTCTCAGTAAGGGTAAATAAATGAAATATCAATAATATCATATTCATAAGAACATAACATTTTGAAAATATTAACTTGAAAAAGAGATCATAATATCATATCATGGGATAAATCATGGTAGTGAGATGTAATCTTAATAATAATAACATAAAACATGAAACTTTATGTCATACACACATAATAATAGAGAATCATTTCTTACTAGTCATGACTCATTGCCAAGAATATACTAGTGGACAAAGCCCATTTATGAACCGTGTTCACTCCTCATTTCTGTCCTATATAACTGAACTGGATTAACCTGTCATTCTAGCCATGTCTATATCATGAGATATAAATCATTACCCAATGCATTGGAGGGATATATAGGACCCACCCATCTCATAATGATACCATTCTTATGTTTTGCACAAGATCATTAATCATACATCATTGCATATCCCAATTAAATGAAAATGGGATTCTTAAACATCATGCGATCATAACATAATCCATATAAGATAAAAGGACATCATAAAAGTGATTTCATCATAACATAATCAAATCAATGTAAAAATAGGGATAGAAACATAACCCTATATTATCTTAGATGGAAAATAATTTTCATACAATGTTTGAACTCCATTCTTGAGGAAAATATCCTTTCAACTTCAAAAACATTTTTCCTTTCTTAACATGTCATACAATTTAAAACAAAAAGAAGTTGATTAAAAATATACTTGAAATCATGTAAAGGAAGGTTCATGGAAATAATTTTCTATGAAATCATAAAAATCCATTCATGTTGTATAAGTCAAAAAAAACATTTTTCTTGTACTTTGGCTGAAAAAGTCAAAAAGTACCTCGTACTAAAAACGAAAAAAGATTCATTTCATTTCATTTACTAAAAAATCACTATTGGGTAAAATCGGATTTAAAAAATTGTATGAGGATATAAATAATATTACATATTGAGGAAACATGGATGTGGATGATAAATATTCCACAGTAAATTCTAAAGTATAAACAATCTCAGATAAAAATGAGATTGCAAGATTTTCCCTTACCTTAGGTCCGATATGCTTCATACGTATCCGAACCTCCTGTATAATGATTCAAATAACGTCATTGAGTTATTACATAATAATATTCATTGTTATGGTATCATATATGGTCATATTCTTATCTTCTTATTAGTAATATTTCATTGCTACTTGTTATTCGGGTGTTCATTGCTTTATGTTCTTATGCGTGTTTTGTCGAATAAATTATTCTTATTATTTTTTAGATTATAGAAAAATCATTTACATAATGGTATTAATATCATATTTATTCATTCAATTCATTTATATAATCATTATTAAATGAAGATCATGTCGAATGAGTCGCATCACATCGTGGAGATGGTAGGTCGTACGTACGCACGAGAGATGATATCATTCCCATGTTTGTGGAATTGTTTTAAAGTAAATGATATAATATCTCAGAATTAATATCATTTCATAATAACAATATATAGTTTTTATTTACACCATTATACCAATCCATGTATGGTGGTGTTGGAAAATCAGATTACACCACAACGTGGAGACGGTATTCCGTACGTACGCACGCGCGGTGATTTTGTTTTTCGTAGGATAAATAGTAGGTGAAATAGGGTTGTTTCATATTTATAATAAAATATCATTATATGAGTGTTACTGATGTTATTACTTTATTATGAAACAACAAAAGAATAAAAAGTATAATAAGAAATGAATTTGAAAGAATTGGTAAAAGATATTACATCTTCTTTGACATTCCTCTTCTAATCCTCCTCTTAGGGAACTAATGTTGGTCTTTGAATAATACCAGAACCTCTATTATGTTTCTAGGGATGTTGAGAATTGAAATGGTCTGGGTTTGGCCAAGATTGAAGGCTCAAAATTGTGTAAAGTGGAGAGGGAGATGTTTCCCTTTTATAAGGGAGGAGAGGGGAACCTTAGTAGAAACTTAAAATATTATTTTATAATAAAGTCATATTCAGTTTTTAATAGCTCAAAATTGATTTATTTAAAATCTAAATTGGGGAAGGGTCAAAATCCCCTCAACCCATAGGTTTTAGACAAGATTAGCTTACAATTTAAACCTTATCATTTAGATTTAACTCTAAGGTAAATAATTTAACTTTTACCATGTATTCTTGTTTTCTTAAAATATATGGATAATAAACATACAATAACAATACAAAATAACCCCAAGTGTTTCATTATTAATATATATAACCTTATCTAAGTCTTTTTGTAGAACCTTAGATATTTAGGAATAAAATAACAGTTAATAATATAACATTTGTTTTAATAAATATTTTATGTCAATTTTGACACTATTTGGTAATTGATTTTTGTGAAAATCATAAAAGAATGATTAGTTCTAAAAAATTTAATTAAATAAATAATAACATGTCATATTAATCTATAAAATTAGCGTAATTCATAAAAAGTCTCAAATTAAAATTATTTGGGTATTTATAATATCAATTAATTTTATTATTTCATTAACATGGTAATTAGTGGGTCATCATTGTGTCATAAATAAATTAAATTATTTAATGACTAAAATTTATAAATAAAATAATATTATGTAGGAAATATTTTCAGATTTCTAATTAATATTTATAGAACAATTTATCTTATGTATAACCCTATATTAATTTTTTTTTAGTTATTAAACATTGATTTTAACTATTTTAACTCTTCTTTAAATAAAATAATAATAAGTGTCCTAATAAAATACAACTGAACCTAAAGGGTAATATTTTATTCCTAAGGTTGTTTTTGGTAGAATTAAACTAATCCAATAGAATTAGAACATGATTTAGGGTAATAATAATATCATTTTTACCCTTCATTGCCCTATTTACTTTTAACCGTGGTAAATAAAACGAAAAAGTTACTATTCAGCGAAAATTATTTTTATCGTATTGAACCAAATTTTACTGCTTGATATTAACCGTGTCTCTCAGATTATAGAAATTCAACTCAAAGATGTGGTAAAATTAAGAATTATGTACAATTGCAAATTTTCTTAGGAGGTGGGTAAAAGATGGTAAAAAGATCAATATAATTTTTATATATCTATATTATTATAAAATTACTCCAATAAATTATATTAAACTTATATATGTATTATGTATCTATTTTGACCTAAAATAAATTTAAATAAAAAAATATTATTTCAATAAAAAGTCGGTTTTAACCAATAACTTAGTGTTTTCACTATTCATCAAAATTTGAAAGTTTTCAAAAAAATACCAAAAATTCACCCTAGGATAATTTTGATATAGAGAAACCAAAAATGAAATCCATTTTGAAAGATAAAATTTCAAAAAGTGGGTATTACTATTCATAATGGCTAGTTTATATAATATTTTAATAACATGTCATTTTTTAGTCAAACTCGGTATTGCTTACAACGCAAGCTATCGAGGAAGGTCGCTCTTGAATGTAACGCAAGCCAAAAAAGTGTGGTGTGTAGTGATAAATTCCTTTGGTGATGCATATAAAAAAATACATAAAAACAAAATATTTCTCATAAAATCTCTTGTGTTACATTCTACCCCCCTTAAAATGAATTTTTCCCTCGAAATTGGTCACTTCGTAACAAAGAGATGAGGATACCACTCCCTCATTATATCCTCAAGATCCCATGTAGATTCTTCTAATTGGTGGTTCCTCCATAAAACATTCATCAAGAAAGTTGTCTTGTTCTGTAGGACTTTTTCACTACGATCCAAAATCTGTTTCAGCTGTTCATCATAAGAAAGATCTTGTTCCCGCGGTATAACTTCTGAGCTGAGTACATGTGAAAGATCGGGTATGTACTTTCTTTGGAGAGATACATGGAACACATCATGAACTTGAGAGAGATTCAGTGGAAGCACCAATCGGTAATCTAACTTCCCAACATGATCCAGTATTTCAAAAGGACCAATATACCTTGGGATCAGCTTGCCTTCTTTCCAAATCTCATTACTCTCTTCCAGGGAGATATTCATAAGAACAATTTATCACCCACTTCAAACACTAGGTCTTTTCTTCGGTTATCAGCGTAACTTTTTTGTCGACTCTGAGCTGCTCTTATGTTTTGTTGAATAGATCGGACGTTGTCTTCCATCTCATCAACAAGATCAGGGCTTAATAGATTTCTTTCCCCAAATTCAACCTAGTAAGTTGGAGTTCTGCATTTCTTTCCATAGAGAGCTTCATAAGGGTCCAACTGAATACTAGAGTGAAAGCTATTATTACAATAAAATTCCACCAAAGGTAGGTGTTCATCCCAACCACCATTTAAATCCATAGACCAAGCTCTCAACATTTCTTCTATAGTTTGAATTGTCCTCTCAGACTGAACGTCTGTCTGAGGATGATAAACAGTGCTGAAACTCAACTCTGTATCTATAGTATGCTAAAGAATTCGCTAAAACATCGAGGTAAACCTTGAATCCTGATTAGATATAATGTAAAGTGGCACTCCATGCAATATTACCACTTCATTTACATATATCTTGGAAAGAAGATCAAGAGAAAAATCTTCTCTAATAGCAATGAAGTGCGCCGACTTCGTAAGACGATCAACTATAACCAAGATAGCATTATTGCCTTTGGAGGTTTTAGGAAGTCCAGTGACAAAGTCCATAGTGATGTTTTCCCATTTCCATTCTGGTATGGTTAATGGTTGTAACGTCCCCTTAGACTTCTGTCTCTCTGCTTTAACTTCTTGACAAACCAAGCATTGAGAGACATATTCAGCAATATCTCTATTTATGCCATCCCACCAGAGGTACTCCTTTAGGTCCCTATAAGTCTTCATTCTTCTAGGTTGAATAGAGAATTAAAAACTATGAGCTTCATCCAATGTTTCCTTCATTAATTTTGGGATGGGAGGAACACAAACCGGATCCCTAGAACTTATTATTTCATCACAATCAATGTGGAATTCTGGAATATTTCTCACCTTCTTTTGTAACTATACATCTTCTTTCTATTCCTCTTTAATCATCACATGTATAGATTGTAGATCATTCATTTAAGCATGATAATATTTTTCACCTTCCATTATAATTCCAAGATCCATCCTTTGTAAATCCATAAATATTAGATCTTTTTTTATCCTCATCATGGATAGGCTAGCATGGCCTTGTTGACATAATACGTCTGCCACCTTGTTTTCTTTCCCAGGGTGGTAATGAATTGAGCAGTCATAATCCTTAATCAGCTTCAACAATCTTCTTTGGCGCATATTCATCTCCTTTTGTGTGAAAATATTCTTCAAACTTTTATGATTAGTGTAAATATCACTCCTTTCACCATAAATAAAATTCCTCTAAATCTTTAATGCAAAGATTACCGCAGCTAAATCCAAATAATGAGTTGGGTAATTTTGTTCATGTGTTTTCAATTGTCATGAGGCATAAGCTATAACCATATCATTTTTCATGAGAACACACCCCAATCCCTTCTTGGATGCATCATTGTAGATCACAAACCCTTCTCCACTACAAGGCAGTGTGATCATAGGTGCACTGGATAATCTTCTTTTTAACTCCTTGAATTTCCATTCACACTTCTCTATCCAAATGAACTTAACTCCTTTTCAGGTCAACCTAGTGAGTGGATTAGATAATTGTAAAAAATAATTCACAAAACATTGATAATATCCCGCCAGACCAAGAAAACATCGTATTTCAGTTACTGTTGTCTATCTTGACCATCATTCAATAACCTCTATTTTTGCTAGATCCACAAATATCCCCTCTTTTGAAATTCTGTGACCCAAAAATGAAACTTTTTTAATCCAAAATTCACACTTGGTAAATTTGGAATAATGCTTCTCATTCCTTAGGATCTTTAATACAATTATCAAGTGATCTTTATGTTCTTCCTTGCTCTTTGAATAGAAAAGTATATTGTCTATAAATACTACCACAAACTGATCAAGATAGTATCTAAATACTCTATTCGTTAGGTTCATGAAGATAGTAGAGGCATTAGTAAGACCAAATGGCATCACTATAAATTAATAGTGTCCATACCTTGTATGGAAAGATGTCTTTGGTACATCCTCCCTTCTGACCCTTAATTTATTGTACTTTGAATGTAGATCACTCTTGGAAAATTATTGAGCTCTACGTAGTTGGTCAAATAAGTCATCAATGCATGGGAGAGGATATGATTTCTTGATAGTGATCTTGTTATGTTCTAGATAATAAATGCATAGTCTCATTGATCCATCTTTCTTGATAACGAAAAGAACAGGTGCTCCCCAAGGTGATGCACTAGGGAATATGAATACCTTATCAAGATTCTCTTGGAGTTGCTTCTTCCATTCCTGTAACCCAACTGGGTCCATTCTATAAGGTGTCTTTGAAATGGCTATAGCAACCAGTATGAGTTTTTTTGGAAACTCAACTTCATGATTTGGTGGAAGACCTAGAAATTCCTCTAGAAAGTCATCATCAAACTTCTATAAAATGGATGTATTCTTAATCGTGAGTTTCTCTCCAACAATTTGAGATAAATAACCTTAATTTATTTGAATCAATACCCATACGATTTAAGAAATTTCCACTGGAAGGTTATATTTATCCTCGCATTGATAGATGATCCTTGATTGATCAAGAATATGAATTGTGACTTCCCTTATTGGGAAATCGATATGAGATCCTTATAAAGAAATCCAATACATGCCAAGAATCACATCAAATTCCACTATAGGATGGATCACATGATTTTCATGAACCACATTCCAAAAAACTTAAAACGAAGAAGAATTTTAATCTTTTGACGCGACTGTTGTGCCATTAGGGGTGGTCACAGATAACTCAACAACTAATTGTTGAGGTAATATGGTGATACCCTTAGAAAATTATTCATAAATAAAAGAGTGGGTGGATCCAGAATCAAATAAAATATTTTCTACTTTAGACAGGATGGAAATTGTACCTTTACCCACTACGTTATCGTACTCCACATCACTGATAGAAATTGCATGCGACATTCCTTTTACTTTGGCCTTAAGAGTTTGTTGACATCGATCATCATCAAAAACCCCTGGAATAGGGAATTTATTACCATAATTCACCATTTCCTTGCACTTGTAACATTGAAGTGTAGGAGGTACATTATATGTAGCCTTTTATTTTTTTGCATCAGTAGACATCTTTTTCCCATCATTGCGACATTCAAAATCCTAATGACCTTGTTTTCCACATTTGAAACATTAACTTGTCCCTTTAAGACATTTTCCTCCATATTTCATTCCACACTTTGTGCATAAGGGAAAACTCATCTTATTTTCAGTGTGGTTTTAGATTTCCCTTTGAATTCCATTTTCCTCTTTTTATCAAAACCATATGAATGATGGGTTCCTCTAATATCTATCTCAACATTGAGAGCACATCAAACAATTTCCTTGTAGATATTGAAGTCCCTTTTGGTTGACACCCTTTGAAGACTTTATTTTAAGCCACTAAAAAATCGATCGATCTTACTCTCAGGTTGGATAATTATTCTGAAAGCGTATTGTGCATGGCTTGTAAAATTTTCATTGTAGGTACCAATAGATTCACCATCCTTTTGATTTAGTTCAAGAAACACCTTATCCATATTTGTTCAAAGAATTAAAGGGAAGTACTTATTGAAAAACAAGTTCTTGAACTCATCCCATTCCATGGATTCAATTTGATCTTGGAGCCTTGTATTCTTGATAAGATTCCACCATTGATCAGCTTCACCTTCCAAAGGATATACTGCTATGATGACTTTATCATGTTCAGAACATTGTAGAACTGAAAATATCTTTTCAGTGGTATTGATCCATTGTTCAACCACTAATGGATCAGTATACCCACTGAATGAGGGTGGATGCTACCTCATGAAGGATTCAACATAATGTTTCTCCTTCCTTTACTCGTTTGGAAGTCCTGCATGATTCATAGCTTGAGAAATTTGTGTGATCATGGCTACAAGATTATTCATTCTTTCTCCCATAGCGTTTGGTCGCTCAGGGGGGACAATCATTTCATTTCCCATCACATTCTGCATTAACACGATTCCTTCGGTTTCTAGACATTGACTAAAACCAAGAATAATAGTGTGAGAAACACTAATTATAATAGGAGAACAGCATAATTAGTAATAAAATTTCACACTTTAGGTCTTATTATAGGTTACTCATGGCCATTTCTAAAACACTAAGAGTATGTTCTATGATTAGACATATCGTTAGGGTTCTTACTAAGACTTTCACATCCTAGTTTCCAAAGTATGACTATACCTTTCATCTGATACCAACTATAGCGACCCATACATTACATACATTATTATTACTTCAAAATTGAATCACACTTATTACAACATATAATAAAACCATGAAAGGACCATATAGGTATAGTGTATTTAGAAACTAGGAATCATAAACAACTGGTTCATAAATCATCGACATTGTCTCCCTTTTATTTTATCATATCTAGAGTCCCTTTGGAAATTTCATACTTAATACCCTTATTCCTTACATGGGGAAAAGAAAACATACAAAAGGGTGAGCGCAAATGCTTAGTAAGGGTAAAAAAAGGAAATATCAATCATATCATATTCATAAGAACATAACATTTTGAAAATATTAACCTGCAAAAGAGATCATAATACCATAACATGGGATAAATAATGGTAGTGAAATGTAATCCCAATTATCATAAAATTAAACATGAAACTTTGTGGAATACACACATAATCAAAGAGAATCATTTCTTAGTAGTCAAGACTAATTTCAAAGACAATCCTAGAGGACAAAGTCCATTTATGAACCGAGTTCACTCCTTGTTTCAGTCCTGTATCACTGAACCGGATTAACATGTAGTTCTATCCATGTCTATCTCCTGATATATAAATATTTACCCAATGCATTATAGAGAGATATAGGTCCCACCCATCTCATAATGATACAATTATTATTTGTGCCACAAGATCATAAATCATACATCATAGCATAACCCATGTAATGAAAATGGGATTCTTAAATATCATGTCATCATTACATAATCAATATAAGATAAACGGACATCATAAAAATAATTCCATCATAACATAATCAAATTAATGTAAAAATAAGGATAGAAACAGAACCCTATATTATCTTAGATGGAAAATAATTTTCATAAATCGCTTGAAATCCATTCTTGAGAAATATATCCTTTCTAATTCAAAATCATTTTTACATTCTTAACGTGTCATAAAATTTTAAAGTAAAAGAAGTTGAGTAAAAATAAACTTGAAAACTTGTAAAGTAATCTCCATGGAAATAATTTTCTATTATATCATAAAAATCCATTCATGCTGTATAAGTTAAAAAAACATTTTTCTCATACTTTGGCCGGAAAAGTCAAAAAGTACCACGTACTAAAAACGACAAAAGATTCCATTCATATATTTTACTAAATACTCACCAATGGGTAAAATTGTAATTAAAAAATTGTATGAGGATACAAATAATATTATATATTGAGGAAACATGGATGTGGACGATAAATATTCCCCAGTAAATTTTAAAGTATAAACAATCTCTGAAAAAAATGAGATTGCGAGATTTTCTCTAACCTTAGGTCTAATATGCTTCGTACATATCTGAACCTCCTTTATAATGATTTAAATAATGTCATTGACTTATTACAGAATCATATTAATTATTATTATATCATATATGGTCATATTCTTACCTTATTATTAGTAATATTTCATTGCTACTTGTTATTCGGGTGTTCATTGGTTTATGTTCTTATGCGGGTTTTGTCGAATAAATTCTTATTATTATTTTTAGGTTATAGATACAGAATTTACAGAATGGTATTAGTATCATATTTATTCATTCAATTAATTTATATAATCATAATTCAATGAAGATCATGTAGAATGAGTCACATCACATTGTGTAGACGGTAGGTCGTACGTATGCACGAGCGATGATATAATTCCCATGTTTGTGGAATTGAATTGAAGTGAATGATAGAATATCATAGAATTAATATCAAGTCATAATAAAAATATATAGTTATTATTTACACCATTATTCCCATCCATGTAAGGTGGTGTTTGAAAAACATATTACACCAGAGTGTGGAGACGGTATTCCATACGTACGCACGCACGGTGATTTTGTTTTTCGTAGGATGGATAGAAGATGAAATAGGGTTGTTTAATTTTTATAATAACATATTATTATACGAGTGATACTTATTTTATTACTTTATTATGAAACAACAAAATAATAAGCAGTAGAAGAAGAAATTAATCTGAAAGAATTGGTAAAGGATATTACCTCTTCTTTGACGCGCCTCTTCTAAAACTCATCATAGGGCACTAAAGATGGTCTTTGAAGAAGTCCAGAACCTATATTATGTTTATAGGGATGTTTATAAGGGAAATTTTTAAGGGTTGGATGATATTTAAGGCTCAAAATTTTGTAAAGAGGGGAGGGTGGAGGTGCCCTTTTATAAGGGGGGAGAGGGGCACCTTAGGAAAAACATAAAATATTATTTTATAATAAAGTCATATTCGGTTTTTAAAATCTCCAAATTGATTTATATCAAAGACAAAGTGGGGATGGGTCAAACTACACTCAAAAAATAGGTTTTAGACATGTTTAGGTAACTATTTTAACCTTATCATTTTTATTTAACTATAAGTTAAATAATTTAACTTTTACCGTGTCTTCATGTGTTCGTACACTATATGGTTAATAAACTTACTATAACAAGACAAAAGAACTCCATGTTGTTCATTATTAATATTTATGACCTTAGATAAGTCATTTGGCTGAACCATAGATATTTATGAATAAAATAACAATTAATAATATAATATTTTTTTAAAAACTATTTTATGTCAATTTTGACACTATTCGGTAATTGATTTTTGTGAAACTCATAACTACATGATTAGTTCAAAAAAAATTAATTAAATCAATACTAAAATGTCATATTAACCTATAAAATTAGTGTAATTCATAAAAAGTCCCAAATTAAATTAATATTGGTATTTATAATATCTCTTATGTCAATATTTCGTTATTAAGGTAATTACTGCATCATCATTATTTCATAAATATATTAAAGTATATTATGTATAAAAAATATAAATAAAATACCATTATGTTGTAAATATATCTATCTTTCTAATGAATATTTATAGTTTAATTTGTCTTATGTATTACCCTATATTAAAAATGTTTTAGTTATTTAACATTGATTTTAACTCTTTTAACTCTTCTTTAAATAAATTAATAATAAGTGTCCTAATCTAATACAAGTCGACCTAAAGGGTAATATATTATTCCTAAGGTTGTTTTTGGTTGAATTAAACTTCTAAAATAGAATTAGGACATGTGTTAAGGTAATAATAATATCATTTTTTCCCTTAATTACTCTATTTACTTTTAACCATGGTAAATAAAAGTAAAAACTTACTATTCAACAAAAAATATTTTTATCTTATTGAACTACATTTTTCTCCTTTATATTAACCGTGTCTATTGGATTTTTGAAATTCATCTCACAAAAGCGGTAAAATTAAGTTTTATGTACAATTTCAAATTCTCCTAGGAGGTGGGTAAAAGATGGTAAAAAGTTTAATAAAATTTAAATGTAACTATATTATTATAAAATTACTCCAATGAATTACATTGAACTTATATAGGTACTATTTATCAATTTTGAAAGAAAAATTTAATTAAAAAATTAATTATTTTAATAAAAGGTCGGGTTTAACCAATATCTCAGTGTTTTCACTATACATGAAAAATTGAATGTTTCAGAAAAGTACCAAAAACTCACCATAGGCTAATTTTGATATTACGAATCCAAAAATGAAGTCCATTTTCAAAGATAAAATTTCAGAAAGTGGGTATTAATATTCATAACAGCTAGTTTATATAATATTTTAATAACATATCATTGTTTAGTGAAACTCTCTATTGAGTACAATAAAAGCTATCGAGGAAGGTTGCTCTTGCTTGTAACGCAAGCCAAGACAGTGTTGTGTGTAGTGAAAGATTCCTTTGGTGATTCATATAACATAATACATTAAAACAAAATATTTCTCATAAAATATTAGGTGTTACACCATGGGCCTGAAATGTCACACAGTGGTGCTTCTCCCATGTCCAACTGAGGTACTCCACCCCATCACACACCAGTGTTATGCCGAGTCACACAGTATTTATCCCACGATGGGCCTGAAAATTCTGCAATGGTGATCCACACTAGGCAATAGTCGAGTCAGGGAGTGTCTCTTTTCACCAGTCTTCAAGTCCCATCCATCAACAAGGATCCATACATAGTGCTATTAGGATAAAAACTACTCATGAAATTCATTACATCTCAAATTTTTTGAAAATATCCTTAAATAATAACAAAAGATCATCTTCATCGAGTGGGTCTGGCCTAGCCCATTGGCTGGGGGTGCAACCCGCCAGTAGGAGCCTGGTCCTCTATTTTCAGACCTATGTTGTGCGCCCAGGATACAACAACCACCACTGCATCCCCTCCTCTGTCTGAATGTGTCCCACAAAGAGTAGACCACTCCTCATATGTGGCGTGCAAATGGTGCTGCATCTAGCACCTACTGTATTCGATGGTACGTAGCCTCCTATCCGCTGCGGTTGAGCATCTACGGCTCTCCAAGTCACCAGGGTTTCCCGTACACAGGCTGCCTCCTCTATGCGGTGTCGGTTGGTGCCACTCCTCTATGCCACTATGTCCAACTAGTCGTTACCTCCTACTGTAGTGGGGCACCAATTGGCACACCACCTCCCGCCACCCGCGACCACAGGAAGTGTTGCTCTCGTGGTCTATTTCTAAATCCTCAAAGTCCAAGAGTTTCGTAGGGTCTCACCATCACCAAGATGATCTCAGATTCCCCTTACCTCTATCTAGGATAATTCGTTCGCAATGATAGAACATACTAAGGGGTAATGCCTTATTTATTTCTCCACGCGCCCTCTTCATTAAATGTTTTACAACTGAGTGGGAGGTTTGGGGAAATGCTCAATCCCTGATAGTTCAATCCAATTTTGAATCCCAATAATAATACCCTACCACATGAATGAGCGACTAACGGATCAACCATTTTGTGTGTTGATCCAGGTTTGACATTTAAAAATAAAGGATGTGGGTGATTTCAAAATAAAACTCATACCTTGTTGATGTTCTTGCCCATAGCGCTTTGTCGTCGTGATTTCAAGAGGTCAATGGCGTTCATCATTTTTGAGGTACGTCGAAGTCGACGACGTCCCACTGTTGTTCGTTGTTATTTATTGGGGTGGAAATCTTTAAGAGGTTCTTCAGAAAATCCTCATAGTTTAATCCTCATTCCACCAACACATCTAAATATTAAAAAGAAATCACATCGTAGTGTATTTGTTACAATGTTTTGTCGTGTTGTTAGGTTTTTCCCTTTATGAAACATCATCGTGGTTAAACGTGATTAAATAATCATTATGCTACAAGTTAACAAGCCATTATTGAGCTCTAATAACAAGACTAATTGTTTCCTCATCGATGTACAATAGTGCTGATGTGTCCCTACTTATTGGTGGTGGAAAAGAAATAAAATATTGTTATAAATTATTTAATGTTTTTCTGAAAGTTCTGAAAAAATAACTTTTATGTCTGCCCTTCTTGGCCCATTTAAGTCATTTATAGGAAAATAATATCATTCTGAGTGCAACGATGCCCTCGTATTTTCAATGTGAGAAAAGTTTCAAAATTTATATAAACCTACTAAAAAATTTACTAAACATACCATAAAAAAAGATCAGAATTCTCTTCATATCTCACTAAGCCCCAGAATCATGTGTTGCCAGAGTGTGTATTCTAGATAGAATTATATATAATTTGAAAAAAATATTTTCACGGACATTTAGAAACATTAAATTATCCCCACCATTGAGTTTTACATCTCCGAAATCCAAAACATGGGATAATACAACAAATAGGGGTACATAGAACGAATATTATCCTCCCACACCCATGTTCTCTCCTGTAGATTCTCATGCTGCAACCGAACACGCACCAGATGAATCGACTACCAATGTAGGACCCACTCTGGTTGATCCACTATTTCTAAATAGAATTCGGCAAATGACCGCCCATCATCAATGTCTGTGCAGCCCAATCGAGGATGTGAGATGGATCATTCACATATCACCTCATTTGTGACATGTGGAAAACATCGTGCACCCAGTGCATCTATGGGGGAAGAGAAAGGTGGTATTACACCTTGCCAACACTAATCAGGATATGAAAAGTTATGAGGATCCTTAGATATAGATTTATGTCCTAGCCAAACCACATAAATCTTCATTGGGGTGAGACCAGGTGAATCACATGGTCTCCTTCCTCAAACTCCAAGGGTTTTCGCCTCCTGTCAGCATACGATTTATGCCTGATTTGGAAAGTATTCATCTGCTCATGGAAGATTTTCACCATTTCAATAGTATCTCATACCAACACTAGAACCATGATTGTTCACTCCCCTAGGTCTTTCATGCATAGTGGTGACCTTTAAGGCTTCCGGTACAAGCCCTCGAATGGTGTCATGCCAATGGTGGAGTGATAAATTTTATTGTATGAAAACTCCACTAGTGGTAGGTGGTTCTCCCAAGTATGACCAAAATCATGGATGCATGCATTAATCATGTCCTCTAGGATTAGTATGGCCCGCTCTATCGGACCATCCGGTTAGGGATGAGAGGTTGTGTTAGAGCGTAGCTACGTCCCGAACACCTCCTACAATCCCTTCCACAAATATTATGTCATGTGTGCATCGTTTTTTGAGATAACCATCTATTTCACTATATGGATCTGAACATTCTCTTGGACGTAGTGGCATCTCATGCCCTCTTCCATTCACTGCTCTCAGATGTGTAAGAAATCAGCTGACTAGGTGAGTCAGTCATAAATCACCATGTTGAACCATGGGATCTAGATGTATGTGGTAATCCCATCATCAAGTCCTTTGAGATACCATCCCATTTCCATATTGTTACCTAATGTGACTGAGCTAACCCTACAGGATCTTGATGTGTGGCCATTACGTTCTGACAAGTGAGACATCATGAGACAAACTCGGACACTTCTTTCATCATTCCTTGACCATAGTACTGATGTCAGTGGTCCTAGTATATCTTCTCCACGCCATGATATACTGCTAAAGTGGATGTGTAGAACACCATCAACTCCTCCTCCCACAATTCCATTGGTATTATGATGTGATCTCGGTAAAGGATAATGTGCTCCCCACCTATTGGAAATCCATCAGGATCATGTCCTGATGATAATTGAGATCTTTGGTCCTCGTAGTCAACATCAAAAAAATGTGCCTCCCTGGCTCGCTATATGAATGGGGGAGTAACATTTATTTAATAGAGATAAGATACTATATCAACATATATGAAGGATATCTGCATCATAGAAATATGATCTGTTGCCTCACTCAGTGGATGAAAACTGGTCCTCCTCCTAACCGCATCGGCTACCACGTTCCGCTTACCAGGAGAATAGACTATTTCAATGACACAGTCCTAGAGTAACTCTAGCCATCGATGCTATCTGAGGTTTGCGTCCTTTTTGGATACGATATAACATAGAATCTTGAGGTCCGAGTAAACTGTAAACCATTCACCCATTAAGTACTGCCGCCGCATCATCATGCCAAAGACCACTGCTAGTAATCCAGGTCAGGGGTCACATAGATCTAATCATGCTAACTCAACTATCATGATATTTAGATGATCATTGCTTTCTCCAGCATCAAGACTCAACCTAGACCTATCGTTGTTTCTTAGTATAAAATTATGTACTCCACTCCCACCTCTGGTAGTCTCAAGATGGGGGGAAGTAGTAAGTCCCTTCCTCAGCTCCCAAAAAATATCTTGGGATTTCTCCACCCAGATGAAGGGTTTTCCATTCCATGTCAATTCTAATAAGGGAGATGCAACACTGGAAAAATCAGGCATGAACCTTTGAAAGTAACCATCCATCCCCAAGAATCTCTTCACCTCAGTCACACTTCTGGGTGGCTCCCAAGGGAGAAATAACTCCATCTTTGCTGGATCTACTCCAACTATAGCCTCTGAGATTATGTGTCTCATAATGTGGAGCTCCCAAATCTATAATTGGCACTTCGGGATAATACCATAAATTAGGTGCTCTCAGATTGTATCATGGACTATCTGTATGTGTGTCGCATGCCCCTCCTCTGACGCTAAGTACACCAAGATTTCATCAATGATGACCATGAAAAACCTTTCATGGTAAGGCTAGAAAATCCTTTTAATGTGACCAATGAACATTATTGGGGTGTTTTTCATGCCTGAAGGTATCACCAAGAACTCATATTTTCTATATCGGCACATGAAGGTTGTCTTCGGTACGTCCTCATCTCATACCTGAAGCTGGTGATAGAATGATCTGAGATATATCTAAGAGAACCATCCTGCTCCATTCATCTCATCGAATATGTCATCAATTCATGGCAGTGGATACTTATTCTTCATGGTCACCAGGGTTAGGTGCCAGAAGACCACACACAACCTCAAACACTCATCTACCTCCTTGGAAAGAAGCACTAGGTCTACCCATGTGGAAATGCTAGGCCTTACTAACCACTTCTCCTAATAGTCATCCAGTTGTACTCTCAACTCATGAAACTCCATGGGAACCATAAAATATGTGAGTGTGGATATCATTTTCATGATAGGGTACAGGTCGATGAAAAATTATTCTTATCTATGAGTAGGTATTCCCAAAACATCCTCTAGAAAAACATCCCCATAATCATCCTATGCTATAAGAATTCTTGAACACCTCTCATCCATTGCACTGAGGGTGAGGCTATCCAAAAGGTGAGTGATTAGATACACCCTCCTATTGAATGTATATCTTGTCCCTCAAGGGTTCCATTCTTGATGGTGATGGAAAACACAATCCCATATCAATAGAAATACCACACTTTACTCTTAAAATAGTCGATATGAGTCTTGACTATGGTTAACTAGTTCATACCCAATATGACATCATAATTTCTCGATGCCGCTACTAGGAGATCGCAGCTGAAGATCAATCCTCCTAGAGTAATCTCAATGTGTCTACAATAGTCTACAATCATAGAATCCCTTCTCATAAAAGTCTCTATCCCAAATGATTGAGCATACTGCTCCACCTGAATCATTGAGCTTTGAACGTGATCCATGGAATGGAAAGAGTTAGTATCACATATGTCTATAAGAATTGTATATAGAGTGTAGAAGACACATATCATAACTCAGATCATATTCAAAGTTCCATGGTCATAAGAATCTACTACCTGAAGCTAAGATCTACAGTTTCCACCTTTTCCCTAATGTCAGGGTGGGCCACTAGGGGGTGGTGGTTGTAGTACCTCAAACCATCTCCCACTGAAAACTGCTCAGCCTGCTCCCCTGCCATGTCTTTCACCCTGGATACCTCCTCGCACGAACCTAACACTCATTCTCAGTAGTCCCTCGACCATCTTCTATTCATCCTCATGGCTGTTTGGGCATTCAGTTTCCATGTGCCCTTACCTGCCGCACATAAAGAAATGCCTGGCTCCCACCTGACTCCCTCGGGTATGGGATCCTTGCACAAACTACCCTGATCACTATGGTATTCCATTAAATGACCTAGCCTACTAGGTCCCTCATGTCAGTTGTATTATCCATCTAAAGTCTCCTCCTCCTAAGGCCTATTGGTAGCACTGGCTATTGGATCCTTCTCTTCCTAGAATCTCTCTAAAATATGGGATCACTATAGTTCTTCATCATGAGTGGGGATGCTGAGAGACTACATAGATTCACTGATCTCCCACATGAGCCACTTCTTAAAGGCTTGATCTTGGAAAAAAGGTTCTCGAACCATGTTTGTTGAGTAGCCTGAAATATTTTTGAACAATGTTTAGTACTCATCCACCGTCATGTATCCTAGCTGAAGATGACCTGGATATTGAATGTGTACAAAGTGCAAGGTCACGTGGAATAACACCACTTGCAAAAGTCATTCAATGTCTGGCCAGATGAGGGTCGCCTCATCTTGTGTTTGGATGGTAAAACTACACCATCTACAGATGGAGCCCTAAAAAAGGATCTCCACCATGATCTACATCTCATCATGTAGTTTCCTCACTAAGAAAAATACTTCTGTCACTACCTCCTTCCAATTCTCAACAACCTATGGATCTATCTCTCCCCTATAGCTGGGAGGTATCAATCACTAAAACTCATGAAAGGCGTTGTGCCTGTGTGCATCCTCTACTGATACCTCTAGTAGTATCTACAGATCAATTGGTGGTGGAAACACTGGTGCACCACACGACTAGTCCATTACTAGCATTGGTTATTCAACTGACGCATCATCGCTTGGTGGGATATCCACATGATCACATATCGGGACCCTGGATGGTTTTCCATGTCGAGGAATCCAAAAATAGATCACGATCTAACATGGTATAAAGGTTATACCTGGTGAGCTTAATATTATTCAGAATAACACAATGATACAATTATGAAAACAATGTTTTCATGTTTAATGTTAAAAATAAGAATTAATAGTTTTGGTGTATGGATATGTCGACTGCCACACCAACTCTGGACTCCCCAAATCTAAAAGATGATCTAGAAACATTTAACACCATATCCCAAAAAGAACAACTGAATGACGATCTCTAATGTATAACCAAACACCAGTGATACCACTTTGTCACGAACCTTCCCCGAGGGCCCATTTCGTGACTAACACAAGCCCTCCTCTTGAAACCAGTGGCTGGTGACTAGCATTGAAAGCATAAACCTGCATCTGGGTGGAATTTTCTTAAGTACATATTCACACACACATGCCTATCCAAATCCCATAGACTGATACGGGAAAAAAAAAGTATACCAAACAAGTGCTGAGTGAATGTAAAACTGAAATCATGTGTGCTGCAACACAAACCCAACAAAATGAACTAGAAACAGAAAAATACCTAGGGACTCAGGAAGCCATATACTAAAAACACCACCTGATAGTATGAGTAGAATATCAACTGGAAGCTGAAGTTATATGAAATTCCCACCTGATATCACTGGGCCCCTCTTGGTCCTTATCCATTAAGTCCTCTTTCAAACCGTATATGGTTTGCAATAGACACAAAACGTGCAGGGAAATATCTTACAATGTTGAGTAACAAAATACTCTTTAGGGTCCCTCGAAACAAAAAAAGGAAAGTATAAAAATAAATTCCCAATGAAATTCATGAATAATAATCACAATTCAAGAAAAATAAGCAAACGAATGAAGCATAAGACAACTCATGCCAGGAATACATCTAAGGTACTTATAGAAGAATCATTGATCACAACATCAAAAACATCGATGCCGGATAACTCCTCTAATATGAGTATAATGGGCCTTCTAAGTCACACAGAAGCTGCTTCCCACAAACCCTGGATTGCATAGGTATACCTCCACAATTCTTACCATGGATTTTCCAAGTCACAGAGTCTCACTACCACCATGGGCATACAATGTCACATAGAGAAGATTCTCACTATGGCCAAATGAGGTACTCCTCCCCAATGCGTACCGTGGGTTTGCCAAGTCACACGGTCTCTCTCCTACTATGGGTCTACAAATCCACTTATATTTTCTACCACTAGGTCATAGTAAAGTCACACATATTTTATTGTTAGTGGCCATCATTTCTCAGCCAACCGTAGGGTTCCGTACATAGCGCACTTGGGAGAACCGCTCCTAAATCCCTTCATCACATCTCAACATCTGTAAAGTTATACATAAATCATTTCAAATGATATTTCCCATCTAGAGGGTCCCAATTCCCCATAATTCTCTTAAATAAGATTCTTGGTTTGCATGTTGCAAGAATTATAGTAATCAGTGGCCGGTTGTGTCTGATCCCAGTCTGAACTTGTTAGACTGACCTGACCAACTTGACCTAGGGGTCCCGAATACCCGAATAAAATTCAACTGACTGAACCTAACCCTATTTTGTTTTGGGATGGTCTTTTCTTTATTGAATAATGGACCAACCCCAATGGGCCTCGCTGGACCCAGTCCAGTTTGGACGAGGGTCTAGCCCACAGGGTCTCCCAGTGACCCAGTTTATCCAGCCCTCCTTGATCGGAATGTGTCCGGCCAAATGGCTTGGGTCCAGCCTAAAACATTGTATGGTGGCGCGGCCGACAAGTAGGAGCTTGATCCACTAGGGGAAAACCAGTGGTGTGCCCCCAGGACGTAGTAACTACGGACGCATCCCCTTCTCAGTCCGAACGCAGCACGCAAGGAGGGGGCTGCTTCTCCAAAACGGAACCACCCTTGTGCCGCATCCATCCCCTTCCACGGACGATGGGCTATGGCCTTCCCTCCATTGTGGTGGAGCAACCACATTTCTCTTGGTCACCAGGGAAGCTCGTACACGTGTCTCCACCTCCACGCAGCATCTATCAAAGCCGTACCTATATGCCATTGTAGTGCGCCCACAAGCACACAGCCTCCCTCCACATGAACCTGCCACCAAAGGCCACTTCCAGCCACCACCAGTGGATGTTCCTTCTTCAGGCCACCAGAGATTTTCCGGTGGTCTGTTTCTTGATCATCTAGTGCCTACGGGCTTTATAGGTTGTCACCGTAACCACGATGGTCTCAGATTCACCATGTCACCATCATGTACAATCTGTTCGCATTGAGAACACCTATAGAGGGGATCAAGCCTTGTTTAGTTCATCCCTCACCCTCTGTCTGAGAATAATTATTACTAGGGTGATGTCTGGGTGAGATGTTAAATCCATGAAAATTTACTTCGACGTGGAATCCCAACAAGAGTAAACTCCCCCATGAATGAGTGACCTATGGAAAAACTTGTTCTTGGTTTGATAAAAGTTCACCATTTAGAAATAAAGGATGTGGAAGTCTTCAATATAAAACTCATACCTCTTTGATGTTCATTTCCATAACACTTCATCCTCTAGGGTCCTAGAGGTCTTTGGTGTTCATTATTCATTGAGGTATTTCGAAGTTGATGACATCCCACTAGAGTTTGTCACTATTAATTGGGGAGTAAATACATCAAATGTTCTTCAAAGAATCCTCATAATTTAATCCTCAGTCAAAAAAATCATCAAACTGTTAAAAATAAAATCTATCGTAGTTTTTTTGATACACTGCGACATCTCGTCGTTACACTATTTCATTTATCAAACAGCTTCATTGTTACACGTCATTAAAGAGCCTTTATGATGTTTTTCAACAAGACATTAATAAGCTCAATTAATTCACCTCATCGATACCTAATCACTGCAACACAATGTCATTGTCTTGTTTCATTTTTGTGGAGGAATGGAAATAAAAAATATGTTTAATGTTAATAATTTTTTCCAGAAGGTCTGAAAAACAACTTCTCTATTTGGATCTTATAGGCTATATTTATGTCATTTATTGGAGAATCATGGTTTTTTGAGTTCATTGGTTCCCTCTTATTATCGATCCAACCAATAATTTAAATGTTAGAAAATATATGCTCACATGTTTACGAACTATTCCTTAAAGGGGTTCAAAATTTCATTCCTGCCTCACCGGGCCTCAGAATCAACATTGGTCAGAGTGTAGAGTTTTGAAATAACCACATTTAATTTTAAAAATTATTACATAAACATAAATTTTGGGAAATTACATTTATAATGCGTAGAAACATTTAATTAAATACACTAATAATGGATATAGTGGTTCATACGTACGCATTAACATAGCTTCAGATTTCATATCATATTTATGAATAAAAGTAAATAATATATATGTGTGTGTGTGTGTATATTATTGTAAAAATATAAAACTTTTTTCATATATATAAACTATATTTATTAAAAAAAATTAATAGATTCCATATAATGTGAGAATGAATATCTTTGATACGCATTGTAGTAATCCGCTGTACACATGAACGACATTATCATATTCCCAAAATAAGGAATATAAAATATATGTATTATATAATAATTTAAGGATATTAAATATATAATAAATAAAATAAATATTATTTATAAATATTATTTATTTCATTTTTTCCTTGATTGAATATTGTTAAGGGATAAACAAAGATATAATATTGAACAAGTGTAGTCTGCCATACACATGAGTTGGGATTTTGGTACCCATTTGATGGGAGTGTGTGATGCCATAGGTAGTAACCATAACATTAAAACATATTATATTATTATGACTCATAGGTTATTTTATAATCATGATATACAAAAATTAAAGTATGTAGAGATAGAAATAAAAAATAACATTTAGAAACACATGACATATTATTTAGGTATCCTCTTTCTGTTTTCACTAATGCTTTCATAATATGGATTTATAGAAAAATGGCTTATAAAATAATGGGATTTAATTTTGGAAGTGAATTAGGAATTATTTGGATAATACCAATATATTTGGAGGTGTTATTTTCTAGGGTTGTGAGTGTAATTTAATAGTTGAGTAGTAGTGTCATTCTTCAAAATAGCAAAAAGTAAACACTATTCAAAGGTCTAACTTACCTCATGTGACTCAAATAATTAAAAATATTTTATCCAAAAGAGGATATGGTCTACATATAAAATAAATGGTTTTTTTACAAGATATGTCTCATTTAAACACCATATCCTTTAATATTAATAAATAAGTAAACTCAATTTTTTCTTAATCAATGTTATTGTAATTAAATTTCTTCGCTAGTCACTATATTAAAATATTAATTTTACCTTATTAGGAATTACATATTATTTTCATTCAAAATATAGAATCAATTTTTCAATGTTAAACTCATATAAGTTAAGTATTTAAATTATTAATATATACGGTATAAATGATGACAAAGCGATTTTTTAAAATTAAAATCTTCTATATATTGAAATGATTTTCAAACAAAATTCACCATTAAATATATTAAAATTAATGAAATTTAACTAATTGAAATATAATTCATCTATTTTAACTTGAAAACCAATTTAATATATAATATATCAATATAAACTATTTATATGAAACATCTTTATTAAATTATTTTTTTAAATTTTTATCTATTCATCAAAAAATGGAACTTCACTGAAAAATTCCAAAACATCGCCCTAAGAAAATACAAAATTTAAAATTTAAAAAAAATATTCTTCTTTTCAAATAAAAAATATATTAAATTAAACATTTGTGGTTAAAAAAATTTCTATTAAAATATGGCATGACATCATTTTTGGAAAAATATAGGTTCTTAAAATAAATCAGATTTTTATATATCCTAATACTACAAAATATATTAGATTAATATTAAAAAATTATTTAATATATTATATATAAATTTAATTAATATAAATTACTAATATTAATTAAATTAATTTATATTAATAAATCACATTTAGGTTCATAAAATATTGCATTTTTCAAACAGTTCCTTTATATATTATTGGTTCTTTTTTCATTTCAAATTAAATACTATGTAATGAATTAAACCATATTATCATAAGTTATTGAATCATTTTCAGAACCAAATTTTTTAAGGAAGATTGACAATTTAAAATTTCCATATTATTTAGTAACACTCGGTCTTGGGTGCAACACATGCTTCTAAAGGAAATTATTGTTCTGTGTAAGGAAAGCATAACTCATTGTTCCAAGTAAAGAAAGAGAAAACTTTTTTGTAGAATATATAGTATTGGAGAGAATGAATTTATATTAATATATTATAGATTCTTGAGATGTTATATTCCCATTTATGGTTGGTGTTTCGTGTCGTAACTTCTGTCAAATATAATGTCTGTATTTTATAATTTTGGGGTGTTAAATGATATATTTATTTTAATTAATAAGAATTTAAATATTATATAATGCCTTAACATTAATCACAAAATAATCATGAGTTAAACAAATAATTCACAATTAGGGTATTTTCAGGTTTAGAGTTTCAGTAAATTATGTCATATATATTAAAAAACAAAAATATTATAAAGTGTAAATTTCTAATAAATATCCATCATAATCTATAACATTTTCAAATAAATCATGATTTATTTTTATTATTAAAAATATTCATATCATTAATGTTTAATTTTTCTATTCTCTCACACATTTTAATAACATGTGGAAAAATATATCATGATCTTATGATGAGTACAAAAAAGCTCATCTAGGAAGATAAAAAATGTAAGATAATCGTTATGTAAAGACCCGCAAATTTCAAGGAAATTTTTTTTTCTTAATTTTCTTTGGAATTTTACAAGAGCGCAGCTTCAGACGGCACCTGATTCCGAGGCCCGGTGTTCCCGGAATCAATTTCCGAAGTTTGGCTCGGGTACGTTCAGTGAACGGACGAGCGGGTTTTTCTATCTTTTGAACCGGTGCCCAGAATCGAATTCTGAGGGCACCGATGAAATCGCAGCGCCGGTATTTGCTTAGAAACGCCTCTTCCGGAGTTGCGTTTGCTCAACCGTGGTTTCTAAAAAATTTTGGGCTTTAAGTCGGAAATAAAATAAAGGTTGTGCGACAACTTTATTTTATTTCACTTAAGCCGCTTGGAAATCACTTGGAAGCCACTTGAACTGAGTTAAAGCGGATAGGGTGCTATCCGGAAATACCCTACCCCTTGGTAGGATATTTGTGAGGTGGGGCCCGCATGAGCCCCGCCGTTTCTTTCGCTAAGTAACGCACCCGCGAAAACCCGTCAAGTAACTGAAAGGTCAACCGACGCGTTTTCCTTAATTCTTAACAGACCATTTAGTTGGGCGGTTTACTTCGTGAATTAAATGGGCTGTTTCATTCGTTGAATTAATTCAACGAATTGATGGGTCGTTACTTACGCGTTGTTGGCGAAATAATAAAATAGACAAACTTGTCTATTTTGGAGGATCCTCCTGTTGTGCGAGATCCTCTAAACCTCCACCCTCCTCGCGAAGAACGCGAAGAACGTGAAGAACACGAAGAACGCCGGAACCGGAATTCGACGACGCACGATCCGCGACGTCAACAAACTTTTCCACGACCTTCTTCTTCTTCTTCTTCGGCGCCTCTTCTTCTGCGGCGGACCTACGATCGGCGGTTAAAGGTGAGAATCGAATCTTCTAAATTCTCCCCTTTTTATAATTCGATATCAACGGATTTAAATTAATTAAATCCGTTTGATCTTGATCCGGAGATTGGCGACGCGACGCCGGATACCGCGACGACGCGACGATCCCCTTCTTCCGCGACGAGCAATCCCGCGACGATCCCCCGTTCGGCAACGACAGCTGCGAGGTAGGGGTTGTTTGGAATATTTTATTTCCCGTGTTTATTCTTTTAAAATAAAGAACCCGATCTCGGAACAATTTTAATTTATTTAAAATTGTTGTTGGTTATTTCTTTTCCTCCTGTTGATTTTACCTAACGCGGAGGGTGCGGGCCTAAGAAACAAGGCCCGGCAACCCTCCGCCGATCTTCCTTTTTGTGCGGATTTGGCGGGCGACGGCAGAAGCACGATGCAAGGGCCAATTGTTGATTCCGCAGTGAAGGACGCGTCCCGGGAGGAATAACGGCGCAGGCGGGAAAGGAATCGAGCCACCGGAGCATCTCCGGCGGCCGGAGGCGGCGGCGCCCGGCGCGCCGCCGTGGAGGTAATCTGTCGCGGCTGAAGCCGCGGCGGCAGCGGCCGGTTCCGCGGCCGCGCGGAACCGGGAACGGACGCGGCGGCCCGGCCGCGTCCGCGTGACAGGCGGCCCCCCTCCGCGGGGCCGCGCCTTCCACCCAGCCGCGGGGGCGGCGCCCCGCGGCAGCCGCGCTCGGCCGATCGGCCGCACCGGCCGAGCCGGTCCGACCGGCCGGGCCGCGCCCGAGCCGGACCGGACCCGGTCCAACCGGGTCGGGTCGACCCGGTTCGGCCGACCCAGGGGGGGTTCGGGCCGGGTCGCCCCGGGCCCAGAACCCCCGTTTTCGGGCCCTCTTCGGTCTTTTGCTCGTATCTTGGGCCTGGGACCTCCGATTGACGAACCGTCAGCGGCTACGCGATCCTTGGATCGAGACGGTCATTTCGGTATATTACACTCAAGGTTTCGGAAGAATTTGGGTTCGGCCGGGTTGGTTCGTACGCGAAACCAACCGGGCCCTCGGAGCGGAAACGCTCATAACTCGAGCTGCGGACGTCCGATCGACGTACCATCAGCTGTGGAGGTTTCCTCTAAGTGAGACGGAACTTTTGGCATACTCCGCCCGAGGATCGGACACAGGCGGAGTGCGGTCGGGTTGGTTTTGCCCTAAAAACCAACCGGGCCCCTGGGACGAAAATGTCAATAACTCTCAGACCAGGCGTCCGATTGACGCGTCGTCTGTTGCGTTGAGATCCTGTTGTCGATACGGAACTTTTGGATACATCAACTTCGGACTACGTGTCAGTTGATGTATCAGCCTCTCGGCTCGTGGAGCGGACCCTCCTAGACGAGCTCGCTGTGTGCGGGAACCCTAGCGTTGGTTGTGACTTCGACGACAGAGCAGAGATCCTCCGTGGACTGCGACGACGACAGAGCAGAGATCCTTCGTGGACTGCGGCGACGACTGTGCAGAGATCCTCAGTGGACTGCGTCGACTATTGCACTCAGCGATCCTACGTGGATCAGTGCTACAGGTCCTGTGTGGACCCGATCCTGTGTGGGTCATCTCCTTACGGTTCTGTGTGAGCCTTGACTACAGGTCCTGTGTGGGCCCGATCCTGTGTGGGTCATCTCTTACGGTTCTGTGTGAGCCATTGCTACAGGTCCTGTGTGGGCCCGATCCTGTGTGGGTCATTGCCGAGGTTAGTACCTATCGATCCTTCGTGGGTCCGACGACTTAGATGGTTCGGTGATCATCTTGTCGTCATCTGAAAAAGTATACCTGGTTGAGCTGAATCTTATGTTACTCTCCTTTGTGGATTGTGTTGAACCATCCTATGTGGATTTACTATTTACTCTCCCTGGTGGATTTGAGTCTTTCTTTCCTGTGTGGATCGAGTTGACCTTGAGCTCGAGAGCAGAGCTAGAAATGGGGACTTAGGTATATGTATGGTCATATACCTAAGTCGAGTCAGTTGTTTCTTCGTGGTTGCCCCTTTCTTTTGTGCTATATCCTTTGTGGATTTCGGGAGACCTTCGGGGGTCTCGGGGTCCTTACTGAGTAGTTTATACTCACCCCTGCACGGGCTATGCCCGCACTTTGTTGTGTTGGATGCAGACGACGGACAGCGCTGATCTCGGTTGGGGCGTGGAGCAGGACGGTACCTGGAGGCGGACCACTAGGCGGGACGTGCTCGGAGCTGACGTGGGACCCGAGGAGCCTGGAGGCTATATGTACCCACCCTTCAGGTGGGATTGCCAGTGGATGACACGAGGCCGCCGTCTTTTCTTCAGTTTCTGTTCTTTACCTTTTCAGTTGTACTTTCAGTTGGGCTTGTATTCCGGCCCCCTTTACTTTTCTGCACTTTGTAGTTACTTTCCGCTTGCTGACTATGTGGTGGTTGTTACTCATAAAGGCAATGCCTTCCCTGTTTACCGGGATTTTACGCCTTGGTGCTAGTCGCCAGCCCCTGGCCTATGGAATGCGGGCTTGGGGTAGTCACGGCACGGGCCCCGAGGTCGGGTCGTGACACGTTAGTCCATAAAAACATTGAACTCAAGAAAACATTTTCAAAAAATCATAATCTTCACCCATAAAACATAAAATCGTTAACATTCCTCCTGAACTATGAAGATGTTAAGAACTAAAGTGGTTGAATAAATGGTGTAGAAGGGGAATGCAATTTAACATCACATCCTAGAAGCACAATGTTGACAAATGATTTTTGTATAAAATTGTTTAGGTGTCTATGAGATCAATGATAGAGACAATTTATTCCTCCAAGTATCTCCATGGAATAAGTTCATGAGGTTTGGAAAGAAATGAAATATAATTACTAGGTAAAACGTCCCCTTCTATATTCATGGTCATGTTGGATATGTGGCCTATCAACTATCCCTTCGACCTAAAATAACAAAATATCAGGAAGTATTCCATGTATCCCTCTTAAATATGTACATTCCTGGTCCTTATCATGTAATCTCCTCAGAGGTGGAACATTTGAAGGATGTTCTTCCTTACGAGAAGTAGCCTAAGAAGATCTTGGATCATAGAGATAATGTTATATGAAAATAAAATACATACATGGTCAATAAATTATGGAAGAACCACATGTATGAATATGAAATTGTGGAATTAGAGGAGGAAATAAAGGAACAACACCCACACCTATATACCACATAAAATGTAAAACAAAATATCAAGGGATATATTTTTTAAGGGGGGAAGAATGTAACACCCCAATGTTTTATCAATAAAACCCCTTCTTAGGATTATGTATTGTATTATAATCATGTAATATTAAATATATAACACAATAAAGATCTTATAAATGAATAATTAGTGAAGGAAAATTTATTTTAATATGTTAAGGAACTTATATTGATTAAATAGTCACTTGAACTTCGGAATAGTAATTTGACACTTATCAATAGTAAACTTACCAAATGAAAAGTAACCTCACTAATTATTATATAAACAAAAATTTTAAAATCTTATAAGTTGAAATATAATATAATAATATCATAGTATAATTATATAAATATATTAAAAATTATTAATTAACTGTTAGTATTTTTGTAAATAATTAATATTTAATTTAAAAATTTATAAGAATTTTTTTCCCTGATATTTTTTTATAAATAATTATTTGGATGACTTATGATTATAAATTAATTTTAAGAGTCCTTAACTATTATTTCAATGTTTTTGAGAAGTATTATAACAATGTAAATTTTTATTTTTCATATAAATTATGATTTTAATTAAAAATTATATTTCACATATTAAAAAATTAATTACATAAAAGGAAGTTGATTTATTAATTCTACACAACAATTAATGGTTGGGTAAATTTTTGAAGTTTATGAAGATACCATATCTTTTAGTGAATTGTTAAATATGATAATTTATGAAAAATGTGAATAAAAGAATTTTTGAATCATCATTGAGTCATGAATGATGTAAATATCCATTAATTAAAAGAACATAAGATAAAAGAACTTTTTTTTGTCACATTATTCATGAATATTCATAGTCTTGATAAAAAATATTAAACAATTGATTAAAATAATGGGAAACCCCTCCTCTACCCCACTATAAATACCACTCTTATTTACCTCATCTCCTCACACATCTCAAGCCTTTTTCCTTGACCAAATTATACTAAAATAACTCCCTAAGCCCAACTCCCATGTTCATAAATCCATGGACTATTAAAAAGACCAAATCCTTCCCCATAAATAGGTTATCAAGGAAGATATATTAAAGAGGTAAATTCATCATTTCATTTCTTTTACTTTCATTCAAGTGCCATTCTTTATTTTCCTTTCCTAACATCCTTTAATCAAAATGTGATGATAACTCCATAACCTTACATTTAGAGTAATTTTTTTATGATAATGGAATAATTCATCATCATCTATTATTTTTCCTCCACTTATAATAGTAATGAAAACCCCATCAATGATGTGTTAATTTATCACATTCAAGAATGGGGGATTTCAATTTATATTACCAAATACAATTCAGGTCATGAAACTATTTTTATGATTGAACTAGAATATAATATAAGTATAATAACAGAATTAAGGTTCTAAAATAATTTTTTACACATGATATTACATTATAAATCAAAATGTTCTCGATGTGATCAAAACTGCCAATTATCCAAAAGAATTATAATAAATGTTCTATTCAATGATTCATATACACTCAAAATAACCAAATAAATTTTATAGCCATGTAATCATATGGATGTTAACTAATAATTTTAAACATAAATTCTGGACAACTATTCATATCATACATGTTTATCCTTAAATTTCTACAGCTAAACCAATCATGCCAACCAAAGAGAAAAACACTCCCAAGCAATGAAATTAATATTGTTAACCCATCAAAAATGGTCATGAATTAAAATAATTGGATTATAAAAAATAAATTACATGTAGAAGAATTTATAAAGATATTATTTAGTGTTTGAAATTTGGTTTTCCAGGACATTAAGATCAAGTGAAGGACATCATTGGACTGAAGGTAAGGTATTCTACCCAAACATCCATTATTACTTTTGGTTTTCAATCACTCTTTTTACCCAAATGGAATTACTTATTATTTTTATAAACATATTATAAATGGTTTTTATATTCTAAAAAATCATGTATCAATATCCAATCAACATTATTTTTTTGGGATATATATGTGTTGACCCACATGAATACTCAAGAGGGGGTTAATTGAGTTCCTATTAAAAAATTTCTGTTTAAAATATTTATATTGAAATCTCCCAATTCATAAAACACGTTAAACATTAGTGAATTTATAAATATTTTAAAGGTTGAATTAGTTTCTCAAAGATTGATTAGTACTTATCTAAATTTAATCTAAATATTAAGTTATCTTTCGAAACAAAACTACTAGTTCACAATTATTACAAACACATTATAGTTTAACTATCATAGTTACTTAAAAATAGTTTTATATTTCAAAGAAGTTAGCAGCGGAATATTGAAATTAGTTTTAATTAAAATAAGAAGCCCAATAGTTTTAACCAAGAGTTTTGGTCTCAAGCTGAGAATTTTTCCTCTCAAAGAGTTTATATATAACATTTATCTAAACCCTGGATCGGGGTTTACAACAGTACTCAGACTGTCCAGGTCCTTAGACCTCTACCACTGTTCTACATGGGAAAAAAACAACAGCAGCACACAAGATGCCCAGGTCCTTAGACCTCTACCATTGTTATACATGGTATACACAAAAGCATAAAGATTTTGGTGTGAGGATTTCTATATCCTCTAGTTTATCTTAGGATTCAGTGTGTGTCCAAACATACAGAAGCACTCACTGCTAGTAATGTAATAAAAATGATCACAATAGATCAATAATATGAAGTTGAGTTTAGAATGCTATTGTGTCATGTCAATGCAGCTCTAGACTTCTTTAGATTAAAGAATATGAAGCTTTGAGCCCTTCTCTGGATGTTGTTTGTAATACAGAGTGTCATGGTTTCGTTCCTTCACTTCCGGTATAGGTATTCATGTTGAATGTGGGGGTATTCCTTGTAGCACTTGAACCTCCTCTTTGAACTTCTATTCTTGATGTGTATGAGTGTTCTTCGTGTTCTTATAGGGTTCTTCACTGCATGTACGTGTGTATCTTCTTGTATTTGTGTCATATATGTCTTCTGTTCTTCATTATGTATATGTATATATATTCTCTAGTAGCTCGATATTCCTTTTATTCCTTGAGCTCTGGCAATGTGAGTGATTACCTTTTACAGGTACGAGGTATGGTTCCCTAACATTCGACCAACCCACAATAATTAATAGCAGTTGCATTGAATTAAGAAAATATGACCATTAGAATTATATTATTAATATTGAAAAAGTATATAGTTTGAGTAACAGTGACTGGATAACAGTCATCTTCCATCAATAGCTCTCTATCGGTAGACTTGTAACGGTAGCTCTTGTAGTAGTATCTCATGTATTAGTATCTCCATCTGGCAGTTGCTCTTTGTCTCGGTGAACTTCCATAGGTATCTCTTCCTCTCTATTAGTAGATGTTATCATCGGTAGTGGTAGATTTCTCTATCAGTAGCATCCTCTATTGGTAGCTCTGTTCTATAGTTATCTTCACTCAATCAGTAGATCCACTCTATCGGTAGTTCGTATTAGTTGACTTGTATCGGTGAACTTGTATATTAGTGATCTTGTCTATCATTAGACTTACTCTATCAGTGGACTTGTGGAATAGTGAACTTGTATCTGTGAGCTAGTCTATATCAGTCAAAATTATAACTATCAATGACTGAAGAACATAAATGCTTACAAAGTAGTGGTTCTTTTCATATTATTTCTAAATAGAATTAATATCATACTTCATCATTGATAAACATAAATAAACATTGATTAATATATTCCATGATATTATATGATTATTTTTACATTAATACAAACTCTAGAACATGAAGGAATAATTATGAAACATAATTATTATATAGATAAACATGATTTGGGTTTATCAGAAAATATCGAATCATATTTTAGATTATCAAAACAGGTGAGTCCAACAATCTCCCTCTTTTTGATAATCACAAATTATGGCATTATAATCCAGAATAAAGTTTAATGAAGCAGATTAAAATACTTATAATGGAATTTCTCAGTGTGTTCATATTATAACTCTCAAATGTATCAGATTTAAACAATGGACAAACATTAGAGTAAAAATAAATAGAATATTTATTTCCACCAAAGACACATATTACAATTTTCTCCCCCTTAGTGTAATTTCTCCCAAAATTTTATGTTCTCACCATATTCTAATTTTTCTCCCCCTTTACGATTAGAAAAATGGAGAAAATGGTTCATATCATCAAACAAGTAGGGAAAAAACAAACATTTTTATTTCACATGACAAAGTTACATGAGATGGTACAAAAGAAATAAAACAAGTACAAAGAGTCTTATCCAAATCTCTAGCCTCATTAAATCAACCTTTTGGATGTCCACTTTGGATTTCCCTTTAGGATTAGAGGACTGAGGTTGGGCAGGTTGAGATGCAAGCTTGGGTACTCCAGTAATTATCAAAGGTGGTTTAGCTACTGAAACATTGCCTGACTTGTAATGAGTACTCCTTTGTGTTATCATAGGATTCAAGCTTCTTATTTCCTAAGAAGGAGTCATTTGAGGGGTGGAACCAGTAGATCCAGTGGTAGGTAAGGTAGGAGGCATGATAATATGTGTACATTCCACATACAGGAAGGGCAGAAAATGATTCCTAAAATCCATAATGATACCTCCCCTATCTCCATGGAAGAGATGAAATAATCCTTGTTCTCCATAATTTTTTCCAAGTAGGGGTCAACTCCTTGACCTTACTAACATGTTCTCTGAAGGATTGAGTAACTAGAGGCAGTTTCAGATTCTCTAACAGCATCTGGAAATTATTGGTTAGCTAATTCATTGTGTATGGTATTTGAAAATAATAATCATTTTTGTCTTTGATTTCCTTCTGGGCTGTAGTGGCATTTCACATATAATCTTGAACTATTTTTTTTGATATCCCTAGTGGTAGTAATCACCTAAGAATCAGATGATCTACTGGCACAAACTTGACCAAGTTATTTTTTCAGTACAGATCTAAACATTTCCACATCAACTAATACTTTGGATGCACCAAGAGGTGCTATAGTAAAGGCTAATGTTTCTTTGAAATATTTAGTCACATTACATGTCAAATTTTTCACAACAAAATCTGGAGTACTAACATGTGTTTATATGGTCTTCTTAAAATCTTCAAACACTTCCACAAATTGTTTCACTACCCTTCGAAGGTAGTTGATGTCAGTATCAACTTGATCTTTAGAACTCATGATGGTATCAAATGAAGAAAAATATTTCTTTAGAGAGTCAATAGCCTTTGATAAACTCTAAACATGATTTTGACATTATTTTACTTCATCCATCACTTCTGTCAGAAAACATGACAAACCACTTTCCAGAGAAGATTCCAATGAACTTTCCATCTTACTTAGTTCTTCAAATAAATAGGTTATCAATTCAGATTCCAGTTCCTCGAGATCTCTTTTTCTCACAATTTCTTCAGGCAGAGCTAGAGGAGCTACTTCTTGAGCAGAAAATTCCTCAGAGAAAATATCATAAGACACATGATGTCTTCTAATGGGTGTCTCGTCATCAGAATCAGGATATTCTAATCCCAATACAACAAATAATTGATCCAAAAACTAATCTTCCACTTCATAGGTCACATAAACGGATCTTATCCTTACAGGTTTCTCCCCCTCAAGTGGAGCTTCCTCCTCTTCAGCACCAACTTCAGCCTCCTCTTCTTCAAAGGAGTCATCTACAACCATATTTATATCCAAACCAAGTGGCACATGCTAAGGTATATTACTAATAGCTACTGGTTTTTCCACTTAATAACCTCTTCAATAGGTATAATAGAGCTCTCAGTCAGAGGACTGAGACTCAAAAAGGTACTTCCATTTTCAGATACATTTTCTTCATCATCACCACTACTGCTAGAATCTTGAGTAGTCTCCTCAGGATTTGATCTAGGTAGGTCTTCCTCATCCACAGATATTTCTTCAACACTTTCTTCCATAACTACTTCCATTATAGGTAGGGTCACAGGTGGACTTGATTTTCCATATGATATCTTTTCAGTTGTTGATCTTGGAGGAAAATCAAGATACCCTCCATCTTATATAGATGTATCCTCCTCAGCATCATCATCACTGTATCGTGGTTCCTCCTCATCAGGTCCTAGACCCTGATCTCTCACATCCTTTGGTCTGAAAGGATGGTCCACAGGATTGAACTTTTTATACAACTTCCTTTAATCGTTGATCCATTCTATTCTCCATAGGTTCCAGTTAATCATCATGTATTTGCAAATAGTTTTGGTGGTATAATAGTTTTCCTTCACAACTACAGTCTCATCTTGAGACCCAGCTATTCCCTTTACTTTAAGCATTAAAGATATCAACTTGGAAAAGAATAAGGAATTTGTTTTTGATTTGTTCCTAGTAATATCTTCCATTTGTATCATTATCAGCCTACATAGATTTAATTTGTCATTATGCCTTAACAGATATAACAAGAATATATCTTGGAATCTTATGTTTGAAAAATACCCACTTCTTGGACTTAACACATGCTGGATAAACTTAAACAACAATCTATTCAATCCATCCATTTTTTTATCAACTACTTTTCTTGATGTACCATATCCTATGAGTTCAACTAAGGATACTTCATACTCAAATTCATCCCTAGTAGAGGGTACATAAATTGAAAAAAAATTGAAGATACCTTCCTGGGGTACCCTGAGACAATCATCCCATTCCACTAAGGAGAATGAAACTACTTTTCCATTAACAAATGAGAAGACCCGATTGTCATTATCTAGTTTTTCACATTTGAGAAACTCATAGAAATCATTATCCAACTTAGGATAATACGGTCCATTATAGTCTGAGAATCACATAACCCATTTGTTCTCTTCAAGAACTCTTATAATCAATGACTTACTCATCATCAACCATTCCGTGCATAGCTCCTTCTCAAATACTATTTCCATTTTTATGATATAAGATTTTATAGGTTTCTTTACATCACTGCCACCACTAGAATCTCCTTTGAATCTCTTGGAATTCGGCTCATCTCCCTCTTCATGGACTGTCGATCTCTTCACTCTTTCCATTCTGTGAATTGCGAGGCTTAGGGTTCGAGGGAAACGAAGGTTTGAGAGCTAAGGATTGGAGGTAAATGGATCGAGGTGTATTGAATTGAGGTTATGACAAATGCTTTATCATTTAGGAATCAAGAAATAAATATTTGAAACATAATAAATATAATAAAAATGATACATATTCTGGCGGCCAAAAAACACGATTTTTAAAACAGCACAAACTAGCGGTAACATATACCAATGAGGATTCCTAATGGGGAGGTTCACTAAAAGTGAGGTTCTGATGGTGAGGTATTCTAACGGTGAGTTCCACTAATAGTGAGGTTCTAACGGTGAGGTATTCTAAAAGTGAGGTCCCCTAATAGTGAGGTTCTAATGGTGAGGTTCACTAATAGTGAGGTTCACTAATAGTGAGGTTCTAATGGTGAGATTCATACCAGCAATGTTCTAATGGTGAGGTTCATACCAGTGAGGTATAACGGAGAGGTCCATACTAGTGAGGTATCCTTAAACTATTAGGAAAATTTTATCATTCCTAATTCATGTTTGATGTAATTTAACCACTCTAAATTTAATGGTTTGGTAAATATATTAGACAACTGATGTTCAGTTCCAATGACTTCTAGAGTTATATCACCTTTTTGATAATGTTCTCTCAAAAGGTGATGTTATACATCAATGTGCTCAGTAATATAGTGAGACACGAGATTCTTGGAAATGTTTATTGCACTAGTGTTATCACTGCTTATAGATACATGTCTAAATTGATATCAATAGTTTAATTGAGTGTGTTTCATCCACATAATTTCTGCACAGTAACTACCAGCAGCTATGTACTCTGCTTCAGTAGTATATAATGCAACATAATTATGCTTTTTACTACACCATGATAATAACGACTTACCTAGAATATGACATGTTCTAGAAGTGCTTTTCCTATCTAACTTCCAACCAGCAAAGTCATCATCTAAATATCTTATTAAATTGAATGATTGTCCTATTGGATAAAATAATCCTAGATTAGTAGTATGTTTAAGATATTTTATGATCCTTTTATTAGTAATAATCTGTGACAATTTTGTATTATATTGAAATATTACACACATACACACACTAAACATAATATCTGGTCATCTAGTAATAATATAAAGTAAACTCACAATCGAACCTCTAAAATTGGTTTGATCCACTCTTTTCATAGTTTCATCTACATTCAATTTAAAAGTGGAACTCATAGGTGTATCACTTTCCTTATTACTATCCAAACCAAAATGTTTTAAAATATCCCTTGTATATTTTATTTCAGTTAAACAGATACCATCATTATTTTGAAAATTTTTGAAAACCAAGAAAATATTTTTGTTCTCCCATAAAACTCATTTCCAATTCATCTTACGTGGTTTTGGAAAAATCAATACATAATTCATTTTTAGAAGATCCAAAAATAATATCGTCAACATTGATTTGTACTATCAAAACATCTTTAGAAATTCTTTTGATAAAAAGCTTAGGATCAGCAATTCCTTTAGTAAAACCTTTTGAAATAATAGAATTACTAAGTCTATCATTCAAAGCTCATGGAGCTGGTTTAAAACATTATAAGGGTTTTGAATGTTTGAAAATTCGATTTAGAAAATTAGGATTAGTAAATAAACGTTGTTGTTCAACAAAAACATATTCAATTATAAAACCATTTAAAAAATCACTTTTAACATCCATTTTATAAAACATTAAATTTAGATGAGCAGCATAAGCATGTAGAATCCTAAAAGCTTCTAACCTAGCTATAGGTGGAAAGTTTTCCCCATTGTATATTCCTTCTTCTTGACTATATCCTTGTGCCACTAGTCCTTCTTTGTTTTTAATGATATTTCATGATTCATCAACTTTATTTCTAAAACCCATTTAGTTCTTTTGGTCAAAGTGTCCTTATGTCTATCTACTAATTCCCAGACTTTGTTTCCTTCAAATTGATTCAACTTTTCTTGCATAGCCATTACCCAAAATTCATCATTAATAGCATCATTGCTATTTTTATGTTCTAACTGTGAATGAAAATCTTGATGTTCGACCTAATTTCTTATAGAATCCCTAGTCTATGTTCCACTATCTAAAACTCCAACTACCGCATCTAAAGGATTTTTTTAAAGGTCCAAGGTGGTCTAGTAAAGGTAGGGCATGAAATTTCAGGTTAATTTATAGGTTCGGGTTCAATAGAAATAGGTTCTAAAAAATTCCCATAACTGGTTATCTTAACAACAGGTTCAATGTTTTGGTCATTAAGGTTTATAATTGACATATCTTCTTCAAGATTATCAAGAGGTCACTTAAGTTCATGTGAATCTGTTTCATCAAATTTGATGTGTATATATTCTTCCACACATTTGGTCCTCTTATTAAATACTATATAAGCTATTCTAGATATAGAATAACCTAGAAAGATTCCTTCATCACTTTTTGATGAAAACTTATCAAGATTATCTTCAATATTGAGGATGAATAAATTTAAACAAAAAACACTAATGTAATTAATTTAGGCTTCCTATTATTCCATATCTCATAAGGGGCCCTTTTGATAATTGGTCTAATCAAGAATCTATTTATAATATAACTATTTTTATTGACATATTCATCCCAAAAGTAAATAGGTAGATCATATTCATTAAGCATATTTCTTGTAATTTCATGAAGTGTTTTATTTCTTCATTCTACTGCAACATTCTATTGAGGTGTTCTAGGGGCAGAGAAATTGTGACAATAGCCATTATGTGAGCAATAAGTTTCAAACTCATGATTTTCAAACACACAAACATGGTCACTTCTCAGGTTCATTATCTTATGTCCACATAGGTTTTCTACAAACTTGATGTATTTAATGAAATAAGAACAAGCTTCACTTTTGTGAGCTATAAAGAATACCCAAGTATATCTAGAAAAATCTTCTACAAGGACAGATACATAGTGATTCCCATTTATGCTTTAAACTCTATATGGTCCAAATAAATCCATATGAACATACTTGAGAGGTTAAGAAGTTCAAACGTCATTCTTTGATTTGAACGAAACTTTATGGAGTTTTCCCTTTTGACAAGGATTGTAAACTTTATGTGTTGAGAATTCTAGTGTGAGCATGTCTCTACCTAAACCTTTCCTAGTCAGTTTCATAAGTGAATGAACATTGCAGTATCCTAATATTCTATTCCATAGCCAGGATTCTTTATGAAAATCATTTATATATGTAACATTTTGTTTATCTAAATAATTCAAATATATAGCTTATATATTTTCATTTCTTAATGCAGTAAATACCAAAATATCTTTAGAATTAAAAAATTTAAATGAATCATTTTCAAATTTTACAATGAAATTATCATCACACAACTAAGGAATACTTAATAGATTATATTTTAATCCATCAATAAATAGTACTATAGAAATTAAAGTTGAATCAGTGTTAAAAATCAGGCCTAAGACGATGATTTTTCCTTTTTAGTTATCTTCATAGGTGAAATGTCCTCTATCAACATTGATTGAACTCTTAAAGAATGAGTAGTATTTTGTCATATGCCTTGAACATCCACTATCTAAGTACCATATCTTCCTACAGGGACTTTTCCAGCAAGTTTTCTACAAAACAGTTTTAGACAGAAGATAATTTTTGTACCCAGATTTTCTTGGGTCTAGAAAGGCTAGAAAGTAAATCATTAGGCACCCATATTTATCTAATGGGTTTCCTATAATTAACATATTCAAAATATTTTGATAAATAAACATTACTTGGTCTATGAGAATTTTAATATCTAAATGATGCATAAGAATTTCTAGAATTTGAACTAGAATCATACTGTCTAGATTTTGGAATAAATTTATTTTTAACAATATTTCTCTATCCAGGCAGGTAACGTATACCAGTAGTATACTTTGGTGCAACTTGTTTTCCAAGAATTTGAGTGAGAGTGGTTTTTCCATTTATAATCTTTTCTATGTCTTTTCTATGTATCTCATTAGACAATTTGAGTTCAGTATTTTCCTTCAAGAGTGGAGATTTATTTTTCTTTTTCTATACTAAGATCAGAACTAACAATACTAGTCAAGGAATACTCATTTTTTAATGATTTGTAGTTATCATCTAGTTCATTACAAGTATCTTCCAACATAATATTGTATTCAAATAATTCATCTTTAGACATACTATCATCATTATTTGAATCACTTTCATTCGCAGAATAATAATCATTGTTCATAGGGGATTTATGTGTTACCTTAAATGTTTCAGTCATTAAAAACATTTTGGGATGATTCTTTTCTTCATAATCAGAAGCATCAGATCCACATGAGATGTCTTTAGAAGAACCAAATGTATCATTCATGAAATTCTTGTATTTCTTATCCTTATATTCATACGTTTTCTTCACTTTCAGTTTTGGATAGTCAGCTTGGACATGCAATTTTCTTTTGCACTCATAGAAATCTATTCCATCATCTTTATCAGTTTTCCTCCATTATTTCTTCCAATTTCCCCATTGATCATACTTACCCTTATAATAATATTTTCTAAAGAATTTCAACTTTCTATATAATTTCTTGAATCTCCTTGCTATCTGAGCCATCTCTTCATCACTATCTGAGTAACAATTTTCACTAGTTATGATTTCTTCAGTTATCTAAACATTCTCATTGTCCTTGATCTTTATAGCAGTGGACATGAATTTCACTGAATTCTTCTTGGGTTCAACATCTTCTTCTTTATTCACTTTTAGATCTTCTTCATACATCATCAATTTTTCAATCAGATCCTTGATAGGTAGCTTTCTAATGCCACATGATTCTCGTATAGAGACAGAGGTGCCTCTCCATCTGTCTGGTAGGCATTTCTGTATCCTCATTATTTTCTCTTTTGATGGAACAACTTTTCCCAGTGAAATCATTGTATTAAATATCTCCTTAAACCTAAGATACATATCATAAATAGATCCATCAGATTTCATTTTAAATTTGTCATACTTAATAGTGTGTGTATTTAGTCTCATTTCCTTAACATTGGTTGTTCCCTCATGGGAAACATCTAAAGTATCCCAATTTTCATAAGCAGCATTTCAAGAAGATATTTGATTAAATTCTTCCTCTCATAAAGAACAATAGGGAGAATTCAGTTCATTACAATAATTATTGTAAGCAGCTTTCGTAGGTTCATCCCAAGTAGTTCTAGCAGTTTCTGGAATCTTATACTGAGTCTCTATATAATTCCAGATGTCAAATCCCAAACATTATAAATGGATGTTCATTTTTATTTTCCTTTGGGAATATTTGACACTATTAAAGAAGGTTGGCATGTTGGTAGCTCCACCTTCTAATCTTTTATCAATAATAACTATGTTTTAAAAATATATATAAAGATATAAAAATTTAGAATTAACAGAAATTTTGAGATCTTTAAGATACAACTATAATCGTAGTTGAAAACATTTCACAAATAGAGTGTTTTGAAAAACTCTTTTCAACTTCCTTTGATACCAAATGTTGTCCCACCAGAATACTCAAGAGGGTGGGGGGGTTGAATTGAGTTCCTGTTAAAAAAATTATGTTTAAAAGATTTATTTTGAAATCCCCCAATTCATAAAACAAGTTAAACTATAGTGAATTTATAAATATTGTAAAGGTTCAATTAGTTTCTCAAAATTGATTAGTTCTCAGTTAACTTTAATTTGAAGATTAAGTTATATTTTGAAACTATTCTGCTGGTTCACAATAAATACAAAAACTTACTAGTTTAACTGTCATGGTTACTTTAATATAGTTTTATATTTCAAAGAAGTTAGTAGCGTAATATTGAAAATAGTTTAAACTAAAAAAATATTCACAACAATTTTAACCGGGAGGTTTAGTCTCAATATGAGACTTAGTCCCCTCACACAGTTTATATATGACTTTGACCTACACCCTGGATTGGGGTTTATTATAGACCTCAGACTTTCCAGGTCCTCAAATCTATACCACAGTTCTACGTGGGATACACAAAGGAATAAAGAGTTTGGTGTTAGGATTTTTGTATCCTCCAGTTCATCTTAGGAGTCAGTGTGTGTCTAAATAGGCAAAAGAATACGATTCTCATATTGTCATAGAAATTATCAAAGCAGATCAATAATAAGGAGTTGAGTTTTGAATGCCCTTGTCTGATGTCAATGGAGCTCTGGACATCTTTTGATTGAAGAAGATGAAACTTTGAGTCCTTCTGTGGATATTTACTGGAAAATAGAGTGTTGTGGTTCTGTTCCTTCACTTCCATTATAGGTGTTCAGATTGAATGTGAGAGTATTCCTGGTAGCCCTTGAACCTCCTCTTTGAGATTCTGTTCTTGATGTTTATGACTGTTCTTAGAGTTCTTCGAGTGTTCTTATCTCCATGTACATGTGCATCTTCTTGTATGTGTCTCGTATATGTCATATGTTCTTCCTTATGTATATATATATATATATTCTCCACTAGCTCTATATTCCTATTATTACTTAAGATCTGACAATGGGAATGATAACCTTTTACAGGTATGAGGTACGGTTCCCTGACATGACAATAACCCACATTAATTAATATCAGTTGCAATGAATTAGGAAAATATGACTGTCAGTAATATATTAATAATATTGAAAACGTATAGAGTCTGAGTAATAGTGACTATTTAATGGTCATCTTTTATTTGTAGCTCTCTGTCAGTAGACTTGTAACGGTTTCTATTGTAGTAGTAGCCCTTGTATCAGAAGCTCCATCCGTTGGTAGCTCTTTGTAACAATGAACTTCTATCCGTAGATCTTCCTCGCTATTAGTATCGGTTATCATCGGCAGTGGTAGATTTCTATATCAGTAGCTTCCTCTATCGGTAGCTCGATTATATAGGTAGCTCCACTCTATCGGTAGCTCCATTCTATCGGTATCTCGTATTAGTGTATTTGTATCGATGAACTTGTATGTCAGTGACCTTGTCTATCAAGAGACTTATTCTATCAGTGGACTTGTCTAACAATGAACTTGTATCAGTGAGCTAGTTTGTATCAGTCTGAATTTTAACTATCAGTGACTTGATAACATAAATGATAACAAAGTGACTGTTCTATGCATATTAGATCTAGATTGAATTAATATCATACTTCATCATTTTTAAACATAAATAAACATTTATAAATATATTCCATGATATTATATGATTTTTTTGACTTCCATACTAACTCTAGAACATGAAGGAAAAATAATGAAACATAATTATTAAATAAATTAGGAAGATTTTTGATTATCAGAACATATCTAATCATATTTGAGATTATCAAATCAGGTGATTCCAACAATATGTTTTTAATTTGTTCCCTCCTCAATAATTCTCGATAAGAAAATGTGATTAACAGATCATCCTGAATTATTACCCATTTTCAAGTACACTATGTAATATTTTTTTAATCCATATTTTTTTATAAAACAACACATTATTTTATTAAAACATTCTAGTTTCACTTCAAGTTTCATATAAAGTATTTTGACCTTTTTTTAAATAACCATTGAAATTATTCTTTTACCACACTAAAATGTTTTAATTATAATGTTTCTTAAGTACTCTTTTTACAAATTAGTACATCATGTTGAGTAATTTTTCATGATATATTAATAAACAAACCTATTATTTCCTTGAATTATCTAATTACATTCTTTGATCTCCATTTTTATGATACTCAAGTTTTTTATTTTTTATGATAAGATTATAATACATAATTCTTACTATGAGTAACTATTATGATTATATATGATTTATTACATATGATTCTATATGTGGATTGAATTTTAACGAACATGTTATAATATGGGTTCTAGATAGAACTCCAATTCACTGTTTAATGTTGTGTCTCAATAGAAGTAATGTGCAATGGTCTAGGTGGTTTTCCTGGACTCGTGCTTCCATGTGCAATAGTCTTGGTGGTTAACCTTGACTTTTGCTCCTCTATGTGCTATGAGCCTCGACTCACGATAAAATCTTTTTTATATTGATTCCACATTTCTCTGATGTAAAGACCCAAAATTTCCATGTAATTTTTTCTAATTAAATGGTAATTTTACGAGTCCGTGAAATCTGACGGTGTGTGATTCTGAGGCCTGGAGTTCCTAGAATGATCCATCAATGTTTTTTTTAAGCTTATGTTAATGCGCATAATCAGTTTTCCTAAAATAGTGGAATAACTCTTCAATGGTAACTCTGATCAGAAATAATAGGTCACCATTGCGCTCAAGATGGCGGGTTTACCCTTGGCACGACTTAAGATTAGTTAGCGCGGGCCTCCTATGAGAAAACCCAAAAATGACATAATAGTAAAGAAAATAATTAAATATATTATTTTATTTTTCAAATGCCAATAACTGACAAATGGTAACTTGGATTAAACATCTGATACCACTTCTAAACACATGAGTGTATGCATTCTTTAAGTAGATACTAACTTTGGACAGCGCGGGCCACCAGAGAAAGTTAGTTTTTGGCCGCAAATAAAATAATTAAGTGAAAATTATTTTATTGTAAAATTCATAACATCCAAATGGTAACTCGGATTGAAAATCCGAGAGTACCATTGGGTTCTTTAGGGAATTTTTCACCTAGGAAAAGCCTAACCTCGATTGGCACTAGTTGAGGGTGACTTATAATTATTTTCCAAAAAAAATTCGGGTACGTTCAATAAATGTGCACGCAACATTTTGTAACTTTTGAACTGGTGCTCGGAAATGAAATTTGAGGGCACTGTTGAACTCACAGTACTGGTATTCGCTTAAAGAGACTTTCACCTCAACTAGCTTTGGTCGATATTGAAATTTTCATTATGGGTTTTCATGGAAAAATAATAAAATAATATGAGCTACACTTTATTTTATTTTAGCCGCAATTTTGTGTGTGGTGGTTAAAACCTCCTCATGGAGGTTGGAGGTGGGACCACCACACCATAACCCCCCATGAGAGGTTATTATGGTGGGGCCCACCCGAACACAACCTTTCATGAGAGGATTAATGTGGTGGAAACCACCCTAGATTTTAACCCCCTGAAACTCCCCATTAATGTCGAGAAACCCTCACGTTCCAATTAATTAGAGGGAGACACTTCAAATCCCCTTTAATTAATTCATGGCAATCTCCCTTAATCAATTCATGCCAACTCTCATGAATTAATTAGGGGGATCCATGTAATTAATTTTACAATTTGAATTATTGTGCCCAGAAAATAATAGACAATCTCATTTTTCTATTATTTTCACTTGGAATTTGGCTGGAAGTTGGGAAGGAGGAATATTAGGAGAAGAGATAATTCTCCCAATGAAGATTGAAGAATGAAGAATATGTTCTTCCAACAAAGAACACTGGCAACGATCCTTCTCCAACTTCTTCCCCAGACACCTACCGACATGGAGTGTATTCCACAAGACGATGAAATATAGGATTGGATGTGTGCATGGAGGATGCAATGAATGACAATTCTCCTTCGACTTCATCCTGCGACATCACCGAAAATGATCGATAATTAAAGGTAGGTATTATTGCATGCTGGTGATTTTCTTTTCTTCTTCTCATTATCCAATGAATTGAATCGATGCAAAGTGATGTAATTAATTGTTGTTAATATTATTTTCTTGATGAACCAATTGATACCACCTTAAATACAGAGGATGAGGACCAACCTAACATGGCACGACATCCTCCATCGATTTTTTTTCATACAGTGTTCTTCGAAGAGGCAATGAGTGGACGAAGGCAGTAATGACAAAGGTCGCGCTCCTGTGACCTTAGCGAACTGTTCCGCCCTTACGCCACACCGGTGTTCCCGTCTGAACATTGCCAGCCCGCGCCGTGCCGAACTGGCCTTCCTGGCCGCCACTGGGCACCACTGGCTGCCTCGCCACCTACATGCGCCCCACACCACCTGCCCGTGGCCTGCGCATCCTATGCCTACCCTACACATCTTGTCCGGCTCCCCTCTACCTGCCCACGCCCTGCTCCGCCTGCCCACGGCCTACCCATGCCCTGGGAGGCCTGCCCGCGGCCTGCCCGGTGCCTTGCTGGCCTACCCGTCCCCCCGCTGGAGTGTCCAGGCTGCCACCTGTCCTCCCGGCTAACCTGTTGGCCTACCCGGTGCCATGCCCGTCCTCCACACAGGCATAAACCTACCTTCATGTGGCGTCCCTCGATGCGTAGCCGGCAGAACCGGCTTGGCCATCTTGGACAAGTTGCCCTAGCCACGCCCCATGTGGTGCCAGTCGAACCGGTCCTGGCCTCCGGACTGAGCTGCCTATTGGGGGTCCTTCAGGCTGAATCTCCCTTGCAGTCCGCTGGGCCAAGCCCAGCAGACCGGGCCAAACCTAGCAAGATGGCCCACCCAATCGGTCAGGCCAGACCCAACATGTCAAACCGAGTCGACCCAGACTAGGTCGGCCCAGACTAGGTTGGGTTGTGTCAGTCTGATTGGGTCCCACCAGAACCGGAGCCACAACATACACTTTACTATCATTTGAACTAGAAGAATGTTTCATGAACCATATGCAACACTGGTTTTCTTGGTGCGTGACAGTCCCTTTGAGTATACTCCACTGGAATTTGGAGTAGAGTTGAGATACAGTGAGGTTGGATCATGCACGAATCCAATCGGGTCCCTGGGACTAAAAGGCTAATACCTCACAGACCAGGTGTCCAGTTAAAGCACCTTATGTTGCGTTGAGACCCCTATAGTGAGATGGACCTATAAGATAATTCTATTTGGGACTTCATGATAGTTTGAGTATGGACCTGTAGTTCGTGGAGCGGATCCTCCCAGAGAGGAGCAAGCTTAGTGTGGAGACCTAGTAGCTATCTTAGACCTGTTGAATGTTAACTGATTTAACTTAGAGTTATTGGACTATCCCACAAGGGAGATCCTTGGTGTCACGGCAGACCCATGGTGGGAAGTGCCTCTGTGTGAGTGTTGTAGACCCACGGTACTCGATAGGAGAAGTGCCTCAATAGACTACGAGGGGGAGCTCCTCTATGTGACGCAGCAGACCCACGGTGGGGAGCGCCTCTATGTGGGAACGGCAGACCCATTCTACTCGACGTGAGGAGTACCTCAGTAGTCCAAGGTTAGTGGAAAGCTCTACTATGTGACATGGCAGGACCACTGTACCCAATAGAGGAGGATTTCTCCAGCATCCGTGGTTTCGATAATGTGAATAAAAATCCTGGTTAAACTGAGTCAGTAACTTTTGTGTTTACCTCGTGATTGAGATTGATTACATGGTAACATAGGTATATGTATGGGAATATAACTAATTGGGGTTGTCTATTGATTTCATACCTTGTGGTTTATCCATGTTTGATTTTGTGAGACCCTGAGGATCTCGGGGTCCCAACTGAGTATCATTATACTTACCCATTCACGAGCTATGCTCGCACCTCATTTTATTGGTTTTAGATGATGGATAACACTGACTGACGATCATAGTAGTAGGACTGGATGGTACCCGGAGGTGGACCTTAAGAAAAGTCGGTACACAGAGGAGACTGACGGACGTGGAGTGCTGAGGAGGTTATCTGTACCTACCCTACAGGTAGAAATACCCAGAGGACGACCCAATAGCTTCTTTACTTTTCTTCAGTTGTGTTTTTTTTCAGTTGTACTGGTACATTCCAGTTGGTCTTGTATTTCCAGCCCCATTTACTTTTCAACACTCTTTGGTATACATTTTTCTATATTGCTTTACATCCATCTCAAACTCTGTTGTGTGTGTTTACACCTTATAAAAGAAATGCCTTCCCAGTCTTAGGAATTTACACCTTTGGTGCTAGTCGCCAGCCCCTGGCCTATGGAAGGTGGGCTTGGGGTAGTCATGACATGGGCCCCAGGGAATGGGTCATGACAAATTAGTATCAAAGGATTCAGTTCTACCACATAACTTAGGACTCTGATCATTTTTTTCTAATAAGAAATAGTGTTAAGGGTACTTAGTGATGTTCTCAATTCATTGAGTCTAGTGTTGGTGCGGTGGAAAACGTATCCATACACCAGGACCCTGACTACTGATATCTGAATCAGTGCACGAATACACTAATAGCATGTGTGTTCTCAAAAGTTCTCTTTACATCAGCTCAACCAGGTCAGCTCAGTAGTTATAGCTTTTGACCGTGTCGCATCTGCTCAGGATGCCTCCATGCAGATAACCAGTTAGAGTTTCAGGAGAGTAGATGATGATGACCCACCAAGAGATGAGGCTCTTGTGCAAGTCCCTCTTACTATGTTGGCACCTTCGGCTGGTGTACTGGAAACACCACCACCCGTTGGGAAAAAGATTCCACCAGCCACACAAGAAGACAGTGCACGCTGACTGAGTATGTTGCATGAGTTCTAGCGGTAGAGGCCACCGAGGTTACGAGGTGATAATGATTCGTAAGCTACAGAGGACTGGCTGGATGAAATTTCTAGAGTTATCCACCTATTTGAGAAACTCGTAGAGCAGATAGTGATCTTAGATACTAGACTTTTTTAGTGAGTGACCATGGGTATGGTCCGTATAGTGATGAGACCTCGGTACGTGGACCATTACCCGAGATAGTACCTCCGGGTAGTGTTTATGCTATATCACTACCTATCTGTCATCAGTTTCAACCGGCGGTATCGGTAGAGGACACTTGTAGGCTTAGTGCCTTACACGTGTTTCAGCATCAGATACCCCTTAGGTTTTGAGGAGAGCATGAATCACAGGCTGTCGAGGACTGGCTTGAGGTGGTGGTTGATAGTCCCCAAGAACATCTACAGCTTCGGTCGGGCAACGTTTCTATAGCTAAGTATTCATCGAGGCATACCGATCATTCCTAGTACTCGATGAATACGGTAATATCAGTGATTCAGGGATCAAACATCTGAGCGAGGTGTTTCTAAAGGGAATCTATGGTAGCACAATTTCTCTACACATTCCTACTTATGTTAGGATTCTAGATAAAACCTTTTTTGTTGAATTTTCTTTGGCTGAGAGAATACAACCATTGAATTTTAGAAGTGGGAAAGTAAAAAACCGGTGCCAGTCTCAGAGACTGGAGCGTGTAAAAAAATTTCAGGAAGAGGAAGGGTTAATGATTGTTAAATCTGTGGGGTAGAAGATATAGTAGGAGAGCTAGGAGAGCAGCATGATGTGGTGTACATTTCAACATGTTACAACCACCCCCTTATGTGGAACCTGCCAGGGTCAAAGAGCTAGAGGACAGGGTAAGAGAGTAGCTGCATTTAGTCAAGGAGTGTAACCCAAGGGCACTGGGAATGATTTGAGGTATGGTCTATGTCTACTACAAGCTACAATAATAATATAAATAGGCACCAATCATTCCTTCCTTCCAAGAATTTTGTCCAAGACATAGATTTTCTGGTTAAACCGTTGACTTGACCTTCCCATATGAAGATACCTTTGGGTAGAGACTTGATAATCACACTTTTGCCGACGGTGTGATCTGACCCTTGAGGCAAGAGTTTCGGTTGGAACCTCTTTTTGGAATCATCGATGCCTTATGATGTTAGTTTGGGTTTGGACTTGACATCCACAGTTCACCCTAAGATTGACTATATTAGAAAAAAATTTAGTTATTTATCTACAATGTTGGGATGGGGTTTTCCATGGTTGATGAAAACAACAACCCAGGGAGCATAGGATGAACTCATGCATAAGAGGGTGCAGCTGATCATTCATGAGTTTGCTAGACATACCTTTGTTCTAGACATCTCCCAAGTTTCAGCACCACTACTAGCCTTTGGGATGAAAAGAAAACCCTTCGTGTGGTCAGAGAGATTCCAGCAGAGCTTTTAGGAGCTAAGGCAGAGGCTGACTAGTGCCGCAATCTCGAAACTTCTATAAGAAGGTGTATGGTACATAGTTTATTACGATGCATCAGGGATCAGACTCAGATGTGTCCTGATGCAGGAGAGAGTATTAATTGCATATGGTTCTTGGTAGCTGAGATAGCATGATCAGAACTACACTACCAATGACCTATAGTTAGAACTAGAGGAATTTGCCTTGAAGATGAGGCGACACTATCTGATGGGCGAGCATTTTACCATGTACTATTATCACAAGAGTCTCAAGAATATCTTCTCTCAGAAGGACCTGAACCTGAGACAACGACATTGGGTTGAGTTCCTCCAGGACTATGAATTCAAGATAGTTTATACTCCTGGGAAGGAGAACGTTGTTGCAGATGCACTCAGTCGGAGAACTGGTATACGTCTTGTAGGCGAGGCTATAGAGTAGCTAGAAACTTTACAGATATCCATTGTGTATATAGATGGATCAGCCTTTCTACAGTCTCTTACAGTCACACCCCTACTTCTTCAGTGAGTCAGGAAGGTGCAGCGTGGAGACACTGACTGTGAGATGCGACGTGCTCAGATTTCCACAGGGCAGGAACCTGATGGATTTCTTGAAGGTGGGGAGTACGTCATCCACTTCAGATTATGTACCTTGGTACCAATGTCACTTCAAAGGGATGTTTTTTGGGAGTTTCACACATCCCCTCTAGTGGTACATCTATTAGTGGAGAAGATGTACCATGACCTCCAACGATAGCACTGGTGTCCAGGTATGAATAAGGGAGAAGGAATGTTTGTTTCTCGCTGCCTCACTCGTCAGCAACTAAAGGCAGAGCATCAGGTACCAGCAGTATTGGTTCAACCTTTAGAAATCCCAAAGAAGAAGTGAGATGGGATATCCATGGTCTTTGTGATGGGTGTTCCATATACGTCCAAGGGACATGACTCTATTTGGGTGATCGTCGACCGACTCACTGAGTCGGCCCACTTCATACCGGCCAGAGACAATACGAGCTACCATGAAGAAGGTGCAGATCATCCACGAGAAGATGAAGACATCACATAGTAGACTGAAGTCGTATGCTGACAAGAGATGGAGACCTCTAGATTTTGTGGATGGTGACCACATATATCTATGGGTCTCACCTCAACGAGGTATATGGAGATTTGGCCAAGGAGGCGAGTTATCTCCAAGATTTATTAGACCTTTTCAGGTCCTCGACAGAGTTGGTGAGGTGGCATAACACTTAGCTCTTCCACCTCAGTTGCATTAGGTGCACAACATATTTCACATATCCCAACTAAGGTGATACATGAACTACCCTTCACACATTATCTACCATGGCAAGCTGGATGTTGACGATGGGGCGACTTTTATGGAGGTTATAGTAGAGATTGTGGATCGACAGGAGTGGGTCCTTCGTGGATAGTCGATACCTCTTATGCGCATTCTCTGGAAGCACAAGAACCTCCAGGAGAGGACATGGGAGTTGGAGGCCTAGATGCATGCCCATTACCCCCACTTGTTTCCTTAGTTGTGAGTTGTGGCTTATAGGGACGTAGAGCCCAGAGGTGGGGAGAATGTAAAGACATGGAATTTCCATGTATTTTTTTTAATTAAATGGAAATTTTATAGGACAAAAAAATCTAACGGCGCATGATTCCATGGGCCGAAGTTCCCAGAATGACCCATCGAGGTTTTTGTAAATCTTAAGTTAACGCGCATAAGCAGTTTTTCTAAAAAAGTAGAATAACTCTTAAATGATAACTCTGATCAGAAATTTTAGGGCACCGTTTCACTCTGAATGGCGGGTTTACCCTTGGCATGACTTAAGATTAGTCGGCACGAGCCTCCTGTGAGAAAACCCAAAAATGGAATAATTGTAAATAAAATAATCAAATAAATTATTGTATTTTTTAAATGCTTAAAACTCACAAATGGTAACTAGGCTTAGAAATATGAGACCACTTTTGAAATCGTGGGTATATTATTTCTTTATGTAGATACTAACTTTCTCCGGTGCATGCCACCAGAGAATGTTAGTTTTTGGGCACAAATAAAATAATTAGGTGACAATTATTTTATTGTAAAATTCATAACATTCAAACGGTAACTCAGATTAAAAATCCGAGAGTACCGTTGGGTTTTTTGGGGTGTGTTTCACCTAGGCAGAGCTTAACCTTGATTTGAGCGAGTTGAGGGTGATTGATAATAATTATCCGAACTTCTTTTTCGACTACGTTCAGTAAACGGATGAGTGGTGTTTTGTAACTTTTGAACCGGTGCTCGGAATTGAAATCTGAAGGCACCGTTGAACCCGTAGCGCCGATATTCGCTTAAGGATACTTTCACCTCGATGGTAGTTTTTCATGATTGAAAGATATTTTTTGGGTTTTCATGGGAACATAATAAAATAAAGAGAGATACACATTATTTTATTTGAACTTCCATTTGGTGTGTAGTGGTTAAAACATCCTCACGGAGGTTGGAGGTGGGACCACCGCACCTTAACCTCTCATGAGAGGTTATGGTGGTGGGGCACACCCGAACTCAATCTCCCATGGGAGGATTAATGTTGTGGGGACCACACATGCTTTTAACCCCTTGAAACTCTATATTAATGTCTAGAAACCCTCATTTTCCAATTAATTATGGGGAGCCTTTTCAACTCCGCTTAAATTAATTTGTGCCAGTCTCCCCTAATTAATTCCTGCCAACTCTCATGAATTAATTAGGGGGAGCCATTTAATTAATTCTCCAATTTGATTTATTGTGCCAACAAAATAATAGACAATCACATTCTTATATTATTTTAACTTGGCATTTGGGTGGAAGTTGTGAAGGAGGAATATTGGGAGAAGATAGAATTATCCCAACAAAGAATGAAGAATGAAGAATGTGTTCTTATAACGAAGAATGTGTTCTTCTAACGAAGAATGTGTTCTTCTAACGAAGAATTATGGTGATGATCCTTCTTAGACTTCTTCCCCAGACTCCTACGGACATGGAGTGTCTTCTACGAGTTGACGAAACCCGGGATTCGAAGTGTGCATGGCAGACACGACGAACGACGATTCTCCTTTATCTTTTTCCCACGACTTCACTGACAATAACTGATGATTATAGGTAGGGGTTAATGCATGTTGATTCCTTTATTTTATTTTTCTCATCATCTAATGAAAGGAATTGATGCAAAGTGATGTAATTAATTTTTGTTCATATTCTTTTCTTGATGAACCAATTGATACCACCTTAAACGTGGATGATGTAGGCCAACCTATGATGGCCCGACATCCTCTGTCAATTTTCTTTCCTGTTGTGTTCTTCAAATCGGCAACGAGGCGACGAAGGTGTAAAACGAGACCCAGACTAGGTTGGGCTGCATCAGTCCGACCTGGTCAGACCGGACTCGGGCCCACTACAAACCCTTTACTATCTTTGTCCATATCTTTAGCACCGGACAGCCATTTGACAAACCATCAGTGGTGCTAGTTTTATTGGAGTGTGACAGTCCCTTTGAGTGTAACCCACTGGAGTTCAGAGTATAGTTGAGATACAGTCAGGTTGGATCATGAACGAATCCAACGGGGCCCCCGAGACAAAAAGGCTAATACCTCACAAACTGGGTGTCCGATTGAAACGCCATCTGTTTCATTGATAATAAATTGGTGAGGTAGACATTTGAGATACTTATATGTGGGACTTCGTGATAGTTGGAGTATCCACCTGTAGATCGTGGAGCGGATCCTCTCGGAGATGAGTGTGCTTAGTGCGGAGACCTAGTAGCTGGCTGAGACCTAACTACTGCTGACCGATTCGACTAGCCTGGTGGAGAGTGCCTTGGTGTCGCGGAATCCCCACAGTGGGGAGTCCCTCTATGTGAGTGCAGTAGAACCACGGTACTTGACAGGAGGATTACCTCAGCAGGCTACGAGGGGGAGCACCTCTGTGTGTTGCAGCAAACCCATGGTGGGGAGTGCCTCTGTGTGAGCGTGGAAGTCCTCCGGTACTCAATAGGAGGAGTACCTCTGCAGTCCAAGGTTAGTGGGATGTTCCTCTATGTGACGACGCATTCCCACATTACACTATAGATGAGGATATCTCCAGTAGTCGTGGTTTCAATAATGTGAATAAAAATCCTGGTTGAGCTGAGTCTGTAACTTTTTTGTTTACCTCGTGATTGAGATTGATTACTTGGTAACTTAGATATATGTATGTGAATATGCCTAAGTGAGGTTATCTGTTGATTTCATACCTTTTGGATAATCCTTGTTAGATTTTGTGAGACCCTGAGGGTCTAAGGGTCCCAACTGAGTATCGTTATACTCACCCATGCATGGGCTAGGCCCACACCTCGTTGTGTCTGTTTCAGATGATGGACAGTGCTGACAGAGGATCGGAGTAGCAGGACTGAACGGTATGTTAAGTTAGACCTCATGAAAAGTCAGTACATAGAGGAGACTGACGGATGTGGAGTGCTGAGGAGGTTATATATACCAACCCTTCAGGCCGGAATCCATGGAGGATGACCTAGTAGCAACTTTACTTTTCTTCAGTTGTGCTTTTTTTTTCAATTGTACTTGTACATTCCTATGGGGCTTGTATTTCCAGGCCCTTTTACTTTTCATTGCTCCTTTGTATACCGTTTTTCTAATTGTTTTACTTCCATATTTTACTCTATTGTGTGTGTTTACACTTTATAAAGGCAATGCCTTCCCAGTCTTTGGGATTTACGCCTTTGGTTCTAGTCACCAGCCCCTAGACTATAGAAGGCGGGCTTGTGGTAGTCATGGCACGGGCCTCAGAGAACGGGTCATGAAATATGAATCCATATTTATGAGATCTCATTTTTATATGTTATGATTCCATAAGTTCCATTCATTTTAATCATTATATCATCCCTTCTGACCCATATTCTAAATATTTATTCTTATGTTTATTCCCCTATTAGGATTTCTATATCCTCCTTTTTTTAATGTTTTCCCTATGTTATAATATTTATATTTAAGAGTAAAATTTTATTTAGGAACTCTCAATGATGATTAAATAAGTAAATATTATTTAAATACCATTTTTTAGTTTTGTGAACCTTGTCTTCCTAGATTGTAGACTTGACGATCCTTGGCATATAATTGGATGTTTATTTCTATACAAAATAATGTGATGTAATATATAAAATGTTGGGATATATATATTTTCCAATCAAACTAGTTTTTTGGTGTGTTTAATATAGTGGAATAACTGAATTTTTATAATTATGTGGAGGGGAACCCTAGGAATTATTATCATTATTGAATTGCTATAAATTCAATTTTAATTCCATGTGGGACCAAAATATGTTATTTCGATGATATTTTGAATATATGTATATATATAATCATCTAATAATAATTATAAAAGTTTTTGATATATTTAAATTCTTTTATTTTGTTTAACTCGTTTTAAAAATTACAATTTTATCAATTAATTTAATCATTGAGTGTTAAAATTATTTCAAAATCATTCTTTAAAACATATGAACAAGTCATTAATTATATATTTAGATTTATCAAAACTTATTTGTCCGAATTATATTTTTTTAGAAACATTATTTCATTTATTTAATTTTTTTTTATAAATTCAATTATGAATTTTGTCAATTTTGACACTATTAATTACAAGACTTTTTAGAAAAAAATCATAACTTTATTCCTTAAAAAAAATCATTAAATAACCAATTTCATTTCAAGGGAATTTGAAATCCCTGTGGATGAAATCCAATATTTCAAATTATCTTTATTTTGAAACTAATAATATCGTTCTTTTTATTCATTCATTATTAAATCTATTATGACATCATAATTATGTCATAATTAGATTTCCTACTTTTAGTATCAAAATTATAAACAAATTACCATGATATAGTTAATAGTTTTAAATTTAAATGTACTTTTTATAGTCTAATATATAACAAAAATTACCACATATAAAAATTTTATTTGTAGTAATAGATAAGATTATGTCATATTTTCCTTTACATTAAATTAAATGTTATAAATCTCAAATCACACCCAAGTGGTTTCCAAAGGCCAAATTTTTTAACTATTTATTAGATTTGTGGATAATAACTCATAATTTAATATTAGTAAAAGTGTTATGGTATTTTTCTATTATTATAATATTATGATTACCTTTAATTACCCTATTTACCTTTAACTATGGTAAATAAAATACTAAAGTAACAACTCACGAACAATTATTTTGATCCTATAGGAAAAAAAATCATATGAATTAAAACCATTTATATTGGTTATGTAATATTAAATTCATATAAGTGGAAATATGAAATTTAAAATTAATCCCATTATTAGAATGAGAAAATAAGTTTTTCAGTAAGATGTTAAAAAAATTGACATAGTTTTTTATTCAATATCAATATAAAATTTCTTCCAATAAAGTACATTGGATTAAATTATTAAAAAAATATAATAAAATATTAAAACAAATTAAATTTACAATATTTATATACAAATAAATTAGGTTGAAATTCAGTTTTGAATTAAAATGTAGCGTTTTTCACTATTCATTACAAAATGAATTTTATCAAAAAATACCAAAATTCAACCAAAACAAATATTGTTTTCCTTAATCCAAATAATAATATTATATTGTTTAATAAATCTTACAGAAGTGTAAAATATTTTTTAAAATTACTTTTCCATCAAAAGGTGGTAAAACTGCATTTTTAGAAAAACACTCACTTTATCCATAAAATTGAATCTGTTCTTATATAATTTCTAGAAAACACATAAGATGAAATTTAAAAATTATATAGAATTATTATTTCATTAATATAATCCAAAAAGTGTTAATTTATTATATTATAAAAACAATTATTCCCATTATATTAGTTATTCATAAAAACACATTCTTCATATTCAATTGGGTTTTATTTACATTTTTAATTAATTTTATGACCAACAAATCATTATATAAACATATAGGACCCTATAATAATAATTTGGTTAATATCATTCATTATCTCCATTATAATGGCAATTTTCTGACTAAAAAATATAATAATAACAATAATAAAACTATATTTTTAGGTTGACTCTATTTGGTGAGAAACATAAGATTTAGGGGGAAACCATTATTGTGTGTCAAGTACATAATTAGACATACAATCCCTATTAAATAAAAATGAATATATAATTAAAAAATATTAAAAAATATATAATGTATTATTATATAATTACATTGGATCTTTCATCCATACCCATTTTTTTGAATTTTCATAATCATAATTTTAAATATGGTCTTAGTAACTAAGGATTCACTTTTTGAAATTACTTCATTCGAATCATGCATCAGAAAAAATGGTCAACAAAACTTCTACATTAAAAGAAATAAAGTGATATAAAAATTTCACTCGAGATAATGAATTCATGGATTTCATGTAATAAATCGTTCATATAGAAGAAAAAGTAACCATCATAGCCAAACAAGGAGTTATAGAAAACATGATGAGTAAAAAGATAACAATCAGAAAATAGCACACTTGTGATGGTAAAAAAATCATTGATTTCATAGTTAAAAAAATAAACATATAATGTTTTTGTTCCAAGATCACTTTCATCGAGTTGGGAAATTATTTCACTACATAGAATAAGAACATTAACAAATATACATACATGAAAAGTAGAGTATTATAAAGAAATATAATTACACCACAAACTCACATATTTATGTGTAAGAAGAGTATTCTAGTGTAATTTTTCACACACCAAACACTAGAATCAACTTCTAGAGAATAATATAATATAAAAATATTAACTATATATTTCTCTTCTCTTGAATCATTATCAAAATCCAATATTTTTAGGATTGAATAAATCAATTCCCCAAAAATAATAGACTACTTCATAATAAAAAACTAATTTAAATCAAAAAAAATTGAACTATAATACGAAAGGATCAACATTGAACATTCAATAAATAATTATCCTTAAATCCCTAAAAATAATCCAAAATGCATTTTAAACCCAAATCAATGAATAATTCTTTTAAATAGTCATTTTCTTCTAGATAATTTTTAAAACTCTTAATGTCAAATACCAAAAAGTAATTTCTAAAATCACATATTCTCCAAGATAAGTTATTCATTTAATAAATAACGTGAACATCCATAGGTGTGCTATTAAATTTATGATTCATAAAAAATAATATTCATCCATTAATCCTAAAATAAAATCATGTATTATTCTTATGTTCCTTCAGCAAATAAAGTTCCCAAAATAGAGAACTTCTTCTAAAATAAAATTTTTCACTTAATCACCAAATCCTTTTCCTATACCAAGGATAAAAATTTGATAAAACATAAGTTCCCAAAATCAACTTATTATTATTCCATAAACTCATTTATCTAAAAATAAAATGACAAATAGCCAAATAATTCCCATAGTCAAGTGGTAGGTTATAAAGCCTTATGGCACATTAGTTGTGGGTTTGATTTCTTCAACCTTTTTATACATGATGAATTGAAACCTTTCTTATGGGTTGTGCTTTTCCTAAAATAATAAAATTTTATAACATTCCCAAAATGAGATAAAATCAACAGTGAAACTATGACATATTTCAACATTATAGGTTATCTCATACCTTTTTTTTTGCATCTTCAAATGTAATATCCCATAATTACCTCTAAATAAGAACCATATAATCCCAAATTTTTATCCATACCTGAGTAACTATGTTAGATAAGAAAATATAATTCATTTTATAATAACATATTCACATAACAATCATCCGGGTTATACAAACTATAAAAAATTTTCCAACATAATCCCTTCATCAAAAGAGAATTAATACTTTTAAACATTTTATCATCCATAGATCTAACATAACTATTGAATTACCAAAATATAGACATATTAAACATCCATCATTCTTCTTAACCCATTATACATGTTTTCCATCCTAATCGGTAATAATTTTACCCTACAAACAAAAACATATAGCATTTACAACGAAACAGTAATGTCAAAAAATGAGATAAGAAATAATCAACACCTTTGATATGTAATTTTCAGTTTTATCAATATAAACTAGAAGGAAATTCAATATTTGTAAAAATATATTTGTATAGTCATGCTTATACCATTACCTAACCTTCTATTTAGGTAAAATATTTTCATAATGGCCATATACCCCACATTTAAAATAATAAATTTTTAACTCAGAATGGACTTTTTCCCTTTCCTAGAGTCAACTAAATGCATCCTTTTTCATTTCCATTTTATTGATTTCAAACATTCATTACCACATCTATAACAACTTCATGTCCCGTTAAAAATTTTACTAGGTGTTTTATTATACATCCTCAAAATATAGATCATTTAATATACATGCCTTTTTTATTATTACCTTTACTTATATAAAGATTCATTTCTCACATATATGATACATTAGAAAACTCACCAAGAATATAGTGGTTAATTATGATTATTGAGAACTTGTTTAGAATTACCAAGAGTGTTCTAATTATAGCACCTATTTCATACGGTTTTTTATTCTTAGAAACAAAACATTTTCCTTCACATCTATTGTTACATTGGTGTATGATAGATCAATCCATTTACTAAAACAAAAAATGGATAGTGTGAGTATATCAATAAAATTACGGAATACTATCTTATGATAATAACTGAGATATACTTATTCATGTTATCTCAAAATAATTAAATTTATCTAAAATAATTATGACCCTTTATATTATGATAATCACTTTGGTCATATATATCTTGTAACTTATTTTTAAATACCGCACAAACCTCTAATTTAAACTTATCCTCCCTTTGATACTAGCTATAATGCCCTGGTCTTAATCATTACACAATATTTAGTTAAATCTGGAATTCACATTGAGATATTTTAAGGTTTAGTGTTTCAGAAAATTTTTCTATAACTATTACATAATAACTCAAATATTACAAAGTATAAAATTCTACTTAATATCAATATTTTCCTAAAATAAATCATTATTTCACTTTCTTGATAAAAATATCCATAACATTTATACTAACTTCTTCAATACTCTTACTGATTTTTATACAATGAGGTGAAAAATTTAAAAACATTGTATAAGAACAATCAATATCATTAAGTATTATAAAATAAGTAATGAAACCATTAGTCCATAAATACTTTAAACTCATGAAAATTATTTTCACAAAATCATATATTCCCCCCATAAAACATATTCTTTTAAAAAATCTCTTGAAATCATCAGATTCATGAAAAAAGTATTATCAACTGTAAATCATAAAGATAACTATTGAAATACATATCATACAAAGATTATAGTTTTCAGAGAAATATTTGGAGTAACCTTCATGGTTAAATATGGATTACCCAACATAATATATTCACTAAATCACTTAGGAGAAACCTTATCATTCGAATTTTCCTCATTATCCACTGTATTGAAGATCTATAATGAGATCACCCACCATCAGTTTATTGAGTAACCACATGTATACATAATAAAAACCATAATATATTCATAACACATTAACAATCTTAGAGGAAAAATAATATTTCCACATTTTAATCACAAGATAAAATTTCAAGATAATTACATCGTTAATTAATATTCAAAACCATTTTCAATACCAAAATACATGAAAAGGGAATATTTTTATTAATTTTACCTTAAAAAATATCATGAAATATAGAGGAAAAATATTTTACAGATTCTAGAGGAAACAAAATATCATATAATGTGCATGGGAGTGGAAAATTTATTTTCTCTGTGTTTGTTAAAAATTTTCATTTACTATTTTGTAAAATAATTCATTAAAAAATATTAATTTTCATATCCTTTAAGAGAGATTAAAATTAAACTGGAATAATTATACACCTTATAAACAATGGAGGTTTATATTATCAAAATATTCCTCAATAAAAGGTGATTAAGATGAAGTCTCTTATATTGTGTTTTACTCATCACAAACAATCTTTATATTCATGAATTCTAAAAAGAGGTTAATTTATAGTAATTTTAGAACTTTATCGTGTTTATTATTCCTTTTTTTATCCCTTATTTGAATTTTATAAAACATAGATAAAAATTTATGTTCAAATTTGTTGGTTTTCCAATAATTAGTACAGGAGTCGAAAATGAACTTGTCATGATGTCAATAGTCTATGTCACCATTGAGTCCATCATCTTGAAAATAAAATTCATCAAATAATATACACATTTAAAAATATACTATTCTCTTGAATAAAACCATTTATTTATTATATGAAAAGATTATCAACATTATAATCATGGAGAAAGTATGTTATAAATATTCATGAGTAACGTTTACATATTTCTTTGATCATTATGGAAATAAGGTAATTATTATATTACCTCTCCAGAATTGTCACAATATAATTAAAAACATTTTAATCATATCAATATACTAATATATATCATACAAGTGATGTGGTTAATATAAATGATTCACATTGCTTCATGGAGGTAATTCTCCACAAGTAAGCACGGACAACATTATCATTTTTAAATGCGTATAAAGTTAGAAAATAATTGATATATTAATCTATTATATTGATAAATATATCATGATCATAATATAGTTAAATTAATTCCATCATTATGGCGTGTCTTGAGAGACGATTATGGAAAATGAATTATAACGGTTCATGGAAGAGATAGTTCACTCATACGCACGAACAATTCATTCCCTTCCCATTTAATGGATTTAGAGATAGATTTAGGTGTAGAAATCATCAGAATAAAATTTAAGAATATTTAGGATTCAATATTTATTATTTCATCATGGGTGACTATGATTTTTTGGAAGTGGAATAAGAAATAAAATAGAAACACTTAAACAAAAATGTTACCTTTCCTTTGGATGAGAACCTTTCGTTAGACCTTACCACCTTCAAGGTGGGTGTAATGACTAAAATAAGGCATCAAGAATTTAGGTAGGTATTTTAGGAAGGCTTTTGGGAACATATTGGCCAAACCAAAAGGTTTTGGATGTGTGAATAATAGAGACTAATTGGTTACTTTTACCGTGAGCGAGGAGGTAACCTTGGAATAACTAAAAGTATTAAATTATTATCAATTCAATTTCAATTAAATTGTTTTTCCAAAATTATATAGTTATAATATATGATAAATTTATGATGAAATATGATCATATTATAATATTTACAAATGTTTTTCATAGTTATTAATCATTATTTTTTGGTTTTAACCCCTTTTTACTCGTACCATTTGTAAAGACCCAGAAATTTCAAGGAAATATTTTTCTTAATTTTTTTTGGAATTTTACAAGAACGCGGTTTCTGACGGCACTTGATTCTGAGGCCCGGAGTGCCCGGAATCAACTTCCGAAGTTTGGCTCGGGTACGTTCAGTGAACGAGCGAGCGGGAATTTCTATCTTTTTAACTGGTGCTCGGAATTGAAATCAGATGGCATCGATGAACTCGCAACACCGGTAATTGCTTAAAGGGACCTTTACCACAGTTGCGTTTTAAGCGGGTTGAGATTATTTTTTTTTGGTTTTAGTTTAAAATAAATAAAATTGTGTGAATAATTTTATTTTATATAATTGGGAGTTATTCTCTCCCATGGGAAGTTGTTGGCGGAGCCCATGACCAACCAACTTCCCATGAGTGGATACTTGAAAGGTGGGGCCCACACGAGCCCCAACCTTTCAAATCCCTATAACTCTCCTTTAACCCCCCCCCCCCCATTTAATCTCCCTTTAACTCTTGAACTTCTACCCCTCTTAAGTGCATGCCAACACTTTTTAATTAATGAGTTCAACTTCATAAATTAATTAAGTTATTTGAATTTTGGAATTTGAAAATCTTGGCATGGGTTAATAAAATAATGGGAGAGATTTTTTTATTAGGTTTCTTGGTTAAGTGAGGATATTGAGAGAGGAAGCTCTTAGTTTTGAAGAACTCCATCACCATCGTTGAAGAACGTCGAGACTTCGACGAAGAATGTGATGAACACCGACCCTCCGACGGAGAACGCGAAGGCACCAACGACGTGCCTTCTCTTCTTCTTTATCCGCGTCTAGGTAGGAGGCATCACTGCGGGGAACGTCGCCATCGACGACGGCGCTCACCCCGACGATGACGGAATTGATACCGTTCTACAGTGACACTACCATCCCGCGACTTTGTCAACAAACGAAGGACGACACGAGGTAGCGGAATTTATTTTTGGAATTCTCTTATCTTTTGCGAAAAGAACGACGAGCGCAGACCAACCAATACAGGGTTGATCCGCGGATCGTTCGATCATGCGGTTTGATGTTGAGGGTTATTATTTAAATTGCTCGTGTTTTTTGCCCAGACGAACTTCGTGAAATATGACCTTTTGTTATCGAATAACGCGAGGGGGGCCGGAACGCACAAACACGGTCGACCCTCCTCCTTATTTCATGTTGGATTCTTTTGTGGATTGAAATGGGAATGGTGCGGTGCCATCGCACTGCGCGGAAACGTGCGACAAGTAATGTGCGGCGCCGTCGCGCCGCGTCGTGAAAAACAAACAAAGGCGCGACGCCGTCGCGTCACGATGGAGAAACTCGAAGACATCCACGGACGGATTCGGGCCACGGCGAAGGGGCGCGGCGCCAACGCGTCGCGCCGGAGAACCACGAAGACGGTTCGTTTCGTTTTTGACATGCGAATTGACGGTCAATGACGAAGCAGGCCGTTTGGGAGTTTGAATCCCTTCACAATGAAGGTGGGGTCCCGGGGGGACCATAGGCGGAGACGGTAGAAGGAACGGACCACCGGAGTGCGTCCGGTGGTCCGCGGAAGGCGGCGGCGGCACGCCACCCTAGCGTGGCGGCGCCGGCGACCGGCGGCGGTGGCGCATCGCCGGAAAGGAGGCGGCCGGTGAACCGTCGGCCTCAATTAACGGCGAAGGGCGGGGGAGCCGTGAACCCCGCCCGCGAATCGGCTCGGCCACGCTGGCCGAGCCACGGTCGGCCGGTCGGGCCAGACCGAACCGGACCACGCCGGACCGGGCCGGGCCGTACCGGAACCAGCCGGGTCGGACCCGTGTCGGGTCGACCCGGTTCGGGCCGACCCAGGGGGGGTCAGCCCGGGTTGGCCCGGGCCCAGACCCCTGTTTTCGGACCACTTTCGGTCAAATTCCTGTAACATGTGCTACAGGCCTCCAAACGACTCTCCGTCAGCGGCAACGCGATCCTTAGATCAAGAAGGTCGTTTCAGTATATTGCAATCAAGGTTTCGGAGAACATTGGGTTCGGCCGGGTTGGATCGTACAAGAAACCAACCGGGCCCTCAGAGCAGAAACACTCATAACTTGAGTACCGGACGTCCGATTGACGTGCCGTCGACTTTGTTGGATTCCTCTAAGTGAGACAGATCTTTTGGCTTACTCTGCTCGAGGTTTGGATGTCGTCGGAGTGTGGTCGGGTTGGTTCGCTCACGAAACCAACCAGGCCCCTGGAACGAGAAAGCCATTAACTCACAAACCGGGAGTCCGATTGACGCGCTGTCTGTCTCATTGTTTTCCTCTTGTTGAGACAGAAATTTTGGCATACTTCGACTTAGTTTTGTATGTAGTTGAGATACGAACGGGTTGGATTGTACCCAAAATCCAACTGGGCCCCTGGAACGGAAAAGCTGATATCTTCCTTACCGAACGTCCGTTCGAAAAACAGTCAGCGGCATTGTTGATCACGTTGATAAACAGTACCTATGAGTATACCCTATGAGAGTTCGGGGTACAGTTGATATACAGCCGTATTTGGTTCACTCACGAAACCAACTGGGCCCCTGTGACGAAAAGGCTAGTAACTCAAAGACCGGGCGTCCGATTGCCGCGCCGTCTGTTGCGTTGAGACCCCTATGACGAGGCGGTACATTGAAATACTTCTTCGTGGGACATTGAGATACTTGGAGTATCGACTTGTAGCTCGTGGAGCGGACCCTCCCAGAGACGAGCGTACGGAGTACGGAGACCGTGTAGCCGGCAGAGACCTGAAGACTGCTTGTCCGATTCGATTCGGAGTGACTTACGTAACCCAGTGGGGAGCACTACTTTGTGAGGTGGCAGACCCACAGCGGAGGAGCACTACTATGTGAGGTGGCAGACCTGCGGTACTCGACAGGAGGAGTACCTCTGTAGGCTATGAGGGGGGAGCACTACTGTGTATGAGTGGAAGACCCCAACGGGAAGCACTACTGTGTGAGGTGGCAGGTCTGTGATACTCGATAGGAGGAGTACCTCAGCAGTCTTAGGTTAGTGAGCAGTACCTCGGAGTCGTGATAGGACCATTGTACACTCCAGATAGCACTACTGTGTGAGGTGGAAGACCCGCGGTACTCGACAGGAGGAGTACCTCTGTAGGCTATGAGGGGGGAGCACTACTGTGTTTGAGTGGAAGAACCCGGAGGGAAGCACTACTGTGTGAGGTGGCAGGCCCGCGGTACTCGACAGGAGGAGTACCTCAGCAGTCTTAGGTTAGTGAGGAGTACCTCAGAGTCATGACAGGACCACTGTACACTCCAGAAACGGATCTCTTCAGCAGTTACAGTTTCGATAATGAAAATCCTGGTTTGAGCTGAGACTTTTGACCGTTGTGTTTACCTCATGATTAAGATGGGTCACTTGATAACTTAGGTATATGTATGGGCATATACCTGGGTAGTGGTTATCCGTTGATTTCACAATCCTTGTGTTTCCTCATGATTGAGATGGGTTACTTGATAACTTAGGTATATGTATGGGCATATACCTATGTAGAGGTTATCTGTTGAGATCTTCTTTGTGGTTATCCTTGTTTTTTTAGTGAGACCTAGAGGGTCTCAGGGTCCCTACTGAGTAACGTTATACTCACCCCTGCACGGGCTATGCCCGCACCTCGTTGTGTTGGTTGCAGATGACGGGCAGTGCTGAGAGAGGCCGAGTGTTCGAGGACTGGACGGTACCCGGAGGTGGACTACATGACGAGTCAGTATCAGGAGGAGGTTGACGGGTGAGAGCGTTGAGGAGGCTATCTTTACCTACCCTTCAAGTAGGATACGTGGTGGATGATCCAGGAGCTGCGTCATCTGTACCTACCCTTCAGGTAGGATCCGAGGAGGACGACCCAGGAGCAGCTTTCGTCCCTCCAGCTGTTGTCTTTTTCTGTTGTACTTTGTTCAGTTGTACTTTTAATTTCATTTGGGTTTGTATTTTGGCCCATTTTTCCTTTCAACACTTCTCTTTATACTTAGTGTTTACTTCCGCTTGTACTCTGTGGTGTTTGTTTACTTTTATAAAGGCAATGCCTTCCCAGTTATCAGGATTTACGCCTTTGGTGCTAGTCGCCAGCCCCTGGCCTATGGAAGGTCGGCTTGGGGTAGTCACGGAACGGGCCCCGAGGACGGGTCATGACAAATTGGTATCAAAGGAGTTCGGTTCTACCGCAGAACTTGTAACTCTGATGTTTCTTTCTGTGAAGCAATAGAGTTAAGGGTACCGAGTGTGGTCTTCAGTTTAGGGAGTCCAGTGTTGGTGCGGGCAGCCGACGTATCCATACACCAGGACCCTGACAACTGATTTCCGACTTTGTGCACGAAAACACTGATTGCGTATGTGTTTTCCAGAAGTTTTATTTAAATTTCAACTCAAACCAGGTCAGCTCACCAGGTATAATCTTTTGACCGTATCACGTTGTTTCTTTGAGGATTCCTCCCCATGGACGACTAGCTAGATCCCCGAGAGTGGTGTGTACTGACAGCCCGCCGAGCGACGTGGCCTTAGTACAGGGCCCTATTCCAGTTGAGGCACCAGCGGAGGCACCAGCGGTACTACTACCCATTGGGCCACCGATGCCACCAGCCCCAGTAGCAGAGGGTGCATGTCGCTTGAGCGCACTACACGAGTTCCAGTGATAGAGGTCACCCAGGTTCCAGGGAGGGACGGACCCGCAGGCGGCTGAGGATTGACTGGAGGCTATGGTGAGAGTCTTCAAGCTAGTGGGGACGCCGACAAACTTCATGGTGGTCATTACTGCCAGCCTCCTTCAGGCAGCAACAGGCAGGTGGTGGAGCCACTTGTTTCACTTTTTCGACGAGATGACCTTCGCATGGGAAGACTTCAAGACCTTATTCAGGGTGGAGTTTGTGCCAGTAGCTCTACACCTCGAGCGTGTACAGGAGCTTCTTCCTTTGCCGCCTGTTTTTCGATCAGTAGTCGAGTCATCTGTGGGCAGTAGACAGATGATGCAGAGGTCCAGGTCATCCAAGAGCGGATGAAGACTGCACAGTGCAGTAAGAAACAGGAAACTGGTGTCAGTCTTAGAGACTCAGACGTGTTCAAGAAGAGGAAGCTTAAAGGAGAGATGAGTCTACGAAGCAGCAGACATGGAGGCAGAGCTAGGAGAGTATCATGAGATGGTGTACATCCTAGCATGGTACAATCACCTGCCTTAGTTATTCCCGCCAGGCTTAGGGAGCTGGAGGGCGGAGGAAGAGTGCGGCTGCATGCAGTCAAGGAGTGGGACCCAATGGCTCTAGAAATGATTCAAGGGACACTCTTTGACCACTACTAGCTACTGTAGTAACAAACGTCGATATGAATCATTCCTTGCTTTCAGAAATCTTGTTCTAGACCTAGAGTTTCTGGTAAGCCGTGGACTTGACCCTCACGTCTGGATATACCTTTAGAGGAGACTAGATAATCACACTTACACCGACAGTGTGGTCAAACCCTCGAGGAGAGAGTTTCGGTTGGAATCTCTTGGTGGCAGCGTCAAGGCCTTGCGACGTTAGGTTAAGTATGGAATGGGAAATAACTGTTCATACTCAAATTGATGTTATTAGGAAAACGTCGGGATGGGTTTTCCTTGGTTAGAGAAAAGGAAACCCCAGGCAGCACGGGATAAACTCTTTCACAGGAGGGTGCGATCGATCACTCTCGAGTCAGTCAACCATACCCTCGTGGCAGCAGCCTTTTGAGTTTCAGTTCTAATAGAAAATGGAGACCTCTGGAGTTCGAGGATGACGATCACGTCCTTATACGGGTCTCACCTCGACGAGGTTTACAGAGATGTGGCAAGGGAGGCAAGTTATCTCCGAGGTTCAGCGGACCTTCTTAGGTCCTCAGCTGGGTAGGAGGGGTGGTTTACCGCTTGACCCATTCACCGCAGTTGCACCAGGTGCACGACGACTTCCACGTATCTCAACTGAGGAGATACGTGCTCGACCCTTTGCATATCATCGACCATGAGGAGCAGGACGATGGCGATGGGGTGTCTTTCATGGAGGTTCCAGTGGGGATCGAGGATCGATAGGAGTGGATCCTATGAGGACGATCGATTCCTCGGGTGAGCTTTCTTTGGAAGTACGGGAACCTCCAGGTAAGCACATGGAGCGGAAGGCTCAGATGCGTGATCTGTACCGCTTTTGTGACCCTAGTTTGTGTTGAAGCTTTACGAGGACGTAAATACCTGAGTTGGGAGTAATGTAAAGACCCGTAAATTTCAAGGAAATTTTTTTCTTAATTTTCTTTGGAATTTTACAAGAACTCGGTTTCTGACGGCACTTGATTCAGAGGCCCGAAGTGCCCGGAATAAACTTCCGAAGTTTTGGTCGGGGACGTTCAGTGAACGAGCGAGCGAGAATTTCTATCTTTTTAACTGGTGCTCGGAATTAAAATCTGATGGCACCGATGAACTCACAACGCCGGTAATTTCTTAAGGGGACCTTTACCACAGTTTCGTTTTAAGCGGGTTGAGAATTTTTTTTTGGGTTTTACATTAAAATAAATAAAATTGTGTGAACAATTTTATTTTATGTCTTTGAGAGTTATTCTCTCCCATGGGAAGTTGTTGGTGGAGCCCATGAAAAACCAACTTTCCATGATTGGATTCTTGAAAGGTGGGGCCCACACGAGCCCCAACCTTTCACATCCCTATAACTCTCCTTTAGCCCCCAATTTAATCTCTCTTTAACTCTTGAACTTCTCCCCATCTTAAGTGCATGCCAACACTTTTTAATTAATGAGTTCAACTTCTTAAATTAATTAAGTTATTTGAATTTTGGAATTTGAAAAGCTTGGCATGTGTTAATAAAATTATGGGAGAGAATTTTTTATTAGGCTTCTTGGTTAAGTGAGGATATTGAGAGAGGAAGCTCTTAGTTTTGAAGAACTCCATCACCATCGTTGATGAACGTCGAGACTTCGACGAAGAATGTGATGAACACCGACCCTCCGACGGAGAACGCGAAGGCACCAACGACGTGCCTTATCTTATTCTTTCTCCGCGTCAAGGGAGGAGGCATCACCGCGGGGAACGTCGCCATCGACAACGGCGCTCACTCCGACGATGAAGGAATTGATACCATTCTATAGCGACACTACCATCCCGCGACTTTGTCAATAAACAATGGACGACACATGGTAGGGGAATTTATTTTTGGAATTCTCTTATCTTTTGAGAAAAGAACGACGAGCGCAGACCAACCAATACCGGGTTGATCTGCGGATCATTCGATCATGCGGTTTGATGTTGAGGGTTATTATTTAAATTGCTCGTGTTTATTTCCTAGACGAACTTTGTGAAATATGACCTTTTGTTATCGAATAACGCAAGGGGGGCCGGACCGCACAAACACGGCCGACCCTCCTCCTTATTTCATGTTGGATTCTTTTGTGGACTGAAATGGGAATGGCGCAGTGCCATCGCACCGTGCGGAAACGTGTGACAAGTAATGTGTGGCACCGTCGCGCCGCGTCGTGAAAAACAAACAAAGGCGCGACGTCGTCACGTCACGGTAGAGAAACCCGAAGAAATCCACAGACGGAGTCGGGCCACGTCGAAGGGGCGCGGCGCCAACGCGTCGCGCCGGAGAACCACGAAGACGGCGCGTTTCGTTTTTGATGTGCGGATTGACGGGCGATGACGAAGCAGGCCGTTTGGCCGTTTGAATCCCTTCGCAGTGAAGGTGGGGTCCCGGGGGGACCATAGGCGAAGACGGCAGAAGGAACGGACCACCGGAGTGCGTCCGGTGGTCCGCAGAAGGCGGCGGCGGCACACCACACCGGCGCGGCGGCGCCGGCGACCGGTGGTGGAGGCGCGCCGCCGGAAAGGAGGCGGCCGGCGAACCGCCGGCCTCAATTAACGGCGAAGGGCGGGGGAGCCGCGCACCCTGCCTGCGAATCGGCTCGGCCACGCTGGCCGAGCCGCGGTCGGCCGGTCGGGCCGGACCGAACCGGACCACGCCGGACCGGTCCGGGCCGGGTGGGGCCCAGCCAGGTCAGACCCGGGTTGGGTCGACCCTTTTCGGGCCGACCCAGAGGGGTCGGGCCAGGTTGGCCCGGGCCCAGACACCTGTTTTCGGACCACTTCAGTTAAATGCCTGTAATGTGTGATACGGGCCTCCAAACGACTCGTTGTCAGCGGCAACGCGATCCTTGGATCAAGACGGTCGTTTCGGTATATCGCACTCAAGGTTTCGGAGAACTTTGGGTTCGGCCGGGTTGGTTCGTACACGAAACCAACCGGGCCCTCGGAGCAGAAACGCTCATAACATGAGTACTGGAAGTCCGATTGATGTGCCGTAAACTTTGTTGGATTCCTCTATGTGAGAAGGATCTTCTGGCTTACTCCGCTCGAGGTTTGGATGTCGTCGGAGTGCGGTCGGGTTGGTTCGCTCACGAAACCAACCAGGCCCCTGGAACGAGAAAGCCAATAACTCACAGACCGGGCGTCCGATTGACGCAACGTCTGTCTCGTTGTTTTCCTCTTGTTGAGACGGAACTTTTGGCATACTTCGCCTGAGTTTTGGATGCAGTTGAGATACGGTCGGGTTGGATTGTACCCGAAATCCAACTGGGCCCCTGGAACGGAAAAGCTGATATCTTCCTGACCGAACGTCCGTTTGACGAACAGTCAGCGGCGTTGTTGATCACGTTGAGAAATGGTCCCTATGAGTATACGCTATGAGATTTAGGGGTACAGTTGAGATACGGCCGGATTTGGTTCACTGATAAACCAACCGGGCCCCTGGGACGAAAAGGCTAGTAACTCACAGACCGGGCGTCTGATTGACGCGCTGTCTGTTGCGTTGAGACCCCTATGACGAGGCGGCACTTTGTGATACTTATTCATGGGACTTTGAGATAATTGGAGTATCAACTTGTAGCTCGTGGAGCGGACCCTCCCAGAGACGAGCGTACGGAGTACGGAGACCGTGTAGCCGGCAGAGACCTGAATACTGCTTGTCCGATTCGATTCAGAGTGACATACGTAGCCCAGTGGGAAGCACTACTTTGTGAGGTAGCAGACCCAAAGAGGAGGAGCACTACTATGTGAGATGGCAGACCTGCGGTACTCGACAGGAGGAGTACCTCTGTAGGCTATGAGGGGGGAGCACTACTGTGTTTGAGTGGCAGACCCCGGCGGGAAGCACTACTGTGTGAGGTGGCAGGCCCGCGGTACTCGACAGGAGGAGTACCTCAGCAGTCTTAGGTTAGTGAGAAGTACCTCTAAGTCATGACAGGACCACTGTACACTCCAGATAGCACTACTATGTGAGGTGGCAGACCTGTGGTACTCGACAGGAGGAGTACATCTGTAGGCTATGAGGGGGGAGCACTATTGTGTTTGAGTGGAAGACCCCGGCGGGAAGCACTACTGTGTGAGGTGGCAGGCTCGCGGTACTCGATAGGAGGAGTACCTCAGCAGTATTAGGTTAGTGAGTAGTACCTCGGAGTCGTGACATGACCACTGTACACTCCAGAGACAGAGCTCTTTAGCAGTTACAGTTTTGATAATGAAAATCCTTGTTTGAGCTGAGACTTTTGACCTTTGTGTTTACCTCATGATTGAGATGGGTCACTTGATAACTAAGGTATATGTATGGGCATATACCTGGGTAGTGGTTATCCGTTGATTTCACAATCCTTGTGTTTCCTCATGATTGAGATGGGTTACATGATAACTTAGGTATATGTATGGGCATATACCTAAGTAGAGGTTATCTGTTGAGATCTTCTTTGTGGTTATCCTTGTTTGTTTAGTGAGACCTTTAGGGTCTTGGGGTCCCTACTGAGTAACGTTATACTCACCCCTGCACGGGCTATGCCCGCACCTCGTTGTGTTTGTTGCAGATGACGGGCAGTGCTGACAGAGGCTGAGTGTTCGAGGACTGGACAGTAAGCAGAGGTGGACTACACGACGAGTCAGTATCCAGAGGAGGTTGACGGGCGAGAGCGTTGAAGAGGCTATCTATACCTATCCTTCAGGTAGGATCCGTGGTGGAGGATCCAAGAGCTGCGTCATCTGTTCCTACCCTTCAGGTAGGATCCGAGGAGGACGACCCAGGAGCCGCTTCCGTCCCTCCAACTGTTGTCTTTTTCTGTTGTACTTTGTTCAGTTGTACTTGTACTTTCTTTTGGGTTTGTATTTTGGCCCATTTTTCCTTTCAGCACTTCTCTTTATACTTAATGTTTACTTCCGCTTGTACTATTTGGTGTTTGTTTACTTTTATAAAGGCAATGCCTTCCCAATTATCGGGATTAACGCCTTTGGTGCTAGTCACCAGCCCCTATCCTATGGAAGGCGGGCTTGGGGTAGTCACGGCACGGTCCCCGAGGACGGGTCGTGACACTATTTTATCAAGTAATTTACACTTTGTCAATTAAAATAATTACCAAATCATTCAAAAAGACCTATTAAGGGTTAAGTAATGAAATTTATAAAGTTATATAAACAATTTGGCCAAATATTAATTTATTATAAATTTTATTTCATTTAATGAAATTTTTTATATTGTCTGTTATGAATTATTGCAATTTTGACACTATTTATCAAATGATTTTTTTTTAAAAGAACCATAAAAAAATTTTCCAGAAAAATTATTAATTTAATAACATATAATATGAAAATTCCATCCCTAGAACTCGTTGTTGACATTAAATAATTCAAATTATATTTACTTCAATATTAATAATATCATTTATTTGATTCTTTGTTTACTAAATCTATTACTGCATCATCATTGTGTAATAATGAAGTTTATTTATTTATGGTTTAAAAATTATAAATAAATTACCATTATTTAGGTAATATTTTTATATTATTATTTAATATTTATATTCTAAAATATCACTTATATATCCCCATATTATAATTTTTTTAGTAAAAAGAGACATGATTATGATATCTTTACATTTACTATCAATTAAATGTTATAAATGTTATAATAACCCCATTGTGGCTTCTGAAGACCAAAATTTATAACCGAGGATTTTATTTGTAGAAAATAACTCATCCAATAAGATTAGTACATGTTTTAGTGTAGTTTTATATAATTATAATATTATTTTTATCTTTAGTTAAACTATTTACCATTAACCGTAGTAAATAAAATACTCATCTTATAATTCACTATAAATTGTTCTGATCCTATTGGACTGTCAAGGACCCGTCCTCGGGGCCCATGTCGTGACTACCCCAAGCCCGCCTTCCATAGGCCAGGGGCTGTCGACTAACACTAAAGGCGTAAATCCCGATAACTGGGAAGTAATTTCCTTTATAAAAGTAAACTAAACACCACCGAGTACAAGCGGAAGTAAAACACTAAGTAGAAAAGAAAGTGCTGAAAAGTAAATGGGCCAGAATATAAACCCAACTGAAAGTACAACTACAACTGAACGAATGTACAATAGAAAATACAATAGCTGGAAGAAAAGAAGTAGCTCCTAGGTCATCCTCCTTGGATCCTACCTGAAGGGTAGGTACAGATAGCGCAGCTCCTAGATCGTACGCCACGAATCCTACCAGAAGGGTAGATACAGATAGCACAACTCTTGGATCGTCCACCACAGATCCTACCAAAAGGGTAGGTATAGATAGCCTCCACAACGCTCTTTCCCATCAACCACATCCGAGTATCGTCTCACCGTGATGTCCACCTCCTGATACTGACTCGTCGTGAGGTCCACCTCTGGGTATCATCCAGTCCTCGAACACTCAGCCTCTATCAGCGCTGCCCGTCTTCTGCAACCAACACAACGAGGTGCGGGCATAGCCCATGCAGGGGTGAGTATATGATACTCAGTAGGGACCCCGAGACCCTCAAGGTCTCACTAAATCCAACAAGGATAACCACAAAGAAGGATCTAAACAGATAACCTTTACTTAGGTATAAGCCCAAACTTATAACTAAGTTATCAAGTAACCCGTCTCAATCATGAAGAAACACAGAGATTATGAAATCAACGGATTACCACTACCCAGGTATATGCCCAAACATATTCCTAAGTTATCAAGAGACCCATCTCAATAATGAGGTAAACAGAAAGATCATAGACTCAGCTCAAACTTGGATTTTCATTATCAAAACCGTAAATGTTGAAGAGCCCCGTCTCTGGAGTGTATTGTGGTCCTATCACGACTTTGTGGTACTGCTCACTAACCTAAGACTGCTGAGGAACTCCTCCTGTCGAGTATCGAGGGTCAGCCACCCAAACACAGTAGTGCTTCCCGCCGGGGTATGCCACCCAAACACAGTAGTGGACACCCCCTAATAGCCTGCAGAGGTACTCTCTGGACGAGTACTGCGGGTCTGCACTGTCACACAGTAGTGTTCCATTAGCCATGGGTCTGCACCCAAACAAAGTAGTGCTCCATCCACTGTGCTAGTCGACTCACTCTAACTCGAGTCGGTCAAGCAGTCGTTAGGTCTCATCCAGCTACATGGTATTCGTACTCCATACGCTCGTCTCTGGGAGGGTCCGCTCCACGATCTAGAGGTCGATACTCCAAGTATCTCAAAGTCCCACATAGAAGTATCTCAAAGGACCGCCTCGTCATAGGGGTCTCAACGCAACATACAGTGCGTCAATCGGACGCCCGGTCTGTGAGTTATTAGCATTTTCGTCGCAGGGGCCTGGTTGGTTTCGTGTGCGAACCAACCCGGCCATATCTCAACTGTACCCCTAACTCTCATAGGGTATACTCATAGGGACGGTTTATCAACTTGATCACCAACACCGCTGACGGTTTATCAAACAGAAGTCCAGTCTAAAAGTTATCAGGTTTTCCGTTCTAGGGGCCCGGTTGGATTTCGGGTACAATCCAACCCGGCCACTATCCAACTACAACCAAAACTCATGCGAAGTATTATAAAAGTCTTGTATCATCAAGAGGAATCCAACAAAGTCGACGGCACATCAATCGGACGTCCGGAGCTCATGTTATAAGTGTTTCCGCTCCGAGGGCCCGGTTGGTCTCGTGTTCGAACCAACTCGGAAGTACACAAAGTTCTCTGAAACCTTGATTGTAATATACCGAAACGACCATCTCAATCCAAGGATCGCATCGTAACTAACGGTACGTTGATCAGAGGTCCACAGCCTAAGATATGGGCGTTTGAACGGAAACTTCCCGAAAATAGGGGTTCGGGCCTGGTTCGACCCGGCCCGAGACCCCCCATGGGTCGGCCCGAACTGGGTCGACCTACCCCGGGTCCGAGTTCAGCCCAAAAGGGCGCGGCCCGGCCCAGTGGGCGCGGCGCGGTGCGGCCGGGTGGCCTGCCTCGCTGTCGCGGCCGCGGCGCCCGCATGGCCAGCGGGTGCAGGGGGGGTTACAACCCCCCACGGATGATGAACTGGCGCGGCCTAATGCCGCGCCGCTTGGCCTATGGAACGGCTAAGCCATTCCGGTTCGGCCTGCCACCGCGGCGGTTCCTGTTCTGGCGGCGCGCCACCGCCGCCTTCCACGGACCACCGGACACGCTCCGGTGGTCCGTTTTGCTCGCCACCTTCGCCAGTGGTCATCTCGGGACCCGACCTTCACTGCCGAGGATTCAAAAATAATTTTCGGCCCTGTTTGTAATTACCCTTCAATCCGCTCCCAACGTTCAACCAGCGGAGTCTTCGAATCGCCTCCGCAGCCCCGACTCCGGTCGCGGTTTCGTTCGGTCTCAACGGCGCGGTGTGACGGTGCCGCTCATCCTTTCCGTAATTCTCTATGTTTCTGCGCGGTGTCATTGCACTGCGCCACCTTCGTTCGTGCCGCAACATAATCAACAACAAGGGGGAGGAGGGTAGTCCGTGTTTGTGAGGTCTGACCTCCTCCCGTTATAATGATAGTAAGCGGCCAACAAAGAAGTCGACGTACGTCAAAGAAAACAATTAACCCCAACATCAACCTGTATGAACGAATGATCCGCGAATCATCTTGGAAATGGTTGGTTTGCGCTCGTCATTCTTTTCTCAAAGATAAAGAGAATACCGAAGAGATTCCCCTATAACCTCTTAAATAATAAGATTCATACCAATATTTCCAACCTGCAAAATAAAACATTCGTGGATCAACTTAATGATGAGTTGATCCGGGATCTTTGTTTTAGAAGGAATAACCAAGGGAATAATACCATTCTCAAAATAATCCCCCTACCTCGATAACGAGTTGACGATTGAAGAGAGTTTCATAAAGCGGCATCGCGGGGTGGTTTCGATGACGGTGTTGGCGTTCGTCAAGGAAATGGAAAGCTTCGTCAATCGTCGGAAGAGAGGAAGTCGGGGTAGACGTTGGCGTTCTTCGCGTTCTCTAACGAAGAAGATGAACTCTATCTCCTCCAAAGTTTTTCACAACACTCCAAAAGCTCCCAATATAAAATAATAGCCCATGCTATTATTTTTATTAACACAACAAAGACTCAAAAAAAATCAAAACTCAAACCACTTAAATTAATTATGTGAGTTGGCATGAATAATGTGGAGAGAGGGGGAGGTGAGTGGTCTCACATTAAAGGGGAGTTTCAAGGGGTTATGGGGAATGTGAAAATGTGGGGGCTCGTGTGGGCCCCACCTCTCATTTATTCTCCCAAGGGTAGTTACCAACCCAACTTACACACAAAGGAGAAAACTACTTAGAAGAAAAATAAAATTGGATTACAAACGGTCACTGAACGTATCCGAGCTAAACTTCGGAAATTAATTCCAGGCACACCGGGCCTCGGAATCAGGCACCATCAAAAACTGCGTACTCGAAAAATTCCAAAGAAATTAAGAAAAAAAATTCCCTTGAAATTTCTGGGTCTTTACATTACTCCCACCTCAGGGATTTACGTCCTCGTAAAGCATTAACACAAACTAGAGATACAAAAGCGGTACTGAGCACGCACTTGAGACTTCCTCTCCCATGTGCTCAACTGGAGGTTCCCGTACTGCCAGTGAAAACGCTCCCAAGGAATCGATCGTCCTCGTAGGATCTGCTCCTGCCGATCCTCAACCTCAACTAGAACCCCACAAATGTCACCCCATCGCCAAAGTCCAGTTCCCCATGGTCGATGATAAGCGAAGGATCATGCACATATCTCCTTAGTTTAGATACGTATAAGTCATCGTGAACCTGGTGCAACTGAGGTGGATGGGTTAAGCGGTAAACCACCTCACCTACCCTGTTGAGGACCTGAAAAGGTTTTCTGAACCTCGGAGATTACTTTCCGCCTCAGCCACATCACCATAGACCTCATCAAGGTGATACCCGTAAGAAAACGTGGTCGCCATTCTCAAATCCCAGTGGTTCTATCTCCTATCAACATAAGACTTCTTGTTGGCTCGGAGTTGTCCTCATCCGCTCCTAGATGACATGGACCTTCTCTGTCATGGCCTGGACCATCTCTGGTCCCACAAGAGCTGCTAATATTTCTTCTTTGTTGATAAGAGAAATCTGGTCTCATCCCCTAGATAAACAATTGTTATTTGCCTAAAACAGTCAATCCTGTCATGAACGACACTAATCCATGCCATGGATGACATCGTAAGGAATCGACGCTACTACCAAGAGATACAACTGTTACTCTTGCCTCCAAGGATTGAGTCACACTATCGGCATCAGTGTGTGGTCACTGGGTCTCCTCCAGTATGAATCTCAAAAGTGAGGGTCAAGTCAAAAGTTTTTAACCCGAACCTCTTAGTATCAATCAAACCAAAAAGGGCAGGTATGTAAACATCACAAAGATAAGAAACTTTTATTACTACACTGCATAGTACAAGACACACAACAACCACAAACAACAACAACAACAACAAGGATGCTGGTAGCACCAAGATTAAAGGCCTCTATGCCTGGAACTAGTCCGCTCCTGATTAGAACTGAAACTCAAAACTCCTGCTGCCACGTGGGTGAAGTGCCGATTCAAGAGTGATCGACTACACCTTCCTATGCAAGAGTTAATCTTGTGCTTCCTGGGGTTTCCTTTTCGCCAACCAAGGAAAAACAATCCCGACGTTTGCCTAATACCATCAATTTGTGTATGAAATGTGGATCCAATCCATACTCAGATCAACGTCGTAAGGTCTCGACGCTGCCACCAAGAGATTCCAACCGAAACTCTCGCTTCATGGGTCAGATCACACTGTCGGCATTAGTGTGATTATCGAGTCTCCTCCCAAGGTATCTCTAGACCTGAGGGTCAAGTCTACAGCTTACTGGAAAATCGAGGTCTGGGACAAGATTCGTGGAAGGAAGGAATGATTCGTATCAACGTCTGTTACTACCGAAGCTAACAGTGGACACAGACTGCCCCACAAATCATTCTTAGTGTCATTGGGTCACTCTCCTTGACCACATGCAGCTACTCTCTTCCCCTTCCATCCAGCTCCCTGAGACTGGGTGGGAAAACTAAGGCGGGTGGTTGCAACATTTTGAAATGTACACCACCACATGCTGCTCTCCTAGCTCTTCTCCCTTGTCCGCTTCTCTACAGATTCATCTTTCCATAAAATTTCCTCTTTTTGAAACATTCGCACGCCCAAGTCTCCGAGACTGGTGCCAATTTCCAGATTTCACACTGCTATCCTTCACTAACTGCATCCATTCATCAAAAGAATTCTCAACCACAAGGGTTCTTCCTAGCACCCTAACATAAGTAGGAATTCGTAGAGAAAGGAGTGCTTACTCGGATATCCTTTATACACACCTCGCTCAGAGGTTCGAGCTCTATAGCACTGATCGAATCGTATTCATCGAGTACCCGGAATGTTCAGTACGCCTCGATGAATACTCAGCTTCTGACTCGTCGTTCTACCGAAGCTGTATCAGCTCAAGAAAACTTTCAGCCACCTCCTCAATCTAGTCCTCAGCCGCCTGTGAGTCGGGCTCGCCTCGGAACTTGATGGTATCTGATTTTAGAACACGTGTAAGGCAGTAAGCCTACATGTGTCACCTACCGATACCGCCGGTTGTAACTTCAGACCAACAAGTAGTGATGTATAGCTGATACACTACCCAAAGGCACTATCTCAGGCATCGGTCCACATACCGAAGCCTCATCCATATGTAGACCATCCTCATGGTCACTCACTGGAAACCACTAGTAGCCAAGTCCACCATACACTCTACTACTGTATCAGCTAGGCGTAAAACTCTATCAATCGCCTCCAGCCAGTCCTCTGCTGTCTGGGAATCTTCCTCGCCTCGTAACCACGAAGGCCGCTTATGCTGGAACTCGTGCAACACGCTCTTTCAGCGTGCACAGTTCGCTAGTAAGTATGGTGGCATATTCTTACCAATAGGTGGTGGTGCTGCTAGTACACCACCCGAGGGTGCCAACATAGAAAAAGGGCCCCGCACCGGAGTCTCGCTGCGCAGTGGACCGTCATTGAGTACTCTCTCGGAACTCCAACTGACTGTCTGCGTGGAGACAACCTGAACAGATGCGACATGGTCAACGATTTATACCTTGTGAGCTGACCTGGTTTGAGATGACTTTAAATCTTTTGGAAACCCACATGCAATCAATGTTTTCGTGTACAAGATGGAAATCAGTAGTCAGGGTCCTGGGGTATGGATACGTCGGCCGCCGCACCAACACTGGACTCCCTAAACTGAATACCACACTCGGTACCCTTAACACTATTGCTTCACATAGAAAAAGATCAGAGACCTGAGTTCGGTGGTGGAACAGAACTCCTCTGATACCAATTTGTCACGACTCATCATCGGGGCCCATGTCGTGACTACCCCAAGCCCGCCTTCCATAGGCCACGGGCTGGCGACTAGAACCAAAGGCGTAAATCCCGATAACTGGGAAGGCATTGCCTTTATAAAAGTAAACTAAACACCACTAAGTACAAGAGGAAGTAAAACACTAAGTACAAAAGAAAGTGATGAAAAGTAAATGGGCCAGAATAAAAACCCAACTGAAAGTACAACTACAACTGAACGAAAGTACAACAGAAAAGACAACAGTTAGAAGAAAGGAAGCAGCTCCTGGATTGTCCTCCTCGGATCCTACCTGAAGGGTAGGTACAGATAGTGCATCTCCTGGATCTTCCACCACAGATCCTTCCTGATGGGTAGGTACAGATAGCGCAGCTCCTGGATCGCCCACCATAGATCCTACCTGAAGGGTAGGTACAGATATCCTCCACAACGCTCTTTCCCGTCAACCTCCTCCAAGTATCGTCTCGCTGTGAATTCCCCCTCCTGATACTAACTCGTAGTGAGGTCCACCTCAGGGTATCGTCCAGTCCTCGAACATTCAGCCTCTGTCAGCGCTGCCCGTCGTCTGGAACCAACACAACAAGGTGCGGGCATAGCCCATGCAGGGTTGAGTATACGATACTCAGTAGGGACCCCGAGACCCTCAAGGTCTCACTAAATCCAACAAGGATAACCACAAAGAAGGATCTCAACAGATAACCTTTACTTAGGTATAAGCTCATACTTATACCTAAGTTATCAAGTAACCCATCTCAATCATGAGGAAACACAGAGATTATGAAATCAACAGATAACCACTACCCAGGTATATGCCCATAAATATACATAAGTTGTCAAGTGACCCATCTCAATCATGAGGTAAACACAAAGATCATAGACTCCGCTCAAACCTGGATTTTCATTATCGAAACCGTAACTGCTGAAGAGCCCCGTCTCTGGAGTGTACAGTGGTACTGTCACGACTCTGAGGTACTGCTCACTAACATAAGACTGTTGAGGTACTCCTCCTGTCGAGTATCATGGGTCAGCCACCCAAACACAGTAGTGCTTCCCGCCGGGGTATGCCACCCAAACACATTAGTGCACACCCCCTAATAGCCTGCAGAGGTACTCTCCGGACGAGTATCGCGGGTCTGCACTGTCACACAGTAGTTCTCCGTACGCCATGGGTCTTCACCCAAACAAAGTAGTGCTCCGTCCACTGGGCTAGTCGACTCACTCTAAGTCGAGTCGGTCAAGCAGTCGTCAGGTCTCAGCCGGCTACACGATCTTCGTACTCTGTACGCTCGTCTCCAGGAGGATCCGCTCCACGAGCTACAGGTCGATAATCCAAGTATCTCAATGTCCCATGAATAAGTATCTCAATGGACCGCCTCATCATAGGGGTCTCAACGCAACAGACGGTGCATCAATCGGACGCCCGATCTGTGAGTTATTAGCCTTTTCGTCTGAGGGGCCCGGTTGGTTTCGTGTGCGAACCAACCCGGCCGTATCTCAACTATACCCCGAACTCCCCTAGGGTATACTCATAGGGACCGTTTGTCAACGTGATCACCAACTTCGCTGACGGTTCTTCAAACGGACATCCAGTCTGAAAGTTATCAGCTTTTCTGTTCCATGGGCCCGGTTGGATTTCGGGTACAATCCAACCCGGCCACTATCCAACTGCAACCAAAACTCAGGCGAAGTATTCCAAAATTTCCTTCTCATCAAGAGGAATCCAACAAAGTCAATGGCACGTCAATCGGACGTCCGGAGCTCAAGTTATATGTGTTTCCGCTCCGACAGCCCCGTTGGTCTCGTGTTTAAACCAATTTGGCAGTATCCAACGTCCTCCGAAATCTTGAGTGTAATATACCGAAAAGACCGTCTTTATCCAAGGACCGCATCGCAACTGACGGTGCATCGATAAGATGTTTGTATCCGATGATATAGGCGTTTGAACAGAAACTACCCGAAAATAGGGGGTTTGGGCCCGGTCCGACCCGGCCCGAGACCCCCCTGGGTCGGCCCGAACCGGGTCGACCCGACCCAGGTTCGGGTCCGGCCTGGGTGGCCCGACCCGTAGGCCTACCGCACTGGCATGGCCGCAGCGCCAGCGGGGCCAGCGGGTGCGGGGGGGGGGGGGGGGGGGGGATTACAACCCCCCGTGGATGATAAACTGGCGCGGCTTTAAGCCGCGCTGCTTGTCCTCCGGAACGGCTAAGCCGTTCTGGTTCGGCCCGCCGACGCGGCTCAGTCGCGGAAGTTCCTGTTCCGGCGGCACACCGCCAGTGCTAGTTGCTGGTGCCGCTTCCACCTTCTGTGGACCACCGGGCGCGCTCCGGTGGTCCGTTTTTCTCACCACCTTCGCCAATGGTCCTCCCGGGACCCGACCTTCACTGCGGAGGTTTCAAAAAGAATTTGCGGACCCATTTGTCGTCAACCTTCAATCCGCGCACAATGTTCAACCAGAAAAGTCTTCGAATCGCCTCCGTAGCCCTGACTCCGGCCGCAGTTTCGTTCGATCACAACAGCGCGGCGCGTCGGCGCCGCGCATCCTTGCCGTAATTCTTCATGTTTCCGCGCGGTGCCGTTGCACCGCGCCGCCTTCGTTCATGCCGCAACATAATCAACAACAAGGGGGAGGAGGGTCGGCCGTGTTTGTGCATTCCGACCTCCTCCCATTATAATTATAGTAAGCGGCCAACAAAAAAGTCGACATACGACAAATAAAACAGTTAACCCCAACATCAACCCGCATGAACGAACGATCCGTGAATCAACCTGGAAATGGCTAGTCTGCACTCGCCGTTCTTTTCTCAAAGATAAAGAGAATACCAAAGATATTCCCCTACAACCTCTTAAATAAAAAGAATCATACCAATATTTCCAACCCACAAAATAAAACATTCACGGATCAACATAATGATGAGTTGATCTGGGTTCTTTGTTTTAGAAGGATCAACCAAGGGAATAATACCATTCTCAAAATAATCCTCCTACCTCGATAACGAGTTGACGATCGAAGAGCGTCGCAGAAAGCGGCATCACGGGGTGGTTTGGATGACGGTGTTGACATGCGTCAATGAAAGGGAAAGCTTCATCAATCGTTGGAAGAGAGGAAGTTGGGGTAGACGTCGGCGTTATTTGCGTTCTCTAACGAAGAAGATGAACTCTATCTCCTCCAATGTTTTTCCCAACACTCCAAAATCTCCCAAAATAAAATAATATCCCATGCTATTATTTTTATTCACACAACAAAGACTCAAAAAAATTCAAAAATCAAACTACTTAAATTAATTAAGTGAGTTGGCATGAATAATGAGGAGAGAGGGGGGGTGAGTGGTCTCACATTAAAGGGGAGTTTCTAGGGGTTATGGGGAATGTGAAAAGGTGGGGGCTCGTGTGGGCCCCACCTATCATTTATTCTGCCAAGGGTAGTTACCAACCCAACTTACACACAAATGAAAAACTAATTAGAAGAAAAATAAAATTGGATTACAAATTTTATTTATTCCTCACTTACACCTCAAATTTTAAACAACTCCTCCCGAACAAACGCACCTTCGGAAAAGGTATTCTTAAGCAATTACTGGCGCTGCGAGTTCATCGGTGCCCTCAGATTTCAATTCCGAGCACTGGTTTAAATGTTAGAAAAACCCGCTCATTCGTTCACTGAACGTACCCGAGCAAAACTTCGGAAATTAATTCCAGGCACACCGGGCCTTGGAATTAGGTGCCGTTAGAAACTGCGTACTCGTAAAATTTCAAAGAAATTAAGGAAAAACAATTTCTTTGGAATTTCTGGGTCTTTACATGGACCCAATTTTTCATACATATTAAAAAATTATTTTATTTTATGAAAATTAAATTCTCCTATATTTAGATAAAAAATATTAAATTCTTTTTCTTGTCGGAAGGAGAAAACATGGGTTTTAATTAAAAAGGTCAAAAGTTCAAAACGTTTTTCTACTCAATTACTTTATAAAATTTCATCCAATGAACTAAATAGTATTAAGTGATAAAAATATAATCTAATTAAAATTTAAACCAAATTAAAATGACAATATTTCAATATAAAAAATTAGATAGAAAATTAATTAAAATCTTGTGTTTTTCACTATAATTACAAAATGAATTTACTCAAAAACATACCAAAATTCAACCAATGAAACTTTTTATGTTCTAAATAAAATGAAAAGATTATTTTGACAAATATAACTTATAATGGTTTCAAAACTAGATTCAAAATGGGTTCTCCATTAGAAGGAGGTAATGCTTTATTTTTATAAAAAACACTCATTTTATCTATTAAATTGTATTTTTTCATATATAATGTATATACAGCATATAATATGAATTTTAAACTCTATATTGAATTAATATTTTAGTAATATAATCCATAATGGGTGATTTTATTATTTTATAAAAACAATTATTCACAGTTAAATAGTTTATAATTAAAACACATCTTTATATTCCATTGTTTTAATATTTGTAGTTAATTTTCAAACCAATGAATCATTATATAAAAATTTGTAAATCCTATTTTAAAAATTAATTAAATATCATTAATTACCACCATTATAATGTATAAATGATTAATATAACTTAAAAAATATTTATACTATATTATTTTTTTGTATAACTCATTCTTGTGTGCTACATAATATTTCAGAGAAACCCATTATTGATTGTTGGGTATGCTTCCAGACATAACATCCCTGTTAAAGTAAAATTACTATTTAATTAATGAATATTAATAAATATAAATAATAATTATTCTATAATTACAAGTGATGTTACATACTATGACATCAATTTCAATTTATTTTTTATTATTATTAATATTTATTCATATCATAACAGTTATGAAATGGTTCCACCCTCCACCTACTATTGATTGTTTTTCCTTACTGAGAATTCTATCTCACCCATTATTTAGTTTCAATTTCCAATGGTAATGAATAATATTATTATGTATTATATATCTAAAAATATATGTTGGGTGAGAAGTTGATGACTTTTAATGGACAAAATTTTTTCTTATAGTTTAAAAAATATCAATTTGATGAAAAAAGTGGTATTTATTAGTTTATGTTTAGTCCGAATACATTAATTATCTAAATTTGAATGTTATTGAAATTGAATGTAATGAAATAATTTTTTATTTGTCATAATTAAGTTATATTTATGTTCAGTAATATTATTTTGGTAATGAAAAAATATATATTAAGTATGTGTATATGGATTCAGATCTCGGAGTGAGTCTCGGGCATCACTAATGGTATATAAGTAGGGTTTAGATAACATTTGAGATTAAGATGATGGTTTATAATAATTGAACAATTTAAAAGTCATGTTTGATCATGATTTCATTGGTATAGATAACTCTATTAGATTGTGGATTAGTAATTATTTTGGTAATCATTTACATTTTATTTGGGGATTAATATTAGAAAACATTATATAAAAACCTAGGGGTGTGTATAAGATATAATTATATGTATGTGATAACACACCTATAATTTTTAAAGTTTAAATTGAGTTGTTTTCCAGGATATTAATTATATTTATCTATACTTCTAGTGTATTCTGGATTTGGAACCAATGTACTTTGGTGTAACTACCCAGAAAAGCTTGGATTGGTTATTAACTCAACCATCTCCATGTTCACAACAAAAATGCCTAACTACACATATGGTTTGACAGTATTCAATGATACTCAATTGTTAATAAAATTCTATTTAAGAACCATTAAAAATTATATTATACATATTTTACCTATTTAGGTTATTGAGACTATAAAAAAATGACCATGGATGAACAAGGACTAAATATAGAGAGTACCAAGTTGAATCGAAGGTATCATATGTCAAAAAAATGTGTCATAGGAGAAGACATATTTTGATATAATTTTTCACATTTATATTTTTAATACTATCATAACCATTTTCTTTATTTTATTAGGTTGCAATAGTATTACTAAAATTAATCTGAGAAATTTATGTTTCTTGGAACCCTTCAGTATTGAAATAAAATAAATTAGAGTACAAAAATTCTAATGAATTTTAGTATATTATTATATTGATAGAAAATATGAGTATCTGGGATTCCATAAGGTTTTTATATTAATATTTCTGAATAACATTTATTTTTTCATCAGTAATTGATTTTTATTGATGACATTCCGACATATTATAAAAATATGGATATTGTGTGAATCATTTAAGGATTTTCTCAAATAGTTCTTCATTTATTGGTTTTGAAAAATATATTAAATGGTATCAATAATATTGAAATGGTATTTAAATATGAGGTTATATACTTGGGGATAATTATAAGATTACACTTTCTTTATGGATGGACAAGTGTAGGTTTAATATGACGATTTAATAATGGGTTTATTGGTTTTAAAAATAGTGAGATAGATAGTATCGATAGCCATAGACTTCATTATTGATGTAAGTAAGAAGTGATCCATGTTAATTTTTGTGAGACATATATCATATTTTAGATTCATATATATATTTACTTTTTCTAGATATTATAAATATTTTTTTAATAGCACATGAGGGTAAAAGATAAGGTTATCTTTTTTAGGAATGTATTAGTTCACTTTGATTTTTTATGTAGAGATTCAAATTAATTTAAAAATGTGTGTTATAGATAATATATGATTAAAATATATACCCAAATGGGTATATGATTTTATTAACTGATAATATTTTCTAAAGATAGATATGTAACCTAATATAGGATTAGAGAGTATGGTAGAATACATATTTGAGGTTATACCCTGAATGATGAATATGTTAAGAATACAATTGGAATTCATTTTAAGTGGGTAATAATTATAATTTTTAGTATACAAATATTTTTATGTGGAGGTAATGAAACAACACAATATTTAAATTTAATAATTCCTTTAAAAAAGTCAATGTGTTCGACAGATTTCACTTCCAGGAACACCAAACTAAAATGAAATAGTGACATATTTAGATAAAAATAAAAATATTAAGTATCACCAATAATATTTAGCAATTTAAGTATCATTAATTTATAATACCAACCACTTTAAGAAATATTTATATAAATTAAATAAAGGCTACTTTAAATATGAATGAAATTCAATTGGTATAAATAACACCTACTATAAGATCATTTTAGTCTTTAAAATGTATTTTTTTTAATATTACTTTATTTTAGATATGAATGTCAATTTGTAAAAAAGTTTGAATAATTATGAAATATTATCATTGATATTAACTATATATTAACTACAATTTATTTTTGAAATGATATAATATAAAAATAAAAATAGTTCATATTTGAGAATTTAATTTCCTAACAAAAATGAGTTTTCAATATAATTTACTATTTTAATGAAAAAATGATGTTATTAATATTAGTTTCTGAATTAGATCAGTTTAACATTATTTAATGATATTGGATAATAATATATTTTTAATGAAATTTGGATATTTTAATAAAATAATTTATTTTCATGTGAATTCTAAAAAACACTAATATTCCAAAAAATCTACATGTTTTATGAATTAATCATAAAAATTTAATGGAATGTAGGTTTCTCAAATATATTTCTATAATATATATATATATATATATTAAAATTAAAATAATTCATTTAATGTTAATTTTTTTATAAATCACACACATCGGATTTTAACAAAAATAATATTTTCCTCTAAAAATGTTTTTATTCTCTTATATTAAAAATTAATTATCATCACATGATGAAATTAAATATATCAAAAATTATTTAATAATTTACATAATTTTCTTTTAAAAATGTTTTTATACATTGTAATTTTTATATAATAAATTAAATTGATATACAATAATATATGAATAAAATAATATATGTATAAATATAGATAATATCGTATAAAAAAAATTTAATTGGTAAGAAATTCTATATAATATTAAAAAAATCTAGCGGTCAAATCACTATTTTCATATAAAATTTTATTTTTTTATATAAAAAATTCTATAATTTTGTTGTTAATTCTATATTGTTTATAAATTGGAATGGGTTAAGTAGAGAATAAATTTATTCATTTCATAGAAATAGTTTTTCAATAGGGATATTACATTTATTTAGTAAAACATAAATTACATTTTTAAAAATTAGTTTTTAGTATAAAAAGAAACATTAGAAGAAGTTAAATCCCAAGAAGAAATGATGTTTAAGATTTTTAACACATGTATAGCAATACAGTTTTGATAATTTATCAACCCAATATCATGAAAAAATATTTTTTATATCTTTGGGATTCTGTAACCCATAAATAGTGTAATTATGTATTTGAAAATTAAAACACATTCCCAAAAGTGACATTTTATATGCTTAAAAAAGCAGGCACTTTCAGCATATCATGACACATCCAATCCATATAATTAAATATTGAAAATTTCAAAATTTCCTCAAACTTCTGTATTATAATGTTTTCCTAATCTTATGATGTTAAATATTTATCCATATCTCTTTATTTCCTTGGAGAATTTCTAGTTGACGTTCAATGTCCAAAAGTGTGTATTACACAATCCGTAAAAAAATTAATCTTAGTACTTCAATTAAAAAAATATCATTACCGCAGTAATATGATCAATAATGTATAATTAATATAATAATATAAAAATATATTTATTGAAGAAAATATATTTATTTATTTCCATTAACATTGAAAAACAAAACGATGCATGTCATGTGTTGTTCAGACTACAGCCTCCAAAAAGAATTTTTTTTCATTTGTATTTTAAATGATTATAACCAAAATAAAATACTATTGACATACATAAAAATATCTAAATAAAAATAATTAATCTTTTTATACTGAAATTATACATTTCCTTAACCATACTAACCCATCAATATATAGTTTTTTCATGTTTGGGTTGATTTAACCACATACATGAATAATTAAAAAAATCATATCATGGATGAATGTGGGAAATTAAATAATAAAATAAAAATAATTTAATAATAAATAAATTATTTTATTTTGGTTACAGATTTTAAATATTTTGGATTTTACCTTTTATAAAAATATTATATTTTATAGGAAAAAACAACTAAAATAAGCCGACACCGATTCAATTTCCACACAAGCATAAGGAAAAAATATATTATAAATTAATATATTATGACTATTAATGGATTAAATTAAATTAAATATATAATTAATAAGATATATAAGAAAATCCATTTGATTATTCATTATATTAGGAACATGTTAAGAAAAAATATTGAATAGTGTAAGGGTTTTCATCTCATATACCTCCTGTTGAGACATGTTTGGTTTTATGAACCTAATTTAATTTATATGGAATATATATTACATTTTTCAAAAATGATATCAAAAATAATATTTTCATCTTGGTATTTTACATTAAATTTTATCCCCAATATTAAAATGTGGAATGGATTAATATGATTCGCAATCATAAAATATTTTTATTGTCTCAAACATTAATTCTTTAATACATTTATTTTGTTACACACCACAATTTTTTTTTAAAAAATAGAGAATTCAAATCCCCTTGACGTATCATTCTCATATATTCCTTTTTATTAAAGGTAAATTCTAATCCTGATCTTTTCTATTTGTAAAAATTTATTGTTACTATTTTGTTATCAAAGTTATAATGATTTTCGGTAAATCAATTTTTATACATTGAGTTTTTATCATCCTATTTGATATAAAAAATGGTTATATTATACTAATTGACTATATTATGTGGTAATATATTTTTATTATGATTTTTAATTTCTACCACATTATAAACTATTTTAAAAAAAATTCTAATTTAAAGAGCATATTTCAGTTAAGGTATAATGATAACAAAACTCTCCTCTACATTACTTATATTGATTGATCATGAATATAATTATACAATGATTACGTTATCCAAAACAACTATATTATTATATGTTAATTTATCTAATTATATGGGGAAGAAAAATATTGATATTAAATAATGCCTTTTAAAATATTTACAATGTGAATTTTTAATAATCGGTTTTTACAAAATATTAAAAATGGGTTTTATTTACACATTATTTTTTTCATCTTTTCCATATTTTTCCATTATAAAACATATAAATATTCAAGACATAAATATTGAATAATTTATTCATAATTATTGTTTTTTATTTATTTTTATTTTAACCATGTGAAAAATACTTTTATAAGTTGCGTTCAACATTGGATTTTATTACAATGTTATTTCTGTCAAACAAATCTTCTATGTTTTCACCACTATGTGCCTCATTATTTCCAAAATTAAAGACCATAATAGTATTTATGTTTCAATATTTATTCATTATAATAAGTTAAAATATTGGTTTATTGAATTCAGTGGGAAAAATTTTCCAGTTCCCAATCCCTTTATAGGTGACATCATTTAATACATCTTTTTACATGTTCATTTTCATATATTGCAACATCCATCTATGTTTCAATTGTTACACTACAGTTTTGTTCTTCTTCAACCATCAACCTTCTTTATAAGTATGAGTTATTATCATGTTTTCACATCTAATGAAATGGGGAAAATTATTGTATCATTATTTTGTTAATCTGATGATACCCCATAAAGTCGGTGTAAAATAATAATAATCATGATAGGTCTCTTTAAACATAACATCGATCTTTGATCGAATTGAGACATATTATAAATATATAATTATTTAAATTGTTCAATAATAACTGATATCTTGAATTATAGCATATGAATATTAGTTAATTTTTTATAAAATATATTTATAATGGAAACAATTTATAAAATTTTAATTATTAATTATTTATGAATAAGAACCTTAATTTTTAGTGAAGTTATTTTATGCTTTAAAAAATATTTCATAAAAAAATACTTATATTGAATTTTGTTCATGGATATTATATTTAGTATTATTATAATTTTATAAAATTAATTTTTTATAAACGAATTTAAATATGAAAAAAATAAAAAAAAGTAACTTATTATAATAATTTATAATTTTATAAAAATGATTGCTTTTTCAAGGAGTAGTGAAAAATTATGATTTCTAAAATACTCTTATTTTTGTTCATAAAATAATAAAAATTAAAATAAATGATATATATATTAGTATTTATTAATGTTATAATGATTTATTTAATTTAGAATTATAAAATTAATTTAATTTTATTCAAAATATTCATTTTTTTACAGAAGATAATATTTATTCTTAAAGGTGATTTTTTCTATAAATTATTTTCTATTGAATTTTTAAAACTTATATGATTTTTCGTCTTTACATGTGTAATAATTTAATAATATAAAGTATATTTTATATTTTTAATTATGATATTAATATTTTTTAAATAGATCCCTCTAATTTTTGGAAATTATGTGTTCTGACTGTTGAAAATGTTTATCATCACTGTAAAAATACAATTGGTAATGATTGGTTAAACCCATGATATTACTTTTTAAAATTGACTCAAATATTTTATTTTATTTATTTTTAATTTAACAACTACACAATTTAAATAAAAATTTAATATATGAAATATTGGTGCCATTTTTTCATGAAAATGTCATTAATATAATTTTAGACAACAAAAATTCCAAAATTTCACTCTCTTGATTTAGATTATTTTATATGTTCTAATAGAGATATTAAAAATTATAATATTTTATAAAGGGTTATTTTGAACATAATTAAATAATTTTTAATATGTTAATTATTTTTTTTTCAGCTATGGTATAATTACATTAAGTGCATACACAATTCTAACATTATTCATGTACAATATGTATAAAAATAATGGTATAATATTTCAAGAAATAAATAATAATTTAATTATTATTTAGAAATTAACATAAATTTTAATGTTAATAATGATATATAATTTACATTTGAGGAGTTTTTTTTCGAAATTTTTCATTATCGTGTTGGTTTTAATGTCAAAATAATGGGATATTGAGAAAACGGAATTAATGATATTTTACTGAAAATAATATTTAATTGAATTATTTAAAATAACATAAAAATAATTATAGAAAACAATTAGGATGATAAATTGTAAAAAAATTTACCCCTTATCTATTGGTGATTAACTATTTATCCTTTAATTATAATTACAACCATTTAATAACTAAAAATTTGTTACCACAGTTTTGTTTACAAATAGTTAACAAAGGGGATAAACCAAAAGATGAGGTTTAAAAAAAAATAAACAATGCCAAATTTTATTGGTTTAAGTTATTTCAACCATATATTGTCATTTATTTTAAATTCATCCCACATGGTGAAAGATTCCTATGAAATTGAATTCGTGAAATTTAAATATTTTTTTTAATTTCATGGGTTTCTTCTCCCCCAGTTATAAAAGGGAACCCATCATGTCACTTCATTACACCACTTTCATCTAAAATGAACCAGAAATAAATATTATAATTTTATATAAACATAAATATTTATTTATTAATGGAGTTTTTATTATTAAAATAACGTTCTAATAATCCTTGAGAATGTATCTAAAGGAAGATAAACAATATATATGTAATCATATTTTTATTTCTCTTTCAATTTATTCCTTCTTATTACTCATAAAAATAAGAAGTATTCATGATAATATAAAAAATTTAGTATAAAAAATAAACTATAATATTATTATTATTTCAAAACATACTCTATTGACCATAATTTCAATCAAATGGAAGTGATTGTATCTATTGTGTGTATGCATGGACAACCACATCCACATAACGATATAATTATTTTTATATCACTATCAATCATGGACTATAATTATGATGTGATTAGTGGTTTTATTTGATATACAAGGCATTATTATTATTATATATTTATAATATCATATTAATCATCTTATCTTACGAATCGTTGTAAAATGAAAATGTCACTAATGTGTACATTTTGACTACCTCCTCCAGGAAAATATGTGATTCATTTTTCATTTCCAATTTATTTTTATTATAATATGTACATTTTAAATATTTATATCTGTAATTATTGATATAATTAGGTTTACTTAATGATAAAAAAGTATTTTTACATCTTTCCTAATATTTTAGAAAATATGAACACTATTCCTATGCTTATATATCCAAACATCTTCATGAATGGTATAACTCATTTTTTCAATATATACAATTTATGGATGAAGGTAACTGGACATATATATAATTAATATATATGATAATAATATAACAAATGAAAAATTTTATATTATGGAACCATGATATATGTTTGAGTACCAGAACATATGAATGAATAATCTCATTAAAAAATGGTTGACACAGAAAAAGGAAGATTTTAATAAAGAATTAAAAGAAATTGATGTCAAAATATTTTAATTTTATAGTTTTTTATCTTATAATATTTTAAATAATCAGTTTATATAATTATAATAAATTTATACTCACTATATAGTACATTATTTGTGCCATTAATGAAATTCTAACCTTAGGTAAACAGATTTATCTCATCACTTCTATTTCTATGAGAAATATGTCATATTTACTACTTTTTTTGTTTGTGTGGTGTGTATACTACCCATGAATTTTATTTTATTATCACGAAAACTAATTTTACATTCATATTCTAATATTTATTCTCTATTTAATGATATTTTTATTTGAATGTTGCCGATGTGGTAAGCGTTTTATTTTACAATCTGATAATTTACCAAGACTGTTTATGATTATGATTCAAATAATGACATTTATGGATCTACCTCTCAATAATATAATGTTAATGATTATCTTATAGTAACTAATATAATAATATATTAACAAACCCATTTAACATTAATTCGTAAGTAAAAAGAATGATAAAATTGTTTTCATGAAATGTAGAAATTATTAACTCTTTGGTTGGAAATATTTTACTTCAACATCTATGTTTTCATTAAAATATAATAAATAATGTGTTTAGTATTTCACTATGATCATTTAATGAATCTTTTGACAAAATGTATCATTTTTTATAAAATTAATATTATTGTCATTTACAACACGTGTTATTTTTATTGTTCTACAAAAAATATAAAGAGAATGAGTATTTTAAATTAAATGACCTATATAGAAATTTGTATCCTCATTAGTTCTAAAAAATTTATTATTTATTTAAAATTATATATTGAAATTTTGAATGAATATTTTTACAAAATTTATTGAATGTTTATATATTTTAAATAAGAGATTGAAAACTTGAAAGGGTATTTTTCTCATGAAATATTATATGTGATATTTAAAAAGAATTTTCAGTTTTTATAACATCCATTTATGTTAATTATTATTCAATATGGATATGATTGGAGGATTTCATCCTTATTCCTACCACGTATGGTTTATGATTATCTTTATGAATGGTTTATGAATGGATATTTTTTTCATGGGTTATTCTATGATGAATTGTTGATATGATTTGGAAACACATATCTTTATTATGAGAAAATATTTACGATAAATAATTTATAATGCTGGGGAAATTATATGAATAGATTATGATTACATAGACGGTGGGATATAGATTTTATAACCCTCTAATGTGTTGGGAAACTATAAATATCTCATGAGATAACAAAAAATGGTATGGGGAGTGAACCAAAGTTTGTTGGAGGCTATTTCAACACTGATTGTTTTTGTACATAACTTTTACTAATGATATGATATAATTAATTGTGAACCCGAAATAGAATTATATTATTTTCAATTATCCTAAACTATGGAAATAATATTCTATGATTATATTTATTCCACAAATGTAATACATAAACAAATGTAATTACCTCACTTTTTATGATCATTAATTACATTGTGATTCATTTTATATAAAATACAATGATTTCTGACAAGAATCAAGATAATTATATATGAAATTATGGGTATGGTTTTTAAAATGTAAATATATTTTTAGCCACCCTTATGATCATGTTATTTGTATGTGAACATTGATATCTCACCTGGTCATCCCTATAGTGCATATGACACCACAATTTCTTATAGTTCCTTTCCCTAGGGTATGAAAAAGTTTATTAAGTAGATAAATTATATGAACACAACTATGTGAAATGATATTTACGGGGGATGTTGAAAAAATTTCCTGAAATATGAATATTCTATATAAAGTATCCAAATGAATTAAATCAAATATAGTCCTATGGTATTTATTTGTAATATATATTTAATTTATATCTACTATGATGTAATATGTATTTAAATAGTGTATGGGATTCTATAATTGTAATCATAGGTTGGTTTAATTAAACGTTAAGGATATTTATTACAAGGATTTGGTGAAAAATTTGGGGAAAAATCGATGTAGAGGATAACCTAATCATGTTTTGTTAAAGTAGATATTTTGTGTCTTTAATAAATAAACATCCTTATCCTAATATAAAAAGTAGAAATGTTTTTGCAATAGAAGAACCTCTGGTTAGTAACCCAAAAAATAGTTGGCCATGTATATCTCATCTATCATTCTATTTAACAATGAGTATTACCTTACTTTTCTACTATATTGACAATCTCAAGGATTTGAGAGGTTGATTAAAATTATATTTACAATCCCTTATGAATTATTTCAATTGATGATGAACATGGATGACCTATGTGACATGTAATATTTCATATCTTGAAAATAAGTTTTTTTTTATTTTGACATCATATTACTGATTTTATATGATTACGTATATTCACATTATTTTTATTATTGCTCACATTAGGATTTTTTATTTTATTAAATGGCTGAAAACATGAGTAATTGAGTGGAAAGTTAATTTGATATTAAATGAAATTATTGTTCTACAATGTAACAAACTACGATGTGTACTTGTAGAAAATATAAGATTCATATTCCTAATCTTATATCATGATACCTGATTAAGAGTTTAAACAAAAGTGATTTTTTCAACAAGTCAAAAATTAGTAGAATATACATTAATGTATTTTCAAGTGGGATTGATCGTGGAGAAAATATTTTTCAATTCAATATAGTTCATGAATATGGAAATAATCACCTAGTAGGAACTATAAAATAATGGGTAGGACGTTCTCAATGTCGAAATCAAGAGAATAGAGCAATGAATTTCCAATGAAATCAATTTCCTATTTGTGCAAAACATGGTAATTATCATTATAAATGGGATAATATTAGGGTTAAGATCTAAAAAATTAATGATTTATGCTATGAGAATCATTCAAGTTAAAGAATAAATGTATTTTTGTATTGGGATTTCATAATAATATTATAGACTTGTTTCATCCATCATATTATGGTTTTAATAATCCTGAATCATATAAGTATTTTTCTATAGTAAATTATATTTAATGATTTTAAACTATATGATGAATATTACTGATAAATACCAGAAGATATTTACCGAAAAGGGGATTATTTTTTTAGAATGTGTGATTAATTTAATGAAATACATTAATGTGTTATTGATATTGATTTAATAATATTAAGTTGGTATAATGAGATAATTGAAATTTTCTTATGTATATGGGATATTATTTGATACCATGGAATTTTTTACTAATTTTATTAAAATTTAATTCAGATCATCATTGAGGATGTTTATTACATTTTTTTGTTTTATGGAATATTTTGGATAATATGTTATGTTTTTTAGAAATTAATATTTTGTTAGTTTATAAAACTATATATTTTTTTCATTCATGATTTATTGTGATTTGTGATTCTAGTATATTTTAAAATAATTTATGATAATGAAAGTAACATGTTTAATATGTGAAATTATGACATCCTTAGGTTTTATAATGGAAAATTATAAAATTTATCTACAAACAATGTGGGGAAACATTTCATATTTTTTTTGGGTTTTAAATTTTGAGTGACAAATTATAAAACAGTGAAAATAATTACTATTTATGGAATGGATTAAAATTTTCTTTCGGTGTTATTGTTTATGGGTTTAAATATTAATGTTTTATATTTATCCATATTATATATCTAGTGCTTATATATTTACTGTTATTAGATTTTTAGATAAAAAAAGTAATGAATATTCATTCTTCTATAAATTCTATGATCCACTAAAATCAATATTAGTTATTTAGGAATGAAATATATGTGATGAATATTAATTTATTGTAGTAATAGATGATGCTGAAATTCATTGATGAAAAAAATATTATATTAAAATTATGAACTATAAATAAATAAAGTAAGTGAACATTTTCATGTTCTATATCTTGACTACAAAAATTCAACATCAATTGGACAATTACCTTAAAATACATTTTTATTTTACATTATTTTTTGGTGAACTTTTGGTCTTTTCAACCCTCTATGGTTTATGGTTTTGGGGTCTTTAACATTCCCATAACCAAGTTCATTATCACTACTTATTAGTACATGGAATCTAATATTCTTATCAATGACTATATTTAAACTTCCCACCATCTTAAAACTTATTTTCAAACACAATTCTGTGTTATTTTAGGTAACCATTATATTACAAACTTTTCCTTTTCAAAGGATTTTTTTCAATCTCATCGTTTGATTTATGTTTTAAATAAAAGTGATTTGATATAAATAACATTTACTATCCAAGATAATATTATTAGGGGTAATTTATTTATTGGGGGGGATTTAATGGAAATTTTTTTTTTTTGAAAAAATACTAACCTCAATCAGTTTCATACCACGAAACATGGATATTTATATGATTTGAAACATATTATGAAAAAATTTATTATTTAAATTTGAACATAATAACATAAAAGTTAAGTAGGTAGTTCTAAAAAATATTAATAAAAATAGGAAACATATATATTAAGGTCCTATGAAATAAATCTTTTTAACAAATAAAAAATAATAAATCAATTTTTTCATGAAGACTTTCTATGAAAAAGCAGAACATTAACATCAAAAATGATTTCATTACATTTTTTGTGGAATTTATAATTAGGTTATCAAACATTTTTTAAATTATTTTAAAAATCATTGATCATTTTTAACTAAACATATAAATATTACTATATGGTAAAAAATTTGTTATTTTTCTAAAATGATTGATTTTTGAGGGAATAGTGAAATAACCCAATTTTATATTACTTTCATTTATTTTCATTAAATAAATAAATTTAAAAGTATCATTTATATTTTGGTATTTTTTTAATGTGACTTATTATGAATTTTATTTAGAATATTCTTATTAATTCCATTTCAATCATCGTTTTTCATGATTTTTATATAATTCAAATTTTGTCAATAAAATGGAATTTTTCTAAAAACAATTTTCATTGAATTTTATAAACTATTAAAAAAATTGATTAATTATATGTATAGAGAGAAAATCATGAAAAATGAAAACCATATTTTTAATATTATGGTAAAAAAATTAAATTGCTTCATTTTAATTATAGACATTAATAATAGCTTATATGGTAAATATTTTCCACCACTATATGGCTATGATGTACATAAAATTTGATGCAAAAATGAGAATAGGTCCCAAATAAACCCAAACATTAACTTATATAATTATTTTTGAGCAATTTTAAAATATTTTAAAAAAATCAAATTTATCGCATTTTCGATCTATGTTTTGTTGAAAATGACGTTTATATTAATTTAAATAATTTTAATTTTAAAATTTCATTCTATTACATTTAGTTTTTGTTATATGTTCACATATATATTTGAAAATATATTAAAATATTATATTATTTTATTAAGATCATGATTAATTTATTTTGTTGATGGTAATTTATTTTTAATTTTTATTTATTGTAAAATTATGTCAATTTATTAAATAAAAATGTAATGTGCTCGTTGAAGCTGTTTAATTATCAAATATATGGTTTTAAAAACATAAATATTAAATTTTTATGGATTTTTTTTGGGGTCAAGTGAATTTTATTATCAAATATAATGTATTATTTATTTTTCAAGATTTTAGATTCAAATTCATTTATTATTAGGTGTACTTTAATAACAAATTATGTTATAGATGTTAAAATTTTCATTAATGAAATTTTATGAAAAATAATATTTTATTTAATAATATATAAAAATAAATAATATTACGAGTAAAAGTAATATTCGAAATAATCTTAAATTTATTCCCTATGAAATTTATGATGTAACTGATAATTTATAGTAAAATTAGAACAATTTTATTAGAGTTTTTTATAGGTTTTAGTGTTAAAATAATTAACTGAAGGGTTAAATGAAAAGATAAGGATTTATATTGCAACTTAATTCTGTCCAAATATAATTGTCTTAAGGGCTTTCAACAATATATTATATTATATTATAAATTCATGGCACATGGTGGATTTTTTCAATGGAAGTGACTTTTTTTATATTTAAATCATTTTGTTATTAACATGTTGTCCCACTCCCCCACTTATAAAAGGATACCCCATAATTCCCTCCATAATATTCTAGCTATATAGGCAAGCAAAAAATTACCCAATTAAATTTCAAAATTACCTAGAAAAAAAATAGATGTGATTTTATTAATAAAATCCCATTCTAAGGGTAAATAATTGGGGACATAAAGGAGTTCATCTAAATTACGGAAATGAATCTCACCCTTACAATTTCTATTTATATGTTCTTCTATCTACTCTAAATATATGTAATTCAATATAATATAAAACACCAATATAAAAATATAGATAAATGATAGTATGATTTTTATCCAACATTTATTAAAAATATTTCACATAAATTGGGATGTTAATGTATCGATCATTTGTTGGTGTGGACTACCACATCCACATAACAGTATAATTTGTTTTCATTCAATATATTTTTTGAATGGTCATTATTATGGGTTTAATTTTTATATAAGGAATTTAAGAAAATAATCAAATTCTTTAAATATAATATCATGTACCCCTTATTACCCTCCCATTTTTTGGAATATGATAACATAACTCATGTGTAAATAAGAACTACCACCTTCATAAATATATGTGATTAATTTTTATTGTATTATTCCAAATATATATTTGTTATAATGATAAAAAATCATATATTTTATGTTTAAATGGGTTTAATGATTTATGATAGTAACTTTTTCTATATAAATTGATGAAGATCAGTTTGTCTTGATCTACAACTTTCGTAAATCATAAATCAAAATGAGATTTCATTACGTAAGTGACGCTATCACACCAATCTATTATTTAGTCTAACAAGATACCACTACATCATTTTTTCAACCACAAGGATATACTGTCATGTTTTTATACCATCATATGGAGTAGTGTAAATTTCCATATATATCTATATCTATTATATACTACCATCGCTTTGTGCTATAAAAAGTTCAAAAGTTATACCTTTATTTGTTACTACCACATATTAGAGATTCCAAAAGAAAAAATATACTACAACCACAATGATAATCTACAATTGAATTGGTGAGACTATCTAGTGAATCAACAACTATTTCATGGGGTGAGTCTATCTTGGAGATTTAAAACTACCAAGGGATATGGTCATGAAATTATACTAGTAGAAGATATATTTAGAGATTTATATTACCATAAAACTAATGTATTTGTCTATAAATAATTTCAAAATTAATACTCTGATGAACAGTTGATTTATTAAAATCTACAAAAAAATGGGTATTTATTAATTATTATTTAAAAAAAATCCATTATTTCAAAAAATAGATATTTTGTCCTTTCTAGATCATTCTTTTAGCATGACGATCCATATTTTTCTAATATATCATTGAAAGGATAATTTAATCACTAGGAAATATATAATGTTGGACGAAGTCCTTCATCCCCAAAATATAAATGCAATAGAATAAAGGTAGGAAAATTGTAATAAATACAATTGAATAAAAATAACCACTGATTCATATATATGGGGAAGAACACTAGAAACATTCATATTGAGAAAAAATTATTTTGTGGAGAATTCCATGATACTATATTTTCAATAGTTGATGTGAACCTTATGCCAGATACATTAAAAAATAGATCTGAGGAATCATAAAAAAATTGATTATATTCATCCTAATAAACACTAAATATTCAAATATATTATTTATTTCTCTTTTTGTTTTTGAATACTTTATATTTTTTTCTTATAATATTCTTATAGGAAACACATACACCCTTTCAACACACTTTGTGATTTATTAAAAACTCTTAGTTCATTTCATTTTAATTACTACGTGAAAATTTGGAAGAGGTTGTCTCCAACCTATAACTATTCTATCCCACATATAACTATGGAAGAGGAATTTTTACATAACAATGTTGTGTGATGATTTTTATAACATCTAATACAGATATTGGATTAGTTTATTTTAAATAAAATACATGAAAGTGGTTGAATTATATGATGATGGAACTAAGTCTTTACTAGAGATTAACCACTTATTCAAGATTCCTCTCTGGTTTGTTTTTTCTTTATTATCTCTTTTTATCTTTTTGTCAAATTTAATCAATTTCACTTTTTTATAATATAAAAAATTTACTCTAATAATTACCTTATATTATAGTTAAATATATAGTCTTTTATATGAGTTATTTTGATTCAAAAGTTAAAATAATTGAATAGTATTTTAACAACGTTTTAATAATGATTTTTAGATTATTTTCTATGAATTAACTTATATTAATAAATTATTTTTGTAACTATTTTTTAATAAAATTGGGTAAAATTATAAATGAAATTTAATATAACTTTTAATTGGAAACTAAATTCATACCCTATTATTTTGTATTATGGTAACCACACATGGTATTAGGGCATTTAAAAAGATTGTTTTCTATATTCTATTTCATCCAATGCATCTTAAATTTCCATTTTACCAATATTTTATCATTACGAATAATAATATCCTTGGAATAACATCATATAATTATCCTATTTATTTTTAATTTAACAATCTATGTTGAATGTAATATTAAAATGAATATTCATATGAAAAGAATTTGGTTCAATATTTGAACTATTACTGAGGATTAATCTGTGATTCCCAAAACTCATAGAAAATATTAGATCGATGTCACTAAGGAGGAAAATTATTGGAACATGAAAGATATTAATAATTATAACTATTATTTATGTGTGGATAATATTTTAATAACATTTATATATACATCAACTTTTGAAATATGTGATACATATATAAAATTACATTTAGGAACATAAAATTTTGAATAAAATAATCTAAACAGTTATACTGTTACAATTGATAATTTTATATAGAATATTTATGAATACATTTTGATATGTACCATTTTTTAATGAAATCTTGAACACACTGAATAAACATGAAAAAAAATAACTAAAAATGAATGATTCATGAAACTTCTCAAATTCTTACCTAATTGATGGGGGTACCATTACATTCGCCAAACAATCACATAACATTTCCAAATTTATAGTGAACTAAGTAATGGTAATCATAATGAAAAACAATGTATTAAAGAAATTGAACAGGCTAGTGGATAATGAGCCCAGAAGGAATTTAGTAGCCTTATTGACTAAAAACTCAAAACTAAAATTGGTGATCAACGTTACGAATTCAATTAATGATGAAACACCATATTGTAGTGACGTGGAAGTGAATCACATAGCCAAATTATTCATTAAATTATACTAAAAGAATAATTAATTAATTAAATAAAATGAAAATGGTATGTATGAAAACAGAATTATTGAAAATTGTGTAAAATGATGACTCTAATAAAAAAACAACTATGAGTTAAAAAGTAAAGTACAAAAAAATTAATACTCTCCCATGATAAAATACAATAAAAATTATAAAAAATATAAAAATATAAAAAAACAATATGAAAGACACATGGAGTGACTCAGAGGGAACTTCATGATTCTATGATTCTAGAAGAGATAATAAATATAAAAGGATAAATATTTGTCTTTAGAAAAACAAATCTTGGTTACAATATTTTCTTCTAGTATAATATAAAAATATTACATTTTTTATAAAAAATAATATCGGGATGAAATTATAACATAAGATGACATATTCATATTCTATTTTTAAAACTTCTATTTATCATGTGAGAATTAGAATTTGAAAAGAATATTTCCTCATGAAAAATATGAATTGTGGGATTTTAATGGCCATACACTTTTCAAGGAAATACATTAAGGGCTCAATCATCAGAATTGTGTAGGGATATCCTCCATGATAGTGTAACAAAATATGTTTAGAATACATTTTTTAATTATCATGTAGGCCCCAGTAAGGCATACCCAAATGAACCGCTCTTGTCTCCCTTCTATGATAAAAACTGCAGGACACCAACTTGATAACTAGAAAATCACTCACATGGGATGAATAGTTTGATCTAGATATTTTATCCATATATATTTCACATGGTCATTATATTTCAAATAAATTGGACCCTAGGTCTTCTCATTTAAAAATACTATAAAATTCGATGAAGCCTTGAAACTCTGCACACCCGAGTCATTGGTCCATGATTAAAAACCATTGAGATAAAATTACATTAATCAAATTAAAGGGAAATTAATGGGAGTTTGGTATTAGAGATACCTATGTCATTAAACACAATTCACCTTCACATTCCACCTCCAATATTATAAGTGAACTACTGGAACATCCCATTGTTGAGCTAGGAACTTATGCACCATACATCCAAAGACACCTTTAGATATCTCTAGTTCCTAGTGAAAGATGTCACCCAAGTGTGTTCGGCTATGTTCTCAATTACACTAGGAGATATCTATATCAATAATATAAACCTTTAATTTCCCATCATTAGTCTTCCAATGTCTACCCTAAATGATTCATCTTCAGCTTGAAGAAACCTTGCCTATATGAGATATTGTTTCCTCAACCATCCCTCACCAAAGTGATCCATCCTTTGGTACCATTTTTAATGACACCAATGAAATTTATTATCCACATATAGCAATACAATATGAGGTTTAACCAATTAAAATCTACATTAAGGCTACTCAGATTTCTACAATCTTAGAAAAAGACACCACTATGTCACCCATTCAGTTGTGCATTCCTTCTGTAAGGGTTATCCCAATCACTTCCTACATGAATGGTATGATCCAAGGGGTGGATACATTTCTTAAATACCTTATAAAAAAGGAAACCAATAATGGGTTATATTCCAGGGTCCTCTTGGTTTGTATGATGAGGGTTATTACATTGTCATACCATTTTCGTATCTTAATTTGGGACCTTATTGTTTGTTATGGTGAAGGGGATGATGATTTCATTTCCCTAGGATAAGGGTTAATTACATATTATCCAATGTTTTATTTAACCAATAATATGTAATATCTCATAGAGTAATCCCATGTTGTTTTCTAAATGAGTTTACACCACTCGTGTCTTCCACCCCCGTGGTTATGAAAAAAAACAGGATACCGACACATCAAATTAATTTACCTCTCTTATCACCTAATACTCATCTACTAGTGAAAGAAATGGATTTTTTTGTTTTATAGAATATATAATTACATTTATTTCTCACAATGATAATTCCAGACAATGTATTATGGGTTAGAAATGATTAGGACATCTAAATGATTAGATGCATGCCTCCATAGAGAATCATTTTTCAGATTTTCCGCTCTTACCATATGTGGGACGGCATAAGATTCTGTCCTAAAAATAATATATCCATATCAAAGGTTCATATCATCTTTTGGATTGACATAAATATTCCCTCAACATGAAATTTTACTCAAAATAATAAATATTTGGTTTTTTATTACCATTCAAATGGGATACATAGGAATCATCCTTGTGATTCAACCCTAGCACACCATGTTGACTATAATTTTCTCTTAGCCGCATTATGATAGGGGTCATACCCAAATAATGATTGTACGTCTCTTATATGTCCCATATGATACTTTTATGTAAGTCCCATATTAAATACTAACAAGGGATATTTCACCTAGGCATAAAAGTTACATGATGAAGAAATATGAGATTCGTTTCCCATCACATGGATATAAATGTATGATGTGTCCCATTAAGTTCTAGTTCTTTATGTGGGTTTGGATTCCATTCACAATGAAAAATGGAAGAAAATATTAGGGGCACTATAAAGGGATCCAAATAACTCTCTTCTTCTAGGATTTTGATAATATCTAGATCACCCAACTGTTTGGCTTAAAACCAGAGTCATAAAAATTAACAACGTAATAATCACTAATATATTCACAAAATGGTACCATCAATGGAGAAAATTAGATACATATAGATGTATCCATCATTAAATAACATCATATACATACATATGATTCTAAGGTCGTGAAATCTAGTAATTTATTGTTATCCCAAGGTAAATCCCTGTTATATTTGGGATTTATTGATGGATTTGTGAATATGGATTAAATATTTAAGAGATTCCCATAGTAGGAAATAATTAACTCCAAAAGGGGAGATGATCCTGACATCCCATACTCTTGGTCAATTTTATTCCCTAAGAATCATTGTAGTAATTAAATAATCACTAAATTTCGTTGGAGAGTAGGATCATGACACAATCTATTAACAGAAAACTGTGGGTGTTTCCGGTTCCATAAACCATACCCTTTAGAAACTGACAGAATTGGATGTGAACATATGTTTATGACATTATTGTTTCACCACCACCAAAAATCAACATTCTCACCCCATATTATATTCATGAATGGTTGAGAAAACGGTGAAACAATTTTGTATCCATGTCTAAAATTAATGTGTTCTTTGCAGGGCATTCCCCTTTTTTAAATGTAAGGAATACACATTGAACATATACCTAAAATAATCAATTTCACATATGTTAATTTATTGAGATAATAAATTGATTGGTATTTTTTTCAAATATATTTCTACAATTATGATATGAATTATGTTCAATCCCCTGGTTCCCTTCTAGCTATTACAAATGTAAACATCAACTACTGCATAGGATTTGGACTCATTTGAATAGAGTGTAAGTTCACAAACCTAGTGCCTTCAAAATAGGGTTATAAATGCTTTTTTTATAAAACCTAAATTGTACAGTCCCATCCTTAGAGGAAACTGGAAAATTCCTATAAATCATATACCCCAACCACAATCCACTCGATTTTGGGTTTTGGAACATAATAATTCATCACTAATTACCTTATCAAACCATTTTGAGAGCCTATCAATAGAAAATTGGTATCATCAAATCCATTAGGAAATGAGAGGTAGAAAAAGTGCCTCAGAATGCCTCATATTGGTAATATTGGGGTCCCTCCAACAGGATCCCTCAAGTAGCCACTAGCACCAACACTGTAAGTAGGGAAACCCATAACATAATGGGGGTTTAGACATAGGGAGTCTGACTAAGGTCCCTCAGACCCAGTCAAACAAGACATTTCAAAGAGGGTAAGTACAAGAAAAAATGTTTTAGGATAATGCCCCTATTTCCTCTAAATAATTTTTTCCATTCAAATATGGATGGAAAATGTGAGAAGGCACAATCACACACCCACACTAATGAAGGATTTTGTAGTTATTTTGAATCATGTAGAGATGCCCTCCAGCTACACACTATGGAATCTTTTCAGTAGAAATAAACACCTTCCCATATATAAATATTCCATTGATAAAAAAACATCAAACTATGAGTAGACGCACCGACCATCCACATCTATCAAGCATGAAAACTAATATTTTATCATTCAGAGAAATTATCCAACAAATCATGTGGTAAAATAGGTGAATACTGGTATTTCTACCCCCAAAATTGAGTATTATCGGTATATATTGATAGAAAATGGAGGAAAGGGATAAGAAAGAAACCCAAATATGACCAAAAAATTGGAATATATCTTTATTCTAGCAATTGATGTTACCCAGAAGATATGTGAAATAGTGAAAGGATAGACAAAAATACCATCCCATATCATGAAACCCTTCTATGATATAATAATGGTAGTGGTAGTAGGTGAAGGGTGGACACAAAACTCTATCCACATAATTAGGATGACTTATCATAAAAAAATAAGGTAAATATGGAATGAAACACACCTATAATTATTATATATAATTTTTTTGAAAACAAATCTCACTATATAAGGACAACCAAATTGGGACCATACTCATGTTCAAATTGGAGGTCATTGATCTATCCAAGTGGTTATTCAATGAAAAGAAATACCCCCCCTAACAAAATTATTGTAACCTCTTGATAAATTAAGGTAGTGACAATAGATCTTATTATACAAGTCACCATATATAAAAACAAATATCCCTATCAAGAATCCCCAATCACATGTTAGAAGGAATCCAAAAGGAGTCCTTAGGAAATGTGACTGAAAAAAATAAAAATACAACTTATGATCCCACATTTCTTAATACTAGAGTTAATTAATCCCATAAAAGATAATCTAGGGAGTATGAGGATCATAATATTTTATTACAAAATTATGAAAATGGTTGCAAAACATTCTGGAGGGCCTTCTCAGACATCTTACCAATAAGTCTTACTTCATTTCTACAATGAAATCACTCATAAAAGATCTTACCCTAATGAGTTCCACAAAATCCTTCCACGTGGTTATAATATCAAATAGAAAGGATGTCCTCCCCTTACTATCATTGCCGGTGATGGTGCTCTATAGGTTCAACATTGTAGGAATTTCCTTTTAGTCAGATGTTAATTTTTAATGGTAGTCCTCCCTATATCATCGTTTTCTACAAATTTCTTCCCCCCCAACTATAATTAGATTTGTCAAATAAGTACTCCCCATGCTGATTTAATTATGATATATCCCTCAAATTGTGAGGAACATGGGAATGTGAGGCCATATTCATGATGCATCATCATTAAAAAGTGGCATATTTTTTTAACCTTATGACATTCCAAATAAATGTTCATTCTTGTAGGAACCCTTGGATAACATTCATTCCAATATGATAAATAAATTCCCTTAAAATATTTATATCTATAAAAAATTATCTTAGAAAAATTAAATTTGGTAATATAAGTTGGAGGAAACTATTAAAATATAAGAAGAGGTCGTATTGTTCATCAAGTGTTTTTTGACTGAAGAAAATATAACAATCATATTTTAGATATTAGCCACTCCCCGATATAGAATTATAGAGGCATTTTTAGATGATTATGTTGTCGAAATCCACATAAATATATGGATCACTCTTAATCACATAAAATAAAAGTATTTCATTTGGATGAATATCCAATTCATGTAAATTTTAATATAGGGGATACACCCATAAATTTATTTCACATCTCTCCTGGATGCATGACATCCAAAATTGGGAATATAGAAAGGATACATTCAATGTGCATGGATCAATTCATTAAAAGTAATGTATCCTTTCATTTCTGAAGCAACACAGGGTGATAATATCCGATGATGGGGTGAACATGAATATTTTTATTTCACCTCTCTCCACAATCATAAATACCCACCAAAAGTGGCATATTATAATATAAAATCATCGAAATAACATAAAAATAGAATATAATTGGAACTGTTGGAACAATTAGAAAATATCATCCTTGAATAACTCTCGAAGACATTTTCCTAGAAGAGAGTGAGCCATAAAAAAATAATGCATCAAGAATCCAAAATTTTTTATCTATCCACCCACCTAAGGGTGTCCATTTATCAAGAATCACATATATCATTAATATCTAGGCGTTTTAGTTAAATTTATAAAATTACATTATCCTGTGATTCAATAAAGCACTAAATAGTCAAGAATGTAGCAATAAAAGCAGAAGAAATATAAATTCATGAGAAAACCTAGCCCATCGGGCATTGTAATTTTTTTTAACACAGTCATTGAGGGAAACAAACCAAGATCGAAAGGTTTGTAAAAATTAAATGGGGTATCCCCATGCCACATAGTTTTGGGTTTCTTCTATAACATCTTCTTAAAAAATTAATGTTGATCTCTTTTTATTTTGGTGGAGTGGCGCAGATATAATCCTCTTAGTTCATCAAATCTCATGGCCTGGTGTCCCAAATTCGAACAAGAATAAAAAAAATTGTCTTGATATTACTGTTTGATGATCATTTATCAAAATATTACAAGAGGACAATTTGAGGATAGGACGGTGCCTCGTGGTTCGAATAAACAAACCCTATCTCTTGTATAAAAAAATGAAATGAATGAAATAAGTTTTTCATCAGTGAATGTTTTCAACCCCACCCTTGTAGATTCTACAAAAAATAAGGTCAATTTAGGGGAGTAGGAAGAGGAAGTGTCTATTCATATTCTATTCCACACTGAAATTATTGATGAAAGTCTGTGTACCCAGAACCAGAGGCCTTTTATTGGATTTTTAGATTCCCTCTAACACTATGTTACCAAATATTTAGTGAGAATATACAAAATAAATGGGTAATGGTAAGGTCATTCCACACCCACATCCCAAATATATTTACCTCCTCACACATGATGAAAGTGAATATCAGAGTAAAGAAGAGATGAATGAGTTAATAAAGAATAATAAAGAACTAATAAGAGGAGAAATCCCTAAAAGATATGATTATATAAGTATATAAAAATATTCACTCCCAATAGATGTAATTCTACAATGATGGTTAACCACATAAATATACTGGTACCAGAACATCTTAAAAACATGAGGGATTTACGACCAATATATTTGAACTCAACAATAGTGATATATTAGTATTTACCTCCCTTGGTTATATAGTTGCGGTTGTATATGATAAATCCTCACTTACTAACCACTGTAGGCTACCCACCATGAGTAAAAATAGCACCACAAAAAATTAATCAACATGTTTCATCCCCTTATCATAACCCTATTCAATCAGTTATCCGTTAAGGGATCATGAAAACTATTAGGTCATTGATTTTACAGTTTCAATATATGAAAAACTTGTGTGCACCGGTATAGCGGGAAAGAAACCCTTACCCAGAATGGGTGGATCTAACCCCTTTAATGCTAAAATTTTAGAATATTAAATATCCCAATTTTAATGGATCATGAGATCCAAAGTAGTATGGGATGAATTTCATGTCATTTTTTTATCCCATGATGTGGTTTCTAGAATAATAAGAAAAATTAATTCTCATTTTCATCATTCAGACACTAAAGGGGAAATCATTTATATGTACAAAGTTTCACAACATTTTCAATTATCAGATGGGAAGATATTCATTGGTTGTTTATCAATCAATTTAGCTCCACTCTATAGAAGTCATATGTAATTTACTGATGAAATTTAACATAGTGATATAATGATAGCATCTTAGATTTTATTACATTATTTATGGCCTTGACCTACTCCCTAATTCTATCAGTTCTGCAATATTATTTTTTTCTACTCATATATTGAATATTCATGATGAATTGTACACACTGCTAATCCTTGTGAAATATATAATAATGTTTCATGACCTTATAGAAGTTTCTAAAAAATTATAAGACTCCATACTAGTAACAATGTCGTAATCTATATTAATTATATCACCATAAGGGTAAGTGAAAAGGGTAATAAAATGCATTTGTAGTCATGAGTATGCTATCCCCACACCTGAAGAAACTATAAATTCCAAACCATATTCTTTGACACCCCCTCATTAGTGTTTGAAAAAAAACATATATCGTTAGGGAAAAATATCTAAGAAGATGTGTAACTCTTCTAAAGAATGAATTGATAAAAATTATCCATTAGAGGATAATAATGTTCAAATATTCCTCATATAGGGTTTGGGGAACAAGCTACTAAAATTGGAAAATCTCAAAAGTCCAAGAATCATGGACTCTATTATCTCTTTAACTATAACCCATATCATCAATCATTAGGGAACACTATCCCAGAATTATTATTTTATAGACATCCTACAAAAAATTGTGGATTCTAGGAAAGAGAAAATTTGAAAAGAACCCAGACATGTTTAATATGTTTCTTCTGCCGATATGGGGGAAGATGGTGAATGAAATGATGTTAAAAAAAGATACACAAAATATCAAGGGTGTTCAAATAGACAATTTTTCCCCCAACTACATACTATATGGAACAACAATTTTGTATGAACCCCAAACCTCAAATGTCAAATCATTTAAAAAATTACGTGGCATAAAGAGTTGGATGAATACTCATGAATATGAACCCATAACAATTTCATGGATATGATCAACATTCTTAGACTTCATGAAAATTGTCTAAAAGTAACAGGAACCACCCCACCAAACTATAACACATCATTTGAAACTCTAGATAGATTCATCGTCATGTGAGGAATTAATCATTACTTCCATTAATGTCAATCAAAAAATGGATAACTTCTATGATGATGAGTATAAATAAGATCCCAATTTATCTACATATTATTGTGGAATAAGAGAAAATTCCATATGAAACAAGGATATATGGTATGATGTGGTCATAGTAGAAATCAATACTCTAGAAACATCCCCACATAGACCGTATATACTATAGATACTCGTGGGAGAGCCCTTAATTATGTGTAGAAACAGTAGGAAAATTCACTAACATGTTCCAAGAGTTACCCTTGCATGATCATCCTAGAAAATCAACTACATAAGGAATCACCACCAGATAAACCTCTATTGAAAATGATACCTATTTTACCTAACCCATTAAGGATAGTATCACATTAAATCTTGTTTCATGGAATGATATGACCATGTAAAATAATTTAAAATCCAAAAATCTAGAAAAATAGAAATCTCATGATGGTAAGCACATATGATTAGACCAAAATTATTAAATTATAATGTAATTAGATATGGTTCCAGAAAATTTATCAATCATGGATGCTATCTATTTTTCAAAAGTCAGGAATCACTCGTAGAAGCTATATAGAGCCCTCATGACTTTGAAGTTGGGTTCCCCACTATAGAATCAAAATTTTCCTATATTTATCATATAGAATTCCACGTTTTAATATATTCCACTAGGAAATAAAATTATTTCATTATATTATGACACATCAGAGAGTTTTATGTATTTTCAATGATAATGGATTTTTTATATCCCCCATTTAATCATTTAAAACCCATTTTGATCCCTCATAATTCTATTATGAACAATTAATTTACTAGGTCATAATGAGTACAAAATGAAATATTTCTATCTAACCATATATCTTTGCAATATGTTTGATTAATGGAATCTAACTATGACTATTCTTAAAAAATTATTGTAGACCATATATCTGATTCTTAATTTATGATTTCCTAATAAAAAATGACCTTAAACATTCTTCCAAGAAGTAATAGTTTGAATCATCATACGAAAATCACATCAGGGTACCACTTTTGCCTCAAATATGGTATAAATGGTCAAATAGGGATGTTCTATGGAGTTAACTCTCCATTTGAATCATGTGAATCATAATACATTTTTGCAGGATTCTTCTTGATGGAAGGGAAACAACCCTTGATAAATGGTCTTGCTCGAGTCATGTCCCTGAATGGTCTAGAAATTATCCCTTTCAATTTAGACAAATATATTTTAGAATAGTATGTGCTTCCAATAAATTTTATTAGATGCATGGGATCAAATTTTAGAACATTTTATACAATCTATAGGTTATTGGAAATGATTATAGATCCTATAAATTCTAAAAAAGCTACAGACCCTCAAGATGGCAGTAAAAGATTGGGTTAAAATGTTCCCACACCAGCTGAGGGGGGTTAACAAATCATGGACTCATTAACTAAGTCAGAAGAGGTTTTCATTTAAATATTATAAAGAAAAGATACTAAATATATGTCACTCATCTTCTCTTAGGATGTTCCAAGATACCCCCGCATTGTATGTTGGGCTAGAGGAAGGAGCTACATCTCCTAGATTTCAAAATGTTGAAACTTGTACCAATTTTTCATAATCACATACCACCTTCTAAGAGAATGGAAATGTAGAGGAGTAATATTAAGAGGAAGAGTAATATTTTGATAACCTAATTTATTCTCCTCCATCATTCTATGAATGTGTCTTTATAACCATTAATGAACTCTTGAAATTAAAATAATGAATAGAGGAGGACCCACAAACAAAAGTTTTTAGTGTGGTCTTGTATTTTAATGAAAAAGAGGTATAAAACTCATTTTTAAAATATCACTGGTGCCAATTTTCTAAGATTACATATAAATTCTATGAATCTCTCTAATGTTGGCCACTCACTACCTGGGAATTCTAGAAAGTGATCAGGGATGCAAACAGTTTTCCATAAAGACACATAAAACTCATACTAACAAAATTATGGCCGATGTTGACAATATTTTTAATTTTAATTTCATTTAGGAATTATAGTATCTAAAATAGATATCCAACATAATCTTAATAATGAAAAAGAATGGGAAAATCATGATCTACATCTAAATTAGTGATCTCAACATACATATCCCTTAGATAACTATCTTGTTTCTAATATAGAACATCTAATCAATGTAACAGCTGGTTATCAAGAACAATAATTTAAATATGGAATATTACAGTATAATAAAATATGAATGGATCATGAATTTGAATAATTAAACAGTTTCAGGTCCCACTTTGGATTATTCTACTATAATTTAATTCCCTTTGGCTTGAATAATGCTGGTGTTACACAACAAACTACCGTGTTAAGTATCTTAAAACATTTATTGGGGAGGTTTGATGATAGATATATTGATGATCTGGTGGTTAAGTCTCGATAGTTCTCTAACTACCCAGATAGAGGCAATCTTAATCATTTAGTGACAACATATCTAGAAGATTGACCCCTATAAGATCACATTTAGAGAAACCACAATGAAATTACTTATCTTTATCATATTCCATTATGGAATTTAATTTGACATTGAGATGAAAATTACCATCGTTAATATGTGTCCTCCTCAAATAATCGGATAGTTGATGTGTTATCAAGGACTCCATACCTATATTCAGTGCATTATATAAATCAAGATGGGATCATGTCTCCCCTTAACTAGGTTGATAGAAATGTGGGTCACATATCAGTGGAATGATGACTCCTAAGAATAATTTGATAGACATAATAAATATATCTAGACAAATCCACATAAAATTCCTTTTGTTGAGTGTAATCCACTTATTTTTTATGTTACATACCCGTAAAGGTCACAAGGTTCATTAATCACATATAACAATGGTGTTGATAATTAAAACGACCCTTAAAATCCCAATTAATTCATTCACATCACAAACAATCATTATTTTGATATCGAGAATAGTTTTCTAGAATTATTATCCATGGTTAAAAACTAAGGTACTACATGTAACACCACATGGTCCATTTGGTCTTTTGTAAGAATACAAAAAAACATTATCAAACATCATATATTAACAGGTAATTTATCATGGTGGAATGTAATCCTACAACAGTTAGACCTTTGTATTTTCTATAGATGGTTGTAAAAGGCCCGGGTCAGGAATATTTCTTTGTAGATAATCCATATGCCAAAATAATGTCAATGAATACCAGATTTCTTAATTAAGAGATCATATCTATTATGAAGGACCCCATATATGGGATATTTAATTTTGATGGGGAATCTAGAATCCCAATATGGAAGTAAATAGAAGATCCTAGATCAAAATTTATTGGTTTGGAGTTGTGCTCATCAATCTAGAAAATGATGTCCTTTGTTAATACACTATATTTTCATAAGGTTGTACAAAAAACGTGACAAGATATAAAGACATCATTTCAAGGATAAAATTTTCACATCAAATCATAATGGAAAACATAAAGGTAAAAGGTGATTTCTAGTTGGTAATAAAATAGAAAAATAGTGAATATTCCATTATAATGTAAGGGATAATCTATCGTATTGGCTATGTCTAGCAGATAATGGAAGAATTCCTCATAGATGCAATATTGAATCATGTTCTATGATTATAGAATTTTATGGATGATGCATTGGTGAATGCAGCCATGGATCTAGAAGTTTAGTATTGGGATGAAACTATCATCATCATTTCAAACCACGGATTGGCATTGCCTTTTGTTCATGTAAAAATAGAAGAAATAATTGAGGTTAACTCCTTTAGTGACCTAGATAGTTATAAAACTATTTTGAAGCTACCCATTTTAAACTACCTATAAAATGGATTTATCTCATCAAGTGAATAAAGAAAGAGGAAAATGAAGGACTAATGACCAACTATAATATTTTGGAAAACCCAAATCACCATTATAACATCAATAAGTGAGTTGTTGATAGAGTACTTATTAGGTTAACTTATGGAGAAAAGAAAAACTCTTTTATTAATGAAGTGAAAATATCATCTTATGGTTCCCACTCTTCAGGGTTCAAACATTCTAATCATACCCATAGTCTTGGATACTTCTGGCCTTCAATGATTCATAGTTGAACCAAATTCACCTAAATGTTTGAATCCTATATAATAAATGATAACATTATCCATCAAACCACAAGGATTCTACATAGATTCATGTTCTCATATCCATTTTTCATTATGGGAATGGATGTTTTAGGATTGTATCCTTCATCTATGGATAATAAATTATAATACTACTTCAATACTACTAACATCCAATCTAACTAAGATTATTCAGAACCAATCCAATAAATCAAGGCCAAAATAATTTTCATCTTCTTGAAAAACAACATAATCATTGAATTTTCAGTCCCTCATATGATACTTATAGAAAAAAGTAACCTATTATTATTAAACTAATTTTGAGATGTAGTATCATGATTATAATAAAAAATCCGCCCATTTATCTCACCAACAAGAACCATAAAATGGATAGTTAAAGGACTTCAATAAGTCCCTATCAAATATAATCTAGAAATTTATAGATAATGTTAAAAAGTCATATCCAAACAATTAGATGAACACCATGTGGTACTTCTGAACTACAATCCAAACTACCACTTCAGAAACCTTGTGCTCCTTAGTATTCAATATAGAACATGTTCTTCTTATTGAGGTCTAATTTTCCTTGCTATAAATTATTATTTGTGATCCATTAGTGAGAGATGATAACTCAAAAAAATGTATGGATGAGTTTGAGTGAACTAATGAGAAAATATAGAATACCATAAATCACTCATATGTCCAACAATATATTATAGAATTGTATTCTAATAGGAATGACTTCCTCCACTCATACATCCAAGGAAAACTAGTATTTTTCCTTGGGAACTCCATGATACCAGGGTAGAAAACACTAAGGATTGTAACCAAATGTGATGTACCTTATGCCTCACACAAGGTCCACACTATTTATTATTATTAATTGGTTTTGATTGATGGGTATCTAATTATTACCCCTGCAATTTTAAGAATATCAATAAATTTTTCATTTAATAAAAATCTATCATCCTAGCCATATGATGTTAAACTTCATTGTTTCCAATGTGTTTGGTTCACAATGGTAAATTGCATAGCATCATGGTCATGGATACAAGATCATAATGGCGAATCATATGGACCTAATAATATGAATGTAATCTACAGTACACATAATATGATTTTAAAGACTCTAAAAAATATATCTTATCATCTAAATTAGAAGGCATTAAAGTGTACACCAAAATCACCACCACATGACACAAAACAATACAATTCACATGTTTGTCACATGACATAAAATTGTGCGACGTTTTAAGATGTTATCAAGTGGTTAACAATACTTGGTACTCATTTCAAACCAAACCACTATTCGTGAACTATGTGTGTCATGATTCTTGTTCTAATGAAATTCATAGTGTCACACAGACCCTATTTCCCAAGCCCAAATACTAGGAAAAAACTCTCTATATCATGCGAAAAAATAGTGATATATATAGGAGAACATAACTCAGTTTCTCTCATTCAAGATCCCTCTACGTAAAAAAATATACCTCTCCCATATATAATAAAAAATTAATGCATGGGTCTCCACACTCAATATACAACGTTGGATGAAATTATTCCTTTATGTCTTGACATTTCCCATCAACTAATCATACTCTTTATCATGGGATAGTTCAGATAATTATAATAATTCATCATCTATAAGTAATATAATTTTATATTCTTAATGACACATTTTCATTGATCATTCATTGATACACCCCTGTTGGATTTACATTAGTCGTCCACAAAAGAAATATATCATCCAACGTATTACATTTTTTAAATGTACATTGATATTACCCAGTTTTTCTATGCATATTTCATCCACAAAAAGGGAATTTCAGCCAAAGGTAATTTCATCTATATGATACATCTCATCTATCTCTATAATACCTAAAAAGTTTAGTATGCCTCTTCTCAAACAAGATCTATGGTAATTCCTTGTTATTTTTTCACAAAAAAAAACTATTCTTCATCCAAGAAACATCAACATCAGGGTTTATAATTTCATTCTTCAAATTTTATGTATGGAATAACATCGTTGGTCCATTAAGTATCATATTACCCATTTTCTCTGTAAACATTGCTGCTAGATATAAGACATAAACTAGCATCACACCATGTCTTTTTTTATCATGATATTAAACTGTACAATAATGTCTTCAGAACAATATGATTAAAAAAAGTCATACCCTTTATACCCTAAATAAGATTCCATTGGAAACAATATTAGGATGCCACATGTTTCCACCCTAAGAAGACTCTCATAAAATTTATTCTCAGGGTATTTGGATACCATTTAGAGGGCCATTGATCCTCCATCAAAATGTAAATTTTTTATAAATCCATTTTAAGGACAAATAGGAAATCGTAGTTCACAAACAAGATACCACTACGTGCTGAAAGAGCTCACAAAGTGATGAAACAAAAGACTAAGATTACTTGAATCAGCTACTTAGTATAATTCCCATTGCTATGGAATAACCTGGATATCAGGATCCTCTCTGATAAGCTCTTCAATGTGAGTAATCATCTTGTCCATTATCTGAATAAATTCCTCCATGTTGATTATGTTCTAATTGAAGCCCCGTTCCAGTATTTGATCTTGTCCATCAATCCACACTTCTTTCTCCTATTTTTTGTCAACTTGAAACTTTCTTTTATAAATTATTTTAATCTCCTCTTCTAAGACATTGGGTCAGAAAACTTTTTCTACCATTTCTTCCTTGGAGTGCCAGATAAGTTTCAAACACTCCCCATCCCCTTCTTCCATGTCTCTTGTATTTCTTTTTGATTCTTCACTTCCCCCACTCTATAGGTCTTTGATTGCCTTGTTTCTACCCTACCTGGCCAACCTTGTCTGCAATGGTTTTGGAGTGTGGGAATAATCCTTGCACCCCTTTGGTTTTTTCCCTTGGACCAAAATACATTTCCTGAAGTCTTGAGTTCCTTTATTTCACTTCTTACTTTTAGGACTACAAGGAAAATTACCTTGAATTTGGTCCATGTTATCCACTGAGAGTTGACTATAGATTTAATCACCAGATGTGTCCTCCTCTTGAGTCAATGGGGGTTCTTGGACAACCAACCCTTCAAAACGGTTCCCCAGTTTAATTGTCGAGCCTTTTTTGAGGGATATCTGCTTACACAGAGATTACTCCTTTCCTACTTTATTCTCCAAACCATTATTCATCCTCCCATTCCCAACCTTCAGAAGGATTGCGGAGTTGGAATCAAGGGTGTTTGGGTCTAAGGGTCCAAAAACATTCACTTCGGCTAGTCCCCCTTGGACACACATATCATCTATTGTATCATGTAGTTCCACTGGGGCCACATCCAAGGGACCCTCTCTTTCTGTTCCACCCACCTGCACAGCCTCCTTTCCTTCCACCTACAAGGATTTTATACCCAAATCATGTTTTAGATGGGAAAATACATCCACTACCTGTGGCTCTACCTTCTTAGATCAGGGATGATCCTCCCGGGAGCTGGACTCCCCACCTAAAATGTGCCTAATAGATTCCATAATCATTGGAACAACCCCATGCACCTCCTCATACTCTCCCAAGCTAGCATTATCCCGAACCTGTTGTTACACAACATGATCAGACTTCAAATGTTGTATCTTTGACTCCAAAGATCGATGTCCAAGTCTTACTGAGTGAACCTTAGGGACTGATCTAGGATGTTGGATGACACCCTTATCAGTATCAAAAGAGCCTATCATAACTCTTGAGGTCAGAGGGGCCCTAACCACATAAGAACAAAACTTTTTTTTACTTGCATGCTCAACATCCTGAACCCGATTTGGAGGTGAGCCATGCCTACAGAATTTTTGGAGCTGACCTAGTCGACAGCAAGAAGAGAAAAAAACTATCCAATATTCGAAATGCAACAACTATTTTATCCAGTATTCATGTTCAATCTCAATCCATAGAAATTCATTCGGAGGTTAGAGAAATCTATTTCTATACATATGCGAGGAGAAATCGAATGCCAAAGGGTTCGAGATCATTGATCAAAGCATAAAAATCAACCTATCATGTTGCCAAGAATCGAAAGAATTGCAGGGTTCTAAAAAGGAAATGGAAGGCTCTAAAAATTGACCCAAATCAGCACTGTCAGAGGGTCCTGTCGTAGATGGAAGTCGAAAGACCATCAGAACAGAATGAATCGAGCACCGTTGAAGGATCTTCAGCTGCTGGACCAGACATAAATAAGTTCATACTCTATCGTGAAGTATATAAGAATATGGAAAGGATCTAGAATCCCAACTATAGCATGTTGATTCAGTTCCAACAAATCATCAATGAATCTGTCGAAGGCGTCAATGGATGGTCGATTCTGACCAATGTGAGCCACTAGAGAAAGCCTATGGAGGTCATAAGCCTCTATGAATTACCATAAAGTAATTGAAAGCTTGGGAAAAACCTTATCAAAAGAAGGAAACTTTGGGTTCATCACAATGGCAGGGAATGAGGGGAGGTTAGACGGGATTGTAAGAGGGGGGAAGGGAGGAGGATGATCTAGGACCGCGTGATCCCTCCCCCACGCGGGAGGGGGAGGGACTGGATCGGTGGCCATGGCCATCAAGGTATGGAAAACCTAAGAGGGAGGAGGGTCTGTATGCTCTCGTCTCTGATCCATTCTCATGAATATGATCTCATCACTGAACCTTGTTTTTCGCATATGGGACCTTTTTTTCTTGTCTCGTTATGTTAACCAAATGGTTTTCAAGAACATTGTATGAATCAATTCACTTTTTGATGACATACATTGTGATTCCCATATCCTATATCCTGGTCCATCCAGCACAAGATCAAAATTCAAATTTTCATCATTGTAATCAACATTTTGTTATGGAATTAATCCTTTTCCACTCCATTTTCATCACACTTAGCATTGATCATGTGGGGTTAGGTGTTTTGGCGGGGATTACCAAAATGAACAAAGGAATATTGGATCTCATTAGGGTTAGAATAGTTCTATATGAAAAACGATAAAAGTTAAATATAATATTTCCTTATTTATGTTATACTTCATAAAATTATGTCCCTAAATGTGTGACCTCAAATGTGACACCAAATATCCTTACCACCTGATGATAAACTGTATGGTTGACATCTCTTTCACGACATAAATTCTCTGAACTACTTATTGATTGATTCATTAATTTAAAAGATATATGATGATGCATGGATTATACATCCTTCTCTAACTGCAATATAAAAATTTATACACTCTTCTTTGTACCTCTTAGATCAACACATGAGGGTCCAGTACGAATTATCACATCCCATGTGAGCCTTGATTCCAATAAATTCCCATTATCCACAAAATAATTTCATATGGGTGGGGATATTTCAAGAACTATGTGGTTATTGATTCTAAAATAGATCTAATAATTATATTTTCTTGACCTCATGTCTAGGGATTAGCCACTATAAAAAAAGAACCCCCATATTTATGTGCATGGGTCATACCTACATAAGAAATTATTTCTATCCACATTTACTGGAAAATTTGATATAAAATTATCCTTCAATATTCAGGAACAATACATAAAAAAACTCTACCTTTAGAAATCTGATTCTCCACATATATTCCTTTTCTATCAGCTAGAGAATGCTAGATTTCACAAGAATAGTTTTTTTAATATGAAATATATTCTCCATTCTAAGTATGCATAATTCAACCACTAAATGGTACTATTAATCAAAGGACTCTATTGTTTCACTATACACAATATTCTATTTTATAGTTCTTTATATGTGGTAAAAAATAAGGCCCTATTATCTAAAGATAAATTTTCTGTGGGAGGGATATCATATATATCTATAGTACACTTAAATATTATGCTGAATACCACATTCTTTACATGGTCCAAAATCATTCATTCTATACATCTCCCATAAATATTTTCTGCTCCATAAACCCTTAGATCAAGGATTAAAACCTTCCCCCAACATGCTTGATGTTGAAGAAACATTATTGGGAAGTTTTCCATGAAAAGTCAAATTGATCATCATTCAATCATAGATAAATGAACTGAAATTGTATCATTCATGGTCCTTCTATTATACATTAAACTGCATGGTCCACATCCTGGTAACATGACATTAAACCGCAAGATTCCATTGCCATTTGAATGGATGATACATTTCTCTTGATTTTTTTCATCCACTACATGACCCTTAAGAACATCATGTAACTTGATGCTCATTTTATAAATGAATTTAGTGATTCCTAGATTATCCTTTCTAGGCCCAACTACCCCAGTAGCCAAAATTTGTTTGTTCTTAACTTCATGGACACCACGAGGATCTTGGTAGTTTGTTTTGGACTTTACCCAGGACCCAACCTTTGAAATCATATGATTGATACATAATTCCCCCTCCTCTACTGAAACCAAATTTTTGGAGGATCATTTTCCCATTCGTGGAATGTTCTTATATATATTCCCCCCAACATTATCAAATGAATTCCCATATAAAATAACCCTTTGTGGCCATGATAATTTTGGATCCTCAAAAACCCTTCATTCATTGATTATAAAATTATATATTATAAAGGAATTCATTTATTTCACTATGAATGAATTCTACCCATTGGTTTTTTCATACATTTCCCCCCAAAAGGACCTTACATCAAAAGGATTCCATTTTTTGATTGTTCCTTGATATTACACATTTTTTATTTCCTTATGTCACCCAAAAAGGGGCTGTCAACTATAAGAAGATTCATCTGTTGATGAGACCTCTTTATTTTCTTTATGCCCAGACCACATCATTCTTGAAACATACTTTTGATTATGGTCAATTGTTAACCCTCACATATTAGCGTCATGTTATGTTTTAGATCTGGAAGACACAAAATTGTGTCTCAAAATCCCAATTTTTTGTATGTGAAAATGGATATAACATTCTCATCCAATGGGATCTACATGGTTCGTCATCACATAAGTCATGGTCTTATTTTCTTGACCTGAAACACTAGTTATATTTTTATATGTTAAAGGACTCTAAAAATCTCAAAAAAGATACACAATAAATTCCTAGATGAAAAAACTCAAGGGGAATCCTCGGTAAATGTCATTTCTTACTCACCACGTTATCCTCATATTAAACATTGGAAGAGATTATTCTGATGAAAAAATAATAATAAATTTTTTGGGGATTTTCATATGAATCTTTAAATAGTCAAACTACGCCCTCTAATAATAAATAAAAATGATAATATTAGAGAACCTCCCCATCCTTATTATTGTGTTTTTAACTCATCAAATTGATCACGTTTAATTCTATAAAAACTATCATTAGTGTTATGTCATAATCATAGATGAGAAATGGTATGGAGACATATATTATTGGAGACAAAATCAATTTCAATTAAAGAGAAAAAAATCTAAGTAACATTTAAAAATTAGAGTCCCTATATTATATTCTAAAAATGGATATAAACATGATTATTTAATCGATTCAGGGTCTCCCCAACCCCATTGATGACATATCAAAGATCATATTGATGAAAAAATTCATCCTCCTCAACCATGATGATTTCATCCATGGAATTTGTATTGGAAATCCCCCTTGGATTATCAAACTTTGATAAGATGATAAACTAGTACTATATTCCCTTTAGAGATGTCCATATATTATTGGAGGCATGATATTTTATGGTATTTCTTCTCATCCCCCTCAATGTATCCCACCCGTTTTTGTTTTCATGGTCGAGTTCCACTTAGTATAGTACTACTTAAAGATCATCAATCTTGATGATAACTCATGAAATGATAAGTTATTTACTAAAATCATGCTCTTAACCTTGTTGGTGAATGAAATCCATTATTATAGCACTGACATTATGAAATTCAAATTCATTATACCCCACATTGAAGTTCATGTTCGAGATATGATCCAATATAATAGGTAGATCCAACATGGGATTCTTCAATACTTTATCCTTGATGTCCATCCCTATGAACCAAATAATTTCTTAGAAATTATTATATCATTGTTTTCTCACCATGGATCAAGACATAAGGGGGAGTGGGGTACTCTAGAAGTAGATATCTTTTGTAAGTGTCACGATTTTCCCTTCCTAAAGTAGAGTCATTATGTTATTGTAAAGACTATTTAGTTGGGGTGGAGGCCTCCCTTCAGGTTCATCTATTGTGACTACATGAACTGAACTGATGATGAAATTATTCATGAATATTGTAAGATGGAATGGATAAAGGTAGGACAGAATCTATGAATATGACAACACTTACCCACTGATGGATCTAATTCATCATTGGATTCATCCCTAGAACACTCTATCTCAAACGATAGAATTTGGATTTCATGTTTAGGATCATTCATTTAAAATTGATCAAGGCCTAGGATGGAAGGATAATGAGAATTTTCCACACCAATTTCATCATCTTTCATTCCCCTATTAGAATGTGTATAATGGAATTCTATTCCTTGATCACATATTTACTGAAAGAAATTTTATTCAAACAAAGCTGTAGAAATCAATTTAATTAATTTGATGTATTTTATGTATGGTCATCCATGAGAGTGAAAGCTAACAAATTGGAAACTCTTATCCAAAAAACATCTTAATAAATACCACAAAACACTTACAAATATAAGGAAACATCAATATCTAGATTAAATGATTCAATTATCCATTATATATTTCATCAAATCATAAATAATCCTAACAAGTAATGGTTTCCCATATACTGGCCTAAATAGAAAAATTGACTCTACCAAAAATAGAATCAATAATACATTCATCATTAATAACCCTTTAAATACTATCCAAATCAATGTTAGAACCAAAAATAATAATTGGATAGTTTGAGACCCATGGAAGACCCTTCAGGTGTTGTGAATGGACCGAAATTGTTAATCTCATGTTCATCCAGTGTACACTATGGATATAGAAAATAATAAGGAATAGAATTTAGTAATTGGTACATGAAAACTTATGATTTTAATTTTAAATTACTAGGATTTTCATCCCCCTAAATATTGACATGAAAATTTGTGCCATCATCCCATGATGCTTCTACAATCCATGGAATATACTCTCTAGAATGATCTTTCACCTCATACGAAATTAACTATTAGATTATAAAAGGGTAATCACTGAGAACCTTATCAGAGGTGAGGTGATAGATTCTACAGATAATATACATGATTATCCATTTATTTTAGAAAAATCAATAATAAATTATTCCATGAAAATGCTACCTGACTAGTGATGTAATTAGAAAAAAATCGTCAAACTATGTCATTCCTCCACTTTTGATGAAGGAAGACTAGAACTTGACTCATAAAAATAAAATTAGATGAGAATTATTAGAATAATATCATAATATATCCTCTTCTTTCACCCACTATCATGAGGATAGATCCCTTGATTAATGACATAATTCCCCAACACCTCTAGAAGATACTGTTTTAAAAAATTACAGCTATTGTATACCATGTGATTCTCCCACTAATCACTTCAAATTAGAGTCACCATTTCCTCATTAATGAGATTTTATTCAAATCAAAGAGGAACATGATGAATGAAAAAAACCATATATGATAAAACTGACATCCCAATGAATTCATCCCATTAATCAGCAGATTTTTTGTCAACCCCTTCACTAGTCTCCCTTTTCATTATATCCACTAATTTCATAGTAGTTTTGATCTAATAATTGATGGTGTTAATTAGAATCTCTATATCCTTGATATATATTCCTTCCTCGATAGGGATAGTATCAATGTTGAGGTAAAATGGGCCTGGAACACTCACAATAAATAGAATCAAAAACCCAAAAATGGTGAAGTTATCAGAATACCATTTCATTAGAAGGTCGTCCCATCCATGTAGAACTACCTCAGGTCTCATGATATTTGTGGATGTACAAGACTAATGTGAATAATACCTAAAAAATCAATAATTTAATTATATTTCATTCACTATTTATTTTTTTCTAATGGATGATAAAATTTAGTTAGGGCTTCCCATTAGTCATCAGGGGTGAACCATTTAGGTTAAACCTCATCTGGGGTTTCCCTTTTGACCATTATTGGTATATTGAAATGTGCATGAGGTCTCTTAGGAGATCTTTGGATATCATCACTATCACTAGATGGAAGGGTTGGATGTTTTCTAACATTCATTCCCAACATAGTATTCATTATTGCTCTGACATTGGGGACACTCACTTTCAACACCCCTTGGAGATACAATGAAATCCAGTCTTATGTATATATGGAGGTCATCCAAGTTGATCCACTCACTAATGATATATTAATTATCACCTACATCACATCCATAGTAATGATAATCCAGTGTTTTTGGGCCATAATTAGGATCCTCACTAGTAAAATGTGAACAAGGGGGATACAATTTATTTTGAAGCTATATGAATTTGGTGCAAATTTATTTGTAGGATAAGTCGTGCGTATATCCTATCTAATAATTTTGGCATTTATAACACCATCCATGATTAATATAATATATGATCTAAGTTCATCTCCAGTTTTACCATCCTATGTTCATGCCTTAGTGGGTATATCACCATATGGAAAGATGTAGAATTATATTAATTTATTCATCATTTTAAGGATTCAACATCATTCAACGATTGGTGAATGATACTTGAAAAAACCTAAACAAATTGCCAATATGGGTCATTAAGAAATTTTAATCCTTAGATCATGTAGTATGATTGATTTTTTTAGTAATCCATTAACATGGTACGTTTAATGTCCATTATTTTATGAATGGTATCTTCCCTATGTTCACATGAAACATGCATTGATGGATCTTCACTATGACATGGGCTTCCAACACCATGTAATTCTACTCTACAACTTGGATGCTATAATGAATGTTACTAGAATAAATAATCCATTGAATTCTCTATATGGTATCATATTTTTTTCACTGCCCTGAGAATCCTAAAAAACATGTCTGGGTGGGTATGTATGACTTGGATGCATACCCCCATCGTCTGTAATCATCTTTTTCTAATGTGGTGATGAAATTATTAGGAATTCCACACTTCCCCACTACGGTAAATATCGTGGTACATTTACTAGTCATACCCTCACCCTTAGGCACAAGGAAGGTGTTCACCCATATACCATAATGGACATACACCTTTGATGGGGGTTTTCATTCTTTATGTCATGACCTATCATCAACACCCTACGATCCAAAGTGGGCATCCATTAAACATTGTTGTTAGGTCCACTATGTCAAATACCCTAGAAGGGGGGTGAATTCATGTATGAAATATTAAAACAGCCACCCCTTTTGATCTTGTATATTTTCTAAACATAACATTCTTCACTCTCATTACAGTAGCATGATATTAATATAAAATAAAATCTGCACATGACATATAAAATATACTTGGTACACCCTCACTGGGATATGTCCAAGAAACATAAAACGGTGTTGTTCTGATGTAACAAATCCAATAAAAGCACACTAAAATTTACAATGATTTGACTGGACTCATTTCCCCTCCTGGTTGACAACAAATCAAAATTTAAATGATCACTATTCTACCAATCGAAGTGTGCTCACTTCTTCTTCTTCAGAATATCCACTTAATGTTTCTATACATATAAGTCCCATCATTATCTACAATGAATTCATCCTCCACTGTATGTATATGATCTATTTATGTTCTGCATTCATCCACTAATGAATAAAACTTTACTAATATATTACAAATAAAATTCAAATCATTCATGACAAACATACTTCATTTTTCATGAAACTATAATTCCTTGCATTAAATATTCCACTATTGTTAGGATATACCCCTTATGTGCATCATCAATATTATGCGCAACTTTATTAGCTTGTGTGCAACTCAAATTCATTCACACAAATCCCTTCTATTAAAATTATTAAGTGATATAGAGCTTTTATTCTCTCAATATTTTGAGATACATTGAATTATTTGGTAACCTCTTAATTATAGGCATCACCAACCCATGAGATGAAGATTCCACATTTCACAATAGATCACATTTTTGTAATAAAATCCCGATTTGATGTAGCATTTGGCATGCATGTTTCTTTCGTGCAACCACATATTTCATACACATTACCCATTCCTTCATGCACTTCATGCATTTTACATTTTTATACATTTTGATCATTAAACATTCCTCATGTGCAATATTCCATAGCACCTTCAATCTTCTTAGAAACATGCTTTTCCAATAATACATATATATATTTTTCCAATTTTGAGGCATAAAAAATGGAAAACACTAAAAAATGTAGCAACATTGTTTTTGTTCTTTTTATACTACCTATATATTATCCATTACATTGTTAAGGTTAATTTTCAAAAAAAAATAAATAGTATCTCTAGAACAAAACAAATGAACATGGAAAGCCTCTTTGTTCACAAACTCAATCAAACCAAAAATCCATCATTGATACCTTGATGGATATTTTCCCAACAATTCCCCTATAACGCCCCGACCATATTTACACTGAGTCAGTGCATTATTACCTAACTTTATCATGATCACATGAGATCATGTCTTGATATACCCATTAGTTTAGTAGACATGGAATTACTATATACAGACATATGTTTTAAATATATCATGAAATAAAAAATACAAAAACATGGTGTCCCCTTTTAACACACTTATATCCCATAGAATATCCCTCCGAGAAAATCATAATATACTTTTTCACATTCTGGGATAAAGAAATCATATGAAAGGATTCAGCTCAGATGCTCAGTAAGGATAACAATATATAAGAAACTATCATAAATTAGCATAAAAATTTAAGGCAATGTATAAGACTAAAAAAAGAATTTTAAACATAATAATCATAAAAATATGTAAAATATTAATCAATAAATTCCATTACATATTCACAGTGATATTATACTTTTTTAATAATCACATTTAATATCAATAACTATTTTCATAATGATGGAATTAATAATTCCAGACATCATAACCACATTTTCAATGTCTCGTTCCAAGAATAAAGATAAAATTATGTCAAGGACTTGTGACAATACACTATTTTCTCTCATGATACCTACCGATACATCGAGGATCTATAGAGAGCTCTACCCATCACTTACTAAGTCCAATGCATTCTTCATATAAAAAGACTGAATCATAACTTAAACATTCATATTAAAACTAGCATAAAAAATGTTAATAATTTATCCACAAACCATGAATGGTATATAGACTACACATTCATATTCAAAAATATCACAAAATGTTCAATAAAATATGTAAGATTACAATATAATATATCAACTTTAAACAAGTGTAAAATCCATCAAAGGTTGTTGACATATATGATATCAAAACTATTTGAGGTAAATATATCATTCTATTTTGAGATCATTTAAAAGTTACATAATTATAAAATAAATTTTTTTTTTGAAAATATTCTTATAATCTTCTAAGTGAATCTTTAAATGTTTTATAATGGTGTAAAATAGCTACACTCGATGTATAAGTAAAAAATAACATTCATTCCATAATTTTTCAAAAAGGTAATAGAGTAACTTGTTTGAAAAGATTCCATTAAACACTTTATAAAATTTCAAACAAGTGTATAAATGAATTTAAGACAAAATCCATGAAATGGTAAAAATGTTTTGAAATAAAATTTTGAGGAACATGGATGTGAATGATAATGAAGTCCTGATAGATACTTACGTAAAAACATCCTCCAATAAATTAAGAGATTGTAAAATAAACCCTTAACTTGTAATTTTCATTAGTTGATGGTATTTTAACCTCATGTATAATATTAAAACCATTTTTATTGAATTATAAAAGAACCACAAACATAAATATGATATCATATATGTTTTTTTAATATTTCTTTGTAATTAATATTGCATTAGTATCATCGTTTCAGGTGTAAACTGATCTATTTTCCTTTATATGTTTTGTTATGTAAGTCATGCTTGTTATGGATATAATGTATTTGATTCATATCTACAATTATATTTAGTTATTATTAATTATTTTAATTCATAAAATGATAATTATTCTTCAATGGTTACGATTGAAAATGAATCACATCGCGTTCGTGGAGACGGTAATCCATATATACGCATGAGTGACAATATAATTTTATTGATGGTGAAATAATACATAATTGGAAGGTATATTACAAATAAATAATAATTTACATGTTATATTTATTATTTACATCTATTATACTCATTATTATATTCATCCAAATAATAAATTGTTGAATAACAAACTACACTACGACATGGAGATGGTAAGTTGTACGCACACATGTATGGTGACTTGGCCAATCATAGGATGGATAGAAAAATGAATGTGGTTGTACAATATTTATAATAAAATCTAAGTATGTAGATTTTACTGGAGTTATTATTTTTTTATGGAAATAACGAAGAATACTTATGTGAAAGAAGAAAAGAATATTGAAAGAGGTGATGAAATTATTACCTCTTCTTATGGTGCTTCCTTTTGATTTGGTCAAAAGGGATCATTGGGATGGATTTACGATCAAAGTAAGGCCCCTAAGGTAAATTTAGGGTAGTTGGGAGAATATTTTATAATGATTTGGCCAAGCCAAATGTCTTTGGAGGTGTAAAATTAAGATAAGGGGAAGCACCCTTTTATAAGAGAGGTGAGGGACTCTTTAGGAAAAGATTGAAATATTATTTTATTATAAAATAATTTTCAATATAAAATGGATGAAAATGGATTTATTTCTAGGATAAGGTAGGTATGGGTCTAACTAATGGCAACCAATAGGTTTTGTAAATGTTTATATCCCCATATTAAGCTTATCATTTAGCATTAACACTTAGTTAAATAGTTTATCTTTTACAATGTCTTCATGTATTTTTATATTACATGGTTAATAAACATACTATAAAATTCCAATAGAATCCCAAGTGATTCATTAATGACATATATTGAATAATTTATGTCCTTTGGCCCAACAATATATTTTTAGGAATATTATATCATTTAATAATATATTATTTGTTTTAAAAACTCATTTATGTCAATTTTGACACTATTTTGTATTTGGCTTTGTGAAAGTCATGAAAACATGACTACGTGAAAAAAAATACTTTAAATAAATAATATCATTTCATATTAACCTATAGAATCAATTTAATGCATGATAAGTCAAATTGTATCTTTATTTTGATATTTATAATATCATTTATTATAATATTTCATTAATAAAGCAATTACTACATCATCACTATGTCATAAATAAATTTAATTATATAATGTCTAAAAATAATACATAAAATAAAATGGTATATTAAATAGTTTTACTTTTCTATTTAATATTTATAATAAAATTTATCTCATGTATATCCCTATATAAAAAATTGTTTAGGTAATAAATATTAAATTTTACACTTTTAACTCATAGTGAAATAAAATAATAGTAAATGTATTAATCTCATCCAAGTGGATCATAGAGGATAATATTTTATTCCTAAGTTTGATTTTCATCGAAAATACACTTATCCAATAGAAATGGGACATGTGTTATGGTATTTAGAAAATAATTTTTACTTTAAATTACCTTGTTTACTTTTAACCATGGTAGATAAAATTCAAAAGTTAGTATTCACCAAAATTTATTTGAATAAAATTGAACCACATTTTACATACTGATGTCAACCATGTCTCTCGTATTTTTGAAATTCAATTCATAGAAGCGGTAAAATTAAGTTTCATGCAAATTGTCAAAAGCCCTTAGATGGTGGGTAAAAGACATTATAATGTTAAATAAAATCATATACATATAATTTTGTTATAATATGACTCATTTGAATTACATTGAACTAATATAGGTCTTATGTCTCTATTTTTACTTTAAAATAAATTTAAATAAAATAATATTTAGTTAAATAAATGATGGTTTTAAACAATAACGCAGTGTTTTTCTCTATTCATCATAAATTGAATGTTTTAAAAAATCATAAATTTACCATAATATAGTATTGATATACCAAATCCAAAAATTAAGTCCATATTGAAAAATATTTTTTAAAAAAACTTCCAAAAGTATGTGTTACTATTTATAATGGAATGTTTGATTGGTCTTGGTGTGCTAGAACTCAATGTTGTGTACAACGACTGCTATTGTATTATTCAAAGCGAATCATATTTTGGAAGCTTTGTGTTTTACATTCTTCCCTCCTTAAAATAATTTCATCATGTAAATTTCTATAATAATACTGGATAAAAAAGATTCGGGTGGTTATTCTTCATATGTTCCTTGGGTTCCCACGTATCCTCTTCTATTTTATGGTTTCTCCATATATCATTTTGAAAAAAGTTATTCTAGTTTCATAACACTTGTTCTATGGTATCAAGAATCATTATAGGCTCTACACAATAAGATATATTAGGTTCCAATTCTATTTCATCGTAGATGAGTACATGTGTTGGGTCAGATATTTATTTTCTCAATAGTGATACATAGAACACATCATGGACATTGGAGATACTTGGAAGCATTGTAAAACAGTAAGTTTCAACACCAAGTTATTCTAGAATTTCGAAAGGTCCGATGTAATTGGGACATAATTTACCATTCTTATAGAATTTTATAACACCCCTCTATGTAGAAAACTTCAAAAAAACATGATCTATTACATATAATTCCAAATCATTCCTTCTCTTATCGGCATAGATAATTTTCTTACTTTGAGCTTCGTTGATGTGGGTTTGGATAATCTTCAACTTTTCCATTGTATCACAAACATTTTTTGGGCCTATAAGCTTTCTTTCATCAACATAATCCCAATAAGTTGGTGTGAGGCATATATTTCTATATAATGCTTCATATGGTGCTGGCTGAATACATTAATGGAAGCTATTTTTATATGAAAATTATAACACAGGTAAATATAGATCCCACATATATTGAAAGTCATTTTAGAAAAATCTCAACACGTATTCTAAGGTTTGAATAGTCTGTTTTTATTGTCTATCCGTTTGAGAGTGGTAGGAAGTTCTCAAAAGTAGTTCAATGTATTGGGATTTCTGAAGAATTATCCGTAATCTTGATGTGAAATGGGGATCACGATCAGAAATAGTTGATTGGGGTACTTTAGGATGTCTTAAAATGTAATTTATATATAGTATTTCTAAATGTTCAAGTTTTAAATCTTCTCTTATAGAAAAAAAATGTGAAGACTTTGTAATAAGATCAACAATGACCCATATTGTATCATTACTTCTTGGATTATTTTGTATCCCCATGACAAAGTCCATCATAATATCATCCCATTTCCACTCAGGTATGATAGGAGGTTGCATGAGTCCTCTAGGATGTTGTATTCTAGCCTTCACCTGTTGAAAAACCATACATCGTGACACATAATTTTATCACTATGTAAGAATGACCTATATGGTAGAAAACCAATTATTATAACAACATTTTAAATTATGGAAAAAATTATTAATTTTTAACTTTTTATTATCAATATAAATCATGTGTCAATCCTTTTTTGAACTAAAGCACCATGCTAATTTTATATAAATTTTTTCTTATTTTATCATAAAATCATATTTTTTCAAAGTGAGGTTTGATTTTTGATTCACATAATAGTTCCATAACTATTATTAGTTAAAATATAATACAATTTTTTTCATTGAAATATGAAACAATTATAATTTTATCATATATATTAAATTAAAATCTCAGTAATGTTATTTTCCATAAATGTTGATTTATGTGTGAATTATTTTTATTTATAAATTAACAATTTATACGATTTGAGAATATTTTTGATATTTCATTTTTCATAATTGAAATCTGAATATTCAAATCATGCAATGCATTTAATTTTAATTATTTTCGTCAATAATAACTACTATGGTTAAAAATTAATTATTTCTGTTAAAGTAAAAGGGGATAATTACATCTCACCTTATGTAAAAGTCTGATGCATATAAAAACATTCCTTCAATGGAATGGTTTATCATTTTTATACAAATACATGTGTGCCCAAGTCTTTTTACCATTTTCATTTCTTGGGTTCTTGAAAAGGAAAATTGTATTAATTAAAAATGTTAACAAGTTTCAAAATTTACCAATAATTTCACTTATTAAAAAATAATACTTCTACTAATCAAATAAAAACACAACCTTATAAATCATATTTGAAAATATTCCATTTCAATTTACCAATAATAATATTCAATGTTCATAAGCCTCTTTTATATTATAGGTATCCTAATCCCTTAAAATTAATGAAGTCTTGGAAGGAAAATTTGAGTCTCAAATTTGAGTATTATAATCTACGTATTTTTAAACATAATTATTTTCATTAAAATTTTTTGTATCCACAAAAATATAATGAAACTGAGATTATTTATATACATTAATTTTACACTATTATTTATATAATCCTTATTTATTCATATGCCCCATCAATTAAGAAAAAATATGATTGCTCAGGCATTGGGAAAACTACATCATCTATGACAAAACATATTTATTTCTATTATAACACCAAAAAAGAATGCATCAATGTGTGTTATTGAATAATAAATATTATTTTTTTTGTATAATTATGATTATTTTTTGAAGAATTTATGTACCTAATAATTATATGATAAGAAATATGAATATTGTTAAATATATTTTTTTAAATAAACACACTAAGAGAACACTATTATTTTCAAATTTTATACTATTTTCATAACAATTACATATTCTTATAACTTCATATTTTTTTGATATAAAAAAAACTAAAACACTAAATAATACCATTATGTCTTTATTATAATTATATTCCAACCATACTACCTCATAGTGATTCACTAAATCTTATTATGTTCATGTTTGGGTCATATTAACCAACTAAGGGAACAATACTATGGATTTATATAATGATTTCACATTTCAAAAAAAAATTACATGTATAATAAATAAATGTAATAAATTTTCTTGTAGATTTTTTATCTAAATAATTAATTTATTATTTAATAAAACTCAATTATATCATCAAGAATATCCAAAAAAATATTCTTATCCAATTCAGCATCATAAATAATGACTAAAAATATCGATAAAGGAATGTTTAAATTCATAAATAATTTAATCTCACCCTTAACAGGAATTATAATGATATTTTCATTATGATATTTTCAATATGGATGAACATGGAAAAAATATTATGATATTTGTACAAATGATCCAAAAATTAAACACATTACTTAGAGAACTGTATAATTAATATAAGAATGAATATTTATGAACTGCACAAATAATAATTCAAAAAAATATTCTAAATTAAATTACTTTGATATCTATGTTAATGATTATGATGTTAATGTATTTTCATTGAAGTTTGGATAAGTGGTAATAATTTACATCATAAATTGTGCTTAAAGATACATGATATGGATTGTTCACCTAATATCATTTTTATTGAATATTTATTACCTATTTCACCTATCATAAAATAAATTATTTTTTAAAAATTTATTTCTATATAATATTATAATACATATCTTCCAAGGTGTTCTGATTGAAAGTATAATCAACCATCAAGGTTTTTCTTTTTCTTATTTCTAATTTTTCAACCACAGTACTTTTTGTGTACCTAGATTCCATAGTTGGTTTTATTTATAAAAATGGATGTTTTTATATAATACTATTTTAATTTAATTTTATTTAATAGAATAATATGTATCCCTAATTCAAATTTTAATATGTACATTTTTTCCTCATAGGAAGGATTTTTATTTACTCCAATTATATTCATTTAATTAGTATATTTCTCTTAAAATTTTAATTTTTAATCATTCATATCAATGATTGTATTATGTGGTATTCTATAATTATTTTATTCAGTTATAAACTATTATGACATAGAATCTTCTATAATAAATTAATATTTCATGAGACTTTTTTATCATAAAATACATTGGTAACTCAGATATACTTATTTGAGTTAAATTTTTTATCTTCTACATTTTTAACCCATTCATGGGTTCCCTAAAAATATTATTATCAAAAAATTTATTTTATAATTTTATATGGTAAAATAATGTTTGTAAACAATTATTTTTTCATTACTCCATACATTTTGGGTTTCCAATAAAGGAAATTTCTTGAATTAAAAATGTCCCTTTCCAGATGATTTTTTTGGATCTGTAAATACTAGAGTGAACATTATTTGGTTTTGAAGTAACATTATTGGGTATTTCTTAAAATTTAATTAATTTGAATAATTTTTCACATACCTATTTGATAACTAATTATCAGAGTCACTAGTAACAATATATTTAAATCAATGATAAAAATGTTTTAAAAAACTATAATCATCAATATAAAATTCAGATGTACATCCTTAAATAATCATTTTTTATATATTTTAAATATGGATGTTTATATAATTGATTTGACATTGTGTGTGAATGAAATTATGTAAATAATGTGGTTATGGAACCAAATATCAGTTTATAGGTATGGGATTTCCCGATTGGTGTCCACTGAATGGATTGGATAACATGGGGTTTCAAGATGAGGAACGTTATTGAATGAATTAAGAATATGACTAAGTATAAGATGATATGTTAAAATATTGGTAACTTTTTTAGTATAATATTTTTTATGAAATTATATACATATGGGGATTATTCCAAAAATATGTGGTTCTTGAACAAATCTACCTTATGGTAATAACCCCAAAGATCATGTGTTGGGTACTTACTCAACCATGACCTAGTAGACGACATAGAGTCTTTACTGAATGCCTAGATAGAACTCCATGGGGATATGAATTGATTAATAAAATTCTCTTCATAATCCAATTTTAGAGATTAAATATTTTTTGTTTATATACCCAAATAAGAAAAATTACCATATATAAACACAACTTGAATTAGAATATTTATTGGTTTATTAGAAAGTATCAAATATTAATAAAAATGGTGTCACATGGTAATATATATTCTTAATGATTTTTTTCATATTTATATTCTAGATATTAGCCTATAAAATTTTTATAATAGTATCAACCCTCCTAAAAAACATTTTTGTTTTTATTAAAGATATTTGATGATAAGGAATAGTTTATATGGATTTAAATTACATTCTCTACCAAAAGGTAAACCCCTTGCATATTCAGAAAGACATGGTGGCCCTAGTGAACTGCAATTTTAAATAATAACTTAAATTGTAATATGACGGTATGATATTGGGTGTGGTACAATATTGGTATTCATATCCAAAACAATTATAATTTTAATTATGTTCCAAACCATTTTGGAGAATGCATTGAGGGGAAAATGAATTGATGTGATAATGGCATGGGTTAGGTCAATATATCATGTGGGGATTCATGTTGGGTTAGAAAGGTCAAGAACCAAAACAACCAATTCAAGGATATGGTCGATGCTATTGTGGTTTTCAGTCATTTTTTATATAAGAAAATGACCACAAATATTCATGGATTTGGACATGTTTGAATGTGGAAACATGTGACGAGATAAGAGGGGTCTTAAATGTTTATCAAGATGATTATTTAACATTAATAATAGATCAATGCACCCCCACATGTTTTCCATATTCATCTTCATACACCAAAAAATCCATGTTAGGGATGAATGATTTCACTTATTAGAACATTTTTTATTGATTTTTTTTATTGGGTAGTGTTCACTCTATATCCCTTTGAAGAACATTTTTTTATTCTTTATAGAATGTTACATGGATTTCGGTGAATCGAGTTCTTTTTATCAATTTTCATTACTCATTAATTATCCTCTATATTAATCATTTTTAATATTTTATTATGCTGACCAAACCCACTATATTGGGTGTTTTTGGAGTGTGGATCGATTCTGGTTTATTCATTCTAGGTTCTGAAAATTTTCCCTTTTCTTCAGTGGTATTTCTTATATTGGTGGTTGAACCAATATCATATATTCTTATATAAATAATCGTAAGACTACAAATAGTTATTTTACATTAGTTTCTTCTATAATTTTATAAGAAAAAATATTGGTATTATTTGTAGATGACTTTTTAAAATAGTGAATTAAACAATAATGAATATGAAACTATATTCAAGAAATGAATTATCCATGGTGTTAGTGATCACATTTTTTTCACAAAGAAATTACTCCCCCTTTTTATTTTATATATATGGTGTTATTTATTTCATATGTATGTTAGGATGTATCTTTATTATATGGTTTACAATTAATCATTTAATGAAAATGTCTAAAAAACATAATGTATACAATGTTTTTTGGCATTATAATTAAAGAGGAATATTTACGTAAAATTGTTCTTTATTATGCTTGATGGAAATCAATGTGATAAATTATGAATGAATATTGATATTACTATACCTTTTTCTTAATATAATTTGATAATTAACATAAATATGGTATTCTTATTAATGGTATAATAGATACCTTATTAATGATTTTTTTATTCATTGTAGTCTGATGAAGCTACTTGGGATACTTGTATAAAGTTAAAATATATAATGTAGATCGTAACATATGATTCATAAGTTTTCATTTATTTGTAACATATAATAAATGAATAGATTAATATGATATGGGGACGAAATATATATTCAATAAATATATATTTTTTTGGAAGGATCAATCCCATTTTCACCTGAAGGTTGTATGACTTCGTTAAGAGACTAGATGCCCTATTGACTATATATTATTTTCTTATAGAATTTGTGAGTTCACTATTTGATATTTTGCAACCAGAACCTAACTTGAGATCAAGATTCAATTACCCCAAGCTTTCCACAATAGTTCAAGGTGAATTTATATCTTCCAAAACAATATCCTAAATAGGAGGCATTTTTATAATGTAAATATAAAAACACACCTGACCATCTCAAGGAAGAATTGTAGATGATTAACTATAAAAATATTCAAAAACTAGAATATAAATAATTAAGTAAAAACCTCTTTGGTGTACAATAATTTAAAATTGAAAGCATAAAATCAAATGGTCAAAATACATTCCCAATAGAAAATATGTTTTGTCGCCATAGAAGTGTAAAGAAAAAATATCGAGAGATCCCTGGTTGGGATATCCATGATATGGCCACCATATGTGGTCGCAGGATCCCAGTATCTCTTAGATCTTTTAAAGTCACCACTGACCTTTCCATCACATATATAATACATGATACATTCTAGAAAGGCCCATACAAGGATGTGTATATACATACATTTTAGGATGACTCCAAAGATAAATTGGTTGAGAGACAATATTAGAATTGAATGAAAAATTGTAGTAAGTAGGATGGAACGAAACCCAAATAAAGAGAATGTTTAACATCATTAAAACACAAGGAGATCGAAATGATGTGTTTATGGATTAAACATCATGTATTTTAACCCCATAGTAGGGGCTAACCTCATCCAATCGTGAGTAGATAAACAAAGAAAGCATGTGGCATACACCGCATGTCCTCACAACCCTAGACAAGAGAATGAAAAAAAAACAAAATCCAGGGATTCATATATATATCTATGTATGTATGTATATTATCTGAAAAGAGAACCCCAAACAAAAGAGTATTTGGAACTCCATATCACATCCCTTTTCAGGAAAAAGAGCTTCCAATAGTTCCAGAAGTGCATAAACGATTCCCAATATCTCACATATCAACACTAATGTAACAGGTTTAGTACTTATACCTCACAATTAGGCCCCATAGTCGAGGGGGAACAATATGAAAGTATATGATCCTCTACCTAGTGAATTAGGGGGTTCCACTATATAATTATCCATTGATTAATTGTGCCCTGATGTGTCATATGGGATCCATGATGTATGTTGAGTACTCGCACCCTCCTCCAACATAGGAGTTCCACTAAAGAGTAAAAAGTACCTAGACCCTATTTTATTGGGGTTCCACTCATTAGGTATGGGATCTATGACCAACTGATAGGGGGTTCCACTCTAGTTTCATGAATTAAAACACCCTAATGGGTCATGGGGGATTTCTCTGATAATCGAGGTCCCACTCCCTATCTATTAGGTTGTTCTACTCAGTAGGTGGATGAAACCATCCCATGATAACGAATTGTTGAACTGTAGTGTCTTGAAAAACAATTCCTTATTCCATAGGGTTCCACACCCTAGCCCCTAACATCCCTAGAGCTGGTGTTGTTTTATATAAAACCAGGTGTGTACTTTTTTTTAAAAGAAAATCTGATTATTGAACGTCATTTTCCTCTAAATAGGATCTTTATTGTTTAGGTCCTAGAAAATCATATAAAATTATTACCATTCCCTCAAAACTATAAGAGAAAAGATACTCTACAAAATTTTCAGCAAACAATGTATCTCAAATATACTAAACCATTTAAATTTAATTTAAAACATAAGAGAAACATATGAATGCCCAGTAAGGGTTTTTAAAATAAAATAATGTTTCAATTAAATCTTCTTGAAAAACATCCTATAAAATTAATATTAAAACATATTCATAATGAAAACTACAATGTCTAAATCAGATTATAACATTTTCCCAAGAATTAGAAGAAAACATTTGAAGGAATACTAACAAGGTCACAATGAAATATACTCCAAACATAATAATTCTCATAAAAAATATAGGTCTTGAAACCTATAAAGTAAGAGAAATTATAACTTTAATAAGTGTGACATGCAAGAGTGTGTGTTCTAAATTTAGAAATGAGAGTAATACATGATCAGAGATGCATATATAGCACTGAATCATCCTTACTAACTATAAATCAAAAAAATGGAAAATAAATCTCTAAAATTCGAATAATCATTATTCTATAATCATTTACATTCAATGGTTCCCATGAGTACAATGCTCTTTAACAAATTATATTCCACTAATCAAACATTCCCTTGGTTAATTCAATTTCATAGTCATAATGGGGGAAGTTCATATGTCGGGCTGTGTCAAAGCCTCATTCCATGACCATAAAATCCGTGTCAAACCCTAATTATAATATCAAAAATCAATTGGAAAATCACTCGGCCAATTCCACGCCAGTTTTGTCTCATCGGGCCTACTGATGCATCGAGGGGCTATAGCGGGGCCCACACTATACTAAATAAATTCATTGAATTTCTCATTTCTTTAAATCAAAGTGCATCAAACCACATTGATTTATTAAATTACTTATCACATATCATTAAAAGTGTCACATATTATATGGATTCTCATTTAATATTATTCAATGTGTCCCATACCACTTTTAATAATTTAATTTCTAATTTCATATTATTTAATGTCTCTCATACAACTTTGAATAATTTAATTCATTATTCCATAAAAGACTATTTCAGTTTGATTAAATTCTATATAATTTACATATAAAAAGTGAATCATGCACATAAGTGGTAATAAAAACACTATCAACTGAATGGATATGGGTATAAATGAGAGGTATGGTAGGCAGCACATGTGACAACCCATAAAATTCATGTCAGTGACATAAAATGATAACACCTAAAATACTTATTATGAAAGTAAAAATTTTATTTTCCAAAAGCCATAATTCTAAAATTATGATAATTTTCATTTATATTTAAAACCCATGCTAATAAATAGGAATATTTAACAAAACAAAACATAATGATTGAAAACATTTATTAACGTAGATTCAAGTGCTTTAGAAAAAAAATTATTTCACATAAAGCATGCATTCATAAAAATAAATATAAACATAATTTTCTAAAATTTCTTACCATGTATATGTATAAAATATTATTTCATTCTACAAAAATAGGGGTGTATACACTAGGGTGACTATTGTTATTGCCTCTGTGTGGGTTAAAAAATTATATGAACTAAATAAACACAATGTGTATACATGGAATATTCTCATCCAACATAAGATTTAATAATTTATTATGAACATTATAAATCTCACAAGCATAATTAAATAACCAAAAATTGGTATTTAAGAAAACATTATCTGTTTATGATTAAAACCCAATGGTATATACATATATCGGTATATACACATATATGATTTTTTACAAAAATATAATTCTTTACGTTTTATCACACTACTCAAACTTTGAAACCCAATATTTAGGAGTCTTAAAACTGATCTTAATAGAGGATTGTCTAAAAATATATAATTATATATATCTGTATATAACAGATATACAATGTGTATAAATAGGTTTTTCATGAGAAATATAATCCCTCGAGTTTCAAAAAGTTACTTAAACCTTGAGACCCGAAATCCAAAAGTCTTCGAATCAGGCATAATATGGGATTATATAAATTGTAAGGTTATATATATATATATGAGTATACATAAATATATTTGAATGTATATTCAAAACATAACATGGAAATATAAGCTAATTCCTTTAGATGGTTCAAAAGATAAGAAGGAATGGTCCGTGGAAGCTCGATGGAGGCGCTGGAGAATGGAGAACTCATATGGTTTGATTGAAAGTTGAGTTTTATATGTAAATTATGTATAATATATTTTCATTTCCATATAAATGGAGAATCGAGACTCCTCGATTTAAAATAAGACAGAGGGTGTTGGTCCAGTTTAAAAAGAGTGAGAAATGGGGCCACCCCGGGTCACAGGTGTGGAAGAAAAAAAAAGAAAGTGTAGCAAGGGATATTGGTTCAGCACATAAGGGAGAAATTAGATGACCCATAGTGGAAAAATAGGTAATGGAATGGGAGGATGAGATTAAATAGAAATGATCTATCCATTGAGATGTGTCTGTGAATTTTATAAGGAATTATTGGTTGAGAATAAATATCGACTTTATCGGACAGCTACGGCACAACCTGGAGAATTAAAAAGATATGAACAATCTATATTAGATCATATGTGATCAGATGGATCTAAGAGACCCAGTTTTTTAAATTTGTTTGAATTTCCATGATTAGGTCCTGATGGATTGAAATATTGATTGAAAATTTGGAGGGTAATCCGCATCCACTAGGAATCGAGGACCGAACCGATCAGGCGTCACAGATCATGCACGACATGATCTGATGGTCCAGATCACATTTATCCATAAAACACCATCCCATATCAAAATGGGGAGGACTTTTAATCTCCCTTATAATCCCATAGATCCCTATTATAGCTCAAATTACTCCCTCCCCCCACTCGGTAACTCCTCGTACTGGGTTCTGTAGGTGCACTCGGCACCCACCACTGTCATCGTGTCGACCCACATGGTGGCGCACTCTGATTCCCTTTCACACACACACCAGTGCAATCTCAGGGCTTACTATCCCCCCTATGCACGTGACATGGCATGCACCATGCATGCACAACCGTTGTCCATTTCTAAGGGTTGTGAGTGAGATGGTCCACCAAGGAATTGAGTGGATACCAACACGGTGGCCCTTATCTAGGTGGGGAGATCACCAATTTTTTTACAAAGTAATGTTAATTTTTATTAAACATAATCAAAAGATTTCATATACATATAAAGGTGATATCAAAAAATGAATATGAATTTATTGATATGAATAAGAAAAGCCCTAAAACCTATATTTTTTTAGTATAAAAACATATAAAGTTATAAAACATAAAGTTATAAATCAAAATTAGTACATCATAGGGAAAATTTTATATTATATTTAAAATCCAAAACGTATTTTTAGTAAATACCTTGTTTTATACATTAATGATTAAAACATTTATAAATTTTTTTAAGGAATTTTAAATATTTAAATAATTAATTCACTATATATTGATAAAATATTAAATACAACCATAGTTATTAATTTCATTTTCCCAAAGTAAAGTCTGAAACTCAAAAACATGTTTCTTTCTACCAAAACCTATCAGTGTAAAATGTGTGCTTCTCTTGGTATGATTCAAACCCATTATACTTCTAATATGTATATAAAGAGTTTATTAAAAACATTTTTAATGTTGTAGATTTATTACACACTTAAAAAACCAGGAAAACTCATTATACCTATATACATTAATTTAAACCACAAGAAAACCCAACAGCTATGTGGTCTTATGGTCGTTAGAGACTCAATGGTCACCTAAAGGAGGAAACAGTTGACGTTACATAGGCCTTATAAAAAATGAATTACGGAATTCTAATATCAAACATTGGGAAAAGAAGATGGTTCACATCGTTCCTCTGATACACTATATGGTTATAGTGGTTCTAGCTATACTAATGTTCATTGTGACGGATTCTAAAGTCCCTTACTATCTTCCTGTGTTTTTTTGTATTGGGTGGTCTCCATATAATTATAATAGGCCTTTTAGTGGGTATTTCTGGTTAGTTGGAATCTCTTAGCCCTGATCCAATAAAATCATTTTTAGTTTTCACTGAATAAGTAATGTATGCTGATATTAGTATTGTTTTATATGTATAGAATAAAAATTAAACAAAATTAATCCGTGATTTTATTTTTACATGTGAAATAGGTTTGGGGAGTCACATTATCCACCAACCCCCTTTCAACAAATTCCATCCTCATAATTCTAAAATTTTCATACATAACCCACTAGTAAAAACAAGTCACACATCACTCTTGAGGTCTCTTCATTGTGACTACCACAGAGGGTAGGGTGCTGACGACCACATGTGGATTCCTAGGGTAGTATTTTGATCCTTGATTTCCTTGGTGCAGATATATTGTGAACATCTAGGGTCAATCCTATGAATAAATCACTCAACCATCCATAGAGAGGCATGAGAGGTTTGGAGGTCAGATATTTCAATGTGGACTCATGTCATATAAATCCCTCGAACCATGTCATATATGAAAATATTGATGTTGTAGAGTTCCCCATACATACTAAAATTTGGGACCTGTAATATGTAGGTTAGTCGGTGGTCACCATCCAAAGTAGCTTCTTGAATCATACCTTTATCTTGGTAGTTATCATTTAATGTGAAACCTAGAAAAATACATTCGTGATACTTTCCTCTTTGCATATATTCTACAAATTGTGCATTTTCAATATGGTAATAGAAAAAATTGTCGTCTTGGTAGAGAAGAAATATTATTGGCTGGTTCTTCACTCTATGGTGTTGTTTTCAAGATATAAATAATTTTTCATAAGGCTGGTATTCTTCTGAGCATGTCTTAACAATTATAATCTTTAGAACTTCGGTATTATGTGATAAAACTTTTGTTGTTGAACTCATGTCTTCTATCTGAAAATTTTCAAGATAAAAGTTTTCAGTATGGAAAATATGTTTTAAAATTGACACATTGTTTCATAAAAGCATATAAAAATATCAAATAGAAAATACAACATTATACATTTATACACGGTTCATAGAACCAAAGGTGTTACAAAAATATTCGCTCCCTCTCACAAAACACTAGAAATGATTTTCTAGCGTCCATTGAGATGTCACATCACAATTACCACTGATGTTGGGGATTTCCCCAATTCCTAGATAAGAGGATCCCCAAAGCATTTCTAAATTTTTCAATCTGTTTGGTATAGATGAAACACATGAAACGTGGATCAACCGCATGTGATCATTTAATGTTTTGTTTGATAGAATCATGTTTTGTGTCATGTAGTATATAATGTTGAGCGACATCAGTGTGAACAAGACTTTAGTAAAACAATAGGAAAGACTCATCCCCAAAAACTTCAAAGTATATAACATGACCACGGATTCTGTAAATCATGATTTTTCATAGGTATGCTGCTTGGGGGTCACCCTCCTAGATAGCCTCTTGAAAGTACTCTAGAGATATATAATTACCTCCCTGGGTTAGTCATTTAAATAAACCCTCAAAATATTTCCCCTTCATTTCATAGAATGGGAATTTAGAATTCATCATCATAAAATAGTCAAAGCCTCCCCCTCAGTTATGTTAGAGTACACGAGGAGAATATGATATACGATAGAGGTTTTGGAATAACAAATGAAGGCTTTCCAAAATCTCTTTGCCTTATAGACATGATTGGCCCACAATGGTTTCTAATACAGCCGTTGGAAGAGGCAGAAGACTTGATTCATTTTTAATATGATAATTTGATGAAATCATCTACTTAATAAATCATAATCATCTTTTTATGGTTTTTCTAATTTTCCAGGTTTTTCTAAACCAATCCTTTGATACCAACTGTCACGCCATGACCCCGTTATAACGACCCGCACTTAATACATACATAATCTTGAATTTATTCAAGAAACCAATTCCTTTTACATTGAAGATCTTTTCAAGTTTAGAGATTTATAGAATTAAGACAAAACATTCATAACATTACACATTGTTACATAGTGGATACCATAAAATCAGTTTCCATTTTCTCAGAATATAAAACATTTAAACATAAAACAAGACTACTTGACAATTCTTCAACATTTAACATGTCTTCCTTACTTGAATTACTCATCCATTAACCTGTGAAAAATCATTTAAGAACTTGGGATGAGCACAAAATCTCAGTAAGGTATCAAAAATAAGGAGAAATCACATTAGTCCATGAATACTCATAACGTATGAAAAAATTATTTAAAAGACATGATTTTAATCCATAAATACTTACTTCATGTAACATGAGATATACACAAGATCAAAAAAACATAAATATAATCATAGAGGTATCTTGGGGACTTACTTACATAATCTTGTAACCATCTTGGCTACCTTAAAATTTGTAACCCTCGCGGCTACCTTACTTTGTGTAACCATCGCAGTTACACTTGGAGTAACCATACAGCCGACCTCCAACATACTCATCCCCAAAGCATTGGAGGGAAATATATGTCCCACAATTCATCAAAAATAATTCCCAATAACCAAAAAATAATCATACAACATAAATAATAGCATAAAAAACATTGCTTTTGAATCTTGTAAAACAGAATTTTAAATGGGGATTTTAGAAGAAAATTCCCTTATAAACATCATATACTTGAAGTGATAATTAATAGAGTGGATGGAATATGTATATAATCTGTAAATACAAATTATTAAACATATTATAATCCAAATTCATCAGACAAACAATTTAAATACCACATAAATAACGAAGTAGAATGTTAACCCAAAGAATGGAAATCGGGTTAAGAATTCCCTTACCTTAGGCTTGTCTTACTTCATATTTGTTTAAACCTCCTGTATAATGGTTAAAAGAGTGTTATTAGTATTTTAAAGAAACATTTTCATGTTTATAACATCTTATATGGTCATTTCATAACCGCATTTTACCCCTTAATTGTTAGTATTTTGTTCCTTGCATTATTTTGGGTGAGTTCTTTTGTGATTTTCACAATCAGTTCATGATGAATCGTTCTTGTTGATTGGAAGTGAAACTATAGAATTGGAATGGATTAGTATTTACATATTTACAGTACCATAAATTATACCATTTATCACTTTGATTCTTTATATGAGGATGATTCATTAGATAAAACATTAATGATGTTTGTTTAGATCATTTAAGAGGTTCTTTGATAATAACAAACTCTTTTTGTATTTTAAATTTGAAACATGAGTAAAAAAGAATTATAGAACCTTATATGAGTCATAAAACATATATTATAACCTGGTTCAACCATATAAATGGTTTCATGACCAGACTACAAAGAATTAATGGAAATTGAAAATACATCATCCACGATGTCGGTAATTCGACACAAATTGACAATGTTTTTTGATTCGTTAAATAAGTGGAAGAGGAGAAGAAACCTGATGATGAATTTTCCATAAACATAAAAACATAATGAATATAAATGATTCTGGAGATTTCATGCCTCTTGGATAAGAGGGAGTGAGGAAAGAAGAAAAACTAATCATGAAATAAAAGAAAATCATGATAAATTTCTCACCAAAAATCAGCAGCCTAACGGTGTCTCTTAAAATATCATAAAAAAAAGAGTGATGAGAGGAATGGATTATCTCATCATTCATACAAAATGTGGACATTAATATGGAATATTTAATGAAATATCCCAACAAAAGACAAAGGGAATGGAAGAGAATAACAAAAAATGAATGAAAAGAAAGAAAATAAAAGAGGTTGTTTACCTCTTGATCTCTTCTACATGAGATCCTTCTTAAGGGCTTTGATTTTGGTCTTTTAGTGAGACCAAAAGCTCTAGGACGTGGGTAAGAAGATTGGGGAGGGATGTTTTCAGAAATTAGACAATGCTCAATTCTTGAGAGGTGTGGGAGGAAGAGGGGAGTGAGGGTAGTGTTTATAGTGGAGGAGGGGAGGTATTTTTTATTATTTTAATCATTATTATAATATTTTTATCAAGAATATGAATAATCTCAATAAAGTTGCCCTAAATAGTGATAATATAATGTGAGTTCGAAGTAAGTTTCCTTTCATCACTTTTGATGTCATAAATAGTGCATTTTACTAATAAATTGATTATACTGTATTTTATCGTATTTCACTATTCAACGAAAATTCAAGAGTTTTAGAAAAAATACCAAAAATTTACCCCAAACATTTCTCGACGTGTAGAATTCAAAAATAACCTCCATTTTTCAAAAATAATTTACTAAATATTATGAATTTAATTCTTAAATAAGGTCACATATAATTCGGAAAATAACAACATTGAAGTGCAATTAGTTTTATATGACATTGGAAAATTAATTAAGATCCCATTATCCTATTTCCTTGGGAAAATAAAATAATATTATTATTTACTATTCATGAGGTCGTATTACTATTCATAAGGGTATGTTACTATTCACCAAAAAAACAAGTTTGTTTCATCAGACTCTAAATAACATACTGAACACAATTGTAGATGACCGTTACTTGAAATTCAAAACATAGAAGAAATAAAATTATTTTTAAAGGATACTTATAAATATATATACCTTAAACAAAATTTCAAGAATTTTCAATTTGTTTTTAGAAAACCTTGGGATGTTACATTATCCCCACCTTCTTGAAATTACATCCTCACAATTTTATTTACTTATTAAACAAGAGAGGGTATTAGTCCCTCATAGCATTTTTAGACTCCCATGTTGCTTCTTCAACCATGTGGTTTCTCCAAAAAACCTTTACATGGTGGATTACCATATTCCTCAATACCTGTTCTCTTCGATCAAGAATCTGAACCAGGATTTCTTCATAAGAAAGGTTATCTTCCAGCTGAACTGCTTCCGGGCTCAAGACATGTGATGAATCTGGAACATACTTTCTCAACATCGAAACATGAAAAACATTGTGTACCTGAAACAAGCTCGGAGGCAAAGCTACGCGGTATGAAACTGGTCCAACTTTATCCAAGATTTCAAAAGGACCGATGAACCATGGACTTAGTTTCCCTTTCTTATCGAAACGCATCACACTTTTCCAAGGAGAGATTTTAAGGAAAACATGGTCACTTATCTCAAAAGAGAAGTCTTTCCTTCAGTTATCTGCATAACTTTTTTTCCTGCTCTGATTTGTCCTCATGTGTTGCTAGATCATCCTCACTTTCTCAGCCACTTCTTCTACTAATTCTGGCCCCATCAACTTTCCTTCACCGACTTCATCTCAAAATGCATGAGTCTGACACCGCCTTCCATACAGGACCTCAAAAGGTTCCATCTGAATACTGGAATGGAAGCTTTTATTATAAGAAAACTCAACTAAAGAAAGATGATGATCCGAACTTCCCTGATAGTTTATTGAACAAGCTCGAAGCATATCCTCAAAAGTTTTAATCATTTGTTCTGACTGACCATCTGATTGAGGATGAAAAGTTGTACTGAAATTCAACTCTTTTCCCAAAGACTTCTGAAGTCCCTTCCAAAATTTAGAAGTGAACTTGGGATCTCATTCAGACACAATAGAAAGTGGAACTCCATGTAACCTGAAAATCTCCTTGAGGTACAATCAAGAAAGCTAATCCAATTTCATTATATCTCGAATAGAAAGAAAATGCTCAGACTTTGTTAGCCGATCAACAATAACCCAAATCACATTTTTACCTCAAGAAGTCTTTGGTAGTCCCACCACAAAATCCATGGATATATTCTCCCATTTCCACTCTGGCACTGGAAAAGGCTGAACCATCCTTTTTCGGTAACTGCCTCTCTGCTTTAACCAGCTGGCATGTCAAACATTGCATTGTAAAATCAGCAATATCTCTTTTCATCCCATTCCACCAGTAATACTCTCGGAGGTCTCTGTACAACCTAGTACTTCTAGGATGAACAGAAAATGGAGAACTATGAGCATCACACAACAATTCTTTCTTCAACTGGGAATCACAAGGAATATACAACCTTTTTCCAAATCGTAAAACACAATCTTTATCAAGATTAAATTCTGTCAACTTACCCATTTTAACCAATTCTACCTTTTTCTGTAGCTCACGGTCTTCCCTTTGTGCTTTCATAATTCTGTCTGACAATGAATACTGTACTGAAACCTAAAACAAAAGAGAGGTATTACCTGCACCAACAACTTCCAATCCAAAATTCATCAAATCATTAATCAAGGGATCATGTTCCAAATGTAGGATGGTTAATGAAACATGATGTTTCTGACTTAAGGCATCCTCTACTTTGTTTGCTTTTCCAGGATGGTAATTGATCGTGAATTCATAATCCTTTATCAGTTCTAGCCATCTTCTCTACCTCATGTTTAATTCCTTCTGAGTGAATATATACTTTAGACTTTTATGGTCAGTATATATTTGGTATTTGGTTCCGTATAGATGATGCCTCCAAATTTTCAAAGTAATAAATCACAGTTTCCAATTCCAAATCATGTGTGGGATAATTTATCTCATGAAGTTTATGTTTTCTCGAAGCATAGGCAATTACCTGATCATTCTGCATCAAAATACAACCAAGTCCCATCATAGAAGCATCACTGTAGATGACAAACTCACCATTTCGGGAAGGTAAGGCCAAAACTGGATCATTCACCAGTCTATTTTGTAGTTCCTGAAAACAAACATCACATTCCCCTGTCCAAACAAATTTAACCCCGTTCCGTGTTAACTAAGTTATCGGGCTAGATAACCATGCAATGTTCTTAACAAATTGTCGTCAATAACTTGCTAAGCCCAGAAAACTACGAATCTCTGTAACATTTGTGGGTCTTGGCCATTAATCAACTACTTTTGTTTTGGCAGGATCAACTGTTATTCCAAACTTATTTACAATGTTCCCAAGAAAAGAAATCCGTTGCCACCAAAAATCAAACTTTCTGAATTTTCCATATAGTTTCTTTTCTATTAAAGTTTGTAAAACAACCCATAGATGTTTTTCATTCTCCTCTTTATTTTTAGAAAAAACCAGAATGTCATCAATAAATACAACCACAAAGTTTTCCAAGAACTCATGAAATAATCTATTCATAAGATTCATGAATACAGCAGGTGCATTAGTTAACCCAAATGGCATAACAACAAATTCATAATGCCCATATCTGGCATGAAATACTGTTTTCAGGATGTCATCCTCCTTCACCTTCAGCTGATGGTATCCGGATCTCAAGTCAATCTTGGAAAAGTATTGAGCTCCCAGGAGCTAATCAAACAATTCATCAATATGTGGAAAACGATACTTGTTTTTAACAGTGATGTTATTCTAAGCTCTATAATCAATGCAAAGTCTCATGGAACCATCTTTCTTTTTAACAAACAAAACAGGGGCTCCCCATGGTGAAGTACTGTGATGAATGAAGCCTTTGACAAGAAAATCCTGCAACTGATTTTTCAATTCAAGAAGTTCTATTGGAGCCATACGTTATGGGGGTTTTGAAATTGGGTTAGCATTAGGAACTAAGTCAATTGTGACTTCGACTTCTCATTCAGGTATGACATTGGGTAACTCTTCAGGAAAAACATCAAGGTATTCATTTAACACTGTCACATCATTAATTTGAATAGTTACCTTGTTTTCAAAAATATGAGCAAGATAACTTTCAATTCCATCTATCAGTAGTTTCTCAGCTTCCTAATATGTTATCAATTGTATGGGTTCATTCTTGTATACAAACTGAAACTATTTCTCAAAAACAACTTCTTTAGCTCTACAGTCAATATTAGGATGATAATCAGAAAGCTAGTCCATACCCAGAATAACATCAAACTCGACTAAGGGTAAAACAACAAGGTTTTCAGGAAGAGTCTTTCCACATACCACAATATAAATATTCTTATAATTCCTCTTTGCTATAACATTTCCCCCGGGTGTTTTTACAACAAGTTCAGGTCTCATTTGTTGAGGTGATATTTCCAATTTACTAGAAAATTTCTCAGAGATGAAGGAATGTGTAGACCCCGAATCAAACAAAACTTTAGAAAAATCTGACTGAACAAAAAAAGTACCTGATACAACTTCATTGGATGGCCCAACACCTACTGACGTAGTCTCAAAGGATCTCACTACCCCTATCTGCTTGTAGTCTAGCTTCTTTGCATCATTTGGATCCCTCTTTGGACATGCATTTTCAAAGTGACCCATCTCACCACATTTAAAACACTTTATAGTTTGCTTATCAGGATTAGTCTTTGGATCATTTTCATTTCAATCTTGGGCCATATTTCCAAACTTACCACATTTAAAACACTTCCCAATTTTGATAAGACCTTCCCCAGGGTGCTTCTTGCCACACCATTCACAAACTGGAAACTAGATTTTCTGACCATCAGAATTCATTGGTTGATTCTTACCCATCGGTTGAAAACTGGACCTCTTCTTCTATTTGTTTCCAAAATGCATGTGATCTCCAGCAAACTCCATCTCTACCCTCTTAGCACATCCGACAAGTTTCTCATAACTTTTGAATTCACGGGAGGCCAACGCCCTTCGATACCTTGGCTTCAATCCTGAGTAAAAGCGGTTGATTTTGCTATCGAGATCCAGAATAAGATTTGGAGCATACCTCGCCAGTCGGGTGAAGTTCACCTCATACATAGCCACTGAATCTTCCTCCTTTTGATTTAATTCAAGGAATTTCTTCTCCATTCTATGTCCCACCACCTTAGGAAAATATTTTTCAGGAAAAAGAATTTTAAATTCATCCCACACTAAGGCATCAAAATCCTCTCTACCCCTGATATTACATACCATTGACCACCACTGATCAGCTTCCCCTTCAAAACGATAAATGTCAAGACTTACCATTTGATTTTTCGAACATCCCATAACATCAAATATCTTTTCAAGGGATTTAATCCATCCTTCTTCTTCCACTGGGTCAGAAGATCCATTGAATGCAGGAGAATGTTGTCTCATAAAATGTTCCACCACTATCATGTTCTGTTGGGGTACCTTTATTTGTTCTCATTCATGGATGCGACCACCATTTATTGACTGTGTTATCTGAGCCATTATTGTCACAAACTGCTCGGTTCCAATCCCTAACATTCCGGGCATTAGATCAGGAAGGATGTCATTCTATCGGTGCCTCTCCTCTTCAAAAGCCATGTTCCTTCTGCGGACAACCATTCTAAACAATCATTTCTTAGATGAAGCAACATGGTAATATTTAAATGCTATAACAAATTAAACATAGAGTGAAAACCATTTATGGTATTCTATTAGCATCACCCTAACCCCTAAAGTTCTCTAAACCATTCTCCGATTCCAACTATAACAACCCGCACTTAATACATACATAATCTTGAATTTATTCAAGAAAACACTTCCTTTTACATTAAAGATCTTTTCAAGTTTAGAGCTTTGGATAATTAAGACAAAACATTCATAACATTACACATTGTTACATAGTGGATACCATAAAATCAGTTTCCATTTTTCTCAGAATATAAAATATTTAAACTTAAAAAAAAGACTCCTTGACAATTATTATAAATTTAACTTGTCTTCCTTCCTTTCATTACTCATCCATTAACCTGTGAAAAATCATTTAAAAACTTAGGAAGAGCACAAAATCTCAGTATGGTATGAAAAAGAAGGAGAAATCACATTAGTCCATGAATACTCATAACGTATGAAAACATTTTTTAAAAGACATGATTTTCATCCATAAATACTTAATTCATGTAACATGAGATATACAAAAGATCTACACAAACATAAATATAATCATAGATCTATCTTGGGGAATTACTTACATAATATTGTAACCATCTTGGCTACCTTAAAATTTGTAACCCTCACGGCTACCCTACTTTGTGTAACCATCGCAGTTACACTTGGAGTAACCATACGGCCGACCTCCAACTTACTCATACCCAATGCATTGGAGGGAAATATAGGTCCCACACATCATCATAAATAATTCCCAATAACCAAAACATAATCATACAACATAAATAATAGCATAAAAAACATTTCTTTTGAATCTTGTAAAACAGAATTTTAAATGGGGATTTTAGAAGAAAAGTCCCTTATAAACATCATATACTTGAAGTGAGACTTAATATAGTGGATGGAATATGTATATAATATGTAAATACACATTATTAAACATATTATAATCCTATTTTATCACACAAACAATTTAAATACCACATAAATAATGAAGTAGAATGTTAACCCAAATAATGGAAACCGGGTTAAGAATTCCCTTACCTTAGGCTTGTCTTACTTCACATTTGTTTAAACCTCCTGTATAATGGTTAAAAGAGTGTTATTAGTATTTTAAAGAATCATGTTCATGTTTGTAACATCTTATATGGTGATTCCATAACCTCATTTTACCCCTTAATTTTTAGTATTTTGTTCCTTACATTATTTTGGGTGAGTTGTTTTGTGATTTTCACGATCGGTTCATGATGAATCGTTCTTGTTGATTGGAAGTGAAACTCTAGAATTGGAATGGATTAGTATTTACATATTTCTAGTACTATTATACCATTTATCACTTTGATTCTTTATATGAGGATGATTCATTAGATAAAACATTAATGATGTTCGTTTAGAACATTTAAGTGGTTCTTTGATAATAACAACCTCTTTTTGTCATTTAAATTTGAAACATGAGTACAAAAGAATTCCAGAACCTTATATGAGTCATAAAACATATATTATAACCTGGTTCAACCATATTAATGGTTTCATTACCAGACTTGAAATAATTAATGGAAATTGAAAATACATCGTCCCCGATGTCGGTAACTCGACACAAATGGACAATGTTTTTTGATTCTTTAAATAAGTGGAAGAGGAGAAGAATACTGATGAGAAATTTTCCATAAACATGAAAACATAATGAATATAAATGATTCTGGATATTTCATGCCTCTTTTATAATAGTGAGTGAGGAAATAAGAAATACGAATCATGAAATAAAAGAAAATCATGAGAAATTTCTCACCAAAATTCAGCAGCCTAACGGCGTCTCTTAAAATTTCATAAAAACAAGATTGATGAGAGGAATGGATTATCTCATCATTCATACAAAATTTGGGAATAAAGGGGGAATATTTAATCAAATATCCCAACAAAAGACAAAGTGAATGGAAGGGAATAACAAAAAAATGATAGAAAAGAAAGAAAATAAAAGAGGTTGTTTACCTCTTGATCTCTTCTCCTTGAGATCCTTCTTAAGGGCTTTGATTTTGGTCTTTTGGTGAGACCAGCAGCTCTTGGACGTGGGGAAGAATATTGGGGAGGGAATTTGGAAGAAATTAGAGAATTCTCAAGTCTTGATAGGTGTGGGAGGAAGAGGGGAGTGAGGGTAGTATTTATAGTGGAGGAGAGGAGGTATTTTAGATTATTTTAATCATTATTATAATATTTTTATCAAGACTATGAATAATCTCAAAAAAAAGGGGCACTAAATAGTGATAATATCATGTTAGTTCGAAGAAAGTGGCCTTGCATTACTTATGATGTCATAAATAGTGCATTTTACTGATAAATTGATTATACAGTATTTTATCATATTTCACTATTCACCGAAAATTCATGAGTTTCAGAAAAAATACCAAAACATTACCCCAACCATTTATCGACGTGTAGAATTCAAAAATGAACCTCATTTTTGAAAAATATTTTACTAAATATTATTAATTTAATTTTTAAATAAGGTCACAGTTAATTCGAAAAATAACAACATTGCAGTGCAATTAGTTTTATGTTACATTGGAAAATTAACTAAGATGTCAGTATCCTATTGCCTTGGGAAAATAAAATAATAATATTATTTACTATTCATGAGGTCATATTACTATTCATAAGGGTATGTTACTATTCACCAAAAAAACAAGTTTGTTTCATCAGACTCTAAATAACATACTGAACACAATTGTATATGAAAGTTTCTTGAAATTCAAAACATAGAAGAAATAAAATTATGTTTAAAGGATACTTATAAATATATATACCTTAAACAAAATTTCAATAATTTTCAATTTATTTTTAGAAAACCTTGGGATGTTACACCGTATTACCCCGAAGCCAGTGGAGTTTTACATTAAACATTTTGGGTAATTTTTTTAAATAGAAAAGATGATTATTACACATCAAGTTCCACTATAGTGGGTATTTTTGGTTTAGGTCCTTGAGAGTCAGATATAATTACTACAATTCCATCAAAAATTGAAGTGAAAATAAACTCCACAAAGCTACCACCAAACAAGGTATCGCAAATCTACTAAACCTGTAAAATTTATGTTAAAATGTAGGGTGAGCATACGAATTTCCTGTAAGGGGGTTTAAAATAAAATAAAGTTTCAATTAAAATTTCCTGAAAACATTCCTTTAAATTGAATAAAAAAATGTTTTATTATGGAAAATTGAAACGCATGAATCATAACATAACATGTTTTCAAGAATTATAAGTGAACATTTCAAGGAATCCAAATAAGGCCACAATGAAACATATTCCAAACATAATCATGATCATAAAAAATATAGGGTTAATAGAATATGGAATAATATTCTTTCTAGCATTAATAACTGTGACATGAAAGAGTGTAAGTACAAAAATAACAATAGAGAGTAATACATGATCAGATTTGTGCATATAACACAAAATCTTTGTTTACAAACAATTAATAATAATCTAGAAAATAAATCTCTAAATTTTGAATAAATATTATACCATAATAATTTACTTTCTATGATTATCATAAGTAAAATCACGTTAACCATGTATATTTTATTAATCGAATATTCACATGGTTAATTAAATTTCATAGTCATAATGAGGGAAGTACATATGTCTGACTGTGTCAAGGCCTCATTCCAAACCATAAACACTGTGTCAATGCCTCATGCCAAGATCATAAATCTATTAGGAAAGGCATCAACCAATTCGCATATATTTTGTCTCATGAGACCTACTGATGCCTCAAAGGGTTATAATGGGCCCCACCCGACACAAAATAAGTCCAATGCATTCCTCATTTCCTAAAATCAATGTGAATCAAACAATTTGATTATTTAAATTACATATCACTTATGAGTCCATGTGTCACATATTACATGGATTATCATTTCATATTCATCAAAATTTCCCATAACTCTTTGAATTAATTAATTTCTCATTTCATATTATTCAATGTGTCACATACCACTTCGAATAATTTAATTCTTTATTCTGTAAAAGGCCATTTGAGTTTTATTACATTTTGTAGAATTTATATATACAAAGTGAATCAAGCACAAAACTATTAATAGAAATACTATCAACTGCATGGATATTGAAATAAATGACATGTGTGGTCAGCATCAAATGTGAAGACACATAAAATACAAGTTTGTCACATGAACTGATAACCCCTAAAATCATTATTATGAAAGTAAACATTTTATATTCCAAAATAAATAATTATAAAATTATGATAATTTTTAAATATATTTAAAACACATGCCTATAAATACGAATATTTAAAAAAACAAAACATAATGATCAAAAACATTTATTGAGGCATATTCAAGTGTTTTAGAAAAATAATTATTTCATGCAAAGCATGCATTCCTAAAAACACATTTAAACATATTTTTCTAAAATTGATTACCATGTATATATATATAATATTATTTCATCCTAAAAAATAATAGTGAATACACTACAGTAACTATTTTTCTTCTATAAATGTGGGTTAAAATGAAAATTATATGAACTACATAAACAGAAGTTGTATACCCGTAATTTTCTCAACCAACACAAGGTTTAATATATTATTATGAACATTATACATATATAAAACGTAATTAAATCACCAACAATTGGTTTTTCAGAAAACATAATCTATTTATGCTTAAAACCCAACGATATATACCTATATATGTATATATATATATATGTTAGAAGTTTTGTACGAAAATATAATTTATTGCATTTTATCATAGAACTTAATCATTGTAACCCAATATTTATGTGTCTTAAAATAGAGAATAATGGAGGTTTATCTAAAACATTATGATTAAATATATGTATATATAACTGATATAAAAATTGTATAAATAGGTTTTTTCATGAGAAATATAATCCCTCAAGTTTAAAAATGCTACTTAAACATGGAGGCCCAAAATCCAGAAGTCGTAGTATTGGGCATAGGAGAGGTTTATCTAAAATGTAATATTGTATATATATATATATATATGAGTATACATCCATATTTATGTATATATATTCAAAACATAAAAAGGAATGATAATCTAGGTCCTTTACTGGGTTAGAACGAAGAGAATGAATGGTAAGTGGACGCTTGATGGAGGCGCTTGAGAGTGGAGAATCGTAGGGTTTGATAGGAACGTGAGTTAAATATGTAAATAATATATAATAAATGTTTAATTCCACTTGCATGGAGAATCATGAATCCTTGGTTAAAAATACATCTGAGGGTGTCTGTATTGTAGAAAAAGACTGAGAATAGGGGCCAGCCAGGGTCACAGGTGTGGAAGAAAAAAAGTGTACCATAGGCTACTGGTTCAGTGCTTATGGGAGGAAGTAGGCAACATGAAGTGGAAAATCTGGAATGAAATTGGTGGCTAGGATCTGACCAGAAATGATCCAGCTGTTGAGTTATGTCCACAGATTTTAATATAATGATCTGTCAATATTAAATGTCGACTCGATCAGATGACTACGGCGTAATGAAATGAATTAAAAAGAGATGCAAGGTCCATATTAGATCGTCTGTTATCTGATGGTTATGAATGAAGTGGAGTCTTAAGAAGGTTTAAACGGCCTTGATATGATCCCAATGGATTGTACGGATGATAGAAAATGAAGTGGGTAATCCACATCCTCTATGAATCGAGGAAATAACTAATCAGATGTCTTAGATCATGCACGATGTGATCTCACTGACCAGATCACATTTACCCCCAAAAACACTATCCCACATCAAAATGGGGAAGATTCTTGAGCACCCTTATATGCCAAGAACTATCAGACAAAGCTCTAATTACTCCCTCCCCCACTCGATACCACCTCTTACCTAGTTCTGTGGGTGAGCTCTGTGCCCCCTGCCGTCATGCCTCCCCGCACAGTGGAGTGCTCTAGTTCCCTTGCACATGAACGCCCGTGTGTGCTAAGGGATTACTATGACCCTTGTTTTCATGACATGGCTCGCACCATACGTTCACTTCCTTCAGCCATTACTAGTGGTTTTGAGTGAGATGTCCCACGGAGGCCTTAAGAGGCTACCTATAAGGTGGACCTTAGTTATGTGGGGTTCTCACCAATTTCTGTTCGAAGTATAATTCAATTTTGTTAAACATAAACAGAATTTTTCATATACGTATATAGGTGTATTCAAACAAAGAATATGATTTCTTTTTTTTGACTAAGAAAAACGCTAAAACTAGTATTTCCTATAGATTAAAAACACTTAGAGTTTTAAAACATAAAGTTCTAAATCAATGATTAGAACATCGTAAAGAAAAGTTTATATTATATTTAAAATCCAAACCATATTTTCAGTTAAGATATTGTATTATACTTCAAGGATAAAAAATTTATAAAATAATTTCATGAAATTTGAAATATTTAAATACATAAGTCCCTAAATATAAATAAAATATTTAATAAAACCATATTTATTAATGTAATTTTATCAAAGTACAATCTCAATATCAAAAACATGTTTCTTTGTACCAAAACCAAGCAGTATCAAATGTGTGCTTCTCTTCATAGGATTCAAACCGATTATCCTTCTAATATATATATATAATTTTATTAAATACATATTTAATGTCGTAACATAAATTCACACATTAAACACCTAGAAAACTCATTATACATAGATACTTTAATTTAAACAACTAAAAAACCTAAAAGATATGTTGTCTTATGGCTGTTATAGACTCAAAGTTCACCTAAAGGTGGTAATGGTCAACATTACATAGGCCTTATAAAAACATCAATTAGGGAATTCCAATTTCAAATGTTGGGACATTATGATTGTGATCATCATTCCTCTGATGGTCAGTACTGTTGTGGTGGTTATGGCTATACTATTGTTCATTCTGATAGATCTGAAAGGCCCTTACTATCTTCGTGGGGTTTTATTGTATTGGGTGGTCTCCTTATAATTCTAATAGTTCATTTAGTGGGTATTTTTGGTCAGTTGGATTCTCTTAGCCTAGAAGCAATGTAGCCATTTTTAGTGTTCACTAAATAAGTAAAGTGTTGTGATATAATTATTTTTCTATTCGGATAGCATAAAAATAAATAAAATATAACCATGATATTATTATTACAAGTGAAATGGGTTTGGGTCATCCCATAGGGGTTTCCACCAAGTAGGTTGAGGACTGAAGCCCAATCTGTTGGGGGGATTCACTCTAGATTCTCTGACAGTACAAGTCCTGATCACATCTATCATATAGCACATCCAAAATAATTGTTATTATAGGTATATGTCAAATCATATCCTAAAATACAAAAACAAGGGAACATTTTTATTCTATGCTTAAAAATACTCATGAATGGAAATTGATGGGCCAAAATCACTGTCAAAATAAAAAAAATAGAGAGTTTAAATTTTTCAAAAATAGAACAATAGACTACATGGAATGTTGGGGACCGACATTGCATGTGAAACAACTAGTTTCCCAATATAGTTTACTATCCATCACATGGATCCTATTCCATGTATAAGAACACTTCATGCATGTAGAGAACACGGTGTGTATATGATACCTGAGATTAGGTCATGTCCTCTTTATCGTGTCTACATTGTTTACCTTGTATAAAACTACATTCTCCACAATGTGCTCCATCATGACTATACCCGTGTAGTCCCAGAGTACACGCCACAAATTATATCAAAAGTTAGAATAGTGTATGGGGGTCCCACATGATGTCTACTTTTGTTTTTTAAAAATTATTGGATTCTTTTTATTTAATATTGATCAAATGATGATTTATATCTCAATTCCACACCGCCCAAAAATGAATGGCAACCCTTGTTTTTTTTTCTTTAACTATCATTTCCTAGAAATTGGTTCTACATTCTTCGTCTATGTAACCCTTTAAAATCACATGTACTGTTGTTTGTGATTTGAATAATGACCATCAAAATGATCAACCAAAACTCACAATTAAACTGATATCTACAACAGTTTGTAGATCCATCCCATTTAGGTGAATATTTTGTGAATTTAGCTATATTATCAAGATCAATAACTGTCAGCAATGTTGGACTGGGACTACAGGGTCTGCTCAGTGAAGAAGATGAAGAATCATCGGACAAAATCACTATAATAATGGTTTAATTTATCGTTTCCGTGTGTTTTTTGGGAAACCATCATGAATGATGTTGTATGAGGTTATAAAACTATTTTATACATAATTAAATCTGTATATATTCCCATAGAATGGTATATAAATAGTTATTAATTATAAAATTGATTATCTATAACAACCTATTTAATCAAAAGGGAATTATCAACAGTTTGAAGTGTTTAGAGTGAGATTTTATTCATCAACATCGAAGAACTTTCATTCTAATGAATGGAATATGTCATTTCTTCAAGGTGTCCTAATATTCTAAAATCCAATTATTTTTAATCATTAGATGTGATTCTCTATGGAAATAATTAATAATTATAACGACCCATACTTTACATACATTATTATTAGTTCAGAATTGAAGCACACTTATTACAACATATAACAAAACCAAGAAAGGACCGTATAGGTATAGTGTCTTTCGAAACTGGGAAACATAAACAACTGGTTCATAAAGCATCTACTTTGCCTCCCATTTATTTCATCATATCTCGAGTCCCTTTTTGGAATATTCTACTTAACAACCTTCTTCCTGGCCTGGGGAAATAAAACATACAAAAGGGTGAGCTCAAATGCTCAGTAAGTGTAAACAAAAGAAATATCAATCACATCATATACATAAGAACATAACTTTTGGAAATCATAACCTGCAAAAGAGATCATAATTTAATAACATGGGATAAATCATAGTAGTGAAATTTGATCCCAATAATCATAAAATAAAACATGAAACTTTGCTTCATACACACATAATCATAGAGAATCATTTCTTATTAGTCAAGACTCATTGGCAAGACTATCTTAGTGGACAAAGTCCCTTTCTGAACCGAGTTCACTCCTCGTTTCAATCCTGCTTCACTGAACCGGTATAACCTACCGTTCCAGCCATGTCTATCTCATGAGATATAAAATCTTTACCCAATTCATTGGAGGGATATATAGGTCCCACCCATCTCATAATGATACCATTCTTATGTGTGCCACAAAATCATTAATCATACATCATTGCATAACACATGTAGTAAAAATGGGATTCTTAAACAACATGACATCATAAAACAATTCATATAAGATAAAGGATTTCATAAAAATATTTCCATCACAACATAATCAAATCCTTGTAATAATAGGGATAGAAACAGAACCCTATATTATCTTAGATGGAAAATAATTTTGATAAAACACTTGAACTCCATTCTTGAGGAAAATATCCTTTCTACTTCAAAAACACTTTTCCTTTCTTAATATGTCATACAATTTAAAACTAAACGAATTTGATTAAAAATAAACTTGAAAAATTGTAAAGGAAGCTTCTTGGAAATAATGTTTTAAAAATCCATTCATGCCGTATAAGTTAAAAAAACATTCTTCTCGTACTTTTGTCGGAAAAGTCAAAAAAGTACCTCGTACGAAAAATGACAAAAGATTCCTTTCATATCTTTTACTAAAAACTCACCAAAAGGTAAAATAGGTTTTAAAAAATTGTAGGTGGGTGGAAATAATATTACATGGATGTGGATGATAAAATACACCCCAGTAAATTCCAAAGTATAAACAATCTCGGATAAAAATGAGATTGTGATATTTCCCTTACCTTAGGTCTGATATGCTTTGTACGTGTCCGAACCACCTGTATAATGATTTAAATAATGTTATTTACTTATTACAGAATCATAATTATTTTTATGATATCATATATGGTCATATTCTTAGCTTCTTAGTAGTAATATTTCATTGCTACTTGTTATTCGGGTGTTTATAACTTTTTGTTCTTATGCGTGTTTTGTCGAATAAATTCTTATTCTTCTCTTTAGGATATAGATACCTCATTTCCAGAAAGGTATTAGTGTAATATATATCATATTCATTCATTCAATTCATTTATATAATCAATATGAAATGAAGATCATGTAGAACGAGTCGCATCACATCGTGGAGACGGTATTCCGTACGTACGCACGAGTGATGATATCGTTCCTATGATCGTGGAATTGTATTGAAGTGTATGTATACTATTTCAGAGTAATTATCACTTTATAATATTCATATATAGTCATTATTTACACCATTATACCCATCTAAGTAAAGTGGTGGTGGAAAATAGATTACACCATGGCGTGGAGAAGGTATTCCGTACGTACGCACGCGCGATGATTTCTTTTTCCGTAGGATGGATAGATGGTGAAATAGGGTTGTTTCATAATTATAATAACATATGAGTATATGAGTGATACTGATGTTATTACGTCATAATGAAACAAATAATGAAGAATAAGTGGAAGAAGAAATAAATATGAAAGAATCGGTAACGGACATTACCTCTTCTTTGAAGTGCTTCTTTGAGACCTTCTTTTAGGGCACTAACATTTGTATTTCAAGAATACCAGGACCTCTAAGATGTCTCTAGGGAAGTGGAGAGGAGGAATTGGCAGGGGCTGGCCGAGATTGAAGGCTCAAAGTGGTGTGAGCAAGAGGGGGAGGAGGTGTCCTTTTATAAGGGAGGAGAGGGGCACCATTGGAATAACTAAAACTATTATTTTATTATAAAGTCAAATTCGGTTTTAAATAGCTCTAAATTGATATATTTCGAAGATAAGGTGGGGATGGGTCAAAATCCTCTAATCCAATATAAATTATACAAGTTTAGGTTCCTATTTTAACATTATCATTTAGATTTAACATTAAGTTAAATAATTTTACTTTTACCGTGTCTTCTTGTGTTCTTATACTATAAGGTTAATAAACTTACTATAAGCATCCAAACGAACCCCAAGTTGTTTATTATTAATATATATAACCATATCTAAGTCATTTGGCCGAACCTTTGATTTTTAGGAATAAAATTACAATTCCTAATATAATATTTGTTTTAAAAACTATTTTATGTCAATTTTGACACTATTTAGTAATTGTTTTTTGTGAAAATCATAACAGAATGATTGGTTCAAACAAAGTTAATTAAATCAATACTAACATGTCATATTAACCTATAAAATTATTTTAATTCATAAAAAGTCTCAAATTATATTTATTTTGGTTTTTATAAAATCAATTATGTCAATATTTCATTAATAAGATAATTAGTGCATCATCATTGTGTCATAAATAAATTAAATTATTTAATGTCTAAAAAATTAAAAATAAAATATCATTATGTAGGAAATATTTTTATCTTTATAATTAAAATTTATAGTCGAATTTATCTTATTTATAACCTTGTATTAAAAATTATTTAGTTATTAAACTTTGATTTTAACTATTTTAACCCTTCTTTAAATAAATTAATAATAAATGTCCTAATCTAATCCAAGTGGGTCTAAATGGTCATATTTTATTCCTAAGTTTGTTTTTGGTCGAATTACACTTATCCAATAGAATTAGGATGTGTTTTAGAGTAATAATAATATCATTTTTACCCTTAATTACCCTATTTACTTTTAACGGTGGTAAAAAAAGTAAAAAGTTACTATTCACCAAAAAATTATTTTCATCTCATTGAACCAAATTTTACTTACTGACATCAACCGTGTCTCTCGTATTTTTGAAATTCTACTCACAGAAGCGGTAAAATTATGTTTTATGAAAAATTTAGTTTTTTAACTACCACTTAGTGGTTTCACTATTCATCAAAAATTCAATGTTTTCAGAAAAATACCAAAATTTTACCCTAGGCTAATTTCGATATTCCAAATCCAAAAATGAATTCCATTTTGAAAAATAAAATTTATAAAATTTCAAAAAGTGGTTATTACTATTCATAACGGCTGGTTTTAATAATATTTTAATAGCATATCATTGTTTAGTGAAACTCGGTATTGCGTACGACGCAAGCTATAGAGGAAGGTCGTGATTTCGTGTAAAGAAAGCCAAGCAAGTGTTGTGTGTAGAAAAAGATTCCTTTGATGATTTATATAACATAAAAGTATCGGGTGTTACATTCTACCCTCCTTAAATGAATTTCGCCCTCAAAATTCGTCACTTTGTAACAAACATATGAGGATACCTCTCCCTCATCATATCCTCAAGTTCACATGTAGCTTCTTCTAATTGGTGGTTCCTCCATAAAACTTTCACCAATAGAGTGGTCTTGATTCGTAGGAATTTTTTGCTATGATCCAGAATCTCAATCGGCTGTTCTTCATAAGAAAGATCTTGCTCCAATTGTACAACTTCTGAGCTATGTAAATGTGAAGGATCAAGTATGTACGTTCTCAGGAGAGATACATGGAACACATCGTGAACTTGAGAGAGATTCGGTGGAAGCGCCAATCGGTAAGTCACCTTCCCAACACGGTCCAGTATTTTGAAAGGACCGATATATCTAGGGCTCAACTTCCCCTTCTTTCCAAATCTCATGACCCTCTTCCAGGGAGATATTTGTAAAAACACTTTATCACCCACTTCAAACTCTAGGTCTTTTCTTCAGTTGTCGGCATAAATTTTCTGTCGACACTGAGCTTCTCTTAGGTGTTTTTGAATAGATCTGACATTTTCTGCCATTTCATCAATGAGATCGGGTCCTAATAGCTTTCTTTCCCCAACTTCATCCCAGCAAGTTGGAGTCCTTCATTTTTTTCCATAGAGAGCTTCATAAGGAGCCATCTGAATACTAGAGTGAAAGATATTATTATAAGAAAATTCCACCAAGGGTACGTGTTGATCCCAACCACCTTTGAAATCCATAGAGCAAGCTCTCAACATATCTTCTAGAGTTTGAATTGTTCTCTCAGACTGACCGTCTGTCTGAGGATGATAAGCAGTGCTGAAACTCAACTCTGTATCCAGAGTATGTTGAAGACTTTGCCAGAACATCGAGGTAAATCTCGGATCCCGATCAGATATAATAGAAAGTGGTACTCCATTCAATCTTAACAATTCCTTTACATATATCCTAGCAACCTGATCCAGAGAGAAATCCTCTCTAATAGAAATGAAATGTGTAGACTTGATAAGACGATCAACTATGACCCAGATAGCATTATTGCCTTTGGATGTTTTAGGAAGTCCTGTGACAAAATCCATATTGATGTTTTCCCATTTCCATTCGGGTATGGGTAATTGTTGTAACATCCCCTTAGACTTTTGTCTCTCAGCTTCAACTTGCTGACAAACCAAGCATCAAGAGACATATTCAGCAACATCTCTTTTCATGCCATCCCACAAGAAGTACTCTTTCAGGTCCCTATACATCTTCGTGATTCCAGGATGAATAGAGAATGAAGAACTATGAGCCTCATCTAGAAGCTCCTTCTTTAATTCCAGGATGGGAGGAACACAAACCCGATTCTTGAACTTTATTGTCCCATCACAATCAAGGTTGAATTCAGGAACATTTCTCACCTTCTTTTGTAACTCGACATCTTCTTTCTGTGCCTCATTAATCTTCACATGTATAGATGGTTGAACATTCATTTGAGAAAGATAAGATTTTTCCCCTTCCATTATAATTCCAAGATCCATCCTTTGTAAATCCATAAATATTGTATCTTTTGTGATCCTCATCATGGATAAACTAGCATGGTCTTGTCGACTTAATGCATCTGCCACCTTGTTTGCTTTCCCAGGGTGGTAATGGATTGAGCAGTCATAATACTTAATTAGCTCCAACCATATTCTTTGACGCATATTCAGCTCCATTTGTGTGAAAATATACATTAAACTTTTATGATCAGTATAAATATCACACCTTTCACCATAAAGGTAATGCCTCCAAATCTTTAATGCAAAGACTACCGCAGCTAACTACAAATCATGTGTTGGGTAATTTTTCTCATGGATTTTCAACTATCGTGAGGCATAAGCTATCACCATATCATTTTGCATAAGAACACACCCCAATCCCTTCTTGGATGCATCACTATAGATCAAAAACCTTTCTCCACTACAAGGCAGTGTGAGCACAGGTGCACTGGATAACCTTCTTTTCAACTCCTTGAAATTCACTTCACATTCTTCCGTCCAAAAAAACATAACTCCTTTCTGAGTCAACTTGGTGAGTGGATTAGATAATCGTGAAAAATCTTTCACAAAATGTCGATAATATCCATCCAAACCAAGAAAACTTCGGATCTCGATTACTGTTGTTGGTCTCGACCATCTTTCGATAACCTTTATTTTTTCTGGATCCACAGATATCCCCTCTTTTGAGATTATGTGACCGAAAAATGAAACTTTTTGAAGCCAAAATTCACACTTGGTAAATTTTGCATAAAGCTTCTCCTTTATCAGGGTCTTCAATATAATTCTCAAGTGATCTTCATGTTTTTACTTTCTCTTTGAATAGAAAAGAATATCGTCTATAAAGACCACCACAAACTGATCAAGATAGTCTCTAAAGACTCTATTCATTAGATCCATGAAGATATCAGGGGCATTAGTAAGACCAAATGGAATCACTATAAATTCATAGTGTCCATACCTTGTACGGAAAGCCGTCTTTGGTATATTCTCCCTTTTGACCCTTAAATGATGATACCCTGAACGAAGATCAATCTTGGAAAAGTATTGAGCTCCGGGTAGTTGGTCAAATAGGTCATCAATTTGAGGGAGAGTATATTTGTTCTTGATAGTGATCTTGTTATGTTCTTGATAATCAATGCAGAGTCTCATTGATCCATCTTTCTTCTTAAAAAATAGAACAGGTGCTCCCCAAGGTGACGCACTAGGGCGTATGAATCCCTTATCAAGATTCTCTTGGATTTTCTTCTTCAATTCATGCAACTCAATTGGAGCCATTCTATAAGGTGTCTTTGAAATAGGCAAAGAACCCGGTACGAGTTCTATTGAAAACTCAACATCACGATTTGGTGGAAGACCCAGTAATTCCTCCGGATAGACATCATCAAACTCCCGTACAATGGGCATATTCTTAATCGTGAGTTTCTCACCAACCATTTGAGATAAATAACCTTCATTTAGTGGAATCAAGACCCATAAGGTAGAAGGAATTTCCACTGGAAGGTTATGTTCATCCTTGCATTGATAGACGATCATAGATTGATCTGGATTATGAAATGTGACTTCCCTTCTTTGGCAATTGATATGAGCTCCATATAAAGAAAGCCAATCCATGCCAAGAATCAAATCAAATTCCACTATATGAAGGATCACAAGATTTACAGGAAGCACTTTCCCACAAACTTAGATCGGAGAAGAATTATAAACTTTTGATGCGACTGTTGTTCCATTAGGTGTTGTCACAGCTAACTCAACATCTAATTGTTGAGGTAATATGGTGATACCCTTAGAAAATTCTTCAAAAATAAATGATTGGATGGATCCAGAATCAAATAAAACATTTTCTACTTTAGAGTGGATGGTAAGTGTACCTTTCACCACATCGTTATCGTACTCCACATCGCTGATAGAAATTGCATGTGGCTTTCCTTTGTCTTTAGCCATAAGAGTTTGTTGACGTCAACCATCATCATCAACCCTTGGATTAGGGCTTTTATTGGTATAATGTCCCATCTCCTTGAACTTGAAACATTGAAGTGTAGTAGGTTCATTCTGTGTATCACTTTCATTGTTTGCATCATTAGACATATTCTTATCATCATCGTGGCATTCAAATGTCCGATGACCTTCATTTCCACATTTTAAACATTTACTTGTCCCTTTAAAACAACTCCCTCCATGTTTCTTTCCACACTTTGAGCATAAGGGAAAGCTCATCTTCTTTTCAGTGTGCTCTTTAGATTTTCCTTTGAATTCCATTTTCTTCTTCTTATCAAACCCATATGACTGATGGGTTACTCCAATCTCCATCTCAACTTTGAGAGCACATCGAACGATTTCCTCTTAGCTATTGAAGTCCCTTATGGCTAAGGCCCTTCAAAGACTTGGTTTTAAGCCACTAAATAATCGATCGATCTTACTCTCAGGTTGGATAATAATACCAGAAGCGAACCATGCAAGTCTTGTAAAATTTCCTTTATAGGTACCAACAGATTCATCATCCTTTTGCTTCATTTCAAGAAACTCTTTCTCCATCTTTGTTCGGAGAATACGAGGGAAGTACTTATTGAAAAATAAGTTCTTGAACTCATCCCATTCCATGGACTCAATTTCATCCCTTTGCCTCGTATTCTTAATAAGACTCCACCATTGATCAGCATCACCTTCCAAACGATACACTACTAAGATGACTTTATCATGCTCAGAACATTGAAGAACTGAAAATATCTTTTCAGTAGTACTAATCCATTGTTCAGCAACTAATGGATCAGTAGACCCGCTGAAAGAAGGTGGACGCTGTCTCATGAAGGATTTAACAGAATGTTGCTCCTTCCTTTGCTCGTTTGAATGTCCTGCATGATTCATAGCTTGAGAAAGTTGTGTGAGCATGGCTACATGATTTTTTATTCCATCTCCCATAACGTTTGGTTGCTCAGGGGGACAATCATTGCATTGCCCGTCACATTCCGCATTAACACGATTCCTTCGGGTTCTAGCCATTGACTAAAACCAAGAAGAATAGTGTGAACAACACTAATTATAATAGAAAAACCACATAATAAAGAATAATATTTCACACTTAAGGTCTTATCCTAGGTTATTCATGGCCATTTCTGAAACACTAAGATTGGGTTATATGATTAGACTTATCCTTAGGGTTCTTACTAAGGCTTTCACATCTTAGTTTCCAAAGGTTGACTATACCTTTCCGCTGATACCAACTATAATGACCCATACTTTACATACATTTTTATTACTTCAGAATTGAAGCCCACTTATTAAAACATATAACAAAACCATGAAAGGACCGTATAGGTATAGTGTCTTTAGAAACTGGGAAACATAAACAACTGGTTCGTAAATCATCTACTTTGCCTCCCATTTATTTCATCATATCTAGAGTCCCTTTTTGGCATATTCTACATAACAACCTTCTTCTTGACCTGGGGAAATAAAACATACAAAAGGGTGAGCTCAAATGATCAGTAAGGGTAAACAAAAGAAATATCAATCACATCATATACATAAGAACATAACTTTTGGAAATCTTAACTTGCAAAAGAGATCATAATTTAATAAAATGGGATAAATCATAGTAGTGAAATGTGATCCCAATAATCATAACGTAAAACATGAAACTTTTTGGAATACACACATAATCATAGAGAATCATTTCTTATTAGTCAAGACTCATTTCCAAGACTATCTTAGTGGAAAAAGTCCCTTTCTGAACCAAGTTCACTCCTCGTTTCAGTCCTGTTTCACTAAACCGGTATAAACTACCGTTCCAACCATGTCTATCTCATGAGATATAAAATCTTTACCCAATTCATTGGAGGGAGATATAGGTCCCACCCATCTCATAATGAAAAAATTCTTATGTGTTCCACAAAATCATAAATCATACATCATTGCATAACCCATGTAGTAAAAATGGGATTCTTAAACAACATGACATCATAAAACAATTCATATAAGATAAAGGAATTCATAAAAATATTTCCATCACAACATACTCAAATCCACGTAATAATAGGGATAGAAACATAACCCTATATTATCTTAGATGGAAAATAATTTTGATAAAACACTTAAACTCCATTCTTGAGGAAAATATCCTTTCTACTTCAAAAACACTTTTCTTTCTTAATATGTCATAAAATTTTAAACTAAAAGAATTTGATTAAAAATAAACTTGAAAACTTGTAAAGGAATCTTCTTGGAAATAATGTTTTAAAAATCCATTCATGTCGTATAAGTTAAAAAAACATTCTTCTCATACTTTTGTCGGAAAAGTAAAAAAAGTACCTCGTACGAAAAATGAAAAAAGATTCCTTTCATATCTTTTACTAAAAACTCAACAAAGGGTAAAATAGGTTTTAAAAAATTTTAGGTGGATTTAAATAAAATTACATGGATGTGGATGATAAAATACACCCCAGTAAATTCCAAAGTATAAACAATCTCGGATAAAAATGAGATTGTGATATTTCCCTTACCTTAGGTCTGATATAATTTGTACTTGTCCAAACCTCCTGTATAATGATTTAAATAATGTTATTGACTTATTACAGAATCATAATTATTTTTATGATATCATATATGGTCATATTCTTAGCTTCTTAGTAGTAATATTTTATTGCTGCTTGTTATTCGGGTGTTTATAACTTTTTGTTCTTATGCGTGTTTTGTCGAATACATTCTTATTCTTCTCTTTAGGTTATAGATACATCATTTCCAGAATGGTATTAGTATAATATATATCATATTAATTCATTCAATTCATTAATATAATCATTATGAAATGAAGATCATGTAGAACGAGTCGCATCACATCGTGGAGACGGTATTCCGTACGTACGCACGAGTGATGATATCGTTCCTATGATTGTGGAATTGTATTAGAGTGTATGTATACTATTTCTAAGTCAGTATAAATTTATAATAGTCATATATAGTCATTATTTTTACCATTATACCCATCCAAGTAAGGTGGTGGTGGAAAATAGATTACACAACGGCATGGAGACGGTATTCCGTACGTACGCACACGCGGTAATTTATTTTTCCGTAGGATGGATAGATGGTGAAATAGGGTTGTTTCATACTTATAATAACATATCATTATATTAGTGATACTGATGTTATTACTTCATAATGAAACAACTAAAGAAGAAGAAGTGGAAGAAGAAATAATGATGAAAGAATCGGGAACAGATATTACCTCTTCTTTGAAGTGCTTCTTTGAGACCTTCTTTTAGGGCACTAAAATTGGTCTTTGAAAAAGACCAGGACCTCTAGGATGTCTCTAGGGAAGTGGAGTGGAGTAATTGGCAGGGGTTGGCCGAGCTTGAAGGCTCAACGTGGTGTGATCAAGAGGGAGAGGAGGTGTCCTTTTATAAGGGAGGAGAGGGGCACCTTTGGAACAACTAAAACTATTATTTTATTATAAAGTCAAATTCGGTTTTAAAGAGCTCCAAATTGATATATTTCGAAGATAAGGTGGGGATGGGTCGAAATCCTCTCATCCAATATAATTTAGACAAGTTTAGTTTCCTATTTTAACCTTATCATTTAGATTTAACATTAAGTTAAATAATTTTACTTTTACCGTGTCTTCTTGTGTTCTTATACTATAAGGTTAATAAACTTACTATAAGCCGCCAAACGAACTCCAAGTTGTTTATAATTAATATATATAACCTTATCTAAGTCATTTGGCCGAACCTTAGATTTTTAGGAATAAAATAACAATTACTAATATAATATTTGTTTTAAAAACTATTTTATGTCAATTTTGACACTATTTAGTAATTGATTTTTGTGAAAATCATAAAAGAATGATTATTTTGAAAAAAGTTTATTAAATCAATAATAACATGTAATATTAACATATAAATTAGTGGAATTCATAAAAAGTCTCAAATTACATTTATTTTGGTGTTTATAACATCAATTATGTCAATATTTCATTAATAAGATAATTACTGCATCTTCATTGTGTCATAAATAAATTAAATTATTTAATGTCTAAAAAATTACAAATAAAATATCATTATGTAGAAAATATTTTTATCTTTCTAATTAATATTTATAGTCGAATTTATCTTATGTATAACCTTATATTAAAAATTATTTACTTATTAAATTTTGATTTTAACTATTTTATCCCTTCTTTAAATAAATTAATAATAAATGTCCTAATCTAATCCAAGTGGGCCTAAATGGTCATATTTTATTCCTAAGTTGGTTTTTGGTCGAATTAAACTTATCCAATAGAATTAGGACATGTGTTAGGGTAATAATAATATCATTTTTACCCTTAATTACCATATTTACTTTTAACCGTGGTAAAAAAAAGTAAAAAGTTACTATTCACCAAAAAATTATTTTCATCTCATTGAACCACATTTTACTTACTGACATCAACCGTGTCTCCAGGATTTTAGAAATTCCACTCCCAGAAGCGGTAAAATTAAGTTTTATGAAAAATTCTAGTTTTTTAACTACCACTTACTGGTTTCACTATTCATCAAAAATTGAAAGTTTTCAGAAAAATACCAAAATTTCACGCTAGGCTAATTTCGATATTCCGAATCCAAAACTAAAGTCAATTTTTAAAAATAAAATTTATAAAATTTCAACAAGTGGTTATTACTATTCATAACGGCTGGTTTTAATAATATTTTAATAGCATATCATTGTTTAGTGAAACTCGGTATTGTATACGACGCAAGCTATCGAGGAAGGTCGCGATTTCGTGTAAAGCAACACAAGCAGGTGTTGTGTGTAGAAAAATATTCCTTTGACGATTTATATAACATAAAAGTCTCGGGTGTTACAATAATGCACTATAATCCTCCCACAGTTTATGAGGCAAGCCCTAGAGGATTCTTCATAGTGATGTATTTGTGGGTATAATAGTTTAGTACTAATGACTAAAATAATAAATTAATGAATGAATGAATGATAGAATTAATTAATTAATTAATCCACTAAATTTACCTTCAATGACCATTTTTTCCAAACTCATCAATCTAACTTCTATTTGGTCATTCCTAAAGTAATAATCACCTTATAGACTCAAAATTGGTTAAATATCAGATCCTAGCTCCCTACTAAGAGTTATCCCATTACATCTAAGAAATATTTATAATGTAATAAAAAATATATTTAATATTTTCATCAAACAAATTCTAGGTACACATGCCCAATGAATATCACACCATCACCACAACTGGCTTTGGAAATATATGTCAAATATTTAAAATTATTGTAGAGAAAATACAAGGTCTCTACATTATTTCCTCCAACATGATTTTCATTCATTAAAATAAAAAATTCAAAAAACATATAATTATATGACTTAATCTGGATCATCATCTCCAAGGACTTTCCCACATGTTCCCATACTACCAAAACACATGAACCAAAGGGATGGTCCACCCATGCGTGGTTCTCTCTTGTCAAACCTCAGTCTCCGTCAGGTACTCTAAAAAGTGGCTCCACCATTGAGGTCTATCTAACCCTTGTTGATGAAATTTAAGGGTTAATGCATGTATGTTCTCTGTTTTGACTAATTGTAGAAGTTTTTACCCGCTCCCACTAAGGGGGTAGGGAAGAGTAGTAAGGAACCTCTCCAATCCTGTTTAATATCTCTAATTGATTCATAAAACTTTAGGATAGCTTACCTATGCAACCGAACTTTTATAATCCTCATCATCAGGAAACTCTCATGAAAATTTTGTATCCATGAATCAACATAATGGCCATAATACTATGATCTATTTTAGGTTTCTTCTTACTTTGATCAATCCTTATCTTCTCACAGATGACCTGGACTATTCTCCATCATCACATACACAAACTCATAAACCATAACATATGTATCAAAAATATATATCTAGCACAGGGGTGACCTGAATGGTCTTTCATACATGGCCTAAAAAGGTTCCTTAATGATATAAGAGTAGCAGTTGTTGTTTAACACAATCTCTACAGAGGTAAATTGATCCTTCCAGATCTAGCTAATGTTTTTCTTTGAATCCATCAACATATTCTCCATCACAGGGATAATGTTCGACGAATTTACATCTATATGGTGGTGAAATAAAACACTAATCCTTATTTGGGAACTTAATTATTCCTAAATTCCTCTCCACATTCCTGATGTAAACCCTGTGTCATGATTAGAGTCATTAATCGATGGAAACCAATGATGTCGAATAATCTCCAGTACATTCATCTACCCCAAAATCATTATTGAACTATTCTCCCTACTAGTAATGAAGTGTGATGACATCATGAGTAAAGAACCTATAACCTTGATGGAATCACATCCCTTCACATTCCATGGAATCCATCTCATAATTTCCCTTGATATGATATCCCACTTTAAATCTAGGATCATAATGGGTTTCATCAATTTTTTTGGAACATGGTGCTTAGCCTTTACCCACTGATAAGTGAGGCACCATAAGATGATCTTATCCATGATCTGCCACATTTAGATCCAAAAAACTAAAATTTATGATCTTTGTACATCATTCCCACACATAGATATACAACCAGGGGTGAAGCATTAATAATTCTCATAAACTCCTCCCTCATCATGATTGGAACCACTATCTGTCACAGGAAAATGATGGGAATATTTCCTCCTTTAGTATATCTATCTATAAAATCTATTGTGGATATCTATTCATGAAATAACTCACAATCAATGCCTCTTAGCTTTGACTATATCACATGTTCGAGAAGTGAAGGGGTCAAAACCATCAACTGAACATATTTTGAATGCTCATACTCCACTAATGTTATATACAAGGAACAAAACATTATAGAAAGCTCATGTACAAAGATATCCTGATAACTCTTGTAAGTTAATTAGTTAATATATTTCCCTTTCCTCTAAATATAGTCTATCTTGATGTAATAGTTTTTTACAAACTCTAACATGTACTAATATATCATGATCAATTATCTCTACATGAAGATGTACCAAAGGATTTGTCGGTCTGAGTAAACTAAATCAAACTCTCATAGAATTTACTGCCTCCACATCATAAGGGAAAGTCTACTACTTCAATATATAGCTCATGAGTTTCATATTTATTATTGTGGGGTCTCTACTACCTTGATCTTTATTTGATAACTACATGTTGTTGCATCATTGAAACCCTATTCCCATCATTTAATGAATGATAATACACAAAATCATCCTCTCCCTCATATGGTTGTCTCAAGACAAGAGATATAATAAGCCTTAACCTCATCTCCTCGAAGACATTCATGGACTACTCAATCAATGTAAATGTTTTCCCTTTTCACATCACAGTTTTTAAAGGGGATGCGGTCCAATCTAATTCTACCAAAACCACTTATATTACCCCTCCAATATAATAGTGATATTAGATTATAATTTTTTCTTTTTTGTCTCATAATAAATCATTGTATTGATCTTTTTTGGGTCCATGAATAAACTATTCTTAGAAATGATATCCCTAGAATGTGATCCTAATCGATGCAAAATTGGAACTTCCATGGCATTCCATAATTCTTATGATCTCAAAGAAAACATAGAACTGTCCGGATGTACACTGAATTATCATCCTATCAGGCAGATTATATGAGTACGTAATTGATGAGGAAACCCAAAAACTTCCCAATGTACAACTGGAATATCTGGTTCATCAAATTTATAAACATTGTAGGGAATTTACTATTCCAAAGGGAACCTTAAAAAATTCAATATCCATGGATTAATTATAATGAATTAATTGTAATATCAATCATGTGAACCCTTAACAGGTGGGAGATATACTTATGACTGATCTTTGAGAACCATATTGTGCATCACCACTAGACAAAGAGGTCTTCAATCCATGACAAGGTTTATTTTTTATTTATTATGGCCATGTTTAGGAGAAATATAATCCATAGAAATCCAGAATCCCCTAAAATCATATTTCAATAAAAACATAGGGTTTCCCATGAGAACACACTAGTTATTATGAATCTATACAACTATTTACAATTCAACCACACCACTGGCTCTTGATGGCCCACACAGTCATCCGATGTGAAAACACAAACATAAAATCATCCCCAGTGCAAGAATAAGTAGAGGACCATCACATAATGGGGAGTTAAAACGGGTACATCATCTGACACAAATAGAAATTGTGGGATCTAAAAGGTTATTGCATCTATTATTCCAAGGGTAATACTATCCACCTGATAAATGTTTTTTAACCTCCTAAAAATGAGCTCATCCTGGTCTATCATGGGATCACTCCTCCACAAGTCAGAAAAGTCTATTCCACAATCTAGAAGCATTCCCAAAATCACTAATAGATAGAAAAAATGCAATGATGTCCAGTGATCAGTCTATACTGAGGAAAACATCATAGTATTTCACTACAACTAAGTAAATAATTGTGGTGAGGATCTACATCATCATAGAGTAAAGTCATCCTATCATCAGTAACATGCGTCCACTGATCCTCTCTGTAAGTCCTATAATGGATTGTTCAATAATAATGGCCTCCTATGATATCTATAGTTCCTCATAATAAAGCTATACATAGGGAAAAGTGAATCTCAAAATCGCACTGAAAACAATAGTGGGGGTAGTAGTGATAGAGATCATACATCGAACCACACTCGAGGATCACGGCTTGATGCACCATCTGTTCAATGAATTTTAATTCCCATACATGCATGTTCTCTTCATCCATTGTCGGATATAAAACCTCATCACATCTTCAAAAACAAAAATTGGATATAAAATGCACTCATCCTCCACCACATTAAACTATCTCTTATAGGTGGCACTAACTCACCCTCATTATTTTAAATCGTGTCACAAGGACACATCTCACTGGGGGAAGTTTCCATGTTCCTCACATATCCAATATCTTGTGAAAAAAGTTGTGTCACATTAATATACTAACACCCATTTTTTTACAAGAGAGGTCTCACTACACAGATCTCCATCAGAAGGGGGACCTATCTGAGCAAGATATCGAATCAATTGGCTCCTTCCTAACCTCCACCACCTGATAAGGGAGTCTATATCAACACCACACCTGAGAGATCTCTATTTCTCAAGCCTGAAATTTACACTCATCCTAAGATCATCATATTATTGTAACATCAGAACCAACCATTAAAATATGAAGGGAGATAGTTATGAGAACAACAATACAATTAGTTAGGATTTGAACAAGTCTAAAAACTCGAATCATAGACTAATGCCAATACTCTACTAGAATGGAAACTTTCTCATCACAAAACCGAAGTGGCCTCTATCACTATAACTCTGAGTGTTCACTAAGCCTACATAAATTCTATGTTTATTATGCTGGTACCATTTATACCTTGAGAGGTGAATGTTCTAAAACCTTCCCTCATGGAAGAAAAGATCCCATTATATAGACTGTGAATTGGGTCCTCATCTCTCATTGGATTGTATTCATATTCCTTAAATGGTTAAATTTTGTTTTATATATTTACGAAGGAATATTGAAATAGATAAATACATACCATGATAAAATGATAATATATATATATACATCATAATGAAGATATGTATCATAAATAACACTAAAAGACTATATCTTATATGATGCATGTACAATTGATAACTTCAATGAATGTATTAGTATGGCGAGTTGATAGGGAGGTAGTCAAGGTCCAAGTAAATGGATATACCAACCACCCATACCAGCACTCAATTTGTTCACTAGAGAACCACAATATAGAAATATTAACATTGATGCCTTAATTCCCAATCAGAACAACATAAGGGTTCAAATCTAGACAACATCCCATGCTATGATACCAATATTTCATATCCCAACCCTAACTGGGGATTTAGCTGCATCTACCCCAATCTCACATCTATAGGCCAGGGGTGATAAGTACTGAAAGAAACCATTTTTAAATCTAGAAAGTAACCCTTTATTTTCTATATATTTATTTATTTTGGAACTGACATAGAGTCCCTTTGAGGTTATAAATGATTCATGGGTGTTAGGGGATTTTTAGGAGATTAGAACCATGGAATGTGGAGAAACCCCCTTTTTGGAATAGTTACAAGGAACTTTGTGACTGACCACACACGACATCTTGTAACCAAGTGGGGAAGTCCATTGGAATAAGTTGGGTGCATAATGTTCCCTAAATGTGTGCCAGGGACTGCATGCCCAAGTGGGATGTCTATAGTTTTGTAGAAGATATATATCCCTTTCTATTGTATGAATTATGTAACTGTGTAGCCTAACTATTTGGTTACCCTTTTTCATTTTTTATTCATGCACTATTGGCTCATGTATTGGAAAAACCTATATCAAAATTGTGCACCTATATTTTTTATGGAAATTGATAAAATTCGATTAAGGTTATTTTTAACTCATCCCTTCGTCTTGGGAACATTTCAACTGACATCATTGACCCTTTTCCCCCTTTTGAGCTCCCAAAACCTATTTCATATGTTTCTATCTCGAGCTATGATCTAATATATGATTCAATACTCAGTCATCACGTTGGATGTTCATCAGTGTATACTTCATTTCATTTGAGTAACTTGTAGTTTTTCTTCTCCATGAAGATGTTATTTTGATGTTGGATCATATGACCTATTTTCTTGGTTTTGATAAATTATTCATATTTCTTATGATCCATGACAAACTAAAGGCTGATACTAAATGAGTAATGTTCTATGAGTATGGTGTCGTCCAAATTTACCCAAGTTTTAAGGGTCAAGCAGTCGCTTGCAGTGTAGCTTGGGTTCGTCGAATCCTCAGAGACCTAAGAAGAACCTTTAGACACTAAATAAAAAGACATTGATTTTTGGATATGAAGTGGCCAACTTGTCTTTATTTTAGATGGTTTTAAAATTGTACTAGAATATCTATGTGAATTCAAATTATGAGAAAATGAGTTGAACCTAAGTTATTGCTCGGGGTGGATTGAATGAATTCCTTTTTAACGATTTTAATTTCATTAGCTTGAGAAGGATTCATGAAATGAATTCAAACTAACCTCATAACATACTTATTAAACACCTTCACAACACATGCTAATCACCTATACACTTGTATGATCATTTTCATGAGCACTCCAAGGTAAAGGATCTAATTAGCACATGAAAGTGGGTTGAATAAATTCCATAAGGAAGAGGAAGAATAAAAAGCATTGAATGAATGAAACTCAAATAAAAGAAATTCATAAAATTTAGAGAGAGAAAAATAACATTTAATCCAGCCCCTAGTTACTCCCTTGAATCAACCCATAAACGAGTTAGCGCTCCATCGATGAAAAGTTCTCAACAGAAGTGGGAAGTAGACTTATGAGAGTGGAATTGAAGAAGTAAAAACAACAAAAATAACGATCACTCAACCGTTGTGTGAACAAAATCACAAGGTTTGGTGTGAAAAAGTTCACACCTTGAGGAAATGGTATCAAGGTGATATGAATAAGAACAGAACAATGGAATATGAAGAACTTTTATTGAAAACTAAGGTTATTCGTACAACTTACATAGGAAGGAAAAATACTACAAAGGCAATTTGTCATAATAACATTACAATCAAAAAAAGATCCAGGATCCTTCAAATACTCCACCACTACTGCCTTAAATTGGAAATTTGGAAGTCTTTGGCCAATACCCCATCATCTCATGTGCCTTTAATTAATTGTGTTGGGTAAAGGTGGGTGGACAATTAATGGAGATGTGACTTTTGAATTCTTGCCCCGAAGTGGCATCCAGCTTGCATCCACCAGAAAGACTCACAGAAAGGACCTTCTAGAAGGCAGAATTTGAGTGGGACATAATAGACTTAATTGAATTCCCAGATGTCCTCTAACATCTTGTAAACTTTTATCCCAAAATAATCAGCCGTTATCGAGATATGAGTTAAATGGTGGGATGTTTTTCTGGGATGCAGAATCTGGCCCATAATTGCATATTCAACTTCGGCCTCCTTAATCACCACCATTTATGATGAATTAGCACTATCTTCAGAAGAATGGTTTGTTTCATTATATTTCTTCTATCCTCCAATGTAATTTGGACTTCATTGGGCCTGTATTGTGGGCCAAACATTCTCATCAATGGGATGATATCGAATGTTCCTTATCCATAATTGTTTCCTTTCATCGCCAAATATCCCCATCATCCATTGTGAATCCTCCATTGATCCCTCAATGAAATATGTTCATATTTAAGTTTATATACATTTCCCAAAATATCATATTTAAATTTGGATAATTACATTCTTTAAAATAATATGAAACATTGAGCCTAAATTGGTGCATATTAGGCATGAAGTGCACAAATGATGAGAATGGATGTTCAAAATTAAATTCCACTAACTCAGCCCCATAATATCAAAAATGAACATTTAATACCATTAAAATTTAATCAAAATATGTGTTTTTATTCGATAATCACACCCCCCCCAACTTGAGTTTTGCTAGTCTCGAGCAAAATATATCTCACAAAAATGAAATTTGAATGACCTTTTCGAAAAACATTTTAACACACATTTTTCTCACCCAAATATCTCATACCAAAAAATTATGAAACCCATCAAAATAATTTAAAACAATATATTTACATTGGCATATCTTAATCCCAATCCCATTCCTTTGTTCAAATTCATCGCCATATTTCATCCAAATTCAATTAAGCATGATGAAGTGTTGCGCATCACAATAGACATGGGGGTTCATTTTAATTTGAGGGAGAAATGTTGGAAGCACTAGGAAAAGTAAAATTTTAATAATAATATGAGTAGTCATTTTTTTATTTTATTTTTTTTCTTTTTTCATTTGTTTTTTGAAAATTTTCCATGGTAATTGAAATTGAACTCAATCGAGTCAACCCTTATAGCAAGACTTTGCTGATGACTCCCAGGCTCAAAGACCATAGGGCACCAAGTGAAGCTCACATACTCATGAGTCATCTCGAGTTAACTCAATTAAAAACAATTACCACAAATCATGATAAAATACCCATCTTCGGGCCAGACAACTATGGAGTCACAATCGCCAAGTGCCGAAAGCCACACATTAGGTCAATTCATTTCTCTACACGCAATTGATTTTTTTTTGAATACTCGTGTTAAAATTAAAATGATCACCAACCCTATTCCATTTATTATGGACTCCAAGAACTCAAACTAATACCCCACAATATAAAGGACGTGTATTGTATTTTTTTTAAATAATTGGATGAAAATATAAATGGTGAAAAATCACATCGGACAACTGCACATTCCATTATCTATGCACATGAACATAAACTTTCATTAAAATCAGAATCAAGGCATGCCAAATTATTTGATATCCACTTTTAGAGTTTGTAATGTGTGTTATCATGTTCAAGGTTAATGACATTTTCCCTTCCACACATTTTCATCTCCCCCCCCCAACTTAGAATAACACTGTCTTCAGTGTTTAATGAATTCAAACATAGAAGGGGTAGGATAGAAGTTCAACAAAGAAATTGAAAATGAAAATTATAGAATGAAGTATCCTGGTGGTTGATGTTGAAAATGCATCCCCCTATCTCCCTTCAGTTTTGGTTTGAGTCCCAATGGCTTAGAACGTTGTGACCAGCTTTTCCCAATGTCTATGACATGCCTCTATTTTTTAAAAGTATTTATAATTTTTTGTATTTTTTGAACCTAAAAAAATATAAAAAAACATAAACGGATGATACATTGTCTTCACTTAAATTTCTAGGTAAGGTATTACTCAGGGATCACACCACGTGACACAGATGAATATGGTTCTCCTCTTTCATACCCACCCTTAATCATAAATTAAGAATAGGTCAACAATATATTTTTTTAAAATACCTACAAAAACATAAAATAAAATAAAATAAACGAATGATACATTCTCTTATTTATATTTTATGGTTAAGGTATTACTCCGAGATCACACCACATGACACAGATGAATATAGTGCTTCGCTTTTATACCCATCCTTACTCATAAAAGAGGAACATGTCAACAGTCTATTTTTTAAATAACAAAATGAGGAAGAAGGAAACAAAAAATGATTCACAATGATTAGAAACATGAAAACCATGGGTTGCCTCTCATGCAGCACTTTTGTTTAATGTCATTAGCCCGACATGGATCTTAAATCTATCAATTTTTTCCTGGTTCATAGGTTGGCTCTATTAATTCAACCAATATTTCTTGTTTATTGAATGATTCAATGAATGGTTTTAAACTATGACCAATGACCTTAAAAATTCTACCACTTGTGGGATCCTGAATCTCTACTGCCCCATGGGGGTACACATGATGCACTATGAATGGACCTGACCATCTAGACCTTAACATTCCCAAGTGTAAATGATGTTTTGAACTATACAAGAGCACAGATTTTCCCAGTTCAAATTGTTTTACATTGACATTCCTAGATTGGTATTCTTGAACTCTATATTTGTTTATCCTTTAATTTTCATAAGCCTCCATCCTAATTTCATCAAGTTCATTAAGATCTAATTTCCTATTTTCTATAGCTAAAGAAATGTCAAAATTCATTTTCTTGATTTCCCAAAATGACTTATTCTCAATTTCAACCGGTAAATGGAATGATTTTCCAAAAACCAACCTATATTTTGACATTCCTAGGATGGTTTTGAATGTCATGTGATATACCCAAAGATCATTCAAGAGTTTCTCATACCAATCTTTCCTAGAGGGGTTGATAGTTTTTTCAATAATTTACTTAATCTCTCTATTTGCTAACTCAACATGACCATTGGTTTGAGGATGGTACGCAGTGGAAACATTATGATAAATTCTGTACTTAGACATGAGTGAAGAAATTGGGAGATTACATAAATGGGTTCCTCGATCACTAATTATAGCCCTAGGAATTCCAAATCGAGAAAATATATGATCTTTCAGAAATCAGATCACAACATGATGGTCATTGGACTTGGTTGGAATGGCTTCAACCCATTTTGATACATAATAAATAGCTAAGAAGATGTTGAGGTATCCCTTAGAGTTTAAAAAGGGTCCCATGAAATCAATTCCCCAACAATCAAAGATTTCAATGACTATAATGGGAGTGAGGGGCATTTTATTTCTTTTGGTAATGGATCCTAATTGAATACACTGAGGACAAATTTTGCAGAATTGGAATGAATCCTTAGTGAGGTTCATCCAGTATAAACCAATTTTTAGGACCTTTTTAGTGGTTTTATTTCTAGAAAATTGGCCTCTACATTCCTCTCCATGACAAAATATTAGAATGGACTCTTGCTCAGACTCAGGAACACATCTCTGGATGATTTGATCAGGACAAAACTTGAAGAGGTAAGGATCATAAAACACATAGTGTTTGACATAAGAAATGAATTTCCTCTTAGGTTGGGTCCCCAGGTATTTTGGAATGTCACCCATCACAAAATGGTTTGCTATGTCAACATACCAAGGGTAATCACTCACTGAATAGAGGTGCTCATCGGAAAATGAATCAGACACAGAGAGGTGGTGTGAGTTTTCTTTGAATTCCATCCTAGAGAGTTGATCAGCTACAACATTTTCCACACCCTTTTTATCCTTAATGGTTAAATTGAACTCTTGAATAAGAAGGACCCACCTAATCAATCTAGCCTTGGAATCTTGTTTTTGGAAAAGGTATTTTAGGGCTGAATGGTCAGTGAAAACAATGATGGTTGATCCTAAGAGATAAGACCTTAATTCTCTAAGGCAAAGAAAATAGCAAGAAACTATTTCTCAATGGTGGTGTCATTTATTTGTTCATCATTTAATGATTTTCTAGCATAAGCAATGACACATGGAGTTTTGTCTCGTCATTTTCCTAAGACTGATCCTACAGCGAAGTCACTTGCATCACACATGAGCTCGAAAGGAATTTTACAATTTGTATATTTCGTGATAGGTGGAGATATAAGAGTTGACTTGAGTGTATAGAATGATTCCTCACATCTTTCTATCCATAAAAATGGAGCATCTTTTACCACTAGATCACAAAGTGGTCAAGAAATAGAGCTGAAATTCCTAATGAACCTTCTTTAAAAACCATCATTTTCTAATAAAAACCTCACTTCCTTAATATTTTTAGGATAAGGAAGGTTACAAATGATTTAAACCTTAGCTTTATCAATTTAAATCACTCTACCAGATACCAGATCACCTAGAACAAGTCCTTCCCTTACCATGAAATGGAATTTTTTACAACATGGTATGAGATTCTTATCCTTGAACCTTGACAAAACCTATTAAACATTTAGAAGGCATCCCCCAAAAATATCCTCAAAGATGGATAAGTCATCCATGAAGACATCTAAACAATCCCCCACTATATCTGAGAATATTCCCATCATGCACTGCAGGAAGGTACGAGGGGCATTACATAACCCAAAGGGCATGCGCTTGAAGGAAAAAGTTCTGAATGGACAAGTGAAGGTTATTTTTCCTTGATCCTCTAAGGAGACTTTGATTATATTATACCCTGAGAATCCATTTAGGAAAAAATAGAATTGATGACCTTCCACTCACTCGAGGACTTGATCAATAAAGGGTAAGGGGAAATGGTCTTTCTTGGTACATGATTTGAGATTCCTATATCCAATACATACTCTCCATCCACTACTGACCCTTTTTGGAAGCATCTCTCCATCCTTGTTGGTTATTACTGTGATTCCAAACTTCTTTGGAACCACATGGATTGGGCTAACCCACTCACTCTCAGTTATAGGATAAATGATAACAGCTTTTAACAATTTCAAAAGATCTTTTCTCACGACTTCCATGAGATTAGGATTGAGTCGCCACTGAGGTTGATGACATGGCTTTGACATGGATTCATGAACAATTCTAGAGTCCCGATAAGTTGGCTAATCCCTGGAATATCAGATACGGTCCATCCAATGGCTTTCTTGTGTCTCCTATGGACATCTAGAAGCATCCTCTCATGATCAGATTCAAGAGAGGAAGAAATGAAAAAAGGAAAAGATTGATTGTCCCCTAAGAACGCATAATTTAGTGATGAAGATAATACCATAAATTCAAGATCTGACTGATCATCACTTTCCAATAAAGGATGAGACTTTGTATTGAACTCAGTTTCTTTGTTCAGATTTCTTGAAAAAATTGGTTCCTTGTGAACAGATTTTCCATCCACTAAATTTTCCAGAGTAGTGTCATGAATGGGTATTGACTGAATGTTATTGATTTCAACAATGGTATTATTTATTAATGATTCTATAAATTCATCAACAGAGCTATCTGAAAGAGATTCAATCCAAGGAGACAAATTTCCCTCATGTGAACAAAAAAAATCAATCTCTTCTTGACTTAAACATCTTTCGCTAATTCCTTGATGTTCCTTGAGTTCAATATCATCACTACCAATCCAATTAACCTCATGTATATCTTAATCATCCCCAATTTGAGAGTTTTCATTGTAGATGTTCATGTCTAGTCTCATGTTTCAAATGGTGATGGTCATGTTCCCATTTCGGACTCGAATAACAGAGTTGATTGTTGCAAGGAAGGGACGACCAAGGATGATTGGGGTTTTCTCCCTAGGACATAAGATTGGGTGATTTTCCAGAATAATGAAGTCATCTGGGTAAATGAAATTTTCAACATTCACCAAAACATCCTTTAAGATCCCCTTTGCAACTCGAACACTGCGATCAGCAAGTTGAAGAGTGACAGATGTGGGTTGGAGTTCTCTGAGACCTAACTGACAATACATGGCATATGGAATGAGGTTCACACTGGCTCTTAGATCACACAAGGCTTTAACAACTTTGTTCTCTCCTAGTTCAACATTTATTTAAGTTCATCCTAGGTCTTTCATCTTTGGATGAAGGGTTCCTTGTATTGTTGTGCTAACATTTTCTTCCAGAAGGACTTGGTTCTTATGTGAGAATTTCCTTTTAAATGTGCATATTTCCTTAAGTTATTTTGAGTATGTACGAATGGTTTTAATGTAATAGAGGAGTGGAATTTTTAACTTGACTTGTGAGAATATTTCCCTCAATGTTTCACTCAATTCAGACTTGGTTTTTCCCCTCATGCGTTGAGGAAATAGGGCAGGTTGTGGGGTTGTTTTTGGAAGAGTTGTTTTGTTCACATTTTAATTAGTTTATTCAGTTTTTCTTGTGTTTCACTTCAATTTTCATTAGATTTTGAATCTTCAAGTGGTTTTTGAACTATTTGTTCAGGTTTCTCAATTGATTTCCCACTTCTCAAAATTGTCACAACCTTTAGTTGTTCATGATTTGTTTGAGTGCAACATGTCTCTCCCCTTGATGATTGTTATGGAATGGCCTGTTTGGGCATGGGTGCCTTTCCAGTTCTAATGTATTAATGTTCTTGTTTAAGGGATGATAATTATAAGTTCATTTTGTCCATTTTTTTACACAACTGTTCAAGGATTGGAAGAGGGACAGATTGGGTGGGGGATTTTGTTGGTTGGTTTATCCCAGGAGGATACTTTGGGTGCGGGATGGGTTGTTGGTATTGGATAGGGGGATGTTGGTATTGGACTGGTTGTTATTGGAATTGGTTATTGTATTGAAAATTTTGTGTAGGAGAGGGGCTTGGTCCACGTGGTTGGCTTGGTTGTTGGTTATCATTCCAACAAAATCCCGGGTGGTCATTATACCTTAGTTTGAATGTGTTTTATTATTGGGGATTTTGAAAGTTTAGGGCATTGACTTTAGCAGGTGTTCCTCCTAGAAGAACATCTTTTCTGGATGTAATGGTTGGGTAGTTGTCCGTTTTATGGTCATGTTTGTCACAAATTGGGAAAATAGGGTCTAAAGTTTTGATTTCATGTATTTTTCTAAGCTCTATCTCTTCAACCTTCATAGTGAGTGCTGCAAGTTTATCCCTAAGGATTTCATCTTCTCTAACTGTATGATTTCTAGTAGTTCTTTGTGGATTTTCAGAATAAGGTGATGTTCTCCATGTTTTGTTTTGTTCAGCAAGGATTTCTAGATACTCGTAACCATCATTTGGGGATTTGTTTTTAAAGGTCCCATTACACATCATGTAAATGAATTGTTTGTTCCCTAGACCCAACTCTTCATAGAAAATTTTCACTTTTCCAAGAATATAAAAACCATGGTGTGGAACCAGGTTTCGGGTATCATTGAACCTCTCCCCTGTTTCCTAGAATGACTCTCCCTATTTTTCAAAAAATGTTTTGGATCCTCTTTTTTAGTGCAATGGTTTTGTGATGGGGGCTGTTTATTTTGTAAAATTCTCTTTGCATTTTGTACCAAGAGTGGATTGATGAAGGTCTCAGATTACTTAACCATCTATTTGCTTGATCATTAACTGAGAAAGGAAAGAGACTCATCTTAGCTGACTCAAGTTGATGTGGAGAGCATATGGTTTCAACAATGTCATTGAAATCCTCGACATGAAGGTAAGGCATTTCTGACTCCATCCCATTGAATGTTGGAAGGTGGTTTAGGAAATGAGGTTTAAAGACATAGTGGTAATCTCCTATGGTATCATGACTAATGTAAGAGGGTGCATTGGTCCAAGTAGGTGTAAGTTAGTCATTCATGGTTTGATCGGCTGCATTCCCCAAATTTGAGCCTGCCTCATTTGGATTTCCATTTCGGTTCCCACCTGGGTTTATGAGTTGGTTTCTTTGAAAACCCTCCATTAAAATTGACTCAATCATTGAATCTGGGGTATTAGGAATATTATTATCCAATAGTGTACTTGACTCCCCTATCCTAGTACATTCCACCCTAACTAGTCTGTTTCTGTTATTGCGGGTGTAGGCGGACATGCACCAAAAGAAAAAAAACGAGAAAAGGGAAAAGATAAGAGATATTGGTTGAGAATAGAATAATGGGGGTGAGGAAAGAAGGTTTTGGTCAATGAAACGTACTTGGTCCCTGAAAACAAGCACAAAATTTGGTGTCGCAAAAATTTACCCAAGTTTTAAGGGTCAAGCGGTCGCTTGCAGTGTGGCTTGGGTTGTCGGATCCTCAAAGACCTAAGAAGAACCTTTAGACACTCAATAAAAAGATATGGATTTTTGGCTATGAAATGGCCAACTTGGGTTGATTTTAGATGGTTTTAAAATGGAACTAAAAGATCTATGTGAATTCAAATTAGGAGAAAATGAGTTGAACCTAGGTTATTGCTAGGGGTGGATTGAATGAATTCCTTTTTTACGATTTTTATTTCATTAAATAGATAAGGATTCATGCAATGAATTCAAATTTACCTCATCAATTACTGATTAAACACCTTCACAACACATGCTTATCACCTATACACTTGTAGGATCATTTTCATGATCACTCCAAAGTAAAGTATCTAATTAGCACAAGAATGTGGGGTGAATAAATTCAATAAGGAACAAGAAGAATAAAAACCATTTAATGAAAGAAACCCAAATAAAAGAAATTAATAACATTTAGAGAGTGGGAAATAACATTCAATACATCCCCTAGCTACTCCCTTGGATCAACCCATAAAAGAGATAGCCCTTCATTGATGACATGTTCTCAACGAAAGCGGGAAGTAGACTTACGAGAGTGGAATTGAAGATGTAAAAACGAAAAAAATAACAATCACTCCACCATTGTGTGAACCAAATCACAATGTTTGGTGTGAAAAATTTCATACCATGAGGAAAAATTATCATGGTGATATGAATAAGAACAGAACAAGAGAATAAGAAGAACTGTTATAGAAAACTAAGGTAATTCGAACAACGTACATGGGAAGGAAAAATGCTACAAAGACAATTTGGCATAATAACATTACAATCAAAAAAAAGCTCAAAGATCCTCAAAATACTCAACCAATTCTGCATTAAAGAGGAATTTTGGAAGTATTTTGCCTATCCCCAATCATCCTATGTGCCTTTAATTAATTTTTTTGGGGAATGGTGGGTGGAAAATTAATGGAGATGTGACTTTTCAATTCATTCCCTGAAGTGGAATCCAGCTTCCATCCACCGGAACAAATCACCAAAAGGACCCTCTACAAGCCATAATTGGACTGGGCCATAGAATACATAAATGAATCCCCTAATATCCCCTAACATACTGTAAAATTTCAGCCCAAAATAATAATCCGTTCGTGAGATATGAGTTAAATGGTGGGGTGTTTTTCTGGGCCACAAAATCTGGCCCAGAATTGAATCTTCAAACTGGGCTGCCTTAATCAGCACCATGTAAGATGAATTAGCAATACCTATAGACTAATGGTTTGTTACTATATATTTCTTCTATCCTCACATAAAATTTGGTCTTTATTGGCCCTGTATTGGGGTCCCCACATTCTCATCAGTGGGATGATATCCAATCTACCTTCTCCAGAATTGTTTCATTTTATTGCCAAATATCCCCATAATCCTTTATGAATACTCCATTGATCCCTGAATGAAATATGTTAATATTTAAGATTATATACATTTCAAAAAATATAAAATTAAAATAATGATAAATAGATTCATTAAAATCAGATGAAACATTGGGCCTAAATTGTTGCATATTAGGCATGAAGTGCACAAATGATGAGAATGGATGTTCAAAATTAAAATCCTCTAACTCAGGCCCATAAGATCAAAAATGAAAATTTAATACCAATAAAATGTAATCCAAATATGTGTTTTTATTTTCTAATTAGATAATATAGTATGTGGTCTATAAATCATCCATATTTGTTCATTTTAAAAATTTTGGTAGGGAGTGTGTGTGGATTTCATCAGGTGTGTCCTATTAATATTCATGTGACTTTCTTATAATCATCTTGATCATACAATATATCCCCTTCCAAATATCACCTTCATATATTTGGATGTTGATACCACAATGATTTTAATCTAATGTATAGTGTTTACGTAAATATTCAATTAGTGAATTGTTATCTTCATATACACAATCGTTCTGGTGTATAATGTACTTCCCCAATTAATGGTAATGCCTTCCATAATAAAATAAATTATGTCTTGAAATGGTTATTCCGTGAATATTTTAATTTTCTTGGACACTTATAAGGCAAGTGATTCAATTATGTCACAAATCACAATTATAATTGGAATGTTTGTATATATATAAATATATCACTGTGAATATTTTTATGGAAATGACTTAATTTGATGCATGTCTATATTGTAAATTATCATAACAATATAAGTATCCATAGAGAACCTAATTAATGATTATATATCTTAAGGATTAATTTTTTTTTCATTTCTAGTGTTGACTTGTCATGTTATTGAAAGGAAACAACTTGAACCCAATGACTTTTAAAATGAAATGAGTAATATAAGGAATAATTTATTAATGAATCAATTATATGGTTCATAATTCTAATTGACCAATTCACTATTATAAGAGTGTTCAAACATGATCCATCCTTGGATTCTTGAGAAACATCCTTGAGCACTCATTGATGCTGTTTCGATTAATGGAAGTCAACTACTATAGATGATACCGAACTTGGATCCCAATACATATCTACCAGTGGATTTTTGACATGACAATGTAAGATCCCTAAATTATAATTAAAGGATTACATGAATTCAACCAATGGGTCTATCATAACGTCTAAACACGTGAGGAAACGTGGACATAGGCATTGGGAATTTGCAATGCTTATTCTGTTTTACTTTGGTTTAATTTCTTGGACTCAATCATAAACATATTACAGTGATATGCCTTTGGTTATTCCCTCATTGATTTCATGTGAACACTTTCCATACAAGCTGCAGATTATTACTAAGTTGGTGTGACCCCTGAGGTCATGGATTCCTTGGATATTACCTTGGATACTCTTCATTATTACCTCCATTATAGGATTTCATGTTATATTGTGAATCCTTTAAAATTAATATCATATCATGATGTTATTTTTGGTTACATATCACATGAAATATTATAAAAACATAACATAACTGAAAGGAATAAATGATCCAATGTTCAGAAAAAGTACTAGCAAAGGCTGAAGCAGGTATCTGTGTATTTACATTACCATGTATCTTTATTTTTATACATGCATGCCTTCACACTATTTCATTTTGTTTTACATGGATTAAAAGTTATAGAATTCATTGTAGGTGGCATATTGGGTTTAATCTCACACCCTATCAGGGACGCCATTAGAACTGTTTAATATTACAACTATGAAGGTATTGATAAATGGAATCACACCTCTATGGAAATATGATATTTCTTGCTATAATAGGATGGAACTGGGTTTCAGATGACCAAGATGGTGCTCAGGATGGCTAGAGAGTTATTTTATTCGTTTTAATCTTTTGTATTTCATGTTTTTCCTATTACCAAATATACATAATTTTCAATTTCAATGATACATGATATGCATAATCATCTTTTTTTAGTTGTGGAGGGTTACTGGTCTAATGTTTATAGTGATTTATATGTTTTAGCATATTTTTTCATGTTCTTCTAGCTCTATTTATGCATTCTTATATTTATTTGGTGTGCTACACTCTAGTAATGAGTACATATTCACTACAAAGACACCCTTATTCCATCACTACTTGTATGAAACCTCTTGTGTTCAAGGATATTGGCTTTAGGACATCTATCCAATTTGATCGGGGTACATTTGAGTAGTACCCAAGAACAATATTTCACAATGAATAATTATAGAGGTTCCTTTTTAGATTTAGTATTATAATTGAAAAATGATATTATAAATTCAATTGAACATGGTTAAAAGTCATTCATGGGCATATGTAATACATGTTTAGGGGAAATTTTGAGTTTCCTGAAATAATAATGTTTTTATTATATTTATATTACAGTGGACAAACATTCATCATTGTGTGACCCACATAATTTTTTATGTTAATTATTGTGATTTAGGTTTTTATTTTATCCTTGGGCCGGTGAGATGAGTGGAAGAAGCATCAATCATGCATCATTATAGACTCATAGAATTTAGATGTGGTGCATATTCAATGTCATATAGCTTCATTTCACAGCTTTCATTTGATAGTATTTATTATTATTTTTGTTTGTGCATTGTTTATATATATGTGTATATATTACTTTTAGCCTCTTAGGATGTCATTGAGTGACTTCTTGTTTTAATTCATGAGGTGTATAGTCCCTCATCTATTGGAATATGTAGTTTACTGAGTCATGAAATCATATAAAACATATCACACTGTATGACTGAATGTAGAATGGGTTATCTAGATATTAAATTGGTGTTGATCTCGGTGATAATATATAAGGTCCCTGAGTCAGTTGGAATTGAAATCCATTTTAATTGAACCATTAAATATATTTATATTAAAATGAAAATAAAAATTGATAAATCTAGTAGAAAAGGTTTTTGGATTCTCATAAATGATAAGGAAAGGTATTTTTGACCCTTCACCTACTATAACTCCTATAATTTAAACATCAAAACTTACTAATACAATAGACTTGTATGTAGGTTTTTAGGTTATATATCATAGTTATTGATTATTACACTTACATTCTACTATTTATAGTATATTTATCTACTTCAAAGCTTATTCTCAGGAGTGTAATTGGAATTTTTATGGAATACAACCAATTCATCCAAACATCATATTCCCATAGGGTATAAATATTCACATTCTGGTTATAGGGGTACATAATCGACTAGTTATCCATCTTGTAGTCACGTCTAAGGAACCACTTGATATACCCAATCGAGGAACTAATGATCAGCTTCGCAAGTGTTTTTATTGCCTGATACAGTCAATGTAGGGTTATAAATGACCAACACCAATTATGGATAATCTATAATTGGAGTTACAACAACATCATCCTCCCACCTTCTCGGGGAATAGAAGACCCCATGGTTATGATTCCTAACAGGAGTCCACCTAACTATTTCTGAGCAGATGCATACACCTATATTGAAGAAAGTCAATATTACTACCTATATGTTTCATGATTAGACCATGTTATTGTTTGATGTGTTTACCCAGTATGGTTTCCATTGGGCCATGGTATGTGTTGATTTCTAGAAAACCATAAATGGTAATTTCATTGTTTAGAAATTGATACCAAACTGAGAGAGATATTTAATTCATCTATATAAGAGTGTTATTTCATTCATGGATTATATAAGGTGTTTTATTGAGTTATAGAACTTTTCAATGATCATATACAATGATAAACTATTCTGTGGAATAACAGTACATGAGGAACTCTAGTATCGCATTCGTACTAAGAAGACTTTTTTTCCTACCTAATTTATTTGAGATTGTTAATCTTGTTGCTATCACTAAGTGAAAACTATGGGAAGGATCCAAAACTAGGCCAAGAGGAATATGATTGAGTCATGCCAATAGTTCATCTGGTAGAAATAAGAATTCCATTGAGGTTTTGCATTAAACCATTATTTTTTAGAGTAACTGTGCTGGATTCTCCATTGTATTCCATCAACATGGAAGACAGGGGAATATGATTCCTTAGTATGATAGAGACTCGGTAGAGTGTATTTATTACGTACAGATAGGTGATCTGTATATATTCATTCGAACATTTCAATATCATTAAAAAGGAATAACATTCACACTAAATCCACCAATAAGGGAGAAATCAATTACACTACATCAAGATGGGATTTGGCGTATCATCAGATAGACTATCTGAGGCGGTGGGAAAGGCAATGATATACATAATTATGATCATCAACACCAGTAATGTCATACTCATGGAAGTATAGTTATAGAACAGGGATGTAGATCATCTTAGATGCACTATTTAAAACTGATACATAACAATTATATTGAAAGATCATCAACAATATGTGTCACTATTATAATATCATCCACTAGTTTGTTTTTCTTATTTTGGAACATGTGCTTCAGACTCCATTATTTCTTTATTAGTAGAGGAATGTCTTGGTTTTGGAATTCATCATTACTGTGGTGTGAGGACATTGGATACATACTTGGGTGTACGATTATAGGGAATATTATAGTTTAGTTATATATTAAATGAGGTTGGTAGTTACCCCTTTTTATGGGACCTCTTTTACCTCTAGATAATCGAATGTTATTTCATTCTCTGGAAGGAATGGCCAGTTTTATATGATACCTTTGTAGAATTCAATGCATATTGGGGTCATTGAAATCATAAGAGGGAAAAAATTATCTATACCATGGTGAGTTGGATTTCCAAACTAGTATAGTAGATAGGTGTATCATGTGATAAGAGTACTAACCACCAGTATTTATAGTCATTATGTGGAAGATTAGGGATTTCCTCCGACAGATTATCCTCATATTGGTGATTTTTTTAGTGATACCATACCCAATGATTTTTCTACATTGCCTCCTAAGAGAGAGGTATATTTTACGATCAATCACTATCTTATAGAAACTCAAGTTTCAATTACTCTATATAGGATGGAACTTATTTCGTTCATGTATATCAAGAATTTGTGGGAGGATTTGGAGGCCAAGAGCTCTATCCAACACAACAACTCTTCATGGGGTTCATCAAAGATTATCGCCAACATGTCAGATGAAACCCTTCATTTATGCATTTATTAATGATGTTTGACACTTCTTAGAGTTAAAAACCAAAATCCATTTCCATTAGCAGATTATATCATTCATTGGAAATGAGAAGGTTGGTTAATCTGAAATATCGACCCAATATCGGCATATCATCATGTATCAGTCATGATTTAGACATACCCCATATATCATTTCAAACAAGGAATGGTTGGAATTTATATCTCATTATTCCATTAATCCATATTATTGGTTATTCATTTTTAAGGGATTTGATGAATATGGTTTTCCACCCTAAACTAGATTCTTTTTACATAGTCGTTATAGATGATATCAAGGTGTATTAACAGACCCATAATGACCATTCTCAGGATCTTATGATCATTGTCAATACTCTGAGAGAGCATCAAATTCTCTAAAAGAATGCAATATTCCACTATTGGATAAAAAAATTCATTTATTGGGTCATATTATCTTAAAATAAAGAGTATCAGTTGACTCAATGAATATGAAATATATGGTTTTCTAGGAGAAACATACAAACATGTTTTACATACATAGTTTCTTAGGTCTGGATTGATATTATATTCATTTTATATAGTATTCCTTACTACATTCATCACCTCTTACTGGTCTTACAAATTTGAGTTTTATTATTTAATTGGTCAAATATTGACAGAAATCCATTCATGACCTAAAATGTAGTCTTTTTTCAAAACATATTCTATTTCAAATTCAACCTAGTAGAGTATATATAGTGAACTATTTTGAATCAAGAATTATATCAGGTTTTATGTTGATGTAGGATGATAGTTTTGTTTTGTATAGATCGTGTTAGTGGAGGATTTATTATATAAATTTCACAACACATGACCCTAATCTAGAAGTAGTTTTCCATGACATACGTTGTTGAATACAAAATCTAATGGGTGAGCACTTTGTAGAGTATACATAACATAAGACCTAAAATATGTCATAACATAGAATGAATAAAATCATAGATATGTAATATATGTTTAATACAATCATTACTTTGATTTCTATGATGCCCATACACTTGATTTCAATAGTTCTATGGAGAGTAATATCTCTCCTATTGAGTTTTCCTGTTGTATTTTACATCAGGTTAGGATTCATATAACTTATTTTGAGGCCTTTCATGGCTGTTTTTGTCATTAACACCAATGATGGTTAGTGGTAGGAGAGGTAGTGATATTATATTTCTGTTTCATGTTAGAGACATCATTGCATGAACAGCTAATCAAGAAGCATATGCATACTTCTATGTATTGAAATAAATCTTATTCTAATCACCATAAATGACATATATATTTCATGGAAAGAGTTTTTCTTTTCTGAAGGGTATTTCCTCGGATTGTGTACTGATGGATACAATAGAAAGGGGATGCATTGATTAATTGTTTATGGATATTTGAGATTTTTGAGAGTGTCAGGATGATAACATAATTTAATTTAAAATCTCATTGGAATCGTTCTATGCACCATGACATCCACATATCACAACTTCACAATGATCATGATGACCAATGATAGACATTTGATGCCAATGAAGATGAGATAGTTTCTGATTCTTTATTTGAAGATTATTTCATAAGAATAGGAAAACTAAGAAAAAAGGATCCTAGAATCCATTATATCCATTTACTATGGGTGATATTCAACCCTGACCACTTAAAATATGAGAATTGGGAGTGTGAGGCTAGAATACATGCCATGTGGCCATTATTGTTATCATGTAGTGTTTCACCACTATTTGTAGGTAACCTAGGGGATTATTTTCATTTAGATAGGAAAAATTATGAACCCTATTTTTCATCATTTATAGAACAGTTTAATTTTTGTCTAATTTTTTTGGACCTTCTATGGATTCTAGTTGAGGTTATAAAAGTTTTAGGGGTGTTCGGGGCATGCTCGAATCACAAAATCCCAATTGGTGGAGGAAAATCCACAAAAGTTGTATGAAAATTGTGACCATTACCACCCGGTCTCTCCTAACCGTGCAGGGATGGTTAGATGTAATATAAGTTCCCATGATATTCCCTAACAATGCAATATGGGTTGTCCACCCATTTGAGATGTCCACACATTTTAGCATTGATGAATGTATCAGTTGGAGCATGGTTTCCCAATATATGTGGACTAATTTTTTGGGTTTCCTCCTTATGTGGTGATATGTGCAGGGTTAGAACATGATTAAGAAAACCATGTGACCTAACCATGTGCCTCTTTTTTGGGTGAAATAAAAAGTCCTTTAGTAAAACATTTATCTCGCCCCCTCTTTTGTGGATCATTAGAGTGGGTAAACTCACCCCTTTTCTCCATTTTTTGAGATATAAATCCCTCTTTCGTTGTATTTTATCCCACTCCCTATTCAAATGTCTGATTTTATCCTCATCATAAAATTGTATTTCAATCGGTATTTACAGGATTAATTTTGATTCGTTCATCATTTTCCTTCTCATTGGGGATGAAATTATAACATAGAATCATATGCCTAATTTTTAAGTCATTGATAGATTTTTCATATTTCTTTTGATCTTGGCCAAACTAATGGCTGATACTATAAGAGGAGAGTTATATTAGTATATAGTAGGTGGTCTATGAGTCACCCTTCGAGCTATACCAAATTAACAATTTCCATTGCATGTGCACGTCGTTTTCATCGGGCGGTGCAAATTAAATATCAAGTGTCTTTAATATAATCATTATGTTCATATTATATAAAGCCTTAAATATAGTATCACCATGCCAAATTATATTTATACTTGAATGATCTAAACCTAATGTAGGGTGATTCCATAATTATTTAATTAATTGTACCATGGGTTCATCAATGCACCGTTCGGGGTGTGGTATGGACTGTACCTATTAATGTTAATCTATTCCATAAGAAAATTAATTATGGATTTTTATGGTTATCCCTTGTATAAGATAATTTAAATTGAGACTTCTAATGTAATTTCATCAATTAAGTAACGTATCTCAATTGTAATTAGAAATTATATCTATATATATCACTTGGACTATTTAAATTGAAATGAATGACATAGAATGATGTTTGTAGAACACCTTTCCATGTTTTTGGAATGCATGATATTGAACCACATTAATGATTATATAACTTAATTATTGAATGGTTTAATGAATATTTACTCCATGTCATACAAATAAAAGGAAACTAGTTGACCCATATGACTTAATAAATGGAATGAGGAATACATCGCCTAATTGATTAATGAATCAATTAATATTCTAATTTTATTTGAAAATCTCCAATATTATATATATTTTCAAACATGATCAATACATGGATTCCCAAGGGTCTTCCTTGAGCTCTCATGGACTATATTCTAATTTAAGCATGTCAGTTATGGAGGATGACACCCACCTTGTACCCTGATACCTGAATACTAGTTGAAGCCCGACATAATGTCATAGGATCCATCCATTATTATTATATAATGATTTAGACACTCTCTTTGGATCCAATGTGACATCTACTAGCATAAGGTTCCATGGATAAACCTATTGGACCTTGTTAATGCAAATCCTTTTTTAACTTGTGTGAATTCCTTGGACTCATTTTGAATCATAAAATAGTTTAATGCCTTGAGAGATACTAATTATATTAAAAAGATACCCCTTATAACCAACCTACAAATTATTACTAAGTTTTCATTACCCTTGATTTTCAGTATTCCCTTTTTATCACCTTGGATCATATTCATTATTATCACCACTACAAGATTCATTACTATATCATAGATCCATTACAATTATTACAATATCAAGATTTCATTGTATGTTATAACTCATGATACTTACTATATAAATGATCATAACTGGACTAACTAAATGATCTCGTGTACCGATACATTACCAGTTGAGGCAGAAGTAGGTATCTAGGTATTTAAATTACTATAAAAATTTACATTTATATATGCATTCCAAGAAACTATTTTAGTTTATATTACAAGGACTGTGAATTATATACATCATTGGTGGGGGTCTATTGAAATTTATTTCACTCCATATTCTGGCTACCATGGTACCTGATAATATTAAATGTATGCTTGTTTTTTGAAAATGGGTTGTTTCATGATTTGAACACATGATATTTCCTTATTTCTTATAGTGTACCTTAATAGAAGATTATCAAGCTTGGGATCATAATTCTAGGATATTTATAGGATTATTTTTTCATATTTTATTTAGAATGTTATTCCTACTCGAATTTATACCTATTTTCATGTTTTATTGATACATTATATATACAATTATCTTTTTTATATGATTTAGTTTCAATTAATGAGTATTATTATAAGTTTCTACTATTGTTTATGATTTAAATATCCATTCACTATGGTGGGATACTAGTCCAGTGCTTATAGTGTATGTTATTTAAATTTCCATCTATTAATTCTATGGATCCAGTATTTACATATTATTATATTTATCTGTTGTGATACACACTGTTAATGAGAGAATAGCCTCCCATGGACACAACTCGGGCACTCTATACTAGTCAGAAGCCTCTAGTGTTTGAAGATATGTGCTTGAGGAAATGTGACCAACCTAGATATGAGACCTTTATGTGGTACCCCGGTTTTTGGACCTCACAACATAAACTCAAAGGAATATTCTAATGGGCTTACTATTCTTGATGTACCTATAATAACACACCCAACCATATCAATAAATAAGTATAGTATAATAACATTTAAAATATGAAAAAACTAGAATATAAATAATGAATGTAAAACCTCTAGTGTGTACAAGAGTATGAGAATATAAACTTCAAATAAAAGGATAAAATACATGCCCAACATGAAATATTTCTCATTTGGAAAAAACAGAAATGTAAAAATGATGAGAGTTATCAACTCTTGATATCCATATTAAGACCACCATATATGAGACAAATCACCTAGTATCCTTGTCATACGTTAGAATCACCTCCTCTTTATTGGTCATCATCATATGACACGACATGTGAGGGAAAATACCATGCATTGCTGTGTAAATACATTCTCAGTAGGTTTCCCACAAAGATGAAGGGGGTGTAGTGAGTGACACAATAGGAAGGGAAATATAGTATATATTAAAAAATGTATATCATCCCAAATAAAATGAAAAAGTAACATCATTCAAAAACAATGGGCTCAGCACATTGTGTAGATTTACCACAAATTGATTCCTTTCCACCCATAAAATGATAGTAACCTCCTCCAACCATGATATGATAGTCATTAAAATCATGCAGAATATCCCACACATTATCATATACCATGGTTGATGATAAAGAAAATCCAAGGATATGGATATATATTTACACATATATATATGTATATATATATATATATATATTCTAAAAGAATGAATCCCAAATGACAGAGTAAGGGGATCTCTATCTCACAGCCCAGTTTATGAAAAAGAGACTTTAATAGTTCCAAAATTCCATGAATAATTCCCATCTTCTCAGGTTTCTTCTCTGAAGTATCCATTTGAAAACCAACACATCACTAATAGGTTTTTCTATTGTAGTGGCACAATCTCCAAGAATATTACTTTTATCCTCGTGCATTATGGGGATCAAAATTATAAGTATTTGTACTGGACCTGATACTTGATGAGTAAGGTGGGTTCCAATATGTAGGTCAAAGAAATGCACCCTGATCAATTAGGGGGGGTCCACTTTGGTTTCATGAGGATCTTCTCCCTATCTAATAGGGATTTGAACATGGTGGGTAGAGGACCCACACCAAAGTTTATGGGGGTTACACTCAAGTTCCACAATGACCTGCACCGTTGTTTATCAGGGGGTTCACTATGGTCATCGAGGACCAAGGCCCATTCTGATAGGGGGATCCACTAAGTAGGTAGGTGAACCACTCCCTAGATTTTTTCGGATTACAATCTACAATAATGTGGACCCACAACCTATCTGATAGGGGATCCACTCGATAGGTAGAGGAACTGTTCTCATGCTGATGGAGTTTTCCACTCTAGTGCCTCTGGTGATCCTCTTCCTAATCATTGCCATCATTGAGTACAACCTAAATAAGAATTATTCCTTGATCATCATAAATTTTATCCCAAACAAAAAAAATTGTGGATTCATCACATTATCAATGAAAAAAACACATTTTAGGATAAAGATGGGATAAAATACGAGTCCAAAAGAATGAGATAAGAGATTTTAATATTTCATCAAAGGGAACCAATGTGTACGTGGAATGAAATAGACTCACATGGAGGGTTTTACAACTCATTCACCTTGATGTTTTTCTAATGTTTCACCAGAAACCCAGTCGATGTATTTATATATTCCATGTAGGTGTGTTACATTTTGTGTCCTAGCTACTTAGGACTAATCCATGTCTGTTTTCCTTAATCGTTGTCCATGTAGAAAGGTTCACATCATGCCTGGCTATTCCCATGCTCATTTATTCCTAGATTACACAATGTTATTTATCGCACACAGTCACACATAATGTGGGGTTCCCATAGGGTGTGTGATACTTATTAATTTCCAAAACCCTATTCTCCATATAATATGGGATATGAACAATATGTTCATTACAATACATGGTGTGTAGTTATGTTTTTTGTAAATTTTCATATCTATTTCCATAATTCTTGATATAGACTTTGATGTTTCAGATATCACCTCTGCAATTATTGAAATTTAAGGTCAATCCCTCTATTCGTAGTTTTCTACTATCATTTCCCAAAAATATATTATTGATTCATCCTGTATATAACATGAGAACCACACAAATCTCCCAATATTTATCTATTCATGATTTCAATACCAATCATCCAAAAAATTACCCAATTTCCAAAATCTGTCCAAAATCAACACATGTTTTTATATCAATCTCTTTTCATTAATATTTCATGAATTTGGGGTTTTGATATATCTTGTAACTTCTTATAAATTTCAACCTTAGACCATAGTGTCCAATCATTATAACATAAATATTCAAGAGAGAAATGTAACTCAACAAAGGATTTATCAATAATTTGAAAGTATTATTTTACATTGATCATGAATGAGGATATCCAGCGTTAAAAACATTACTTATTAAATCGATACATAATAAAATGGAAAGCTTCAAGAATTGGAGATATCATAAAATGGACGATCCTACTCAATCTATTTAATAAAAAGGGGTGTAATCAATAATTTTTAGACTTCTACAAGAATATTGGATCATTTATCATTGAAGAACATTCCTCAAAATGAATGGAATGTGTAATTTTTTTGTTGTTTCATGATCTACTATGATCTATAGATTGTCCATAATAGGTTGTGATACACTAATGGATGGAGGAATAATTCAACGTAATCCCACTAGATAGTATGAGGCTAACACTATTGAATTAACAATTTTATTTATTTTTAAAAATAATTTTTTTGTCAAAAGAATGGATTAATTTATTTATTAATGTAGTAAACATTCTATAAATGATCGTTTTATCCCAATATCCTATTCAGTCTTATTTTAGGTCATGTTTTGGGAAACAATCATGTTCTTAACTCAATAGTAGTATTGGATATTTAACATATGCTCCCATGTAATAGTTATAATTTTTTTATGAAACCATGTGTTCTTAATATAAAATATATTTAATATTTTTATAAAATTAATTTTTAGCACATCGTTCCTCATTATCACAGATCATCTCAATGACGTCCTATAATAATATATGTATAAATATTTAGTATTATTATATGTAAGTAACAATTTATCTTCATGTGTTCTTTGTGATGGGAGATTATTTGATCATGTTATGGATAATGGTTTCATGAGACATGTACGAGGGGGTGAAGTGTAGAGGTTGAAATTCACAAATAAGATGGATATATACATGCATGGTTATGTGAGTCATATTTTCAGGGATGGAACATGGAGTTATATAAAGATAAAAATAATGGATTTCTAGTTTTTTGTTAAAATATGGGGTTCCAGCTTATTTATTAATCTTCATATATTGATATATGAATATGTTTGATGTCTCTAAATTTTTTCACTGGTTCGTGGATTATGTAGTTGTGCTTGGTTTATGAATCGACATTATAGTTGATTAGGAATGGTCCTAACATACCTAGAAATATGGATAGATAATGAATAAATTTTTTTAATCCTATATAGTTAGTGGTTTAATGGAATATTGATGATAACTCTTAAAGAACTATGGGATTAATTAATATTTTCATCGAGGGATTGGATTTGATTTGTATTATTCTTGGATTTAATAGACATCAGTAGATAAAAAATGGGAATGTGGAAATGTTTAATCATTAGTTAATGGATTATAAATTTATTATTGTGGTAGAGAGATGTTGAAAATAATCCAATAAAATGAAAATATTGTTCAATATTTTTGTGATTGTAGGATATCTAGTGCGTAATAATGGTAGATGAATGTCAATGATATAATAACTACTCTTCTGTCTAAGAGTACATTATTTAAAATATTTTGGTTATAATATATATATATATATATATATTTATATATCCACTATGTTTTTTATAAACAACCCACACATTAATGATTTCATGTTATCACCTAATTATCTCTAGGAGGGTGTTTTCCATGACATCCAGGCCACTGAATAGTAAGTGGTTGACTATACACTATTTAACAACTCTCATATCCATGTAGTTTTGGTTTGTGTTGGTATACAATGTGGTTATCATTCTAATATATATATATATGTGTGTGTGTCTGTGTGTGTGTTTGTGTGCGTGTTTGTAGAAGAGGGATATAATTTCTTGTGGTTATTTCACACATATGTATATTTTGACATGTTATCATAATTATTAATATAGGTACAATTTCTATTGTATGTGGATGCATAAGATATAATAGAAATAATACGTGTTGTGATTGATCACAAAAGGAACATAGTTACTATCTAGAGATGCTAATTGGGTGATGAGATAATGTGATACATGGGGTTCGTGAGATATGATGAGATTTTTTGATGCATGATAATCAATATTTTCTATAGCTTATCTAGTGTCATTTGAAAATCATACATATGTGTAGAGATAGATTTTTATATATTATTCTTTAAAGGATCAGAAAACTAGTGGAAATGTGGGAGAAGGATACCCTAATTTTTACACTGTTATATGATTTGTTTTTGAAAATCATGGTGAGACATCTATAAAAAGGTTTTTAGATTTTCATACATATTTAGATGATGAGTTAGCTACAATTTTAATTTATTAGTATTTGTTTGGTTTCATTATCTGTTGTATGGGGGGATTGAGGGAGGATCATACTATTAATTCCATTTATGATAACACAATGTATATATATATTATATTCATTTCTATTTAAGGATCTAGTCAATTATTGGAAAATATATTTATTTCTGATGGACTTTTTCATGATTTTTTTTAGGTCGTTATCAAGGATTTAACGGTTGATACTTGATGATTTTATTTTTAGTTGTTTAGTTGATTGACATTAAATGTTTGTTAGGTTATTTTACCGAATATTGAATATTGTTTTTTTTGTATTTTGATCTTATATATCATCCATCATGTTACTATTAGAAGTTAAGGCCTCACATTTTTTTCAATGACATATCCTCGATGATTTTCAGAAATAGAGGGGCTTTTGTAGGTTGGGTTTTTTTGTTGTTATTTACCAACTCAAAATTATAGTCATATAGGGGTACTTTGGGGGAGGGTTTTGTGATATAATTTCAACAATTTTTCATGTTTTTTGATAGGATGGAGTTTTGGAGGTAGGCACATGTGGGACTACATGGGTTGGTAGGGAAACCATGTCAACGTAACATAAGAAGTAAGGTAAACAATAGAGGTTGTCTATGACATGGGTATTTAGGGCCACCGTGATTTGATTCATGATCTTCCATGTTTACTAATCATAATAACTGAAGTCATGTTGGTTACTGGGTGGATACCTAATAATTAATAAGGATTCACATTTCTGGTTATGGTGTTGTAAATATTTAGTCAATGTGATTTGGATGAAAAATAAAGTGATAATTTATCTAAAAGTTTAAATATGTTGTTCTTAAGATTTTCTAATAAATTTTTTTCATGAATGGCTCTAGGTCAATGTCTTAATCAGGTATATACTAAATATATTTAGTAGGATTCTCGAACTGATAATCACATGGTATTAGTAAAAAATGATGAAAATAAGAATAATAAATACTATGTTATTTGATGAAAGAGTTTGAAAAATTATGTGGGACTCATTTTGGAATTAGTGATAATTAATTTGATAGAAGTGGCGGTGATAGAATTCAATTTGATTCTTTTTTTGAAGGAGAGCTGGGATTCATTCATGATTACGATGCGTTTAGGTGAAGCCTTGCTATTATGGTACTTATTATTTAGATATAAAAAATAATATGTTTTATCATGGGAGATGATTTAAGGATTTTTTCAATAATATTTTATTATTAGACCCAAATGTGTCCAATAATCAATGACTAACTACCCTTTGATGGCATGATATATGTGTGAGAGTTTATGATCATTTTTTGGACCATTCAATGATGTCATTCAGACATATTTTTTTCAAGGATACTTTGGTGAGGTACATCAAGTATGATTTCCATCCATATATTTGGAACTAAGTAACCCAATTTTTATTATTTACTTCCCTCATTATGCTATAATTATTAGAGGTTTTTTTTAGATGTTAAATGGAATGTAATCATTAAGTGTATAGTAATCATTACTCCACATATATAAAACATATATTGTGATGTCACCAAATTCATAAAAATAATATATTTCCATTTTCTAAGGGTAGGCCACATCCCTGATCATCTCATTCCATTGGGATAAAAACACATTGTCCCCATGAAAGTGATAAAATGCCAATTTTTAATAGTGGAGGACATAGTGTTTAGTTGTGTGAGTACCCAACCATTCCATTTATGTAGAATTTGGATGATTATTCTCCTTATAATCCAATATTATATAATTTCTAACTAAGGTAAAAATTGTAGGGTTCTCCAACTTTTTATCTATAGATATGAGATGTGGTATGTAGATGATAACATTATGAGGCTTCTTCCTATCATGTAGTAAAGTTTGATCATAGAGTTGGTCTTCATCAGGGTTAGAGAGGCTGTATAATAGATCATGGGGAGCTTCATGATATATAGGTTCTAGCTCTTATTGATCTATACATCATTCTAGGTACCTTTTTTTGTTTTCCTATTGGTTTCATTATTTATAATGATTTTCGATCCATACACAACTTAACATAACCCAACCTAGTCTATTAATTGGGAAATAATGTGGAGAGGCTCCATTTTCCTTAGGTGGTAAATAAATTAGTAGGAGGGTGACATTATCTTAATGAGGTATGTAGAGACTATGAGTTTGTGTAAAGTGAGAATTTATATTGGAAAAACTTCCTTTGTTTTTGGATACATCAATGTAAAATCATCCTCTATAGGGAAAGGATATATTTGTAGAAGAAAATCATGAATATCATTAGGAAGGATATTATATTATATGATTCTAATAGAGAATATTCCATGTTTTTTTGTGTTCAATACCCTTTTTAGGGTTAGTGGTATGTTCCTTACTTATATTCCTTTATATGTATTTTGATGAAGATATCATCAATGGTTTTTCCAACAGTGCTTCATAGTATTGTGGAAGAGTACCCTGATGCCTTTCTTGAGATGGTTGGTGAATTACCACCTTAAAGGATGACTTATTCTGGGATAAATTAGCCTTCATTATCTTATACAATCTCAATGTATCCATATAAAAAATATCATTCTGTTTTGTGAGAGATATGAATAATGATAGATGATTTCTTTCAATGATGTTTTAATTGAACTAGCAAGTCGCATTGGGGTTCACTAGTTCCATTCATGATAAAGGATGATGGTAATCATTGTGTTGAGTTAATTATAACTTCATAAATATGATTAAAGAGATGAATTACTATCCACTTCCATTGATTGATGATGTTACTAATTGTGTTGAGTTGATTTTCAGGATTCCATCACTATTAGAAGCTATTTTATAAGCTGAAAAAGCTTATATTTTCATCTTGTGATGTTCATTTCTAGGGGAATCTCATGTCCCATCATGGTGTATCCATAGATTAATAAAATATTTAGGTAGTTGGTTTTTTGGGAAGCCCCAAATATATTTTATTGATGTAAATCATATTAGGTCATGAAAGGTAATAAATGATGTTTATAATAGAATTTTCATAGATTAAGACTCCAATTTCATCATTGATTAGAAAATATTAATCATTATAATAGAATAAACAATATCATGATACATTAAATAATCTAATAGAGTATTTTTTTCATCACCCCAATCCTTTATTCTCTATGGTAAAGAGTTTCATTTGAGGTTTTCTATGACACATTCTGCCATGACTTGGGAAGTGTCATCATGCAGTAATGATTAGTTTTTTCTTATGTGTAACGACTATTCAATCCCTCTAAACATAACTACTAAAATCATGATCATGATATGGAAGTGGTTATGTTTTCCTTTAATTTTAATAGTAATTACCAAATTATGTAATGATTCATGGTTTTCACTACACACAAGAATTTGTGGCATAATTTTACTTTGAATCACTTGAAGATGTTAAAATGATGGTGGAAGATGTTTTTATAAGATATTAACATCAAAATTTAATATAATCTGGTAAAAAATAATGTTATAGCTAATTCACTAAGAAGGATGTGATTATGTGATTCCCAGAATGATTCTGAATATTCTTAGAGAGTAATTGATGACCTCTGTACGATTAATCAAGATGTGAGAATGTTTATTTTTTGATGATTCTTTTTCAAATGATTGTGAAATCCTCTTTGGGGGAGACTATAGAGGATTCTTATTTGCGGAATTCAGAGGTGGATGTCAGGAATTACATAGTTTCCTATAGTAATTCCAATGATTGGTGGTCAGCTGGTGAATAACACTATGTATTATTAAGTGGATGGTTTCATTAATTCATTGATGAAAGAGGTGGTTCCATATGATTTCAATATCTCACCCTTTGTGGTACATCATTGTGTAAAAAGAATATATCAAAATTTTATTGGTAAGGTTTTATGTCCTAGGTAGAATCATGCTATTTAAGAGATCAAGTCTAGAAGTTTGGTCTCCTAGAAGGCAAAGTATTGACACCATGTCCTCTATTATTTCATCATCAATTAGATATTAGTCATTGTAAATGAGACAAAATTTTGATGGACTTAATAACTATCCCCTATAGATTTTTGGGGAGTTATTATTTTATTTGAGTGGTAGTAGACCATTTGGAAATGGAATCTCACTTCATAGAAAATAATGAGTCAATCATAATGGAGGATCTATCAATGAAAAACCTTGATGATTTAGTGAGGCTCTATGGAGTCTATTGGAAGATCATATATTAATATGATACTCATTAAACCTATTGGGTGTGTATTTGTCTCAGTCAAGAAATTGGATCATAGTTTTTTCTTAATGTTAAATTTTATTTGTTGAAGGATTCATAGACACAGCGGACCATCCATAGTCTTAAAAAAATTATGCATTCTTGGGCACTTTATTTTTTATTATTTTTTATGGAAAACTTTGATTTTTTTTAGAAAATTAATATTTTTGACTAAATTAATTTTATGGTAAAATTTGAGTATTTTTATATCCATACTTTTGGTTCTATATTATGCTGTAATGGATTCATATAGTAAGAAAATCCCATCCCATATGTCTTATAGAGAATGAAAAGATGTTTTAGTTTCTCTGTGAGAGGATGAAGATAGTGCATGATCTTAATAAGTCATATGATGATCATATGAGGGGACCATGAAGGTTTGATGTTAGATATCATGTTTTATATAAATTGAATCATATTCATAAACAGTGATGGTTTTTAGGGGTGTAAGACTTATACCAAGTATTTTTGGCATTCCAGGTTTTCAGATCATGTGGGAGTAGTTTGATATCATTTATAACTTCCTCAACATATTAGTAGGATATTATATGTCATGTATGTTACATAAGTTTTTCATTGTCTACATGTTGATTCTCAAATCATCGATTGGAGAATGATCAACGATGATGATTACATGATATTACAGAAGCATCTAGTTGTGATCTAGGACCACCATGCGATGTTGTTTCATGGGAAAGTCATTCTCTTGGTTTGTGTCCCTTGGTGGAATATGGGATTGGATGAGATAATATTGGAACATGAGTTACATATATGTACTCAATATCTAGAGATTTTGGAAATGTTACTTGTCTTTTTTATCTTTGTATTTACATTATTTACCTTAATCCAGATTATGATATATTTTTTTCCCAAATGATACGTAGTCTATAGAAATTATCATGATTGAGAATAATTTCATAGATTATATTATTTTGAAAATGGTTTTTTTTGTATTATGTAATTATTCCTTATTCCAAAAAGTGATATGCTTTTTCTCTAGAAGTGGATATATTCTAGACAAGTATCTCATAGAGTGGCAATTTGGATGACCCATATTAATTTCCATCTCAACTAGTATAGTTTAATATTATATAGGGGTGAATATTTTTTTGGTATATAATGTACTTGTATATACCTTCCTCAAATTTTTTTTTTCATGAGGATTAGTAGTGTCGAGGAGGAGTTTGGATTCATTTAAAGACTTAACAATACAAAATGAGAAACACCAAAGTCAATTTTCAATATGATGTGTCCTATGATTCCTCATGTCTGAAATGGGTCATGGAGACACCCAATATGGTATTGATGTTGGTTATGGTGGTTGTAGAGATTAATGTCCGAAACTCACTTAATGTAAATGGGTTTCCAAACGGATTTCGAGGCCGAAGTGAGGGTAAAATGACTTGGGTTTTGGAAACACAACCTCAAGGATGTCATGTGTGGATGGGAATCTCATAATTAAACATGGTCATGGAAACATTGTGGTAAAATACCTGGTAGTGATAGTTATTGATTTTAAATAGATAAAGGATCCACCAATCCTCATTAATCATTACTTGGTTGAAGAGGGGTACTTGTGAAGAGATAAAGGAGGGTGTAAATAAATTTACAATTTCTTTTATTTCTATAAAATAATTGATTCAACATCATCATAAATTAATTCATTAATTATCTAGACAACCAAATTAAACAATGGGTTGGACAATATATGTATAACTATAGAGACACATTGATGAAATTTTCTTTTGTTAGTGTTTATTCCCCCTTGATTTGACTACCATTTATTCATTAAATATAGAATATAAATCAAAACATAGTGAATAATGATCTTTTTCCTATGGTGAAATCCAATTATTTTATTCTTTTTATCCTTCTATTTAAAATTTTGTGGTTGATGATCCATGTATTTCATATTTTTAAGAGAATATTTTCATGGGTGGGTTTGGGTTCTTGTTTCATACTAGTTTTTTGTTGGATTGGTCATGTTTATTTTGGGAGTAGTTGAACCTCAAACCTCTATTATTGTGTGAATAACATTGAACGTCTAAATTGAAATAGGGAATTTGTTTTCTTATCTCGTTTAATGAGAAATTATAGGGTAATCATGATATATCTCATTTTATAGTGGTTTAATTATCATTAATTATATATAATATATATTAATTAAATGATAAGTATTTTGTTGTGAGTGATCACATGTTTTTAACCATGATAACTTGTTTTATCAAGATTTTTCAGATTGTCTGCAATCGTTTTCTTATAATGTTATAATATTTAATTATATTATGTTTTATAATTCTTGATTTGATGAAAATGGTTAAGGAATGTAAATTATGTGATGATATTCGGATTAATAATTAAAAAGGAATATTTTAATAAAATAATTATTTCTTATGCTTTATGGAAATCGATGTGATGATTGATGAATATTTAACGAAATGATTATTAATTTTTTAATAAAAATCAATTAGGAACATATTGATGTAAATCTTTTTTCTCTATTATATAATGGAATGAAAAATGGATATTTTTCATTAATATTGTTTTATAAAATTTGTGTTTATGTTGGAATCATACTTAAGTAATTCTTATTTACATTATTATATGATTCTATATTATTAATGTTTTCATAAAATGTAATAAATAATTTTCTAAATTAAATATTGTAATGAACTAATTGATTTTTAAAAATAGTTTTTTTCGGGAAAAGAACTAATTTATTATGAAGGCTACATTATAATGTTTATGGATAATATGAAATGTTGAATTCTAGTTATCATCATTTTCAATGTTGAATAGTCCCGGTATGATCCTTGAAATTTGATTTCATGTGATCCTAGGAATACTGATGGCTAAATGATACATGGATAGGGAGGCATGGGTTTTTTGAATCAGTTATATACCCTAATGGAGATATGAATTCATGGTTATATAAATGGTGGTGCTAGGGAAGGAACCTAGACTGATGGAAGGAGACCAATCTAGGGTCAAATGATATTATGAATAAATATATGTTACTTGATTTTGTATGAATATCAAATAATGGAAGGATGTTCGGGTTCCTTGTTTATGGATTCAATTCCCTGCTTCATTATTGAGCTAGTTGTTCTTGGTTTTTGCATCTCTTTTATGGAATCATAGTATTATTCTTAGAGTAACTAGAAACATGGAATGATAATTAATAATTATTTTAATCCATGGGATTGGTGGATTAAAAAATAACCATGAAAATTATTGATAAAACATAGGATAATTTATTTATACAATGAGGGAATGGATTTCATAAAGACTATGCATATATGGGAATTAGTTAATAATTTAGTGTAAAGTATAAATTGTCTAAAATTTATTAATGGATTATTATATTATTAATTTGGCTTTGAAATATTTAATAGTAGGACATTTATGAAATTTCTTATTAATTTTCTATTTCATTATATTATATATATTTTTATCTATTTAGAGAGGTGTCTATGAGATGATAGGTATAGTTTGGTCTAGGGATATATTATTTTCCATAGTATGGTTTTGAACTATATATATATATATATATATATATATCTTATATGTTATGCTTTTATATGCTTACCTCGTCCATATTTATTATGAAACTAACACCCACATGGAAATGAAAGGGTGTTTTCATGAGCATATTGATTGCAAAAGAATGGTTTTCCTACTATTCCCTCCTTCCCCACACTCTTTCTCTAGTAGTATTATGTATTTGGGTGAATAGTGGTTACCATTCCTATATATATGTCAATAGAGAGATCCTATGTTATATGATTATTTTAAAAATATTTATCTCGAGATATAATATCTTAATGATTGTTATAAAAATGTTGTGTATGGGTTCTGATAAATTTAGGAATAATACATGCTCTGGGGAGAGTGTAAGCACACTGAAAATGCCTAGTAACTAAATGGAGAAATGGAGGTGATAATGAGATGATGTGATGAATGGAGTTCAATATATATGATTATATGATATGATTCATGGGATACACGATATGTTACATTTTTATAGATGTGTTTGGGAATTAATAATTTTAGAGACACATGGATTAGGACATACATGATTGGGGAGGAGAAAAAAAGTAGTGGAGAAATTTAATGACCCAATATATTATAAATAAAATTTCATTCATAATTAAAATAAATTCCCAACTATGTATTATAGTTATATTAATAAAAAATAAATTACTTGGTTTCATTATAAATGATATGATTTAAAAGTATATTAATCAACATAACCATTGATTATATAGTAGTTGAATAGTTGTCATATGAATAGTATAAATATATGGGTTTGACCAATAGAATTATAACAGATAATGGAAGTGATGGTCTCAAATTTAGGATTGTAAACTCTGAAAAAAAATTACCAAGTCTTCCAAGGGAGAAAGCATCAACGAGATTTTCCAATGACCATGTTCATGTTGGGATCGATTAATTATTGAACAAGTAAAACCATTTATAAGAGATGTTCAATATCATCTACAAAATGTTTGAAACCATATATGTTGAACCACCACATGAAAATATTACAATCATGCACCTTAACCCTAGGGAATATTGTATTTTATTTAAAGGCTATGTATCATGAACCTTCTAATATTAATATATATTTTTTAAAAAATAATAAATATATTTTTGTTCATCATTGTTTCGTTATAATTTTTTTTATCTTTCATATGATAGAATAAAAATTTATTTCAGGGTATTATATCATATATTATGACATTTCATTTGATGAATTAGTGTAATTTTTAAACAAATGATACATTGAAAAATATTATTATTAAATAATTTTATTAAATATAAATGGTAATATAATTTTCTTGAAGTCATATGTATTTTTTAAAATGGTTTGAAAATCATTATAGTAAAAGCACGCAACATTTATCAGTAAGTATAAATTATTATATTAAAAGTAAAAATTCACATATTTCTGAAATAATTTTGATAAAAAATAGAATTTGGAAATTAAAATTATACAACATTATTTTTTTATAATTTCATTATATTTTCAAACTTATGTGTAAAAATTAATTACGGTATAATTATATAGTGTGTATTAGGACATCATAATGACCCAAATGTTATGTAATAAATTCTTCTAGGGGTATATTTGATACAATAATTATTTCCAGTTTAAAAAAATTTGAATTTTAGGTTTTTTATTCATATTATAAATCCTTTATAAATCATACAATATATTAATAAAATTTTATGGTTTTGAAAAAAAATCATTATGAACATGTACCATATCCACAGAACCAATGATAATATATTAATAATGTAATCCATTTTCCTTATAAAATAATTATAACCATCCATTTTGATATAAAACATGGGAAACCCCATGGGATGGTCATTGGGTTTTATTTTATTATTATATACACTCCAAAATTAAGGTAAGGGAACTATTAACGAACTACCTTTTATTTTACTTTATTGGGCCACCCAATATCCCATAATTATTTAACAAAAAAACATTTTAGAACGTCCTTAATTATCTATACACTCTATAGTGTCTTCCCAGGGTGCCCCATTCACACAAGGTGCTTCTCATACACTTTTATAATCACCCTATCCATGTAGGGGATCCCCCTCTCTTCTCATTCTTAACAAAGATCTTTTTGTATTATGATTCTTAATTTAAAATTGATATTTTTGGGTTATGTTACAATACATCCCTATTACTTCCCTTTTTATGTCAATGTGTTGATATACACCTTTTAATATCATTAATCCCTCCCGTGAGAATTTATGTGCTTCAGAGATGAGTTTGGAATTATCCTATGATTTTTCTTACCAAAAGCAGGGGACATTCCCCTCTTCATCTCTATTAAAGAACATTATTTATATTTATCCTTTTTAGAATCAATTTTTTATGTTATCATGAACTTATATGTATCCTAATAATATTCAAATTATTTCTTGATAATTAGATATCTTTTATCCCCTCATATGTCTGGTGTTTTTCACTTTTGCTGATCTCTCACCGCCTCACTCCATCTTTTCTAGATAGGGACCCCATGGAGGAGTGATGATGGTATAGTATCTGAGACCCATTTTATGAATCTGAGGGTTAAAATATAGTCTTCTGAATGTGCTTTGGGTGGTCCATTGGGGTATTTGAGAGCGTTATGGATGGCCGCAATGAGATCTTGGATTGGGATTGCAGTGGGGTCCTGCGAGCATTGGCGTTCAGGTGGTCGTTGATGAGGTGAGGATTTCTTGATCTTGGATTCTTTCCTATATCTTGTGGATTTGAATTTGGTTCTTCTATCCATGATGGTCTTGGGTGATTTGGTTATCTTTGTATGTGTTTATATTGTTCACGATCGCATCTTCAATGATTCTGCTTTTAGTTTTGAGTTTTCTATATTTTTTCATTGGATGATTCTATTGTTTTTGGAAATTTCATGAGAAATGGGGAGTTGATTTCTGGATTGGATATAGTGGAGGGAACTATGATGGTTTTCTGGTTATTTATGTTTATATTTTGTGGTAAGTTTATGTTATATCATTGATTATATGGTAGGGGGTTTTGTGATTTAATTCTTGATTCTGATGATGGTGTTGTGCATATCTACTGTGAATTATTTGTGTGTGAATCATCTTTGTGTCTTTGGATTTAGATTAAAATATTTTAATTTGGATGATTTCCAAAATATAATCAATGTATGAATATATAGAGTCATCCCTTGTGAACAAGGAATTGAATAGATTGATTGAGTTGGGATTTTCAGAAGTAGTTCTTGGGATCTATTTGGTTAGGTTTTAAGGATGCATTATGGTTCTTGATTGATTATTTAATTTTGGTTATGTTTTAAACCATCACACTATTTGGATATTATTTATTTTAGGATCAGATAAGGAATCTTTCTCCCATGCATGCCATTCATATTTGGAAGTTTGAGAAGTTATGTCACAGTCATCGGTATCAGGCTCGTGCAAGCCTGCAAGGGATAGCTGGCCATGTGGTCGTGCTATAGGGATGTATTTTCATAGTGATGTAGTCTCTATGGAGGGGTAGATACCATAGTCTTGACCTAGGATATCCACTTTATTATTTTTATTTGGTTGTAATGTTTGGATATTGTGGGCTCTCCCATTTTTCTCAAATGTGATTCGATAATAAAAAAAATTATGTCCAATCCAGGTACCATTTTATTCAGATAAGATGTCATATAAGAGAATAGTGAGTGACAATAATCCCTAATTTTACTTTTAACACAATTTTAGGTTTCCATTGTGGTTAACCATTAATTTTGTTTAGGATGCTGTGTTTGAAGTTTACATCACTTTTCTATGTTGCCTTTATATTATCTTTTTATATCATGCCTCTTTGTTCATATTTGTGATTCTCGCCCTTTTAATGTCCCATTGAATTTTCAAATGTATATAAATCAATAATTTCTTAATTCTAATCCATGTTTATTTCATTGCCAATATTTATAACTTTACCCTTTCTTGTGTATGTCCCTAGGTTATCCTAGGTAGTTTTATGTATGATGGAATATTGTAAGAATGTAAAGGATGTTTTCAATAATGGAAATGGACCACATGTATTAAGATTTTAGGTATTTTACATAATTAACCAATGAAAAAATAATTGTTGATATTCAGAGTCATAATATGTGTAATATTTTTTTATACATCATGAATTAATGTGTATTCATAATTAGGGCTACCATAGTTGGAATCAGAGGGATGTGTATTTATTTTTGAGATTATTATTAGCAAAATATAAAAAATAATATAGATAAAACTAATAATAATAATACATTCATAAATATTTCTATGGTGTATAGTAAGTGGATTCCAAAATAAATACATGTCTATTTGAATAGTACAAGTTGATGTGGCTCTGGTACTTTTGTACTTCGGGGTAAACCCTAAAAACATCATATTGAGCTAGACTCGATCAGGAACCCTTCCATGAAAACGGGCCTTTCTTCACACATTCTTTTTCACTCTTGGATGATATAATTTGATAAATTACCAATATCATTTACAATACATTATTAATGTAACAAAAATTACTATATGTTTATATGTTAGCAATTAGATCATGGATTGCATAGATTTTATCTATTTCATTCATAAGTTAAGTAAATAAATATCAATTAATTGTTATCCCTTTAATGTTATTTATCTTTCTAGACATCTTTTAAATAGTTTTAATTTTATCATATATAAATTTAACTTTAGTTAATTCAATGGTTTTAAATATGAAGAATTGAGTCAACAACCAATGTGATGGGAATTGTGATTACTATCGATTGTGATGCAAATCATGAGAAGATATCAAGTAAGATATCTTAATATTATAACAAACTATATAAAAATCAGAATTATACATCGGAGCATAGTTTAAAAAGGATTTATATAAAATATGGATATAATTATGTCTCATATATGTTAATTTTCTAAAGGTTATATGGTAATGAAGTCCCAATTTCATTTGTGAAAAAAACGTGGAATGTGGCACCATGGGAAATGTCACAAAAGAGCTGGGGTGTTTATTTGTTGGTAAATATATCAAAATGTATCCAAAAGACATGAAAAATTATTATATGTGAATTTTGTGAATGAATTTTAATATAAAGTTACATATACATTTTTTTTCTTGTAAATGAGGAGGGTATGGGCATTTTTCAAGACAATGCTCTATTCCAATGACTTTCAATCATGATGATCATTAACAATATTCAAGGTAAAGGGAACAAGGAACAACATTTTCTAAGAAGGATCATGATGATAGAAGTTAATGTATCATATGCTTTAGATTTCTATATGACATTTTCTAATTCATATAATTCTATATTATTATATATTGTAAGAACATCGAGTCAACACCCAAAATTATTTCACATCATTGATAGAAAAACATCTATGATTATGTATCCCATGTTGAACTTGATGTCAATTTTCTTCTTGAAAATAATATCATTCTCCATTTTTTTAAATTTGATGAGAATATGGGTTTGTATTTGATGTACCTATATATATGAAACATAAATTTTCAAAATAATTAATTTTCTCTCCATATCATGAATCCCCCATCCCCCGATTGTATACAACATAAAGAAGGAGGATGAATATTATATAGAATGAAAATCTCAAGAAAAAATACTATTAGAATTTTTGGAATAATATGTAGCTAAAATTACTGAGTCTATGGAAAAGATCTTCTTTGATGTTATTCCCATTGTGGGGGAATACACTGATGTTTTTCTCATTAACTTTCTTACTCATCCACCAAAAAGCGTTTTTAATTATCAATTGATCTTATAAATATGAACTTTTAATATTTCATGAATCCATAATGAATGTATATATAAAAACATGAGAAGATGAAGTTACAACCACATTAGAATATAAATAAAGGGTTCATACGCTCATATGCTTCTCCATGTAGTGCACTAGTCATCTTCATCATGAAGAAGGATCATTCACACTACAATAAACTACCCAGTTAAAGGGGGTAATGTTTTAGTTTATAAGGGGTTATAATCCCCTAAAAAATTAGTGGAGGTTTTGAGGAACCGAATTTATGTGCTCGCCTACATTTATTAGATGGTTTTTTGAGGAACCATTGGTAAAGTGGTCATAAATTTTGTGACAACAAAATTATAGGGGGTTTTAACTCTATCTTATTGCACCAAAAAACAGAATTTTTGAGAGGTTTCTTACCCCCTCTAATTTATTGAAGATGTTATCGTTAGTTGGATACCCCTGCTAATTGAGTTGTGAGCCATGTATTATGGGTAGTTTTGAAAGCTGACTCTATTTAAGAATCATGTAGAGGGGGTTTTTAATGAACTCTAAATTGATTCAATGAAATATATTAGAGTTGAATCTGAAACTATCTATAATAATGATTTTTATTATTTTTTATATATCCCCCCACCTATGATTCGGCCTACAATTCCTGGTGCACACCCCTTCAATTCCCCTTATGGCTGCAATTCCTAGTTATCCCCCTCTCCCTCCAATTCACCATGACCCTCTTGTTCCTAGTTCACACCCTAAATAATTAATTTACTATTCCATCCCCTCATATACACATTGAACACCCCTCTCTAGACCCTCCCATTCATCATGAGCCTCACATTTCATATCCTCTTCATTGAAAAACCTACAACGGTTGGGTTTCAAAACCTAAATCTCTATGATATAGGCATGATACCTCCCCGCCATGGAAATTGAATTCCTATAAAATATTTACACACATTTATATTCAAATACATTAATATCGTGATTCAAATAAACATCATTACAGTAAAAAATTAAATACATATGAATATATATCCTCTATAAATTTTTATATAGATTAATATATAAATTATTATATTATGTACTTATATTATAATAACCTTCTATTATATAAAATTTATAACTTATATAAAATTTTTATAAAATTTATATTTCATATGTTTATTTATAAACATGTGGGTAAATATATTTTCTATTTTTTTATATATATACACATATATCTATATATTTATAAATATATTTATCTAAATTATTCATGTACTTAAATATAGATTTATATATTATGTACATTGTTATTTATATAATATATCTACATAAGTATTTATTTAATATATTTATATATTGTATTTTAAAAAATAATTACATAATGTATTTAAAAATATACATATATCATTTATTTCGAAACAGCTATTTATTATTATGGTCATTAACATATATTTATTTATATTAATTTTATAATATTATAGAAAATAAATAATATAGGAAATACATATCTATGAAATAAAATTGATACAAATAATTTTTTCATAATTAATTTCATATGAAAAAAAACTTATCCAAATATTCTATATGAAATACAATTTATACAAATATTTATATAATGGTATATAAAATAATATTTCATATTATATATAATTTACATGTATATTATAAATATTTAATATATTATGAAGTAAAATAAATACAAATTTTTATATAATTTATTTCAATACACATAATAATTATTATTCATATTAATATACAAGTATTTCAATAAATATAATTTTATAATATTATTTACATTAATATATATGTATTTCATTCAATATTATTCTATAATATTGTCTATATTAATACATATTTACTTTTATAAATTGTATATCCCAAAATATTTATTATAAATAATATAAAATAATAAAAATATTATTTACAAATATATTTATTATTATAATAACTTAATATATAAAATAAAAGCCTATGTTTTTAAATAATATACATTTAAAATAAATTATATCTATGTATATATTTATATTATATGTTATTCTGCTTTATTATTTATATTAAATATTATATGAAATAAAATTTAATCAAATATATATATATATATAAATTTACAAAAAATTATATATTTATATTTATGTATTCATATAAATACAATTAAATAATATCATATATGTATGTATATATATATATTAATATGTTCATATATTGTATTTAAATTGATTTATATATTGTGTTTTAATTATAAATATTTATATATTATTGAATTTTTTAAATATAGGGGATTTTAAAACCACTCAAATTTAAGACTGTGTAGTTGATTTTGAACCAACAATAATTTATGATATTATTCAGGGATCAAAAACCCCATATAAAATCCATCAATAAATGAATTTAGTGGGTGGTCATAACCCCCTCTAAATTCATTGATTATAGGGGGTTTTGTATAAACCCCTCTAGTTACATAGAAAATAAATTTAGAGGGGGATATACATAACACCCTCTAAATAACATCCTCTAATCCACTATTTTTTGTATTTTCAATGCACCTTTTCATTGAATATCTAGAGCTCATCAAGATCATGAAAAATTACAAGTTTCATCATCAATGGATTTTTGTCTTGTTCTATAATCTACGTCAACACCAATACTTCTCCATGATGGATCCTTGGTCTAGTTATTACAAAATAAGGGTGATGAAGGTGGATATCCCCATGACTTCTTTCTATTCAAGGTAAGATCACTATCATTTCATATTAATTAAATTTTTAATCTATAAGGCTCCAATAATATTTATGAACATAATTAATAGACTTCTAAATATTACCCCAAAAAATTTGGTAGTCTTTATGGGAAATAGTCTAATAATATTTTTTATAAAAGAGGGATATGAGGAGCATATGAGTATGATTCTTATGACCCTATGAAAGGATAAGCCTTATGAATATTCCATAAAATGTTGGTTCATATTGAATGAAGTATCATTCTTGGGGGATATCATCAAAAGTAATTTTTTTTGAAACCCTTATAGACTGAGGAAATTGATGGATGAATGAGGTTGAAATATAAGAATAAGATCCATATATTGCATGGAATAACTAGGTTCTATAATTGATTTTTGAGTAATTTCTCTAGTTTGTCAAACCCATAAAATTTGCTAAATCATAAGGGAGTAATTTTTTTGAATAATTAATATGAAGATAACATCAAGGATTTGAAATAGATGCTAAACACTGCACTTGTACTTACACATCATTGATGTATATAACATTTGTTGGTATATAGTAATGACATGAATAATATATTGGTGTGTGTGTTAAATGGCTACAAGAAATTTATATCCTATGCCTCTAGGATATAGATTTTTCATGTACCAAACTACCTAATGCATCATCTAGGGTTCGCATTGAAAATCATATACGCATTATCTATTTGTTGGGAATCATCAAATATAAATATACATATCATAAAATAATCAAGTTTATATTTTCACTGAAATGATATAATATTTACATGTTAATATGATTATGGATGATTAAAACTACTACCAATCACTGCAGAATCATTTTAGGAATGAAAATAATGTGATTGATTCTCTATTTTGAAAAGAATAGGCAATTTTACCATTCATGATATATGAGAAGTATATGACTTTCATAGGCTAAAAGATTATGGACATAGGAATAATTGAGGAGTGAACTTCATCAGTATATTCACAAATTATTTCTCAACCATCCATTCTAGTGAAGATAAATGTTAGTAAAATAGATGAATTGGGAATCCAGAAGATGATTTAATCTATATAAAAATTTAAATATTTAAATTTAAAAATTAATGAAGAATGATTTTTATGATTTTGGGAAAGACTACATACTCCAACAAACACTATGTTATATAAGGGGTTGTTGAATGATTCAAACAGTTCATCTTTCTGCATAAATACATAGATAAAGTCGTTTTATCAAGAGACATGATATCTCTATCTTGGAGACAATATGAGTTTGTAGATTAGGAAATATACAGAAAATTAATTTATATGTTATCATATGAATAATGAGAGGGAAAATTTCAAGGGGATGATGAAACCATTAACCATACCTACATGGAAATTCAAAAACGTAATCATGGACATTATCACTGGTCTTCTGGGGAAATCAAGAATATATAATTTTATATGGGTTTTATTGTGTCACTTTTCAATGTATTTACAATACATTAAAATTAAATTGGACTTCAAACTTAGTCAATGTCTTAGTTTATACATTGGAGAATTGGTGAGTCAACATGGAACACCACTATCGATTATGTCTATAAATGACCCATGATTTACCCCATGTTCTAGATGAGTCTTTAAAATTCTGAAAATATTTTATTTATCTTTTACAAGACATATCTCCCTCAAAAGGATAGAAAATATGAACCAAAAATCCTGAAACTCAACAGAGATCTTGAGAGAATACTCAATTGACATTGAAGTGCGATGGGATCAACATCATCCTCTACTCGAGATCCCATATAATAATTGATTCTACTCTACAATAAAAATGGATCTCTAGGATGAAATTTATGGGGTGTGATGTAGATCACATGAATTATAGTATGATTTTGGGGAACACAAATTTCTATACACAAAATGGTCAGGTGAATTTTGGGAATTGAAAAAACCATTCAGCATCACATGAAGGATTCTCAAAATTTTCAGAAGATATATGATGATAATCATTATCGAGACCTAGATTTTGATGTTGGAGATAAGGTATTCATCCACATTCTTCCCTAGAATAAATTCATTATATTTGTAAAGAATTTAATGATTTTTCCAACATACATAGATCCCTTGGAGATACTTGATCGCATAAGAGTAGTGGCCTATAAACTAGAACTCCGAATGAACATATTTTGTATACATGATATGTTCAATGTATCCCTATTATGTATGGAAATAAAAAACCCCTCACATGTGCTGAATTCATAGGTTGTACCATTGGGGGATTACCATTCATATGAAAATCATATGGTGAAAATCATAGTTAATAGAGAAAAAGATATATGAAATAAGACAATAAACCTGGTCAAAGTGTTTTGGAGAAACTAAAAGTTTGAATAATTGATTTGAGAGTTGAAGGAGGTGATGAAGAAGAACTACCATGATTTTTTATTTTGTGATATGAAATTATTTTTTTTGACATTTTTAAAGGGGAGAATATTATAACCACTTAGTACTATATTAAAAAAAATTGGCATTGTGGTTGAATTGAATTCCATATTTTTCATTATGGTTAAAAAATACATGCACATATTTGGTTTTTTTATATCCTATCATATTTAAAATAATGACTATAATAATAACAATTTAATATATATTTTTTGAAAAAATTTCATATGATTAGTATAAATATATGGGTTTGCCAAATCCAATTGTGGTATATAAAGAATGTAATGATCATATAATGTACTATGAAGCCCATTTAACAAAGCATCTGTGGGGATAGAATATTTTGAATGTTTTTTGTCCAATCCAAATCCATGATCAAAAATTTAAATAATAAATGAAAGGATTTATGATATAAGATGAATCTCATTAAGATCATGGCCCAAGCCATGTATGCCTTATCACCCCACAAAAATATCATTGTCACACACCATACCCTAATAGAGTTTGTTACTATAGCAAAGGAATATATTCCAATACACTTATAATTTTAAGAATTATATTTTATTGAATAATGAATATATTTTCATCTTATCTTTGTTACTTTATAAATGATTTTTTTCTTTGATATGATAGAACAAAAAATATATTTTTGGGAAATATGTGATTTCAATTAAGATTTTAATTTAGATGAATTGATTGATTTTTTATATAATATTTTTTTTATTAAAATATTCTTATTGAATAATTTTTATGAATTTTAAATGAAAAAAATATTTTTAGGAATTAATATTTGATTTTTATTATGTTTCGAAAACTGTTATTATAAAAAAACCCATCATTTATCAATAAATAAAAATTATTATTATAAATGAAAATATATCACCCCAAGACTTTTCAAATAAATTTAATATAGAATGCATAAATAAATGAGTATATAAAAACACTACTTTGTTATAACATATCATCTAAATATAATTTTTCCACTTCTATGATTTTAATTTTGAAAACTGACTTACACAGTTGCATTCAGTATTATATTTTGAGTCTAATAGAAACAACTTAGTTTTTGATGAATATTAACATACCCTTGTAAATAGTAACATACCCTTATGAATAGTAATGAATAATAGTGAATAGTTAAATAGAGAAAAATAGAAAATACACCCATTAATGTATAAATATAAATTAGAAACCTAAGAATATAAAAAATCGATCATAGTATAAGTATTTATTATTTTGAACATCATAAACATTATAATTAAATTTTTTTGATTAATTTAACAGTATAATATTGAAATAAAATTTCATAAAATGTAATCCTAAATTGTTATTTTATTTTCTTATGGTTATAAGATAATTTTATGGGACCCTACATAATTGTTCCTGGTGTTATTAAACGAGTTATTCTTTTAATGTTCTTTTTTATAATAAATTATGATTTTATTTAAAGATTAAATTAAAAATATTTTGAAAATTATATTAAAAAATTGGATTTTATTTTTAAATGATACCTGAGAAAATTGTCTATTGACATTTTTTGGGATATTTCTGAAATAATTCAACTTCATGATAATACCTAAATATGATAATATAAGACAAATACTAAGTATATGATTTATTGATTCATAGGTAATGTAAGGTTGATGTAAGAACACTTGTTTTGAACTATAATGCACATATTACTATAATTGGTCACAGGAATCAATAATATTTGTTTTATTTGAAAAAATAAAAAAATATTGTGTAAAATAATGTGAAACCCCTCCTCTCCTCCACTATAACCCCCCCCCCCCCCACTACCTCTTATTTTCACTCCACTAAAGCCTTATAATTTTCCAAAATTCTACTCAAATATCATCCCAAGTTCCTCCCCCACATCCAACATCCCTTGGTCTCATTAAATGAGAAAAACCAATCCCCAAAAGACGCTATCAATTAATATTACATCAAGAGGTAAATTCCACTTTTTCTTTCATTTATGTCAAGTTCCATCCTTTTCATTTTCTTTCCTCGCATCCTTTCATCCAAATGTTCTGATGAATCCAATAACTTACGTTTAATAGAAGGTTGTTATGATAAATTTATAATTCTTAATTATCTCTCATTTCCATTTCATTCATACTAGTAATGAAAACACCATCCGATTTGTATTAATTTGTCATGTTCATGGATAACGAGTTTATAATATCTATTATCATAATCAATTCTAGTCATTAAACAATTTATATTATTGAAACAGACTATAATATATGTATTATAACTTGTTTAATATTCAAAAAATCCTTTTGTACATATGATATTAATTTATAAATAAAAATTAACTCACTCTTATAAAAAAAACCTAATTAACCCATACAATTGTCATTAATGTTTTAAATAATGATCCATATTCACTCCCATTAACCAAATAAATTTTATAACCATGTAATTTTATCGTTTTCACTAATAATATAAAACTTATATTCTGGAAAAACATTATTATTCTACATGTTTATCAAACATGAATATAAGTAAACTGATCAGTAAAACCAAGGAAGAAAATGCTCTGAAAAAATGAATTTCAATATATTAACCCATCAAAAGGCCATAAATGAAAATAATAAAGTGGTAAAAAATAAATTAAATTTAGAGGAGGTTATGGAGACATTAAAATTTGAAGATAAATTTCATTATTCATGTCTTTAATATCAATTGAGTAACACCTTCAGACTTATGGTAGGGGTTTTCCATGCTAACCTCTATTTTCATTCAGGTTAATTTAATTTCCTATTTAACTAAATTAACGTATTATTCAAAAATATTCACTCCTCATAATTTCTGATTTAATGTTCTATATAAGTGAAATAACTATAATCATACCTTCATTTATGCGTAGATATATGTTTTAAATGGATATTTCAAATATTTTTACTGAAATGGAAGTCTGACTAAATGGAATTTCTCAAATTCATATCTATTTTCAAGGGTACTCAATAATCTATTTTTAGAAACCATTATTTTTATAAAATAATTAATTTTATTATCAAAATAAAAACATACTTCATTTCTGGTTTTATACAAACACTTTTCAAAAATAACTCTTCTTTTAAAAGTAAAAGTGTATTTATCTCTAGAATTACTTGATGATTTTATAAGAGTATATTAATCTTTTTCAACACACTTGTTGATTGTATTTTATTATTGGGAATAATATTTGATGACATAGTATTCCATATTATTTTCAATTTGTTATGTTTAGTTTTACATTAGATGTGGTATCTTAAAGCATTCAACAATTTACATGAAATGGTTAGTGTTTATCTTTTATGTGGGTGGAACGTTATTTTCATTTCATTTGTTAGATTTAATGTGAATGTAATTTTTTTGTAATTATCCCCATTTATATTAGGAATTAGTTGGACTTATTATGGGATTATTGGGGACTTCTATATCCCCTTGATTCATTGGTATGTCACATGAGACAAATAGGTATGGACTTAGCAGAGGCCTTTCCCATTTATGGATATGGTTTTTGTCGAGGCCTTAATAATTTTTAGATTTCTTGCTTGAGGCCTTTAATATATGTTTCATAATGTATGATTTATGAATTTGTCTCATAATGAAGCTAAAAATTCAATGTTTATTTAGTTATTCAACGAGTAGAATACCCATGATTATGTTTTATTATGGAGATATTTACTCAACTCATATTCCTGGAATATTATGTTAATTTTTTTTAAATACATGTGTTTTCAACTTTTCACCATGACTAATGTCCATGTTATCTTTCTCTTAATTTATTATCATTACTGGGAATCATAGTTCACCCCTCCTTATGTTTCATTATTCATAGGACAAGAATATGTATATTATGATTGACATGCAAGGATAATCTTAGGCTGGTGGATATTCCCAATGAAACATTTATGTTGTTTTACAGTTCCGGTGGTATTTTTGAACATATATATGTTTCTTTTTACAAATCTAATAAACTAATTTTTCCTTTCTGATGCATATTACTTGTTTATATGATAATGTAATAAAATAAGCCACCTGATCTGGGAAACTGAGGTTGGATTTTTATAGTTATTATCAATGGATGTTTAGTAGAAAACATGGATACAATATTTAGAAAAACTAGATGAGGGAACAAACCCCAAAGATAGTTTTTGAGGATAAACTTACAAGACCATCCTGGTAATTTGGTAAGAAATATATTATGTGGATATTTCTAGAAAATAAATTCTTTGTCTGGATACTACAAGTGGATGTAGTTCTAGTATAGATGTACATCGGTGTGAAAACACCAACATGGAGTTTCAATCTTGACATGGGGTATCATGGTAGATGAAAATGGTCCTGACTGTGCAACTGGTTTGACTCTCCTAGTGGTTATCTTAGGATAATTAACATTTTCATTACAAGACATTATGATGGATTAAAATGTAATTTTATCCTCCAAAAAAACCATGTTTATTGTTATTCTATTTTCCATGCATATGATTTCAATTTATGTTAAGTATTTTTAAAATTTGAGATGGTAAATTATGATTATTAACCAAATATATTTTATACTATTATTTATAAATGTGGACTTGTAGATGAAAGGGAATATTCATGAACATGTGAATCCCATGTAGGGATTTCCCTCCTGTGAAAGGATAATGATGATGACTCTGGAGATGTGACTGATGAGGAAAAACATATTACTATACTAAGAAGTTATGAACACTAAACATAACCATACAGACCATTCAGATCCACAACATGGTGGAGCTATTATAGATCACTTTCTACGACAACATCCTCTATCCATTAATCGGACTACAAATCCATTCATAGTGGAGCAGTGAATATGTTCATTAGTTAAGATATTTATTTCCTTGAATGTAATGAAATAGATATGGTTTTCATGGAGGTTAATCATATTTCAAGAGATGTTGATAAACAGTGGTCAATAATTCAATACAAAAAGGTGGAGGAAGATATATAAAACATTGAGTTGATTGAATTTAATGAACATTGATTTGAGAAATAAATTCCTTGTGAACAACAAGATGATATAAGAAGGTAGATTATAAATTTGTGGAAACTAGAAGATGATAATATTGAAAATTATGAATCCAAATTCACAATGATATGAAAAAATGTTATAGACTATATATATTCCAAGTATAAAGATTGATCGATTATTTTATGGACTAAATCCATTCCCCCAGTGGGCACTGGTCTGTAAAAAAATTATTTTCAAGAGAAGATACAGTATCATCTGTTATCAATATGGAAAATGAGTTTTATAAATATTATGAAATTAATGGAAATCATGGAAATAATAGGACTACTAAAAAATTTGGAAAATGAATTAAGGAAATGGGGAAGAAGGGAAAAGTAGACTTTCTACCCTATGATAATTATGGAAGGAAACATCGTAGTGCCTGCATAATAGAAAACTGGGTTTCCTACAAGTTTGGATAGAAAGTCCATCATTCTTGTGATTTTAAGGGAATAAAATAATCTATTAATGTTTAATTCATTTATTTTAGATATATGGGACACTATTCTAAAGATCGTTGAAGGCGTCAAACGAACATGCCTCGGAATAGGCAAAGGGAGAGGGGAAATGCTTATACGATCACAACTGCAGATATTGAAGTTCCTAATGACGTAATGGTATGTACATTAACCATTTCCTCAAACATATCCAATTCTTTATTTGATTTTGGATCATCAAATTATTTTATATCTTTCCAGTATTTTATAAAAATTAGATTTTTTCAATTTTATATATTAAAGGATTTATCAGTAAAAATCAATGGGAGATGTATCATTGCAACCATGATGTGTTGATATGTCCCCCTCATGACACATAAACCTAATTTAGTTCATATAATTGTCATATTACCCATGGTTTACTTTGATATAATCATTGTAATGAGTTTTATTTCATGTTATTATACAAATATCTATTACAGAACAGGGAAGTTATGATTTTTTAGAATAGTGATGAATCCCTTTTATTTATAGAAGAAATCACAGAAGATGATTCTTATCTATATATACCCCAAGTAGCTCTACATATTTTAGTTATTAGGGATGAAGGGAAATAAATATCTATATGTGAGGAAAGGAATGTTCAAATAGAGTACATACCTATTGTGCAATATTTCATCGATGTGATTCGAGAGTATTTATCTAGACATACTCTAGATAAAGAAGTTTAGTTCTCAATGGATTTAATTTCTACTTCGGGGAATATATCAAAACCCATAAAATAATGGCCATAGTTGAATTAGTGGAACTGAAAAAACAGTTGGTGGAATTGAGTGACAAAGGATTTATTATCCCTAGTGCATCTCTATGGGGATCCCAGGTTTTTTTCATTAAGAAGAAAGATGGATATACGAGGTAATGCATTGACTACCGAGAGATCAATGTTATCAAAATAATGAAAATTAATCCCTTACCTTGCATTAATGTTTTATTTGTTCAAATTCATAGAGCCCAATTTTTATCGATGATTGATCTTCTATCTAGATATCATCAGTTGTTCATGGGGAAGGATGATATTCCAAAGACAATATTTCAAACCAGGTATGGGAAATAAAAGTTTACAGTAATGTCCTTTGGACTGAATGATTCACCCTCAGTTTTCATGGATCGAATGAATATAGTTTTCAAGGTATTCTATGGTGACATTGTGGTGGTTTTTATTGATGATATATTCATATACTCCAAAATATGTGAATATTCTGAATATATCTTGAGCACTATTTTATATACTCTTAGAAGAAGTGAATTATATTATATGTTTGGAAAGTGTGAATTTTAGCATCAATCAATTTTCATTCATGGCCACATTGTCTCTAAGGATGGAATATCTGTTGACTAGGAAACAAATGCTACACAAAATTGGCCTACTCCAATGATCATAACTGAGGAACATATTTTTATTATTTTAGCAGCTTATTATATACATTTTTTCTAAAACATCACTTGTTTGGAAAACCTAGTGACAAATCATACAAGTAAAAGAGTTATGTTCATTTGGAAAAAAAAATTCCGCACATGTTTGATGATTTGAAGATGATATTAGTGAATACTATGATAAAAAATCTACTATCATGGAATGATGGGTTTGTGATCTATAGTGATGCATCAAATAAATGACATGGTTGTGTCCTTATTCATAATGATAGAGTGATTTCATATGCATAAAGGTGGTCAAAAATTTATGAACAAAATTATCCTACTCATGATCATGAGTTAGAATATTTAATCTTTTAATTGAAGATATGGAGACATTATCTATAGTGAAATAAATTTTATATATATACTGATCATAAGAGTCTAAATAATATCTTTTCCTAGAATGAAATCAAGATGAGTTAATGGAAATGTCTATAACTACTCAAGGATTGTGATTTTTCCATACATTACCACCTAGGGAAAGAAAAATAATGTAGTCGATGAATTCAAGAAGAAGTATCATAGAGTTTTCCAAAAAATTAGAATTGATAAGGATCCATTATATATGGATCTAATGAGGATGGATATTGGAATAATAAAATATGGTGAAAGATCACTACTTTTTCAAATGGTTTCTTAACCATTATTATTAGAAATAACTAAAACTTCATAGTCTAATGATGAGAATCATCAAGAAAAAATAAATGTTGTGATCGATGGGATATTGGTGACTTCATGAGTGAAGATTGAATTCTAAAATCTGGGAAGTGGCTATGGGTTCCCTCTATACTTGAGTGGAAAATGGTGTTATTTGATGATGATCATCACTCAAATTTCTCTATGCATCCTAGAATCTCTAAAATGTTTAGATATTTGAACGAGAATATCTAGTGGGATAACCTAAAGAGGGAAATTAATGAGTATGTATGTAACAGCCCGAGATTTTATGAAAAATATTCTTTTTTATTTCACTAATGTCTTGTGTTATACGCTACACCAAAAGGAGCTTGCACAACACGCATCCTTGACTTACACGCAATCGCAACCTTCCTCGATAGCGTGTGTGGTACGTAATCCTGAGTTTCACGAAATAATGATATGCTATTAAAATATTATTAAAAATAGCCGTTATGAATAGTAATAACCACTTTTTAAATTTTAGAAATTTTAACTCTCAAAATGGACTTCATTTTTGGATTTGGAGTATCGAATTTAGCCTAAGGTGAAATTTTGGTACTTTTCGGATAACTTTCATATTCTGATGAATAGTGAAAATTACTAAATTATAATTAAAAAACAACTTTTTTAATCGAAATAATTAATAGTGATAAATCATTAATTTGAGTGGTTTTAAAGTATATTTAGAATATATTTTTACAATTTAATACAATGTTGGTCATTGGATGTAATTTCACATTTAAACTAGACATAAACAAGTGTCAATCTTTTGATAGATATTGTTTCTTAAAAACACGCTATTTGTTTTAACAGCGGGATTTAATTATAAAATTAATTAATGCAACTTTTATGTTATGAATTTGGTAAAATAGACTACATTTTTGAATTCGGAATATGAAATATAGCTTGGGATGAAATTTTGGCATTGTTCTGAAAAACATCAATTTTTGATGAATAGTGAAACTACTAAGTGGTAGGTTAAAAACTGAATTTTGCATAAAACTTAATTTTACCGCTTCTGTGAATGGAATTTCGAAAATCCGAGAGACACGGTTAATATCAAGGACTAAAATGTGGTTCAATGAGATGAAAATATTTTTTTGGTGAATAGTAACTTTTTACTTTTTTTTACCACGGTTAATAGTAAATAGGGTAACTAAGGGTAAATAAGATATTAATATTACCCTAACACATGTCCTAATTCTATTGGACAAGTGTAATTCGACCAAAAACAAACTTAGGAATAAAATATGACCATTTAGGCCCACTTGGATTAGATTAGGACATTTATTATTAATTTATTTAAAGAAGGGTTAAAATAGTTAAAATCAAAGTGTAATAAGTAAATCATTTTTAATATGGGGTTATACATAAGATAAATTCGACTATAAATATTCATTAGAAAGCTAAAAAGATTTCCTACATGATGGTATTTTATTTGTAATTTTTAGACATCAAATAATATAATTTATTTATGACACAAAAATGATGCAGTAATTATCTTATTAATGAAATATTGACATAATTGATAATATAAATACCAAAATAAATGTAATTTAAGACTTTTTATGAATTACACTAATTTTCTAGGTTACTATGATATATTAGTGTTGATTTAATCAACTTGTTTCGAACATATAATTCTGTTATGACTTTCACAAAAATCATATATCAAATAGTGTCAAAATTGACACAAAATAGTTTTTAAATCAAATATTATATTATTAATTGTTATTTTATTCCTAAAAATCTAAGGTTCGGCCAAATGACTTAGATAAGGATATATGTATTAATAATATAAAATTTGGGGCTCGTTTGGCATGTTATAGTAAGTTTATTAACCATATAGTGAAAGAAAACAAAAAGACACGGTAAAAGTTAAATTATTTAACTTAGAGTTAAATCTAATTGATAAGGTTAAAATAATACCCTAAACTTGTCTAAATCCTATTGGTTGATAGGATTTCGGCCCATCTCCACTTTAGCTTCGAAATAAGACCCTTTGGAACCATTATAAACCGATTTTGACTTTAATATAAAATAATATTTTGAGATATTCCTAAGGTGCCCCTCTCCTCCCCTATAAAAGGACATCTCCTCCCCCTCCTCCTCACACCAATTTGAGCACTCAAGCTCGGCCAACCCCTGCCAATTTCTCCTCTCCACTTCCCTAGCAACATTCTAGAGGTTCTGGTCTTCCTCAAAGACCAATTTTAGTGCCCTAAGAGGAGGTCTCAAAGAGGCACTTCAAAGAAGAGGTAATTACTGTTACCAATTCTTTCATCTTTATTTCTTCTTCCACTTCTTCTTCTTAGGTTGTTTCATTATGAAGTAATAACATCAGTATCACTCATATACTGATATGTTATTATAATTATGAAACAACCCTATTTCACCATCTATCCATCCTACGGAAAAAGAAATCACCGCGCGTGCGTACGTACGGAATACCGTCTCCACGCCGTGGTGTAATCTATTTTCCACCACCACCTTACTTGGATGGGTATAATGGTGTAAATAATAACTATACATAGTTATTACAACATCATATTGATTCTGATATATTGTATAATCCACTCCAATTCAATTCAATATTTATAGAAATGATATCATCGCTCGTGCGTACGTACGGAATACCGTCTCCACGACGCGATGAGATTCATTCTCCATGTTAACCATTTAAGAATGATTATAATGTATATATAAGAAATAATAATGAAATATATGAAATTATAAAGCTACTAGATTTATATATATATATACATATGTATGTCATCTACTTACTTCCATTTCAAGACAATAAGGAAAGGAAAACAGCATTCATGCGTACGTACGGACTACCGTCTCCATGAACGGTGTTTTTCATTTTATTTATCTACCTATTATATATATATATACTGAATATATATGATATATAAATCATATTTTATATTCTGGAAGTAAGTAAATCATGATATAAGTAATAATGATGTCAAGAACAACAAGTCAAAACACCTACGATAAATGAAACGATTTTACCCAAAACGCTTCTTTAACATGGAATTTACAAAAGAACGGGTAATATAATGTCATAAATGAACCATATATGATATCATAACAATGAATATGATTCTGCAATAAGTCAATAACATGATTTAAATCATTATACAGGAGGTTCGGACACTTACAAAGCAAGTCGGACCTATGGTAAGGGAAATATCACAATCTCATTTTTATCCGAGATTGTTTATTCGTAAGTATTTACTGGGGTGTATTTTATCATCCACATCCATGTTTACTCAATATGTAATATTATTTCCATCCACCTACAATTGTTTAAATCCAATTTTACCCTTCTATGAGTTCTTAGTAAATGATATGAAAGGAATCTTTTTTCGTTTTTCATACGAGGTACTTTTTGACTTTTCCGACAAAAGTACGAAGAATGTTTTTTTTAACTTATACGGCACGAACGGATTTATACTGTTTTATAAAGCCTTATTTTCATGAAGCTTCCTCTAAAAGATTTCATGACTATTTTCAATAAAATCTCTTTCTTTTAAAATTGCATGATGTTTTGTGAAAAGAAATTGATTTTGAAGAAAAAAGGATATTTTCCTCATGAATTCAATTCAAGTGTTTTATCAAAATTATTTTCCATATAAGATAATAAAGGGTTCTGTTTCTATCCATATTTTTACATTGATTTGACTATGTTGTTATGGAATTATGTTTATGAATTCCTTTATCTTATATGAATGGTTTTATGATGTCATGTTGTTTAAGAATCCCATTTTTATTACATGGGTTATGCAATGATGTATGATTTATGGTTTTGTGGCACACATAAGAAAGGATTCATTAAGAGATGGGTGGGACCTATATCTCCCTCCAATGCATTGGGTAAAGATTTCATATCTCATGAGATAGACATGGCTGGAATGGTAGGTTATACCGGTTCAGTGAAACAGGACTGAAACGAGGATTACTCGATTCAGAAAGGGACTTTGTCCACTAAGATAGTCTTGGCAATGAGTCTTGACTAACAAGAAATGATTCTCTATGATTATGTGTGTATGCCACAATGAGTAATGTTTTAAGTTATGGTTTCATTTTCACTACTATGATTTATCCCATGTTATGAAATTATGCTCTCTTTTGCAGGTTAAGATTTCCAAAAATGTTATGTTCTTAAGAAAATTATGTGATTGATATTTCTTTTGTTTACCCTTACTGAGCATTTGAGCTCACCCTTTTATGTTTTCTTTTCCCCAGGATATAAAGAATGGTTTTAGGTAAAAAAAAGGAAGATCTTTATGGGAGATTTTGAAGATCTTTCACCAGGATTAGAAGATTACGTTCAGAGTTTCCAAAGACACTAAACTATTACGATCCTTGTGTGTGTGTTTTTGTTTTGTACTAAGTATTCCGCAAAAGTAATGTAATGTCAATGTACGTCAGGCTACGGGTCTCTACAGTTGGTATCAGAGGAAAGGTTTAGTCAACCTTTGGAAACTAGGACGCGAAAACGTTAGTAAGATCCCTAGAGATATTTCTAAGGTATGTCTAGGGATGCCCCTAAGGATAAGTATAAGTATACGTATAGGATATAGTTCTAGAACTATGGTAACGATATTAGATTAAACCAAAGATGATAGATATTTAAGTTACTCCCCCTTTATTACGATTTTTGCATCTAACACTATTCTGTTTGGGTTTTAGAAAATGGCTGGAAACAAGATGATTCACAATAATGGAGGATATGATGGACAATGGAATGATATTCTTCTTGAGCAACCAAATGAAATGGGATTTGGATGTCCAAACATCATTATTATGCCGAATCAGCAATCTCACAACATGATCAATAAAGTAAAATTTGGTACGTTTCCTGACTCGACTAATAAGAGAAAGATGGAGTTCCATGATGATCATAGAGGAAAGAAAGTTCAATTTCCCCTATGTAAATCATGTGGGAAGAGGCATCAAGGAGAATGTTTCAAGGGAACTGGAAGATGCTTTGGGTGTGGAAAAGAAGGACACAAAGCAAGTAAGTGCAAAGGAAAAGGGTCGGTTAACACCATGGATGAGGATAATGGTATTGCTATGACATCAAAAATGGTTAAGTGTTTTAAATGTGGAATGTATGGGCATTATGAAAACAAATGCCCTAAGGGAAAGACTCATGAAGAGAATCAGTATGGTCATATGGGTAGTATTTATGTGGATGATGATGAAGAGACTACAAATGATATGTGAGATGAAAGAATTGTTGAAGCTCGGTGAATGGTTTAAGAATGTTGTGGAATGATTACATGTTTATCATGTGTAATGTTGTATAAGAAATCTCATGGTACTATGGAATAAAGAGACATCTGAGGATTGTTACACTGTTGTCTTTCCTTGAGTTATGAAAGTGTATGATTAATGGTACCACTATCCATGAAAGGTTATTCAGATATTTTTGGAATGTAGATGATATGCGCATAATGAAGGGATAAGGAGAAAATTAAATGTTTGATAGTATTCATGAGCTCATGATTGATATAAGAACAAAGTGATATCATGGTTTGAGTATATAGAATTTTGAGGATTTCGGTATATGAAAAGTGTTAACTTTTAACTGCATTCAAGTTTTCACTATGGTTCAATGGGTATTCAAGAGAGTACAAGATTAAGGCCTTTGAATGTGTGGAATGTGACCAACAAGATATATCTTATGATATATGGGGATCAATGATGGTATTAAATCTCTGGTAATCGTTTTCACTATGTTATGAGAATGGACTGCAGTATTATGTATAAGCCTAAAGATTAGACTGGATTATGTTGGACATAAGTTAGTATTGTTTAAGGATAGAAGATTTTCGATATTATTGATGGGATGTTATAGTAACGTAGTTTTAGAAAAAGGGACAACCTGCAGGACGGGCGACAACCCATCGCTTCGGACAAGGCTGTAGGAATCGAACCCACAACCGAAGTGCGACTGGCCTTTATCGCCTACCACTGACCTACAGGAAGTCCCTGTTTAGTAGAAACTAATTTTATTATATTAAGCAGTATGATATATGAAGTATAAGTCCATTTTAGGAACTATATATGATTAATCTCACTATATAATGACTTATGTATATTTAATAACTTTTGCTTACCTTTTGTTTGTGACAGATGGAATGACCCGTCATTCTATCACATGATCTGCTAACACTTCACGAATAACAAATTCAACTTCATTTATTTAAGAGATGAAGTAGAAATTGTTCAAGGCACAAACAAAAGTGATATTGTACCAAAATAAGGTAAGTATTTATTCTAAGCAAATTTTCAACTTTAGGGAAATGATCTTGAAAACCAAAAATGTTGTCCTAGTGATCTTATACCTGAAGAATCAGATGGTACCTTATATCATCACAAATCTATGGATTTGTGATTACTGGCTTTTCCATAGCCATGTTCTCTACCACTCTCCATCAGAATATGATGGTTAGATTTCTCTTCCATATCCATATTTTCACCTATGTGGAAACCCAATGATTAGTTTATTTGGGTAATCGTTACATTTAATACTTTAGTTTTTAAAGCCAAGTTTTGGTATTCCATTTTTACAATGTGGGTTTCTATTAAAGAAACTTTCGAATAGTAAACCATTTATAACCCCGACGAATTTCGAGGGCGAAATTCATTTTAAGGGGGGTAGAATGTAACAGCCCGAGATTTTATGAAAAATATTCTTTTTTATTTCACTAATGTCTTGTGTTATACGCTACACCAAAAGGAGCTTGCACAACACACATCCTTGACTTACACGCAATCGCAACCTTCCTCGATAGCGTGTGTGGTACGTAATCCCGAGTTTCACGAAATAATGATATGCTATTAAAATATTATTAAAACTAGCCGTTTTGAATAGTAATAACCACTTTTTAAATTTTAGAAATTTTAACTCTCAAAATGGACTTCATTTTTGGATTTGGAGAATCGAATTTAGCCTAAGGTGAAATTTTGGTACTTTTCGGATAACTTTCATATTCTGATGAATAGTGAAAATTACTAAATTATAATTAAAAAACAACTTTTTTAATCGAAATAATTAATAGTGATAAATCATTAATTTGAGTGGTTTTAAAGTATATTTAGAATATATTTTTACAATTTAATACAATGTTGGTCATTGGATGTAATTTCACATTTAAACTAGACATAAACAAGTGTCAATCTTTTGATAGATATTGTTTCTTAAAAACACGCTATTTGTTTTAACAGCGGGATTTAATTATAAAATTAATTAATGCAACTTTTATGTTATGAATTTGGTAAAATAGACTACATTTTTGAATTCGGAATATGAAATATAGCTTGGGATGAAATTTTGGCATTGTTCTGAAAAACATCAATTTTTGATGAATAGTGAAACTACTAAGTGGTAGGTTAAAAACTGAATTTTGCATAAAACTTAATTTTACCGCTTCTGTGAATGGAATTTCGAAAATCCGAGAGACACGGTTAATATCAAGGACTAAAATGTGGTTCAATGAGATGAAAATATTTTTTTGGTGAATAGTAACTTTTTACTTTTTTTTACCACGGTTAATAGTAAATAGGGTAACTAAGGGTAAATAAGATATTAATATTACCCTAACACATGTCCTAATTCTATTGGACAAGTGTAATTCGACCAAAAACAAACTTAGGAATAAAATATGACCATTTAGGCCCACTTGGATTAGATTAGGACATTTATTATTAATTTATTTAAAGAAGGGTTAAAATAGTTAAAATCAAAGTTTAATAAGTAAATCATTTTTAATATGGGGTTATACATAAGATAAATTCGACTATAAATATTAATTAGAAAGCTAAAAAGATTTCCTACATGATGGTATTTTATTTGTAATTTTTAGACATAAAATAATATAATTTATTTATGACACAAAAATGATGCAGTAATTATCTTATTAATGAAATATTGACATAATTGATAATATAAATACCAAAATAAATGTAATTTAAGACTTTTTATGAATTCCACTAATTTTCTAGGTTACTATGATATATTAGTGTTGATTTAATCAACTTGTTTCGAACATATAATTCTGCTTTGACTTTCACAAAAATCATATATTAAATAGTGTCAAAATTGACACAAAATAGTTTTTAAATCAAATATTATATTATTAATTGTTATTTTATTCCTAAAAATCTAAGGTTCGGCCAAATGACTTAGATAAGGATATATGTATTAATAATATAAAATTTGGGGCTCGTTTGGCATGTTATAGTAAGTTTATTAACCATATAGTGAAAGAAAACAAAAAGACACGGTAAAAGTTAAATTATTTAACTTAGAGTTAAATCTAATTGATAAGGTTAAAATAATACCCTAAACTTGTCTAAATCCTATTGGTTGATAGGATTTCGGCCCATCTCCACTTTAGCTTCGAAATAAGACCCTTTGGAACCATTATAAACCGATTTTGACTTTAATATAAAATAATATTTTGAGATATTCCTAAGGTGCCCCTCTCCTCCCCTATAAAAGGACATCTCCTCCCCCTCCTCCTCACACCAATTTGAGCACTCAAGCTCGGCCAACCCCTGCCAATTTCTCCTCTCCACTTCCCTATCAACATTCTAGAGGTTCTGGTCTTCCTCAAAGACCAATTTTAGTGCCCTAAGAGGAGGTCTCAAAGAGGCACTTCAAAGAAGAGGTAATTACCGTTACCAATTCTTTCATCTTTATTTCTTCTTCCACTTCTTCTTCTTAGGTTGTTTCATTATGAAGTAATAACATCAGTATCACTCATATACTGATATGTTATTATAATTATGAAACAACCCTATTTCACCATCTATCCATCCTACGGAAAAAGAAATCACCGCGCGTGCGTACGTACGGAATACCGTCTCCACGCCGTGGTGTAATCTATTTTCCACCACCACCTTACTTGGATGGGTATAATGGTGTAAAGAATAACTATACATAGTTATTACAACATCATATTGATTCTGATATATTGTATAATCCACTCCAATTCAATTCAATATTTATAGAAATGATATCATCGCTCGTGCGTACGTACGGAATACCGTCTCCACGACGCGATGAGATTCATTCTCCATGTTAACCATTTAAGAATGATTATAATGTATATATAAGAAATAATAATGAAATATATGACATTATAAAGCTACTGGATTTATATATATATATACATATGTATGTCATCTACTTACTTCCATTTCAAGACAATAAGGAAAGGAAAATAGCATTCATGCGTACGTACGGACTACCGTCTCCATGAACGGTGTTTTTCATTTTATTTATCTACCTATTATATATATATATACTGAATATATATGATATATAAATCATATTTTATATTCTGGAAGTAAGTAAATCATTATATAAGTAATAATGATGTCAAGAACAACAAGTCAAAACACCTACGATAAATGAAACGATTTTACCCAAAACGCTTCTTTAACATGGAATTTACAAAAGAACGGGTAATATAATGTCATAAATGAACCATATATGATATCATAACAATGAATATGATTCTTCAATAAGTCAATAACATGATTTAAATCATTATACAGGAGGTTCGGACACTTACAAAGCAAGTCGGACCTATGGTAAGGGAAATATCACAATCTCATTTTTATCCGAGATTGTTTATTCGTAAGTATTTACTGGGGTGTATTTTATCATCCACATCCATGTTTACTCAATATGTAATATTATTTCCATCCACCAACAATTGTTTAAATCCAATTTTACCCTTCTATGAGTTCTTAGTAAAGGATATGAAAGGAATCTTTTTTCGTTTTTCGTACGAGGTACTTTTTGACTTTTCCGACAAAAGTACGAAGAATGTTTTTTTTAACTTATACGACACGAACGGATTTATACTGTTTTATAAAGCCTTATTTTCATGAAGCTTCCTCTAAAAGATTTCATGAATATTTTCAATAAAATCTCTTTCTTTTAAAATTGCATGATGTTTTGTGAAAAGAAATTGATTTTGAAGAAGAAAGGATATTTTCCTCAAGAATTCAATTCAAGTGTTTTATCAAAATTATTTTCCATATAAGATAATAAAGGGTTCTGTTTCTATCCATATTTTTACATTGATTTGACTATGTTGTTATGGAATTATGTTTATGAATTCCTTTATCTTATATGAATGGTTTTATGATGTCATGTTGTTTAAGAATCCCATTTTTATTACATGGGTTATGCAATGATGTATGATTTATGATTTTGTGGCACACATAAGAGAGGATTCATTAAGAGATGGGTGGGACCTATATCTCCCTCCAATGCATTGGGTAAAGATTTCATATCTCATGAGATAGACATGGCTGGAATGGTAGGTTATACCGGTTCAGTGAAACAGGACTGAAACGAGGATTACTCGATTCAGAAAGGGACTTTGTCCACTAAGATAGTCTTGGCAATGAGTCTTGACTAACAAGAAATGATTCTCTATGATTATGTGTGTATGCCACAATGAGTAATGTTTTATGTTATGGTTTCATTTTCACTACTATGATTTATCCCATGTTATGAAATTATGCTCTCTTTTGCAGGTTAAGATTTCCAAAAATGTTATGTTCTTAAGAAAATTATGTGATTGATATTTCTTTTGTTTACCCTTACTGAGCATTTGAGCTCACCCTTTTATGTTTTCTTTTCCCCAGGATATAAAGAATGGTTTTAGGTAAAAAAAAAGGAAGATCTTTATGGGAGATTTTGAAGATCTTTCACCAGGATTAGAAGATTACGTTCAGAGTTTCCAAAGACACTAAACTATTACGATCCTTGTGTGTGTGTTTTTGTTTTGTACTAAGTATTCCGCAAAAGTAATGTAATGTCAATGTACGTCAGGCTACGGGTCTCTACAATGTATCAAGATTTTTAGTGTGTTAACAAGTGAAGGTCGAATGACAAAATCCAAGGGGAGTCATGAAACCACTAAATATTACTACATGGAAATGGGATAACATCACCAAGGATTTTATAACTAGATTACGAAAAACTCTGAGAATGAATGATGAAATATAGGTAACGATTCAATGTCTTACAAAATATATACATTTCCACTCAAAAAAATGGATAATTTTCCATAGGAGTGTATAAAAAATAAGATATATCAATGATGTTGTGATATTTCATTGAGCACATCTCTTAATTTTTTTTTTGATCATGCTCCAAGATTTAATTCAAAATTATGGAAATTTCTATATAATGTTTGGATCTAGATCTTTGATTGAGTATAGATTATCACCCAAAAACTGATGGGAAATCAAAAAGGATGATCTAAATATTAAAGGACATGTTGAGATCATGTTCACTTGGTATTCAAGGTATGTGGAATAAATATTTACCTTTGGTGGAGTTTTCCTACAATAATTGTTTCCATTCATTTATTTAAATGGCACGATATGAAGCACTGTATGGAAGTAGATATCATTCACCAACTTATTGGGATGAAGCTGGTGAAAGGAACCTAGCGGGACTAGAACATGTGGAAGAAACTACAAGTATGTTAATACTCTTAAAGTCCATATCAAATCTTCTCAATGAATACAAAAAATCTATTCTTGTTATCGAAGGAAGGATTTGGAATTTCAAGTGGGAGGTTATTCTTTACAAAAATTATCTCACTAGAAGGGTGTTATACGACATAGAAGAATGGAAAACTATTCCCTAGGTTTCCAAAGACATTTTAAAATTTAAGTGATAATTGGAGCTATTAAATATAGTTTAGCTATGCCACCTATAATGTCTAAAGTACACTATGTGTTTCATGTCTCTTTACTGAGAAAGTATATGCCAGATCCAACACAAGTCCTCACTTATGAGGGTATTGATTTGTAACATGGAATATCATACTGTGAAGTGCCTATCAATATTCTGGACACCAAATTACATTTGTTGAGGAATAAGATTACTCGACTGGTAGAGATACATTGAAGAAATCATAAAATCGAAGAGGCAAAATTAGAGCCTAAGAGGCACATGATGAAGATCTACTCAAATATTTTTATGAGGTAACATTATGGTAATTTTGAGGATGAAATTTTTATAAGGAGTGGATATACATCACCCCGTGATTTTGAAAATGAATTTGATATTTAATGAATAAAAACATGAGTCTCTTCAAACACCAATTTTTTATAACCTAGCAAGTAAACATAATTTTTCCACCACTCTAATTTTAATTTCAGAAAACTAACATGAACGTTTCCATTCAGTACAATATTTTGAGTATGATAGAATCAAAACAATTTTTGATGAATTGTAACATACACTTATGAATAGTAACATACCCTTATGAATTGTGTTAAATAGTGATGAATAGTAAATCTGCCAAAAAAATAAAATCTTCCACCATGAATTTATAAATAAAATTTAGACATATTATAAGTGAAAAAAAAAGATCATAGTATATGTATTGGTATTTTTATATGTTCTAAATATTTTAATTGAAATATTATGGTCAATTTAATAATATTAAAAGGAAAAGCATTTTTAGAAAATATAATAATAAATTATAAATTTATTTTCATATTGTAATATAATAATTTTTTGGTACCTTGATTTATTTTTCAAGGTGTTATAAAAACACTTATAGTTATAATTTTGTTTTCTAAATAAATTATAATTTTATTTAAAAATTAAATTAATAATATTTAGAATTTTTTTTCAAAAAAGTGTATTTAAATTTTTAATTCTACATTTAGAGAAAATGTTATGGTGAATTACTGGGATTTTTCTAAAATACAACAGTTTATGTGAATAGTAAACTATGATAATTCACTATAAATACTATATAAATGATTTATTGAGTGATAGGTAATGTAAGGATGGTGTAAGACCACCTAGTTTGACCTCACATGAATATATTACTATTCATGGTCACAAGAATCAATATTATTGGTTGTATTTATAAATATATTAAAATGAGGTGTAAAATTAAGTGAAAACCCTCCTCTCCTACAATATAACCCCCCCTGTGCACTCCCTCATCTCGACACTCCTCTGAAGCCATGTTCCTTGTCTAAATTCTGGTCAAATATCCTCCCAAGATCCTCCCCCATATCCAACAACACTTGGTATCATAAAAAGACAAAAACCACTCCCTTAAAGGGGCTCTCAAGGATGATTACATCAAGAGGTAATTTTTCCTATTCATTTTTTTTATAAATTTATATCGAGTCTACAAAAATAATTCGAGTTTTTTAAATAAGTTATAATACATATATTAATGTTTCATTCAACCATAAAAATTGTTTCAGGACCAAAATTGAAGATGTTAATCGATATTGAAAAATTTTCATCTTTGAATGAGATAAATTAACACATCTCCCCTTTCCCCTTCTTTGATACTAGAAACGAAAACACTATATGAGATGTGTAAATTTATTAAATTCAAGGATGAAAAGTTTTAAATTTCAATTATCATCTTCAATTATGATCATGAAAATAAATTATGGTTGAACAAGACTTTAATATATGTATTATAACATTTTTAATATTCTAGTATCCTTTTGTACATATGATATTAATTTATAAATAAAAATTAGTTTGTTGTCATCAAAAAACAGCTAATTAACCCCAACAATTGTCATTAAAGTTTCATTAAATGATCTATATTCACTCCCATTAACCAAACTAATTTTATAACCATTTAATATTATGGTTGTCCACTAATAACATACATCTTCTATTCTAGATATCTATTCTCATTCATCATGATTATACATAATTTAATATAAGTAAATCGATCATGAAAACGCTCACAAACAATGAAATTCAATCTCCTAACCCATAAAAATGCCATAAATATACCTAATAATGTTATAATAAATCAATTTCCTATAGAGGAGTTTTTTGAGTCACTAATTTATGAACATAAATATTTTTATTTAGCTCGTTAAGATCAATTTAGGAACACCTTCGGACTTAAAGAAAGGGTTTCCACATAAACTTCCATTTTCATTCCGGTTACTTTTATTATCTACATACATCAATTAAATTCGTCTTCATTCATATTTAATCCTCATAATTAATATTATAATGTTATATATATGCGTACCAACCCGAATCATAACTTAATTTATGAGGAGTTATATTTTTTAAAGGATCTTTAATAAATTCTTCTCAAAATACAGGCCTAATTCTAGTGAATTTTTCATATTCAAACCTATATTCAAGGGCACTCTATAACTATTTTTTAACCAATATCATTATAAAAAAACTCATTTTAGTATCACAAACATTATTTCTTCATATATATTTTAAAAAAACACTTTTCTAAAATAATTCTTATTTTCAAAGTAAAAGTGTATTTATCTCAAGAATTACTCGATGTCTTTATAAGTGTATATTCATCTATTTCAATAGTATTATTGATTATTATGTATTATTGGGACTAATATATTATGATATCATATTAAATATCATATTTAATGGTTTGTCATTATTTTGAATATGGATGTGCTATCTTGAACCTTTCACCAATTAAATCGTAATGGTTAATGTTTTATACATAATGTTTGGGGAATGATATTTGTGTATCATATGTTAGTTTTAATATGAATGTATATACTATTTATTTTTGTCCCCGTTCATATGAGGAATTAATTGAACTTATTATGTGATGTGTGGGGCTCGATATATCCCCTCGATTCATCGTTAGGTCTAATGAGACAAATAGATATAGACTTGGCCAAGGCCTTCTACATTTTTACATATGGTTTTGGAAAAGGCCTTAATCATTAGTAGATGTCTTTGAAAAGGCCTTAATGGTTTGTTTCAGAATGTCTAAAATATGAATTTCCTTCATTATGAAGCTATAATTTCACAATTAATGGGATTATTTGACTAGTAGAATACATAAGATTATGTTTTATTGTGAAAAATATATACTCTTCTCATATTCCTTAAATATTGTGTTCAGGTTTATTTTTAATGGAATGTATTTTTATTTATTCACCATGCCTATTGTTTATGTTATCACACATTGTATTGCATACCTTTATTGAGAATCTACACTCCCCATTTCATTTTTTCATTTTTCCCAGGACAAGAAGTTGTATATTATGATTGACTTGCAGGGATAATTTTAGATAGGTGAATATTCCCAATGAAATGGTTATATTGTTTTTTATTTCATGTTGTGAAGTGGAACTTTTATATTTATCTTGTTACCAAATCTAAAAAATCACTTGGTCCTTTGGGATGCATATTCCCTGTTGATATGCCAATGTAATAATATAAGGCCCCTACATTGGGTAACTAGGGTCTTGTCTTTACAGAAAAAACTAGAATTTATAGAAAAGTCTTTTTATAAAAATATATATTTTTTATTGAATCATTAAATCAAAATTATTCAATGATAAATTTTCAAAAAAATTATGAGATAACCTATTTGTTGGGTAAAAATTAAATATCATAAAAATATATAGTGTGTATAATGACCTCATAATGACATTAATTATATTAAATAAATGTTATTTTTATTTTTCATGAGAAAATATACGTTTTCTATATAATATAATGTGATTTTTAGGTGATATGGTGTATTTTATATATCATATTTTAATCCTCCAAAACCTATGTTAAATTTTATCGGTTTTAGATAAATTATTTATATTCATGAGAAACTTACACATCAACAAGGTTAATATGTTAAATTCTTTATCACTATAGATAAAAAAATAATGAAAAATATACATAGTTGGAATTAAACAGTAACTATGAAAAATGTATTGTTTGTGGTTTTGATTACATTTTTACGTAGTATAAAATATATGTTTAGGAAAAAAGAATGAATTACCCTCTCTTTTATTATATAAACCCATCCAAGATTCCATTCCTCTTCACTTGAAAACTACGGGTCATATCCTTTCATTATCCTTCACACACTATTTTTCATCAAAGGTGCCCAAATATCTTATGGGAATCCTATTATGCTTTCGGTATCACCATCTCAAGGGATGGTATCTCAGTTTATTCACTTTATTCATGCACTAATTTACTTATATTCCTCTTAATATTAATTTTTTATTGTTTGGGTATGCTTTTATACATCCTTATTACTTCCTTTTTATAAATTTGATGATAGAAACCTTTCAGACTCATTAATCCCGCCCATGATCCTTTAGGTGAACTCGTTATACTACTGAAATTGTCCTTTGATTATCCATAACAAATGTGAGGGAGCTATCCATTATCTATTCACTTAAAGCACCTTCATTATCATTTTTAAAGACCCATAAAATTCAAGTAAATTTCTTTCCTTAATTTTCTTTGGGATTTTACAAGAACACAGTTTCTGACGGCACCTAATTCCGAGGCCCGGTGTGCCTGGAATCTTTTTCTGAAGATTAGCTCAGGTACGTTCAGTGAACGAACGAGCGGGTTTTTCTAACATTTGAACTGGTGCTCGGAATCGAAATCCGAGGACACCGATGGAATCGCAGCGCCGGTAATTTTTTAGAAACACCTTTTCTGGAGTTGTGTCTGCTCGGGTGTGGTTTTTAATTTTTTTTCGGGTTAAGTAAATGAATAAAATAAAATGTTGCTACCAATTTATTTTATTTTAAGTTGTTTAACCTATTCTAAGAGATTAAAGTGGGACCCACAATATCCTACACCACTAGGTAGGATATTTGTGGGGTGGGGCCCACACAAGCCCACCTTTTTCAACCCCCTCCTTAATTAAGTAACGCACCCGCACCCCCTTTTTAATGAAGTCAACCCTTGAATTTAATCTGGATAATAAATCCCTCATTAATTGGGCAGTTTAAACTCCTCAATTAATTCATTAATTTATTGTCTCAATTCTTTTTGAAATTCTAAGCGTTGGCTTGTGTGTTAATAAAATAAGATAACTCTTATTTTATTAGAGGTTGGTTGTGAGAGAGGGTTTGAGAGAAATCACCCAAGCCGCGAAGCACTCCTTCCTCGACGAAGAATGCGAAGAATGCGAAGAACGCGAAGAACGCCGACCTCCGACGAAGGTCGAAAAGAACACCGGATCCTCGGAGATTGACTACGCGACGCCGACGAATCCTTTCTCCGCAACATGACGATCCTCCTTCCGCGACGCTTCTTCCGTGACGTTCCTTCTCCAGCGACACTCTTCGAATCATCAACTGCTTGAGGTAGGGGTTTTGGTTCAATTAAATCTATGTGATTTATGTCCTCAGCATGTGTTTAAAATTTTTCGGAAGCCTTTTACACCGCTAATGTGGTGGGTGCGGACCAACAAACAAGTCTGAACCCACCGTTTCTTCGTTCTTGGTGTGCGGATTGGCGAGCGACGATAAAGTAGGACGCAAGGTCATTTTGAGGTCTTCACAGTGAAGAGCCAATCCCGGGAGGACCGCTGGCGTAGACGGCAGGCAAAAGGGACCACCGAAGCGCGTCCGGTGGTCCGTGGAAAACTCGGCCGGCGCGCCTCGCCGGCACGGCGGCGGTGCCCGGCGCGCCGCCGGAAAGGCCGTCGCGGCTTCAGCCGCGGTGGCAGGCTGCTGTTACGATGACCACGTGGGACCAAGGAGGTGGGGACGCGGCCCTATGCCATGTCCATTGGAAAGGAGTGGCCCCCCGTGGGGGCCGCGGTTACGAACTGGCGGGGGGCAGCGTGCCCCCCCCCCCCCCCCCCCGCACCCCCTCAACGCTCGGCCGTTTTGGCCGACCCACCTGGCCAGCGCCAGCACGCCGGGCTGAGCCGCCAGGCCGGGCCGCGCCTAGGCCGGGCTGGGCTGCGCCCCAGTGGGCCGGACCCGGTTCGGGCCGACCCAGGGGGTCTCGGACCAGATCGGTCCGGGCCCAAAACCCCCACTTCCAGACCTTTTTCGGTCTTTTTCCCATAACTTGGGTTGCAGACCACCGATCGACGCACCATCAGTTGCGATACGATCCTCGGATCGAGACGGTCGTTTCAATATTTTATACTCAAGGTTTCAGAGTACTTTGGGTTTGGCCGGGCTGGTTCGTACATAAAACCAACCGGGCCCTCGGAGCGGAAACGCTTATAACTTGAGCTCTGAATGTCTGATTGATGTGCCGTCAACTTTGTTGGATTCCTATTAGTAAGACGGACCTTTTGGCTTACTCTGCTCGAGGATTGAATGTAGTTGGAGTACATTTGGGTTGGATTTGACTTAAAAACCAACCGGGCCCTGGAACGAAAAAGCCAATAACTCTCAGACCGGGCGTCCGATTGACACGCCGTCTGTGACGTTGAGTTCCTGTTGACGATACGGAAATTTTGGATACATAAACTCTGGGATATGTGTCAGTTGATGTGTCAACCCCTCGGCTTGTGGAATGGACCCTCCCGAACGAGCTTGTTGTGTGCGGGAACCCTAGAGATGGCTGCTACTGCGATGACGATTACGACTGTACATAAATCCTTCATGGATTCGACTACGACGACTACCGCACTCAACGATCCTACTTGGATCAGTGCTACCGATCCTGTGTGGGTAAAATCCTGTCTGGGTCAACACTCGACGGTACTCTGTGGGCCAGCGCCTACAGATCCTTTGTGGGTCCGATCCTGTGTGGGTCCGATCCTGTGTGGTTCATTGCGGGGGTTAGTACCCATCAATCCTTTGTGGGTCATTGTAGGGGTTAGTACCTACCAATCCTTTGTGGGTCATTGCAGGGTTTAGTACCTATCGATCCTGCGTGGGTCCGATGGATTAAATGAATCAGTGGCTACATGTGATCATCAATATCATCATATAAAGAAGTATACATGTGTGAGCTGAATCATGACTTTCTTTCCTATGTGGATTGTGTTGTGTTATCCTGTGTGGATGTGATCGAACTTGGGCTCAGATGTTGGAGCCGAATTGTAATTGATGACTTAGGTATATGTATGGGCATATACCTAAGTAGTTTTGGATGTTACTTCGTGATTGTATCTTTCCTTTATGGATTATCCTTGTGGATTCTTGGATACCTTCGGGGGTCTCGGGGTCCCTACTGAGTAGCTTATACTCACCCCTGCATGGGTTATGCCCGCACTACGTTGTGTTGGTTGTAGATGACGGACATCGTTGATTGTGGTTTAGGCTTGCGGAGCAGGTCAGTACCTGGAGGTGGACCACTGGGCGGGACGTACTCGGAGAGGACGGCTGGACCCGAGGAGCTGTGGAGGCTATCTGTACCCAACCTTTAGGTGGGACTTCCAGTGGACGGCTCGAGGCTGCTGCATTACTTTTCAGTTGATGTACTCCCTTTTTCATTTGTACTTTACTTTCAGTTTGGGTTTGTATTCTGGCCCATATACTTTTCTGCACATACTGTTGTACCCGGTTTTTACTTAGTGTTTACTTCTTCTTGCTTGCTCTGTGGTGTTTTTTTACTTTACAAAGGCAATTCCTTCACTTTTTACCTGTAATTACGCCTTGGTACTAGTCGCCACCCCCTGGCCTATGGTATGCGGGCTTGGGGTATTCATGGCACGGGCCCCGAGGACAGGTCGTGACAAATTGGTATCAAAGGAGTTCAGTTCTACCACAGAACATTGGACTCTGATCTTTCTTCTATGAGAAGCAATAGTGATAAGGGTATTGAGTGTGGTTATCAGTCCAAGGAGTCCAGTGTTGGTGCGGTGGCCGACGTATCCATACACCAAGACCCTGACTTCTGATTTATGACTTAATGCACGAAAACATTGATTGCATGTGTGTCTCATGTTTTCATTGTGATTACTTTGTGTCAGCTCACCAGGTATACTATTTGACCGTGGCGCACCTGTTTCTTTTTCGGATGGCCCCATGATGGTAGCTAGCTAGGGTTCCGAGCATTGTAGGTGACGACATTCCACCGAGCGACGAGGCCTCGGTACAGGGCCCTTTGACGGCGGAGGCACCAGCGGTACCTCTACCCGCCGAGCCACAGATGCTACTAGCCCCAGCCACAAATGTTGCACGTCGCCTTAGTGCACTGCATGAGTTTCAGCATTAGCGACCACCCAGGTTCCACAGGGAGAAGGACCCTCAGGCGGTAGAGGATTGGCTGGAGGCAGTTGTACAAGTTTTCAGTTTAGTGAGGACACCAGCAGACCTCATGGTGATCCTCGCAGTGAGGCTCCTGCACGCGGTAGCAGGCAGATGGTGGAGCTTGATGCTCTAGGTGCATGACGAGGCATCTCTCCTTTGGACTGACATTGAGAGCCTGTTCCGCTTGGAGTTCATCACAGCCACCCTCCGTGCGGTGCGCATCCAGGAGCTTCTGCAGCTACGGCAGGGCAGCTTGACGGTCTCCCAGTACTCAGCGAGATTTACTGATCTCTCACACTATTCGACGGACATGTTAAGGGACCCATTCATCCGGGACCGGAACTTCGCGTAGGGATTGAGGCAGGAGATCAGGGCATCGCTGATCTCCTTCGGCATTCCGACACAAGCATGGGTACTGGAGCGAGCCCTTCTCATCGAGAGCTTTCTTGCTGAGTCTACACCAGCGGCGAGACCTACCATAGGGCGGCACATAGAAGATTCTTCGGCAGCTGGCATTCGATGGATGACACATGGGTCCAAGTGGACCAGACCCGCAGGCAGACGACCTCAGAACACAGGCTCAGTGGTGCGGGGCACATAGCACGGAGCCAGTCTTTCGAAAGGCAGAAAGTGCTATGCATGCGACGGGCAGGGCCACAAGGCTTGTGACTGCCCGAACCGCCATACCGAGGAGTAGTAAACGATTGAGTTACAACCCAGGCAGAAGTAGAGGGTTAACCGTGGTGGTCTGCAGGGAGCAGGTGGACAAGGCAGAGGAGCTGGCCGAGCAGCAGGTGGTGGGCGACACTTTGAGGCTCTACCACAACCACCACCAGGAGGCCCACCCCGACCACAGGGAGCTGGCTGGAAGAGATAGGCACAGCTCCAGGATGCGGAGGCCTACGACCACGGTGTGCCCGAGATGATTTGATGTACTATCTGTGTCTATTCCACCCTTGCTGCAGTTCTTATAGACACAGGAGTGAGTCATTCTTTCATAGCTGCTGCCCTTGTTCGGAGCTCGGAGATTCCGACGGAGCCATTGGCTTGATCCTTACGGGTAGAGACTCCTATAGGAGTATACTCGATGATTATGCACTGGTGCTGCCAGTGTGAGCTTACTCTAGGAGACGAGAGCTTCGGCTGGGATCTTCTTGTAGCGGCGTCGAGGCCTTACGACGTCATCTTGGGCATGGATTGGTTATCTAAAGTCCACGCACAGATTGACTGTATTAGGCGCAAGGTGTGGTGTGTACGCACTGATGGGAGTAGGTTCACCTTCACCGGCGAGAAGGGAGCCTTCGCAGCACAGGATGGACTCTCGCAGAGGAGAGGATAGCCCATCACTCATCAGTTGGCTAGCCTCATCCTAAGAGCAGTTGACGTGTGGAGTCTTGGTTTTCTTGTAGTGGTGGACCAGTATGAAGACATTTTCCCTGACGATGTTCCAGGACTACCTCCTCACAGAGAGGTATACTTTTATATTGATATGTACCCTGGGATATCCCCGATATCCACCCCATCATATCAGATGGCTCCCGCCGAGCTTCGTGAGCTACGGGTACAGTTAGAGGACTTCTAGGGCAAGATATTCATCTAACCCAGTGTTTCACCCTGGGCTTCCCCGATTTTGTTCACCAAGAAAGCGGACGAGATCTTGCGACTTTGTGTCGACTATCGTCGCTTGAACCAGGTGATAGTGAGGAACAAGTATCCGCTACCAAGGATTGATGACCTCTTCGATCAGCTCAAGGGAGAACGGTGGTTCTCGAAGATAGACCTCAGGTCAGGCTATCAACACCTTAGAGTTCGGGATGAGGACGTGCAGAAGACAGACTTCAGATGTCGGTATGGCCACTATGAGTTCTTGGTTATTCCATTCGGCATAACCAATTCTCTAGTAGTGTTCATGGGCTCATGAATAGGATCTTTCAGCCATACCTCGATCGATTTGTCGTGGTCTTCATCGAAGACATTTTGATATACTCAACCACTGAGGAGGAGCACACCTACCACTTTCCAGTTGTACTAGACACACTCCAAGAGCACCAGCTTTATGTCAAGCTCTCAAAGTGTCAGTTCTAGATACGCGAGGTCCAGTTCTTGGGAAATGTCATCTCTGAGGCGGGAGTTGTGGTGGATCCTGCGAAGATCGAGCCAGTTCTAGCTTGGGAGCCACCCAGGAGCATGACGGAGGTGCGGAGTTTCTTGGGTCTAGCTGGATACTACCGGAGATTTGTTCCAAACTTCTCCAGAGTTGCGGAACCACTCTCAGCATTGATGAAGAAGTGGAAACCCTTTGTGTGGTCAAACTGATGTCAGTAGAGCTTCCAGGAGCTAAGACAGAGATTGACCAGTGCGCCTATCTTGAGGATTCTGGAGGAGGGAGTAGGGTACGTAGTTTACTGCGATGCATCAGGGACTGGAGTCGGATGTTTCCTGATGTAGGAGTAGGCAATGATCTCCTATGGATCACGTCAGTTGAGGCCGCATGAGCAGAATTACGCCACCCATGACCTGGAGTTAGCAGCAGTGGTTTTCGCTCTGAAGATGTGACGACACTATCTAATGGGTGAGTGCTTTACAGTCTATTCTGACCACCAGAGTCTCGGGTATATCTTCTCGCAGAAGGACCTGAACCTGAGACAACAGCGATGGCTCGAGTTCCTCCATTACTATGACTTTGAGATAGTCTATACTCTTGGAAAGGGGAACATGGTAGCTGATGCTCTTAGCAGGAGGACGGGCATTCAGCTACTTGGGGAGGCGACAGAGTAGCTAGCCGCTTTGTAGATATCCTTCATGTATAGTGATGGATCAGCCTTTCTTCAGTCACTCACATTCACTCCTCCACTACTGCAGCAGGTCAGAGAGGTACAGGGTGGGGACGCCGACTGTGAGACGTGGTGTGCGCAGATATCCTCAGGACAGGCACCTGTTGGTTTCTCTATAGGAGGAGAGCACAACGTCCTTTTTAGAGGACGTACCTTGGTACCAGTTGCTTTATGAGAGGAGGTGCTGAGAGAGTTTCACACTTCCCCTTTGGCGGTACATCCTGGAGTGGTGAAGATGTACCAGGATCTCAGACGACAGCACTGGTGGTCGGGCATGAAGAAGGTTGTGGTTGAGTTCGTTTCTTGATGCCTCACCTGCCAGCAGGTGAAGGCAGAGCACCAGGTACCAGCAGGCTTGGTACAGCCCTTGAAGGTCCCAGAGTGGATGTGGGACGGCATATCTATGGACTTCGTGACTGGACTTCCATGCATTTCCATAGGTCACGACTCCATTTGGGTGATTTTCGACCGACTCACCATGTCGGCTCATTTCTTACCAATCAGAGAGCAGGGCTCAGTGGAGATCTTAGGACGCCTCTACGTTCGGGAGATTTTATGGCTTCATGGTGTGCCATCATTTATCATCTCCGATCGAGATGCTTTATTTACTTCCCGGCTTTGGAAGGGGTTGGAGGAGGCGTTCGAGACACAGCTACGTCTGAGCACCGCCTTTCACCCTCAGACAGATGGTCAGACTGAGAGGACCATTCAGAATCTCGAGGACATGCTCCATGCATATGTCCTCGACTTTGGTCGCAGTTGGTAGGACCACCTACCCTTGGTGGAGTTCGCGTACAACAACAGCTACCACTCCACCATCAGGATGGAACCATACGAGGCGTTGTACGGCTAACCTTGTAGATCACCGCTGTGCTGGACAGACCCTGGGGAGTTAGCACTTGTGGGACCGGAGATGGTCCAGGCCATGATAGAGAAGGTCCAAGTCATCCAGGAGCAGATGAGGACATCTCAAAGCCGGCATAAGTCTTATGCTGACATGAGGGAGAGGCCACTAGAGTTCGAGGATGGCGGCTACGTCTTCTTCCGGGTCTCACCTCAACGTGGATTACGGAGATTTGGCCGAGGCAGAAAGTTGTCTCCATGCTTCATCGGACCATTCCAGGTCCTCAACAGGATTGGCGAGGTGGCTTATCGCCTGGCTCTACCACCTCAGTTGCACCGGGTGCATGACGTCTTCCACGTATCTCAGCTGAGGAGATACATGCATGACCTGACGCATATCATTGACCATGGGGAGTTGAACATTGATGATGGGGCGACTTTTGCAGAGGTCCCAGTGGAGATCGAGGATCGATAGGATCGGGTCCTACGTGGACGGTCGATTCCTCTAGTGCGCATCAGATTGCAGCATGAGAATCTCCAGGAGAGCACTTGGGAGCGGGAGGCTCAGATGCATGATCAGTACCAACTTTTGTTTCCCTAGTTTTTGATGTATTTTTACGGGGACATAAATTCCTAAGGTGGGAGTAATATAAAGAACCATAAAATTCAAGGAATTTTTTTTTATTAATTTTCTTTGGGATTTTACAAGAATGCAATTTCTGACGGCACCTAATTCTGAGGCCCGGTGTGCCCGAAATCTCTTTCTGAAGTTTAGCTCGGGTACGTTCAGTGAATGAACGAGTGGGTTATTCTAACATTTCAACCGGTGCTCAGAATCGAAATCTGAGGACACCAATGGAATCGCACCTCCGATAATTTCTTATAAACACCTTTTCTGGATTTGCGTTTGCTCGGGTGTGGTTTTTAAATTTTGTTTTCAGGTTAAGTAAATGAATAAAATAAAATGGTGCGACCAATATATTTTATTTTAAGTTGTTTAACCTAAGATAAGAGGTTAAAGTGGGACCCACAATATCCTACACCACTAGGTAGGATATTTGTGGGGTGGGGCCCACACGGGCCCACCTTTTTCAACCCCCATCCTTTAATTAAGTAACGCACCCGCACCCCCTTTTTAATGAAGTCAACCCTTGCGTTTAATCTGGATAATAAATGCCTCATTAATTGGTCAGTTTAAAATCCACAATTAATTCATTAATTGATTGTTCCAATTCATTTTGAAATTCAAAGAATTGGCTTGTGTGTTAATAAAATAAGAAAACTCTTATTTTATTAGAGGTTGGTTGTGCGAGAGGGTTTGGGAGAAATCACTCAAATCGTGAAGCACTCCTTCCTAGATGAAGAACGCGAAGAATGCGAAGAATGCCGACCTTCGACGAAGGTTGCCAAGAACGCTGGATCCTCCGACATCGACGACGCGACGCTGACGAATCCTTTCTCTGCGACGTGACGATCCTCCTTCCGCAACGCATCTTCTTTGACGTTCCTTCTCCCGCGATAATCTTTGAATCATCAACCGCTTGAGATAGGGGTTTTGGTTCAATTAAATCTATGTGATTTATATCCCCGGCATGTGTTTAAAATTTTTCGGAATCCTTTTAAACCGCTAACGCGGTGGGTGCGGACCAACGAACAAGTCTGAACCCACCGTTTCTTCGTTCTTGGTGTGCGGATCGGTGGGTGACGATGAAGCAGGCCGCAAGGGAATTCTGAGGTCTTCGCAGTGAAGAGCCAATCCCAGGAGGACCGCTGGTGAAGACGGCAGGAAAAACTGACCACCGGAGCGCGTCCAGTGGTCCGCGGAAAACTCCACCGGCGCGCCTCACCGGCACGGAGGCGCCTGCCTCGCCCCCGCGGCTGAAGCCGCGGCGGCAGGCTGCTGGTCCCGCGACCGTGTGAGACCGAGGAGGTAGGGATACGGCGCTATTCCGCGTCCGTTTGCAAGGAGCGGCCCCCCATGGGGGCCGCGGTTACGAACTGGCGGGGGGCAACGTGCACCCCGCAACCCCTCAACGCTCGGACGTTTTGGCTAAGCCACCTGGTCAGCACCAGCGCGTCGGGCCGAGCCGCCGGGCCGCACCCAGGTCAGGCTGGGCCACACTAGCCGGGCTAGGCCACGCCCAAGTGGGCCAGACCTGGACCCGGTTCGGGCCGACCCAGGGGGTCTCGGGCCGGATCGGTCCGTGCACCAAACCACCACTTCCGGACCTTTTACGATCTTTTTCCCATAACTTGGGCTGCGGACCTCCGATCGATGTAGGGTAAACTGCGATGCGATCCTCAGATCGAGGTGGTCGTTTTGATATATTAAACTTAAGGTTTCAGAGTACTTTGGGTTCGGCCGGGTTGGTTCGTATACGAAACCAACCGGGCCCTCGGAGCGGAAACGCTTATAACTTGAGCTCTGAATGTCGGATTGTTGTGTCGTCGACTTTTTTGGATTCCTCTTAGTGAGACGGACCTTCTGGATTACTACGATCGAGGTTTGGACGCAGTTGGAGTATGGTTGGGCTGGTTTTGACTTAAAACCCAACCGGGCCCCTGGAACGAAAAAGGCAATAAATCTCAGACCGGGCGTCTGATTGACGCGCCGTCTGTGACGTTGAGTTTCTATTGACGATACAGAACTTTTGGATACATCAACTCCGGGCTATGTGTTAGTTGATGTGTCAACCCCTCGGCTCGTGGAGCGGACCCTCTCGAATGAGCTTGTTGTGTGTGGGAACCCTAGAGCTGGCTGCGACTGTGACGACGAGGACGACTGTACAGAAATCCTCCATGGATTCGACGACGACGACTACTACACTCAGTGATCCTACGTGGATCAGTGCTACCGATACTGTGTGGGTCAGATGCAGTGTGGGTCAGCGCTCAGCGGTCCTGTGTGGGCCAGCGCCTACAGATCTTGTGTGGCTCTGATCCTGTGTGGGTCATTGCGGAGGTTAGTACCTATCGATCCTTTATGGGTCATTGCTGGGGTTAGTACTTATCGATCCATTGTGGGTCATTTTAGGGGTTAGTACCTATTGATAATGTGTGGGTCCGACGGCATAGATGAATCAGTGGCTACATATGATCATCTCTATCGTCATATGAAGAAGTATACCTGTGTGAGATGAATCTTGACTTTCTTTCCTATGTGGATTGTGTTGTGCTATCCTGTGTGGATGTGATCGAACTTGGGCTCGGATGTTGGAGCCGAACTGGAATTGATGAATTAGGTATATGTATGGGCATATACCTAAGTACTGTCAAATGTTACTTCATGATTGTATCTTTCCTTTATGGATTATCCCCGTGGATTCTGGGAGACCTTCGGGGGTCTCCAGGTCCCTACTGAGTAGGTTATACTCACCCCTACACGGGCTATGCCCGCATTACATTGTGTTGGTTGTAGACGACAGACAACGCTGATCGTGGTTGAGACTTGTGGAGCAGGTTGGTACCTGGAGGTGGATCATTGGGCAGGACGTACTCGGAGCGAACGGCTGGACCCGAGGAGCTGTGGAGGCTATCTGTACCCACCCGTCAGGTGGGACTTTTAGTGGACAACTCGAGGCTGCGGCTTTACTTTTCAGTTGTTGTACTCCTTTTTTTAGTTGTACTTTACTTTCAGTTTGGGTTTGTATTCTGGCCCACTTACTTTTCCGCACAAACTGTTGTACCCAGTTTTTACTTAGTGTTTACTTCTACTTACTTGCTATATGGTGTTTGTTTACTTTACAAAGGCAATGCCTTCCCTTTTTACTGGGAATTATGCCTTGGTGCTAGTCGCCAGCCCCTGGCCTATGAAAGGCGGGCTTGGGGTAGTCACGGCACGGGCCCCGAGGATGGGTTGTGACAAATTTGTATCAAAGGAGTTCGGTTCTACCGCAGAACTTTGGACTCTGATCTTTCTTCTATGTGAAGCAATAGTGTTAAGGTATTGAGTGTGGTTATCATTCCAGGGAGTCCAGTGTTGGTGCGGCGGCCGACATATCTGTACACCAGGACCCTGACTTCTGATTTCCGACTTAATGCACGAAAACATTGATTGCATGTGTGTTTCATGTTTTCTTTGTGATTAATTTTTGTCAGCTCACCAGGTATATTGTTTGACCGTGGCGCACCAGTTTATTTTCATGATGGCCCCAAGACGGTAGCCAGCTAGGGTTTCGAGAGTTGTGAATGACGACATCCCACCGAGCGACGAGTCCTCGGTATAGGGCCTTTTGACAGCAGAGGCACCGACGATACCTCTACCCGCCGAGCCACCGATTCTACCAGCCCCAGCCACTGACAATGCACGTCGCCTTAGTGCACTGCACGAGTTTCAGCGTCAGTGACTGCCTAGGTTCCATGAGGAGACGGACCCTCAGGCATCCGAGGATTGGCTGAAGGCAGTTGTACGAGTTTTCAGGTTAGTGAGGACACCAGCAAACCTCGTGGTGATCCTCGCAGTGAGCCTCCTGCACGTGGCAACAAGAAGATGGTGGATCTTGATGCTCCAGGTGCACGACAAGGCATCTCTCCTCTGGACGGACTTTGAGAGCCTCTTCTGCTCGGAGTTCATCCCAGCCACCCTCCGTGCGGTACGCATCCAGGAGCTTCTACAGCTGCGGTAGGGCAGCTTGATGGTCTCCCAGTACTCGGTGAGATTTACTGATCTCTCGCGCTATTCGACGGACATGGTACATGACCCATTCTTCTGAGCCCGGACCTTCGAGCAGGGATTCAGGAAGGATATCAGGGAATCGTTGATCTCCCTCAGCATTCTGACCCAGTCAGGGGTACTGGAGCGAGCTCTTCTCATCGATAGCTTTCTTGCTGAGTCTACACCAGCGGCGAGACCTACCATAGGGCGGCACGTAGCAGAGTCTTCTAAAGATAGCAGTCGACAGATGACACATGGGTCCAGGTGGACCAGACCCTCAGGCGGACGACCTCAATACACTGGCTCAGTGGTGCGGGGCACACAGCGCAGACCCAGTCTTTCGAGAGGCAGACAGTGCTACGCATGCGGCGGGCAGGGCCACATGGGTCGTGTCTACCCGACCCGCCGTACCAAGGAGCAGCAGATGTTTGAGGGACCACCCAGGGAGAGGCATAGGGTTGTCTGTGGCGGTCCACAAGGAGTAGGTGGATGAGTCATAGGAGCTGGTCGTGTAGCAGATGGTGGTCGACACTGTGAGGCTCTACCACCACCACCCCCAGGAGGCCCACCCCGACCACAGGGAGATGGCGGGCAGAGACAGGCACAGCTCCAGGCAGCGGAGGCCTACGACCACGGCATGCCCGAGATGATTCGAGGTTCTATCTGTGTCTATTCCACACTTTCTGCAGTTCTTATAGACATCGGAGTGTGTCATTCTTTCATAGCCGCTGCATTTGTTCGGAGATCGGAGATTTCGATGAAGCCGTTGGCTCGATCCTTACGGCTATAGACTCCTACGGGAGCAGACGCGACGATTACGCACTAGTACCGGTAGTGTGAGCTTACTCTAGGAGGTGAGAGAATCGACTGGGATCTTATTGTAGCGGCGTCGAGGCCTTACGACGTCATCTTGGGAATGGATTGGTTATCTACAGTCCATGCTCAGATTTACTGTATTAGACGCAAGGTGCGATGTGTACGCGCCGACGGGAGTAGGTTCACCTTCACTAGCGAGAAGGGATCCTTCGTAGGACAGGATGGACTCTCGCAGAGGAGAGTACAAACCATCACTCATCAGTTGGCTAGCCTCATCCTAGGAGTAGTTGACGTGCAGAGTCCTGGTTTTCCTGTAGTGGTGGATCAGTATGTGGACGTTTTCCCCGACGACGTTCCAGGACTACCTTCTCACAGAGAGGTAGACTTTTATATTTTTCTTTACTCCAGGAAAGCCCCGATATCCACCCCAGCATATCGGATGGATCCCACAGAGCTTCGTGAGCTACGGGTATAGTTGGAGGACTTGCAGGGCAAGGGATTAATCCGACCCAGTGTTTCACCCTGGGCATCCCTGATTTTGTTCGCCAAGAAGGAGGACGGGAGCTTGCGACTTTGTGTCGACTATCGTCGCCTGAACCAGGTGGCAGTGAGGAACAAGTATCTGCTACCAAGCATTGATGACATCTTCAATCATCTCAAGGGAGCACGGTGGTTCTCGAAGATAGACCACATGTAAGGCTATCATCAGCTCAGAATTCGAGATGAGGACGTGTAGAAGATGGCCTTCAAATGTCGGTATGGCCACTATGAGTTCTTGGTTATGCCATTTGGTTTAACCAATGCTCCATCAGTGTTCATGGGCCTCATGAACAGGATCTTTCATCCATACCTCGATCGATTTTTCATGGTCTTCATCGACGACATTATGATATACTTGACCACTGAGGAGGAGCACGCCTACCACTTGCGGTTTGTACTAGAAACACTCTGAGAGCACCAGCTTTATGGAAATCTCTCGAAGTGTCAGTTCTGGATAGGCGAGGTCCACTTCTTGGGAAATGTCATCTCTGAGGCGGGAATTTCGGTGGATCCTGCGATGATCGAGGCAGTTCTAGCTTGAAAGACACCCGGGAGTGTGACAGAGGTGCGGAGTTTCTTGGGTCTATCTGGATACTACCGGAGATTTGTGCCAAACTTATCTAGAGTTGTGGAACTACTCTCAGCTTTGAAGAAGAAGGGGAATCCCTTTTGTGGTCAGAAAGATGTCAGCAGAGCTTCCATGAGCTGAGACAGAGATTGAACAGAGCGCCTATCTTGAGGCTTCCGGAGGAGGGAGTAGGGTACGTAGTCTACTGTGATGCATCAGGGACTGGACTCAGATGTGTCCTGATGCAGGAGGAGGCAGTGATTGCCTATGGATGACGTCATTTGAGGCCGCATGTGCAGAATTACGCTACCCATGACCTGGAGTTAGCAGTAGTGGTCTTCGCTCTAAGGATGTGGCGACACTATCTGATGGGTGAGCACTTAACGGTCTATTCTGACCACCAGAGTCTCAGGTATATCTTCTCGCACAAGGAAGTGAACCCGAGACAGCGGTGATGGCTTGAGTTCCTCTAGGACTATGACTTTGAGATAGTTTATACTCCTGGAAAGGGGAACTTGGTAGTCGATGCTCTCAGCAGGAGGACGGGCATTCAGATACTTGGGGAGGTGACAGAGCAGCTAGCCGCTTTGGAGATATGCTTCGTGTATAGCGATGGAGCAGCCTTTCTTCAGTCACTCACAGTCACTCCTCCACTACTGCAGTGGGTCAGAGAGGCACAGGGTGGGGACACCAACTGTGAGATACGGCGTGCGCAGATATCCTCAAGACAGGCACCTGATGGTTTCTTTGTAGCAGGAGATCACAACGTCCTTTTCAGAGGACGTACCTTGGTACCAGTTTCTTTACGAGAGGAGGTGATGAGATATTTTCACACATCCCCTTTGGCGGTACATCCTGGAGTGGCGAAGATGTATCAGGATCTCAGACGACAGCACTGGTGGCCAGGCGTAAAGAAGGTTGTGGCTGAGTTCGTTTCTCGATGCCTCACCTGCCTGCAGGTGAAGGTAGAGCACCAGGTACGAGAAGTCTTGGTAGAGCCCTTGGAGGTCCCAGAGTGGAAGTGGGACGGAATATCTATGGACTTCGTGACTGGACTTCCACGCACTTCCAGAGGTCACGGCTCCATTTGGGTGATTTTGGACCGACTCACCAAGTCGGCTCATTTCTTACCCATCAGAGAGCAGGGCTCAGTGGAGAGCTTAGGACGCCTCTACGTTCGAGAGATTGTACATCTTCATGGTGTTCAATCATATATCATCTCTGATTGAGATGTTTTATTTACTTCCCAGCTTTGGAAGGGGTTGCAGGAGGCGTTCGGGATGCAGCTACGTCTGAGCACCGCCTTTTTCCTCAGACAGATGGTCAGATGGAGAGGACCATTCAGACTCTCGAGGACATGCTCTGTGCATGTGCCCTCGACTTTGGTCGTAGCTAGGAGGACCACCTACCCTTGGTGGAGTTCACGTACAACAACAGCTACCACTCCACCATCGTGATGGCACCATACGAGGCGTTGTACGGCCGACCTTGCAGATCACCGTTGTGCTGGACAGACCCCGGGGAGTCAGCACTTGTGGGACCGGAGATGGTCCAGGCCACGATAGAGAAGGTCCTGGTCATCCAGGAGTGGATGAGGATAGCTCAGAGCCGGAAGAAGTCTTATGCTGACAGGAGGCGGAGGCCACTAGAGTTCGAGGATGGCGACCACGTCTTCTTGCGGGTCTTACCTTGTTGTGGATTACGGAGATTTTTCCAAGGCAGAAAGTTGTCTCCACGCTTCATCGAACCATTCCAGGTCCTCAACAGGATTGGAAAGGTGGATTATCGCCTGTCCTTACCACCTCAATTGCACCGGGTGCACGACGTCTTCCACCTATCTCAGCTGAGGAGATACGTTCACGACCCGACGCATATCATTGACCATGTAGAGTTGGAAGTTGATGATAGGGAGAATTTTGTGGAGGTCCCAGTGGAGATCGAGGATCGACGGGAGCAGGTCCTACGTGGATGATCGATTCCTCTAGTTTGCATTAGATGTCAGCACGGGAACCTCCAGGAGAGCACTTGGGAGCGGGAGGCTCAAATGCATACTCATTACCCACTTTTGTTTCCCTAGTTTTTGATGTATATTTACGGGGACGTAAAGCCCTGAGGTGGGAGTAATGTAAAGACCCGTAAAATTCAAGGAAATTTTTTTTCTAAATTTTCTTTGGGATTATACAAGAATGCGGTTTCTGACGACACCTAATTCCGAGGCCCGGTGTGCCCGAAATCTTTTTCCAATGTTTAGCTCGGGTACGTTCAGTGAACGAATGAGAGGGTTTTTCTAACGTTGGAACCGGAGCTCGGAATCAAAATCTGAGGACACCGATGGAATCACAACACTGGTAATTTCTTAGAAATTGCTTTTCCGGAGATGCGTTTGCTTGGGTGTGGTTTTTAAATTTTTTTTCGGGTTATGTAAATGAATAAAATAAAATGGTGCGACCAATTTATTTTATTTTAAGTTGTTTAACCTAAGCCAAGAGGTTAAAGTGGGACCCGGAATATCCTACACCACTTGGTAGGATATTTGTCAGGTGGGTCCCACAAGAGCCCAACTTTTTCCACCCCCATCCTTTAATTATGTAACGCACCCGCACCCCCTTTTTAATGAAGTCAACCCTTGTGTTCAATCTGGATAATAAACGCCTCATTAATTGGTGGTTTAAACTCCTCAATTAATTCATTAATTGATTGTTTCAATTCTTTTTAGAATTCAAAGCATTGGATTGTGTGTTAATAAAATAAGACAACTCTAATTTTATTAGAGGTTGGTTGTGCGAACGTGCTTGGGAGAAATCACTCATGCCGTGAAGCACTCCTTCCTCGACGAAGAACGCGAAGAACTCAAAGAACGCCGACCTCCGACAAAGGTCGACAAGAACGCCGGATCCTCGGAGATTGACGACGCGATGCCGACGAATCCTTTCTCCACGACGCGACAATCCTCATTCTACGATGCTTCTTCCATGACGTTCCTTCTCTCGCAACAATATTTGAATCATCAACCGCTTGAGGTATGGGTTTTGGTTCAATTAAATCTATGTGATTTATATCCTCAGCATGTGTTTAAAATTTGTCGGAAGCCTTTTAAACCGCTAACGCGGTGGGTGCGGACCAACGAACAAGTCTGAACCCACCGTTTCTTCATTCTTGGTGTGCGGATTGGTGGGCGACGACGAAGCAGGCCGCAAGGGCATTTTGAGGTCTTCACAGTGAAGAGCCAATCCTGGGAGGACTGCTGGCGAAGACGGCAGGCAAAACGGATCACCGGAGCGCGTTCGGTGGTCCGCGGAAAACTCCGCCCGGAAGGGCCATCGTGGCTAAAGCCGCGGCTACAGGCTACTGGTCCCGCAACCGCGCGGGACCGAGGAGGCGGGGACGCGACACTATGCCGCGTCCGTTGGCAAGGAGCGGCCCCCCATGGGGGCCGCGATTACAAACTGGCGGGGGGCAGAGTGCCCCTCCGCACCCCCTCAATGCTCGGCCGTTTTGGCTGAGCCACCTAGCCAGCGCCAGCGCGCCGGGCCGTGCCAGCCAGGCCGGACCCGGTCCCGGGTCGGTTCGACCCGGTTCGGGCCGGGCCCGAAACCCCCACTTCCGGACCTTTTTCGGTCTTTTTCCCATAACATGGGCTAGGGACCTCCGATCGACGCACCGTCAGATGCGATGCGATCCTTGGATAGAGATGGTCGTTTCGGTATATTACACTCAAGGTTTCGGATTACTTTGGGTTCTGCCGGGTTGGTTCGTACATGAAACCAACTGGGCCCTCGGAGCGAAAATGCTTATAACTTGAGCTCCAGACGTTCGATTGATGTGTCGTAAACATTGTTGGATTCCTCTTAGTGAGACGGACCTTTTGGATTACTCCGATCGAGGTTTGGACACAGTTGGAGTACGGTCAAGTTGGTTTTGACTTAAAAACCAACCGGGCCCCTGGAACAAAAAAGCCAATAACTCTTAGACCGGGCATCTGATTGGCGCGCTGTCTGTGGCGTTGAGTTCCTATTGACGATGCAGAACTTTTGGATACATCAACTCCGGACTATGTGTCAGTTGATGTATCAGCCCCTCGGCTCGTGGAGCAGACCCTCCTGAATGAGCTTGCTGTGTGCGGGAACCCTAGAGCTGGCTGTGATTGCGATGACGATGATGACTGTACAGAAATCCTCCATGGATTCGACGGCGACGATTACAACACTCAGAGATCCTATGTGGATCAGTGCTAACGATCTTGTGTGGGTCAGATCCTATGTGGGTCAGCGCTCAGCGGTCCTGTGTGGGCCAGCTCCTACAGATCCTGTGTGGGTCCGATACTGTGTGGGTCATTGTGGGGGTTAGTACCTATCGATAGATTGTGGGTCATTGCGGGGGTTAGTACCTATCGATCCTTTGTGGGTCATTATATGTTTAGTTTATGATTTAATTATCAATAAAAAATATAAAAATATAATTTTAATTTTACATCATTACATTAATGTTATAATGTTCTAATGTTTATACCACATTAATAAGGTCATTTTATTTCCCAACAATGATAAGAATGCCAAAACTCTATGCTGATATTCTTCAATATTTTTGTTGTTGTCTAATGACATAATATGATCGGACACATGGAATGTTGAATGTATTAATCAATTACTCATAACCAGATAAGACTTAAATTAAGGTAGTTTTCACTTGTTATTCTTAAATAAGGTATATTTTGAGAATATACCGGCCTATAAAAATATAACATGTTAATTTTTCATTGGATATTTCTATCATTTAGAATGTATAATTAACCTTTGACATTAATATTTTTTTATTTTCATCAATCATGTACATTGATTCACTACCCAAAAATATTATATGATATGTTCGTGAGATATATCGTTTGTTGGTTGCTTCATGAGTGGCACTGTATAAGATAATATTTCAAGTAAGGACTTGTCTATTACAAAATAATGCATGTTCATATATTAATACTTCGATTAAAATAGATCAATCACATTAAATTTCATGGCCATGGTGTAATGATGTGTTTATATAAGATATTCAAAGAAATACATTTTTAGAACATAAATTGGTTATATGAGTGTGTATCTTAGCTGATGATATATTATAATAATGGAATTATATTACACAATGTGAATTTGTGTGTGGTTGTAAATTCTATGATAAAAACATTATTCTCTTAGGTTACTTTACCTATTTACATATAGTAATAATGGATATTATGCATACACAACAAATTATAACATGAAATAATTTAATTGGGTAATAGATTGATCTTTTTAATTGATCTCATTGAAATTTTAATTGAATTTAATTATTTGAACAATTATTTTTCTCAAGACTAATGAATTATTTTATTCATGAATTAATGATTTAAAATATTCACAATGTAATAAATAATCACTAATTAATTAATAGATAATTAATTTAATTAATTGAATAATTAATAAAGAAAAAATCACATGACTCTTAATATAATATTTATTTTATTTATTCAATATTTAATAAATAAGTTTTCTCTAAATTATTTATGTAATATATATTTTTGGAAGGTATATAAATTTTTTTTTATTCGATAAGTTCCTTAGAGGATGAGCAGACCAAGATCATATCTGCTGATAAATATTAATTTCAATGCGGGTAAAATAATATTAATTAGTGTTCCAAATAGATTATTCCATACAAAATGATGACAATATTATACTATGGAATCGGGTTATATATTGTTTATTATAATATTTAATAAATTATGTAAAAATAATTAATATTTTAACCTAAAAATAACTTTATTAATATATTTTAATTACCATTGTTTAAGTTTAATAGAGAATTGAAAATTGTTGTGAAAAAATGGTTTCCCTATAAAGATGAATGAATCTAAAGTGATCGGGATAAAAAAACACATGATGATCAGTCAACTATGTTAGAAGCTATCATTCCATAGATTTAGTTCAGATATCAAAGGACCACATTTGGATAACTACCTGATGGGATATTCTTTGGGTCCCCTCTATGCATTTATGGTAACAAAAATATAGATTCATACGGTCAACGTATTTATCAATTAACAATGAAACTACGAGGTAATGTTTATTCTGATATAATTATATTTAATTAAAAATATAATAGGGGAATGATCGTTTCTATGTTATTTGATTTCAATGTCAACATTAAATAGAAAAATTTAATTGGACATGATTTTTAAATCAATAAAAATTGGAGAATGATCTATCATGTTAGTTAAAACCCATAATGATTATTCAGTAAAAAATGCTCTTCATATATGAAAAAAAACATTAAGTGTTATTATAGTGGTAAAATTTAAATTTATAGTTCTTTATTTTTTTTTATTATATATATGCTACTATAGAGAGTTTTCATTTCATTATTATTTACTCTTTAATTTTTTATTTAATTACCTTTTCTTTTAAATTCTCATATTCATCACTCAAGATTCATATTCTTTTAAGGATGAAGAATATATTAATAATGATATGATATTCCAAAGGGAGGTTCCATAGTTTCGAGTTTCTAGATTGAGTTACACAATGTTTAGCTATATTATACATCATGTACTCATGTTCAAAACACCATGATGTGTCATGAGATACACAAACACTCGGATGTTATTACACATGGTGATATTTTTATACACTGTGTGTAGATGGGGAAAACCTACTACATAATTTATCAAATTACATGGTGGGTATCTTGTGTACATACCATGTAGTGAACATGGATTAAAATAAAAATTAATTCCAATTGGATGATTAAATTTATTTTTATTAACTCCATGGGAATTAATAAAAGAATAATTGATGATGTAGATGGTTTATAGCTGGACTACACAAATATTAGAACATTAATTTACTCCATCCTAAGAACATGCTAATTCATTCTTTGGGAAATGTGAATAGAAAACACACAAGACACCAGAGGTTTCAACAGAGTACACATCAAGTTGATCTTCATTTGATGAACACACTATGTCAATTCGAAGGTTATGTGGATACATAGTTCGTGGTACCCATTAAGTGTTTCATGTTAGTACATGTTATGTTACTAACCTGGTTTCACACCGAGACCTTATGTATTTTTTAGGATAAACCATAATGGGGACCACAACATGTAACTCATATGTACATATAGTATAGTTTTACAATAAATTACAAAATAAATTTACATTAAAATAATTAATTATATCACTAAAACCTAGATAAACTATTGAAACTTGATATTTTTTAATAAATAATAAATGTTTTAATGAACTAATAATCATGTTATTATTTTATTTTCCCTGTACATAATAATTTTTACTTAAATTTTATTTTCCATTATTTCATTTATCATGGGAATCTCCACGAGACTTTATATGGTATTTATGTTTTGTGGAATTAATTAATTTATTTATTTATTTATATATTAGTGTTTTTGTTAATAATAAAAAAAAAGTTATACTAAATTCTATTTATTTTTAAAAAAATTAATCATTATGTGAGAATGATAGATAATTATATTTGACTATAGATGTGTTAGAGTTGGTTTAATAAAATTTAATATTTTTACATTGTTATGAAATTATTTGTTATTCATTTTAATATGATGGCATGCATGTCATCCCACCCTCTTTTACAATATAGGACACGTGGGTCCTATGAAATTTATGTAGTTACCATTAACCAAAACTTGGTTTCTCTTTACCTTCATGTGAGTAATCAAAATATATAATAAATGTAGTATAAAATGGTGTATTAAGGGTCAAGGATGAAATATTTAATCTTCCCATATTTTCATATGTTGCTTTATTTTCTACATAATAAGTCAAAAATTAAATTACATAATTATCAAGTAATTTATTTATTTATCTTTATCTGATGCATTATTTATTTTATGCTTTCTAGATGATGGCCACATTAACAAATAGACAAATTAAAGAGAATGAATTTAAATAAATATATTATTTGTAAATTCATTTTTGAGATTGGTATAATAAATTAATTAAAATATACATAATAATAACAATATATTTCAATGATACTACAACAAAATTTTATGGATAACAAATGAGATTCATTGAATTAATATTAAGTGAGACTAGGACCTCCATTAATAGAGTAAAAATAATTTCCATAGAACAATGTGTTTGACCAATCCACATTGGGAAAAATAATTTTATCATGGAATTATTATGATTATTTTGGGTTGACATAGACAATTTAAATCATGATAGTATAGACCATGATAGACACAATGTATGGTGGAGGCAATTTTTTGCAGAAATAAAAAATAGTATTTCTAGATTAAGCATTATACTAAATAGATTAAGATGAAAAAATATTGAATTTGGAAAATAACTGCATACCAAAATAGTATTTAGTAATTAATAGATACCACACATGGGTTATGATATGTGGAATATAGAGCCTTTCTCCTAAAATGCTTGAAAAACAAGGCATTCTATGTCCAATGGTCAGTATTATTGTCACTTGATAAACAGTTGGATACATAATATCATTCTAGCCATTTTTTCTCACATAAGTTGTAATCAAGTAAAGTACTAACAATTTAGACTTTTATAATTGTAGAAAAATATAATTGTCATCAACCAGATATTTCATGTGATTAATTTCAAAGAAACCCATCCCTTTACAAATAGTAACATCCTATAATTATTCTATCACCTATAAATTTTTTTGCACCATGAATTGAAATAATATATTCTGGAATCCTAATTTCATGATCCTTTTAAAAAATAAGAGAGTGATGAAGTGGTCATTGACTATGATAAACGCATGAACTATAGATTTAACTATAAGTATTTAATGATTTAATCATTATTTAATATACTCATGAAATAACATGGATTGATTGATTCATATATCATGATCTATCAGTTCAGTGGTCTATATCCTAGGGTATCTATAAAAGAGTGGTTTATGATATCGATGATTCTATTTCATTTTATTATTGAAGACGTTTTTCCATATATTCCCCAAAACATGAAACTCATTAGCTACACTAAGTGTCTATAGTTTCTAGATTTTACATAGCCTGTGTAACTGGATGTTGGTTTCATTCTTACATCAATTTTTAATACTCATATAGCTTGGTTGAAAATAAAAATGGATTCCATATAATAACCTTCATGATATTTTCCCATTGGATTGTAATATCAATAAAGAGATGATGATAAAAATATTTCACCATCATGGTGAATAATGGTAAAGACAAGATAATGGATCTAAATATATTTATTCTTCACAATTAACTTATGTGAAATGATAGATCACTGGGAATGCATGGGAAAAAGATTCCATTTATTTATTTTTTGGAAGGGGAAATATAATGTAAATTGAATGTTATAAAGGAGTTAAGGGGAAGAATCGTGTGATTTAATTTTCAAGTAAAATATATCTACCATTAAAAATTGGGTATTAATTATTTTATGTGGAAATCGTATATATATTTGAATATAGAAACCCCGTAGATTCCAGATGATTGGTTGAGGGGGTGTATAACTTCTAGGAAAAATAGAGCCAGACTTGTCCCCATGGATATTGGGACTACCACCTCTCATTTCTGGAGAAAAAACCATGGTTTTATAATATTTTTATTATGTACCATAAGTAACCAAAAACATTATATTGATATCTCTAATTGAAATATACATATTCTTTTAAAATTTGGAAACAATTTTATTCTTTTATAAAGAATGACTATGTTTTAGAAATACATATTTAAATTATTCTTATTATATGATGAATTATATAAACCTCCTCAAAATTATCTTCATATTTTCTAACTATTTTAAGGGGGAGTAAGAACCCTATTGAAAAGTAGATCAAACATCAAAGGTGAAAATTGACTTATTAAATATAAGTCTAAGGAGATTAGAATCTCTTTCCCTAAATATTTTATAGGGTAGGGAATTAACCAGGCAACCTAGATCTTCCCCTATGTTTTCTTCATAGTGCCTTTCTAGATGCCCCCAATCCTTCATATAATCTTCTATACTTGTATTCCCCATATTGATGCATATGATCAATATGTGGCCCTATTTTTCAATCAATTAAGCTTTCTCCCTAGTAGCTACAACATGGATCACTCTTCCCATCATTCATTAATATATTCCCTCACTTCCTTGATCACCAGAACATCCTCATTTATATCTTCGCTATAGTACAAGAGTAGTTCGATCTGAGTATCCCAATCCACATCCTTCAAGCCCTACAAGCTGCCTAAATGTCCTAATACACATTGTTGTTCGGGGGAAGAGTATCCACCCACTCCAGCATCTTCTTCTTAGAATGCAGGTGAAACTCTTGATGATGGTCATTTTTATTTGGTTCCCCTTCCAGTTTCACTTAAAGAATGATGAAATCATCATGATGAGCCTCCCCTCCTACCTATTGCTTGTTCCAATGCTCCTTTATATTTCCCTTTTCTGAATGACCGAGTCTCCATCAGTTTAGGAAGATAAGAGTAATATTTACAGCCCTTACATTTCAGATTCTTGGAAACAATACAGCTCCTCAGGTCTATGTTTTCCATATTTCCTTTCTTCATTCATTTGTTGTGTATACCTTTAACCACCCCTTCCAAACTGTTGTAATCGGAGGGTTGTCCATCTTCATTAGATTCAGCCTCATAGGGAGTGTTTGAGTTTCATACAAACTCTCCCTCATTAATTAGACATTTGAATATTTTATTTAAGTTGAGGTAGGACAAAATCCTCACTAAGATGGTTCCCGGACTGGTGATCAACGGCCTACCAACCTCATGTGCAGGTTCTTCCCAATCCTTTTCATTCATGTACTTTCATATTCCAGATGAATTCATCCCCCTCTTAGAGTCTTTGTGACCACCATCACGTACTACCATCACATAAGTTCGTGGTTTCGGACTAGCCTCCCCCCTAGAGGTTGGTTCAACAGATCCTATAGAGACCCCTGAATCATTATAATGAGAAACATTCATACAGATGTATGTATACCATTTACAGCTAATTCAAGGGTTGGGTGATCATACTTTATAACCATTACAAATGATTTATATAGATAAATATTTTGTATTGGTTTGATTCCTTTGAAAAAATATAATAAATTTATGACTGATTTTTTGTACCATTTTGGTATGAATAATATGAAACCATTCTTAAACAATGAGGTGAATATCGTAATCAAGAATTCATTTAATATTGATGATATTATAGGATTATTTACCAAATCACACATATTTATACTAAACAATGGAACAGTTGACATGAAATGAAGAACCAGACAATGTTAGAAATATTTAGATCAATTAATGTTGACTGATTATTCAATTATCCTTTTGAGGATATGTGCATCACATAGAAGCATACATTCTAAATATTGTCACATAAAATGTGGTATATTGTGTTCTATTACATTGTTTATGTTAAAAGATACTAATGTTTTCATACATTCATGCGAGGTGACATGAAGTGTTTATTAAGGCCACTTTAAGAAACAAACATTCACATTGAGGAAAATTAAAACCATTATATGATACACTATGGATGATAAGGAATATAACATATATAAATATACAAACAACATTGTTTTAAAATGATATCCACCATTTATTAATTAAGATACCATCTATAAAAAAGTGTGAGTAAGATATATTTTGATGATTCAAAGGGTTATGATAAAAATTATTTGGTAGGGGATTGTGATGACCTTATTCCCAAGGAAGTGAACATTCAAATGAAAAAATTACTCTGTAAGATTACAAGAGAGGATATATAACTTGAATGATATGTATTTCTAGTAAAAAATGATAGTGATTCATTTTAATTTGATAATAAGGATCAACTAATTTAAAGGAATCTATAATATGAATAGATGTTTCTAAATGTAATGATAATATAAATTAAAAAATGGAATCCTTGTAACAAAACTATGTCTGGATTTTGGTTGATCCTAAAGTGGATATAAAACCTATTGGATGTAAATGGGTATTCAGTAAGGAAATTATAATTGATGTGAAATATAATTATTATATGGTATGATTGGATTAAAAAAATATTCACACCATCAATGTGGATACTACAAAAAAAATCACCAATTTATATGTTCAAATCCATAAATATTTTTCATTACACTCTATAATTAAATGACTATGAGATTTAGAAAATATATTTCAAAACAAAATTCCATAACATGAACATTCAGGGATATTTCTACATGACACAACAATATGGGTTTGGGACACAAAAAATTTTAGGAAGCTATATAAGTTGAAAAGATCCATTTAGAGATTAATGAAATCATCCATGTTATTGAACATTCTATTTTTTGAATCTATAATATAATTTTCATTCATCAAGAACTAATGTGATTATTGTGTCTATAAGTCTTTTACAGGGAGTGAAGTAATTTTCACAATATTTTATGTGCATAACATACTAATTAATGGACCAAATACCATCCTTATAGTCCTTTAAATCATGGATAAAGTCAATCATCTCTATGAAGTTTTTTTGGGAAATTGATAATATTCTTGGAATCAAAGTCCATCATGATAGATCTAAGTAGATACTATGTATATGTAAATTTAAATATTTTTATAATATATTGAGTATATTAGTATAGAAAATATATTAATGATTTTTTTTCTAATGTCACATGATAGTAAACATTCCATTAAAATATTTCCTTATACTAAATAGGAAATATAGAGGATGGAAATGTCACAACACTAATCGTAAATTAGGATAGATATATCTAATATAATAAATATAATGTTAGATGTTGAAAATTCATTATTAGTGGTTGTAAGATATCGTGATAACCAAGGTGACAACCATGGGATGGTAGTCCAGACGTCCCTTAAGTATCTATGGTTTGTTATGGAAATCAATCTTTTATATGAAGATATTGATGAACTAGTCATCATAGGATATACAAATGATAGTTCCCCTATAGATAAAGACTACATGAAATCATGGAAAAGAGACATATTTACTCCCATTAGTGGTTTTGTGATATTGAATAGCTCATGTAATATATGTTCATAGATTATACAATGGATTCCATGTAGATTTCAGCATCTGAGGCATAAAAAGAAGAAGTTTGGATATGAAAGCTCGTCTAAGGGAGTGAAAATGTATGTAAAAGTAAGGATTATATTACACTATATTGTTTTATTATAACAGTTATGGCCATTACAAAGGTTATAATGTCACATCAAAAGATGAAACCCATGCATCAAATGTGTTATCTATTACGGTTTTTTTTCTCAAAGGGGAGAATATATAGTTAAAAAATATGCATGAATGTTAATGTGGGGTACCCCATGACCAAATACTTAACATAGTAGAAACATGATCAAAATGCTTGATATATTATATTTAAAATCAAAGTCATTTGGATCTAGTACATATGAGATTATATTAGATTTGGTATTTTAGAACTGACTATTCTTAATTTAGATTAAATATATATTAGAATATTTTAATTTAATTAAATATATTTTTACATATTTTTTATTATTATACATGACATTAATTTAATAATGTAATTGAGTATCCACTGCATATATATGGCTATAGTAGTTCCCTAATATAATGAGAACCATTAAATTTTATGAATATATTTTTAAATATAAGTACATGGTTTTAAAACACACTATGATGGCACACATAAACTATTGAGTGTCTGGTGATAGTTCATATAATAATATGAGATGTCTTATCATGATTTTCATACATGGTAATCTACAAAAATGACATTTTTAGGAAATTCCTGCCAATAAGAATTATGCATGTTTACGTGTCATTGGTTATTCCTATATGTGATTGTGTTTAATGATAATTAAAAATTAAAATTACTATTTACTATAATAAAGTTAGTTCATTCATTCATTGAAAAAACTCACGACACAACATCTTCGTGGGATTTATGGTACATTTGGATCATCATGAAAGTAATTTAATTATTTTATCAGGCGAGTTAGGATTTTTTCTTTCCTTATTAATGGATGTTGTTATATCGTCCATTTTATTTTAATAGAACTATCACATGAAATTTCATTGAGATGGTGTAATGATATGTTTATTTAGTACAATATATATAGATTTTCCATACACATATGTTGGTGAAACAAGAGTGAAACCTACTTGATGAGAGAGTGTGAAAATGTATTGAATTACAATAAAATTTGTCATGTGTGGTTGTCTTCATTGCAAAAATACCATTTTTCTACTAATTAACTTATATTTTTTATAGATATGAATCTTGTAATTTAATAAATACAAACTAATATCAACATGAAATAATTATTGAGAGTCATACAATATGTGTCTCTATTTATCTAAATTAAATTCTATTTGAATTTAATTATTGTAATAAATAATATTCCAATGACTGATGAATAATTTCATTCAATATCTATTTATCATGAATATTCATAAGATACATATTAAGTATTTATTCATTATTAAATAATTTATTTAATTTATGAAATAATTAATAAGTATTTATTCACCAGACTGTGAATATAATATTAATTTTTTCAATAGAATATTTAAAAAATATTTAATCTGGGTATAGTGAATTGATTTTTTTTGAAATAATATTTATTATATACTCATTCGAGTGTATAATAAATGATGAAGATGATGTGTTGAACGTGATCTCATTTGATGATGAATATAAATTTCAATGCATGTAGAATAGTATTTATTAGTTTTCCAAATTATGCATGACATTAATAATAATAATATTATTATTATACGACCATGGGATTTATGCGTTTTATGATATTTTTTTGGTTTATTATATATCCTATTAAGTAACATTTTAACCTAAATTTCAACTCTAAATATATTTGTGTTTCTATTGTGTATGGTTAATTGAGAATTGATAATCATTTTACCAAATTTTTTAATATCTAAATTCATCCTTCTCTAATACTCAAAAGTATGTTGTGAGAAAGAGAGAATCATTCATGTCTGATGAAACATGAAGGAATAAAGTTGAATAATATAAGATGATTGATCCACCATTATGTTACTGAAAATTCAATTTTCATTATCTAGTTATTAAAGAGTCCAATATAGATCAATTCTAGAGGTGATCTCCATTGCATAATCCATATCAAATGATGAAAATTTGAAATGATATTCAGATGATTAAATTATTCATCAATGAAATATTCCCCAGATGATTTAATAATTATTCCGATATAATTTAAATTTGTTAGATTTTAATTTGAAAAATATTCCTTCTAGGATTTGGTATTTATATTTCATTAGTATATGGAATATTTTCATTAGTCATGACATTTACATCATGAAAAATTCGTCAATGATACATTGATTATGAAAAATCTATTTATGGTTATTCACCATAAAAGAAGTTTTCACTGCATTCAAAACCTTCAACAAACACATGGTCTATTGGAGATCGGCTCAATCAGTCATTATATCCATGCACACATTTCCATAAATTTAAATTCACCTCTAGATGGAGGGGGTTGTGATAATTTTGGTTTTTTTATTTGATTGAAATTGGATTAAAAAAATATGAACTTTATAAAGGTACGTACCCTAGAATCACTATGTATTAAAACCCAATAATAAGGAATACTTAAATCAAAATCAATTTTAATTTATGACTATTATGATTGAAAAATTTAGTTTTATTATTTTATCTAAGACAGTGATATTAATATTTTAATAATCTTGAACCTCTTTTCTATTCCCATTTGTTATTTATAAATATCAGTGACATTGTCATACTCTCTAAATATTATAGGGATTTTGTTAAAAAAATAAGTATTTTCATTAGTAGTTTTAAATTAATGAAATTAAAATATAAATGAAATGATATCTTTAACCCTAAAAATTGATTTTAGAACAATGTTATATTTTCCGGATAACTATTTGAAGATCACATGATGGAGGAATATATAATTATTATGTTTAATAAACACATGATTTTGAGATAATAACTACTGTTTTTATGTTAATGAACTTTTTAATTAGTATTTTGAAATCTGGATATTAATAATTGATTCATTATATATATTAAATTTTATCTCACTTTTTGGAATATAAAATATATTGTCTCGTGTGTGGCCATATAGACTCTGGGTGAATAAAATTTCAGTGTTAAAAGTGACTAAATATTTGAATGAATATATAATATCGTGGTTGTTTAATTTCATATATTTTAAAATACATTTCTAAATTGTATAATATTGAGATTATATTATTAGAGTATATACATACATGGGTATATGATTTTTAGATTGACATGTGTTGGTTTTTGAGTAATATTTCATATTTTGAGAGCATATATTTCAATAATTTTTTGGTTTAATATATTTTATGAACGTTCATAGAAAATTTGTATCCCTTTTTTAAATATTATATTATGATGTATGAGGGAATACATCACAAAGTAACTATAATGGAATTGAATCTTATACAGGTTGAGTTGTATAAATTATAGGCTAAATTCATAGTGTCATATGGTGAGATATGTTAATATTAAATCATCATATATTTATTAAAAATTATTTTATTATAATGGTAGTCACTCATGATAACACCATTTTTTCGTAATGGTTGTAACTAAAAAGAATCCCTATTTTGGGGTAAACTGCAAAGATTCCCATAATAAAAGACACCTGAGAATGGTAGTCTAATTGAGACATTGTTTGATAATTCCAAACAAACTATCATGAAATATGATTTGAAATGTTATCATTATCGATGGCCCAAAACCCAAAGGAAGGGAATAATGGTGTTTCAGGAATGATAAATTGATAAGATGATGATTTCATGAATATAAAATTTTATATATGTCAAACTTTTTGGAAGAACCTTCCGGAAAATTTCTTTAAATAGATAGTTAAATTCTCTATATATGGAGAAATAGTTTACCAAAATAAAATTAGTAAAGAAAATAGATAGTATATAAAAATAAATTAATCCACTTATGATATAGGTGGGAATTATGTAACTCAATGTCCAAACCTATGGGAAAATGAGGGAAATAGTCACCAACTACTTGCTAAACAAGGAAATTCTATACAACTACTATTAATGAATTAGATAATTAGTTTTCACTCAATATTTTCTTGTGAGAAATGTCATAAATTGTTTATTCAAATAATATAAATTGAGTTATAAATAAAACCACATAGTTGTTTGAAAGTCAAATAAATAATTTGCAGGGATTATTAGGTGTTATTTCTTTTGGATCATGATGTAATTCCTTTAATTGAATTATTTTTCATATTATGAAATGTATATATATATTTATAATGTTCTAATAATTCTTTTGAATTTACTAAATTATAATTCCGCATCCTAAAAAATAATTTGATAATATAGATGTATATAGAGATTTATTAGTTACTCATATATTATACAGTGACTGTATGAGTCAAATTTTCAGGACAAAGTCTATTAAGGGGGGACATTAAAAACCAAAAATTATAATTACCATTAAATCAATAAATGTGTACAATGAAATTCCATTAATATAACACTCAGTTTAAAAAACAACATATTAAAACAACATTTTTAATTAACCTAATTTTGTAATCAAATAAAAACAATTGACTTTAGAAGATAAATAGTTATTTTGAGTTAATATGGAAAATGGGTGTTTTCAATAAATATAGTTTCATTATATTTGTAGTTTTTGAGTAAAACATAAATATTAAAGTTTCAAAATTTTAATTATATAAAATAAAACTAATTTATAAATTTGGAAAATCAAAATTGACTAGTTAATATTTTTATGGATTTTCTAAAATGGTTTATTGTAAGTCATAAAATGAGGGACATAAAGAAATTATAGTTTCCCAGACATTATCACAATGTTTTCATAAACTATAATTTTTTGAAACCATTAAATTTATCAAATATAAAATTAAGAAATGTAATTATGAATTTTTTAATATTCGTTTCATATAGAAAACCTATTCCAAACATTTTTAGAATTGATGTAAAATGATTCTTTATTTTAAAAATCTTAATTAGTTTTCAATTTATTTAAAATAATTTCATTGTGATTTCATTTTTATAATTCCTTATAATATTAATATGTTTTATTTTTCTCATCAAATATTAATTTATGGTTTTAAATTCTCTATCCATGATATTTTAATTATATATAATAATTTTAAATCATAATATTATTTCATAAAAAACTGTTTTATGAGTTCAAGTGTTTTTAATAAAAAAAACTATCCAAAAAATTATAAATATTATTTTGTATAATAATTTCCTAATTTGAAAAAATAATTATTAATTTTGTTAATACGTTAATGTTTTATTTTTAAATTTAATATTAATTACTAATGTTATAAAATAATTATCATGGTGAATGTAAATGGGGTATATTGAGTTTCACCAAGTGGAAAGGTCATATTACATTTAAAAAACATTCTGTTCTATTTAATTGAATATATTTATAACAAATAAGACATTAATGACAATAATTTTTTCCATTTTTATCCCTTGGGACCTTTACAAGGACAATACATTATTGAAAAATATAAATTTTTTTCTAAAAGAGACTTAACATTTACTTAAAAATATAGAAATTATCAAATTCAAAGATAAACATAACCATATAATTACTCTTATAAAATATTCAATTCTACTCCCTGTTTAGCTCACACCAATGAAATTAATTTCCTAACCCCTCAATGTTATCCAAATATATTGAAATTAAAGGAGACTTCTAGGGAAAAATTATCTCCCTGACCTGAGTATTATCAACTACATAGTTTTCATCATAATTATATTCTTTAGAATTTATTATAAAAAATAATATATTAATAATTTTACAGTTTATAAAATTTAATGATACCATTATGTTATATTATCATTATTTATTCATATACAACATCTATTATTAGAAACAAAACATGTATTCATACGTTGCACACAATACCACCTCCATGATGTAACATGTTTAGTTTTACTTCACTACCTTATAAGGTTGAATATAAGGATGATATTAACGAATATATATGATTTTTATGTATCAATATGTTAGGAAAAATTTATCAACCAGTTAGTGATAGAATAACTAAATGAGAATCATTAATTTAATTGATGAAAATAAGTGTTCAAAGAGGACAATCATTTCCTCAAATTTTATAGTCTTTTTGTATCAATTAGATAGACTAATAATTAGAATTATGGCATATAAAAATAATAAACATATAATATGATTTTTATCCTTATATTATAAATTTATTATAAAAACCACCCCATTACCATTCACTAAATGAGGGTATGTTAATGCTTAGGTAGGTTTAACAACCTAATTGAACAATACAACAAATATATGTCCTAAAAGGCCATAAAAACATAATAACATATATATTATGAATTTAATATGTAATAAATGATCAGTTTTTTTATATTAATAATTTATATCATTATTTATTTATTTAATTATGAAGACATGCTTCACTCTTCATGAATTAATGAAACATTATTGTTATAAATTTATTCATCAAGGATAAATAAAAGGTAAATCATGATTGGGATTTTAAAAATAATTAACAATTAAAAATAAAAAAAATTATTTATTTATTAATGTTTTCATTTAAAATAATTATGATCACGGATACTGCTATTACAAAACTACTATAAATTATAAAAATTAGAAACTCCTGATGTTGAAAATATATAGAATTTATAGATATAATGAATATTAAAAAAGTTTTAAGATGAAAATGTATATTATAATGGTTTTGAATAAAGTTATTATGATTTTTATGTTTCTATAATATTCGGATAAAGTGCATTCGAGGAATGCAGGACACAAATAATGGGTTATCATCCAAAAATTCCTCCATTTTAGAAATTGGCGTCATTATACGACTATTTTCATTTTAAGGTGTATAAAATATCCACTTGAGTTATCATATTAGAAATTATATTTTATTCATGGTAATTTTACTACTATTTCATTCATTCTATTTTAAGGGATTTTTATTAAAATTTTACCTATGCCGCAAGATTTTTATTCATCTCAATTAAAATTCTTTGAGATAGAATACATTTTATCCACCAAGATTTATTAGTATGGTGTATTTAATTCCCATGGATATATTTTAATCAAAATATTTTTTTCCAATATACCAAATATATCTCCCTTATTCAAGTGTTTATTGATTCATTTTCCCAAATTATAAGAATTTTTAATAAAAAAAACATTCTTTTAGTGGGTTAGTATTGTTCTATAAAACATATATGTTTTTAAAATTATACCATTTGATTTTTTATGTTTAATTCTATAATATTTTTATACTGATACACATTTTTATAAAATAACCCCTTTTAAATGTATTTCTCACTTCTTGAGATATGTTTCATATAAGGGATATTGGTAACATGAATCTCATTCTTTGAGTTATAATGCTCTATCATATACATTATTCTATAGTGATTGGATTATCCAGCCATAATATTTTATTATATTTTAAATTTTTAATCCTATTTGGGAAAATTATCATCTAATATAATGAATGTTTCATTACTCATTTAACAATGTTGGTTTTCAATAATGGAATTTTAAAAAATTACTAATTTCCCACTTTTTGTAAAATTATTTCCATATACATTATTAATGGAAATAATTATTTGATTTTCATTGATAAATTATCATATATTTGTTTAACTGAAAATATTTTCAATTATTTTCACTTAAATGTTTTAAATAAATCAATTTTTTTGTGAACCATAACTTCGTCCTTTATGTAAATTTTAAAAATGTAATCTAAAATTGTGAAACATGAAAAGATTGGTTGGTTTTAAAATATTTAACCGTAATTATATATCTTTTAATAGAGGATAGTTAAATCGTGGATTTTATAGATTTTATAAAATCATGTATGTAATGTCTGTGTTTATATAACAGGATTTGTGAGTTCAAGTCTTGGGTGTCATAGTATCCTTATTAATTTTATATATTTTCTCTTGGTATGTCATACACTATACATTCCCTATAGATCTTCTCCTTCTAATTTTTCCTTTATTCTATATAAAAAGTATATCCATTTGTAATATGTGTTTTTTTTATATTTCTTGGGATTGGAAATTAAATTTACATCACATATTAACATGTGTTCTCTGTTAATATTAATGTTGAATAGATTTACCATTTTTTGACCATCGTTGCAGTTGTATGGAATCACTTGTCGGTATATGCATAGAATGGCCCTATAGGGATCTTATTTTTGAATAAAAATTAATATGGATGTACATATTATTGTTTTTAACTCGATAGATGGAGAGTAACTGGTTACATGAATTTTAATGGTGGAATCCTTCCTTGTTGCATGGTTAGAGGTAAGGATGTATACCAAGGTTAAGTAGATATATATCATATTATTCATCCTCATTGAAGGATCATGTTACCATATAGGACAATATCTGTGTATATTTGATACATCACAGTCTCTGTGGATGTGTTTTGGGAATGAAGAGTGTTTTTAGAGAATCCTTAAGTAAAAATGTTGACATTTATATTTTGATATGGGTTGGCCTTGAATGAGATGTTTGGATTTGAGTTGATGATGTGGTGGAGCCTTGAAATATATAGTTGGCTTTGGGATATAAAGTGGAAATAATTTGAGATAGATGGTTAGATATATGATGTTGAAATGTGGAAACCATTTGAGACACTATTGGTTCTATGTTGATTATGTGTGAAAATAATTTAGTAAAAAGGTGTAGTCATGAAAATTTTATGGGTTTTCTAATGAGGCCACAATAATTTTAGAATAGATTTTTCTTGTACATGTTAAATATGTGATTATGTATGGGGTAATACAATAAGTATAGGTACTAGTCCGATACGCAATAGAAATTGTGTCTCGATATGTTTAAGGACCTGGCCTTAAACATTACATAATCTTGAATAAAATTAATAATTCACATTGATGATCTTTTAAGGTTTATAGTTTTAGAGAATTAGGCTATTACTATTACATATCTACTTGAAAATTACTTGTATACAATACTACTGAGTATCAATTTTTAAAAAAATATAAACTCTTAAAAAACATGTCTACTTCAATGTTTTAAACAACATGAATTTTTCTTGATCCCATCCTTGACCCTATTCATCTTTAAGTCCTATGGAAAAAATTTAAAAAACATTGGATAAGTATTAAAATATCATTAAGGGTGATAAAATAAGGAGAGGAAACATTAACCCTTCAATAAATACAAATCAAAGAAACCAATACTTTTGAATCATAACATACCTCCTAAAATCATAATATTTATTAATAACAAATAGAAATCATACATCATAAAGGTAACTTATGGAATTAATAAAATAATTATATTTTAGCTATCACAGCTACATATGTTGTCACATTTGGAATACCCATCATAGTATATACCTTAATCTCTTATGATAATCATTAACATTTACCTCTGTTAGGTTGCCCAATGCATTGGAGAGCTATATGAGGCTCACCCACCCTATGATTATCACAGAACCACTGGTGTATGCAAACAATTTCAAATAACAATACATAATTCATAACACAAAACATAAGCATAAGGGAAAGATAAAATTTCCACATTCCAATCAAATCAGGATATTGAAATAAATAATGCTTTATCAAATCATTTACAAACCCATTTAAAACATCTAATAAAGAGATTTTTGTATCAATGTGTCCCATACCACTTTGAATAATTTAAATGAATTATAATTTTAAACATTAATTTCTATATAAATGAATCCTAAAAACCCTTTTTTAACATAGGCATTAATGAAATATATTTAGAAGAATAAATCTTTTGAACATTTAAAATGATATTTTAGTTAAAGAGTTTTTAACAAAATGAAAGATGCTTGAATAAAAATAATTGAGGAATAACATTTAATCCAAACTTTATAATATCATGCGAATAAATTTACTCATGATATATTATGCCAAAGGAAAGTATATACACCACATAAGAGTGAATTGGTTCTTAACAACAATGAAGTCTCAATGGAATGTAAATTGAGATGAAATCCCTTATAAAAACTGTATCCCTAGATTTAGGAGAAATCAATTACAAAATAATTTGTGAAAAATGAGAATACACTAAATATAAGTGGATTTTAAGTGTGAAACAATCATATGTTATTGACACATATTAATAGAACGACATAATCAAGAAGTAGAAGTTTAACCCATAGAATTGGAATTGGGTGAAGAAGTTCCCTTACAGAAACTTCAAAGCCTAACGGCGTCAGTTTAAAATTCTGAAAATGAATAGATGAGAGATAAAATGGTATCTCATTAAATGGAATTATAATTTATAGAAATAAGGATATATATGAACATATCCCAACATATGAATATATAAATTAAAATACATAACAAGAAGAAGTCTTTTAAAAAGAGGAGGGTGAATGGTTCCCTTACCGATTAGGTAACATACGAAACATACACCCCATGATAGAAGGATAATTCAATGAAGATGTAAATAATCATAAATTAATTTATATTTCATAAATAATACAATCATGGGTAGTAAATCCACCACACAAAATGAAATAGTGGCAAATATAGCATGAATCTCATGGGAATAAAATGTGAGATGAAAACCCCTTACCACGTTGTAATCAATCGAGTCATATGAACAAAAGTTAATAACCACAAAATTAATCACATAATAAAATGAATATAAAGAGAATAATGTTATTATATATCAAATTTCAGTAAACAATACACCACATTCAATAAATAAGTGGCGAACAATTGAAATCTCACAGAATTAAAAGTTAGATAAGAAATCCCTTACCTCGTGTCCGACTTGACTCGTTTGTTCCTTGTTATTACAGAATAATATACTAAAGTTAATTTCTACTTGATTAATAACCTTTTTCAAGTTCATTATTCATTTTTTTCACATAATACCATTTTATAATCAATATTCAATCATTTAAGTTCATAATGGTCATTTGGTCAATGTGTGGTACTTGAGACAAAAATGGATTTCTTATAATTACATGTTGTCTTAGTGGTCAATAGAAAATTACCTTGAGAATTATATTCATGATTTATATATCCTATATATCAAATATATCCAGTATATATATGTATTTATAAAATTACATAACATTTATAAGTAAGAAATGAAATTCACCATTCATGGAGACGGTAAGCCGTACGTACGCATTAACACAACTTTCATTTCTACTTCATATTTTAATAGAATTAAAACATAATGATACATAGGTATATTATAATTCCAGTATAATATAATATATAATATAATTAACTCCATCCATTATATGTCCCACATATGGCATTTATCGAGTCATATCACTTTGAGGGGGCGGTAGTCCGTACTTCCTAAAAGGAAATTATCATGTTTACCAATAATTGAAACCATAAAGGTATGATATAAATGAAAAATAAATAATCATAAAGAAAGAAAAATATATATATATCATATATAAATATAGTTCCATCATAATGGCCAACATGAGAGGGGGTAGGAGATAATCGAATATTCATCATTTTGTGCGGCGTTAGTTTTCCATCCACATAAATATTATGTTCTTCACCCATTAGATAGAGGTGTGTGTAAGTGTAGCTCGAATACATCTCATAAAAACATCCTAGTATATTGATGATATAGGTTTTGTTATAAAATAAATAAATAAAATGATTTTAGCGGTTGGAGAAGTAAAATAATAGAAAACAAGTAAAGAGAAACAGTTACCTTTAATTTCGGTGACTCCCTTTGGTTTGAACCAAAAAGGTTTGTGGTAATGCCTTCTTCCTAATTTAATTCTTCAAGGTGGAATATAGGAATCTTGAGATCTTATTTGGGTAGGGTTTGGACGAGCCAAGAGGCTTTAGAGGTGTGAGGAATGTGTTAGAAGTGAGGGCTTTTTATAAAGGGTAGAGGGGATATTTATGAAATTGTGAAAATATTATATTATTATATAATGGTATTCAGTTTCTAAAGGTCCAAAACTAGTTAAAGTAGAATATAAGTTGAATAATAGTGTAAATAAAATCATCCAATAATAATTGGACAGGATTTGGATGTTATTTTAATATTTATATTCTTATTTATTCAAATCAATTATTAATGAGGTAAATACTGCATCATTTTTGTGTCATAAATAAAATTATTTATATGATTTATAAAAATGATAAAACAAATACCATTATGTAGGAAATATTATTATATTTACAATTAATATTTATAGTCTAAAATATAACTTATATGACAACATATAAAAATTAATTTATAAATAGATATTTGTTTGTACAAGTTTTGTCTTTAATTTAAATTAATTAATCTAAAGTGTCATCATCTCTCCCAAGTAGCTCTATGGGGTCCCAAAATCGACCCATGGTCGTAAATGACTCATAAAATAAGTTTATGACAAGTTTTATGGCAATTTTGTGTTATTATTATATACTTTTTTTACCTTGAATTACTCTATTTACCTTTAGCCGCGATAAATAAAAGTCAAAAGTTACTATTCCCCAAAAAAACTATTTTCATCTTATTTAACCATATTTTACTTACTAATGACAACCTTGTATGTTGTATTTTCAGAATTCAAATCACAAAAGTGGTAAAATATCATTTAAAATAAAAAATCGGTTTTTTCAACTACTACTTAATGGTTTCACTATTCATCAAAAATTGACGTTTCTTGGAAAAATACCACAAATTCAGCCTAAGATATATTTGATATTACAAATTAAAAAATTAGGTCTATTTTAAAAATTCAAAACACAGAATTTTCATTAATTAATTTAAAATTAATTCCAGTTGTCAAAACTAAGAGCATGTATTTAAGAAACATTATCTGTCCAAAGATTAACACCTGTTTTTGCCCAATTTCAATGGGAAATTTCATCAAATTACCAGCATTGGATTAAATGGAAAAAAATATTGTTACACTTTAAAACCATTTAAAAATATATTCTAGTTATATAAATTAATTCTATTAAAAGGCAGTTTTTAATTAAAATACAGTTTTTTACTATTCATCAAAAAATGAATTTAATCAGAAAAATACCAAAATATAACCTAAAGTTAATTTTGATGTCCCGATTTTAAAAAAGAATTTTATTTTATCAAATGGAATATATAAAAGTGAAAAAAACAATATTTAAAGTGGGTTCATGTAATACCTGAGACTTTTATGTTATATAAATCATCAAAGGAATCTTTTTCTACACAACACTTGCTTGGCTTGCTTTACACGAAATCGCGACCTTCCTCGATAGCTTGCGTCGTACGCAATACCGAGTTTCACTAAACAATGATATGCTATTAAAATATTATTAAAACTAGCCGTTATGAATAGTAATAACCACTTTTTAAAATTTTATAAATTTTATTTTTCAAAATGGACTTCATTTTTGGATTCGGAATATCGAAATTAGCCTAGGGTGAAATGTTGGTATTTTTCTAAAAACTTTCAATTTTTGATGAATAGTGAAACCACTATGTGGTAGTTAAAAAAACTGAATTTTTCATAAAACATAATTTTACCACTTCTGTGAGTGGAAATTCGAAAATCCGAGAGACACGGTTAATAACAAGGACTAAAATGTGGTTCAATGAGATGAAAATAATTTTTGGTGAATAGTAACTTTTTACTTTTATTTACCACGGTTAAAAGTAAATAGGGTAATTAAGGGTAAAAATGATATTATTATTACCCTAACACATGTCCTAATTATATTGGACAAGTTTAATTCGACAAAAAACAAACTTAGAAATAAAATATGACCAGTTAGTCCCACTTGGATTAGATTAGGACATTTATTATTAATTTATTTAAAGAAGGGTTAAAATAGTTAAAATCAACGTTTAATAAGTAAATAATTTTTAATATGGGTTTATACATAATATAAATTCGACTATAAATATTCATTAGAAATATAAAAATATTTCCTACATAATTGTATTTTATTTTTAATTTTTAGACATTAAATAATTTAATTTATTTATGACACAAAGATGATGCAGTAATTATCTTATTAATGAAATATTGACATAATTAATGTTATAAACACCAAAATAAATGTAATTTGAGACTTTTTATGAATTACAATAATTTTATAGGTTAATATGACATGTTAGTATTGATTTTATTAACTTGGTTAGAATTAATAATTCTTTTATGATTTTCACAAAAATCAATTACTAAATAGTTACAAAGTTGACATAAAATAGTTTTTAAAACAAACATTATATTAGTAATTGTTATTTTATTCTTAATAATCTATGGTTCGGCCAAATGACTTAGATAAGGTTATATATATTAATAATAAACAACTTGGGGTTCATTTGGCTGCTTATAGTAAGTTTATTAACCATATAGTATAAGAACACAAGAAGACACAGTAAAAGTAAACTTATCTAACTTAATGTTAAATCTAAATGATAAGGTTAAAATAGGAACCTAAACTTGTCTAAATTATATTGGATGAGAGGATTTCGACCCATACCCACCTTAGATTCTAAATATATCAATTTGGAACTATTTAAAACCTAACTTTACTTTATAATAAAATAATATTTTTAGTTTTCCCAAAGGTGCCCCTCTCCTCCCTTATAAAAGGGCACCTCCTCCCCCTCTTCCTCACACCACTATGAGCCTTCAAGCTCGTTCAACCCCTGCCAATTCCTCCTCTCCACTTCCCTAGAGACATACTAGAGTTTCTGGTCTTCTTCAAAGACCCATTTTAGTGCCCTAAAAGGAGGTCTCAAAGAAGCACTTCAAAGAAGAGGTAATGTCCGTTACTGATTCGTTCATCTTTATTTCTTCTTCCACTTAATCTTATTTAGTTGTTTCATTATGAAGTAATAACATCAGTATCACTCATATACTGATATGTTATTATAAGTATTAAACAACCCTATTTCACCATCTATCCATCCTACAGAAAAAGAAAACACTGCATGAGCGTACGTACGGAATACCGTCTCCACGCCGTGGTGTAATCTATTTTCCACCACCACCTTACTTGGATGGGTATAATTGTCTAAATAATGACTATATATGACTATTATAAAGTGATACTGATTCTGAAATAGTATACATACACTCCAATACAATTCCACGATCATAGGAACGATATCATCACTCGTGCGTACGTACGGAATACCGTCTCCACGATGTGATGCGACTCGTTCTACATGATCTTCATTTCATAATGATTATATAAATGAATTGAATGAATGAATATGATATATATTACAATAATAACATTCTGGAAATGAGGTATCTATAACCTAAAGATAAGAATAATAATTTATTCGACAAAACACGCATAAGAACAAAAAGTTATAAACACCTGAATAACAAGTAGCAATGAAATATTACTATTAAGAAGCTATGAAAATTACCATATATGATATCATAAAAAGAAGTATGATTCTGGAATAAGTCAATAACATTGTTTAAATCATTATACAGGAGTTTCGGACACTTACGAAGCAAAACAGACCTAAGGTAAGGGAAATATCACAATCTCATTTTTATCTGAGATTGTTTATACTTTAGTATTTACTAGGGTGTATTTTATCATCCACATCCATGTTTCCTAAATATGTAATATTATTTCCATCCACCTAAAATTTTTAAATCCTATTTTACCCTTCGGTGAGTTTTAGTAAAAGATATGAAAGGAATCTTTTGTCGTTTTTCGTACGAGGTACTTTTTTGACTTTTCTGAAAAAAGTATGAGAAGAATGTTTTTTTTAAATTATACGGCATGAATGGAATTTTAAAACATTATTTCCAAGAAGCTTCCTTTACAAGTTTTCAAGTTTATTTTTAATCAACTTCTTTTAGTTTAAAGTTGTATGACATGTTAAGAAAGGAAAAATGTTTTTGAAGAAGAAAGGATATTTTCCTCAAGAATGGAGTTCAAGTGTTTTATCAAAATTATTTTCCATATAAGATAATAAAGGGTTCTATTTTTATACTTATTATTACATTGATTTGATTATTTTTTGATGGAATTATTTTTATGAATTCCTTTATCTTATATGAATTATTTTATGATGTCATGATGTTTAAGATTCTCATTTGTATTACATGGGTTATGCAATGATGTATGATTTATGATTTTGTGGCAAACATAAGAATGGTATAATTATGAGATGGTTGGGACCTATATCTACCTCCAATGCATTGGGAAAAGATTTTATATCTCATGAGATAGACATGGCTGGAATGGTAGGTTATACTGGTTCACTGAAACAGGACTGAAACGAGGAGTGAAATCGGTTCAGAAAGGGACTTTGTCCACTAAGATAGTCTGGGAAATGAGTCTTGACTAATAAGAAATGATACTATATGATTATGTGTGTATGAAAAAAAGTTTCATGTTTTAAGTTATGATTATTGGGATTACATTTCACTACTATGATTTATCCATGATATGAAATTATGATCTCTTTTTCAGGTTACGATTTCCAAAAGTTATGTTCTTATGTATATGATGTGATTGATATTTCTTTTGTTTACCCTTACTGAGCATTTGATCTCACCCTTTTGTATGTTTTATTTCCCCAGGTCAGGAAGAAGGATATTAAGTAGAATATGCAAAAAAGGGACTCTAGATATGATGAAATAAATGGGAGGCAAAGTAGATGCTTTAAGAACCAGTTGTTTATGTTTCCCAGTTTCTAAAGACACTATACCTATATGGTCCTTTCTTGGTTTTGTTATATGTTGTAATAAGTGTTATTCAATTTTGAAGTAATAACAATGTATGTAAAGTATGGGTCGTTATAGTTGGTATCAGAGGAAAGGTATAGTCAACCTTTGGAAACTAGGATGTGAAATCCTTAGTAAGAACCCTAAGGATAAGTCTAAGCAAAGAAAACAATCTTAGTGTTTTAGAAATGGCCATGAATATCCTAGGATAAGACCTTAAGTGTGAAATTTTATTCTCGAGTATGTGGTTTTCTTATTATAATTAGTGTTGCTCACACTATTCTTCTTGGTTTTAGTCAATGGCTAGAACCCAAAGGAATCGTGTTAATGCGGAATGCGACGGGAAATGCAATGATTGTCCCCATGAGCAACCAAACATTATGGGAGATGGAATTCAAAATCATGTAGCCATGCTCACACAACTTTCTCAAGCTATGAATCATGCAGGACTTCCAAACGAGCAAAGGAAGGAGAAACATTCTATTGAATCCTTCATGAGGCAGCGTCCACCTTCTTTCAGTGGGTCTACTGATCCATTAGTTGCTAAACAATGGATTAGTACTACTGAAAAGATATTTTCAGTTCATCAATGTTCTGAACATGATAATGTCATCCTAGCAGTGTATACTTTGGAAGGAGATGCTGATCAATGGTGGAATCTTATTAAGAATACGAGGCAAAGAGATGAAATTGAGTCCATGGAATGGGACGAGTTCAAGAACTTATTTTTCAATAAGTACTTCCCTCGTATTCTCTGAACAAAGATGGAGAAAGAGTTTCTTGAACTGAAGCAAAAGGATGATGAATCTGTTGGTACCTATGAAGCAAATTTTACAAGACTTGCAAGGTACGCTTCTGATATTATTATCCAACCTGAGAGTAAGATCGATCAATTCTTTAGTGGATTAAAACTAAGTCTTCGAAGGGCCTTAGCCATAAGGGACTTCAATAGCTATGAGGAAATCGTTCGATGTGCTCTCAAAGTTGAGATGGAAATCAGAGTAACCCATCAGTCATATGGGTTTGATAAGAAGAGGAAAATGGAATTCAAAGGAAAATCTAAAGAGCACACTGAAAAGAAGATGATCTTTCCCTTATGCTCAATGCGTGGAAAGAAACATGGAGGGAGTTGTCTTAAAGGGACAAGTAAATGTTTAAAATGTGGAAAGGAAGGTCATCGGGCATTTGAATGCCACGATGATGGGAAGAAGATGTCTAATGATGAAAAAAAAGGAAGGGATACACAGAATGAACCTGCTACACTTCAATGTTTCAAGTGCAAGGAGATGGGTCATTATGCCAATAAATGCGCTAATCCAAGGGTTGATGATGATGGTCGACATCAACATACTCTTAAGGCTAAGGACAAAGGAATATCACATGCAATTTCTATCAGCGATGTGGAGTACGATAACGATGTGGGGAAAGGTACACTTACTATCCACTCTAAAGTAGAAAATGTTTTATTTGATTCTGGATCCACCCACTCTTTTATTTCTGAATAATTTTCTAAGGGTATCACCGTATTACCTCAACAATTAGATGTTGAGTTAGCTTTGACAACACCTAATGGAACAACAGTCACATCAATAGTTTATAATTCTTCTCCGATCGAAGTTTGTGGGAATGTGCTTCCTGCAAATCTTGTGATCCTTACTATAGTGGAATTTGATGTGATTCTTGGCATGGATTGGCTTTCTTTATATGGAGCTCATATCAATTTCCAAAGAAGGGAAGTCACATTTCATATTCCAGATAAATCTATGATCGTCTATCAATACAAGGATGAACATAACCTTCCAGTGGAAATTCCTTCTACCTTATGGGTCGTGATTCCACTAAATGAAGGTTATTTATCTCAAATGGTTGGTGAGAAACTCACGACTAAGAATATGCCCATTGTACGGGAGTTTGATGATGTCTTTCCGAAGGAATTACCGGGTCTTCCACCAAATCGTGAAGTTGATTTTTCAATAGAACTTGTACCAGGTGCTTTGCCTATTTCAAAGACACCTTATAGAATGGCCCCAATTGAGTTGCAGGAATTGAAGAAGCAAATCCAAGAGAATCTTGATAAGGGATTCATAAGCCCTAGTGCGTCACCTTGGGGAGCACATGTTCTATTTGTTAAGAACAAAGATGGATCAATGAGACTCTTCATTGATTATCGAGAACATAACAAGATCACTATCAAGAAAAAATATCATCTCCCACACATTGATGACTTATTTGACCAACTACGTGGAGATCAATACTTTTCCAAGATTGATCTTCGTTCAGGGTATCATCAATTAAGGGTTAAAAGGGAGGATATACCAAAGACGGCTTTCCGTACAAGGTATGGACACTATGAATTTATAGTGATGCCATTTGGTCTTACTAATTCCCCTTCTATCTTCATGGATCTAATGAATAGAGTCTTTAGAGACTATCTTGATCAGTTTGTGGTAGTCTTTATAGACGATATTCTTGTCTATTCAAAGATCAAGGAAGAACATAAAGATAACTTGAGAATTATATTGAAGACCCTGAGAAAGGAGAAGCTTTATGCCAAATTTACCGAGTGTGAATTTTGGCTTCAAAAAGTAGCATTTTTGGGTCACATAATCTCAAAAGAGGGGATATCTGTGGATCCAGCAAAAACAGAGTTTATCGAAAGATGGTCGAGACCAACAACAGTGACTGAGATCCGAAGTTTTCTTGGTTTGGTTGGATATTATCGACATTTTGTGAAAGAGTTTCCATGATTATCTAATCCACTCACCAAGATGACTCGGAAAGGAGTTATGTTTGATTGGACGAAGGAATGTGAAGAGAATTTCAATGAGTTGAAAAGAAGGTTATCTAGTGCACCTATGCTCACACTGCCTTGTAGTGGAGAAATGTTTGTGATCTATAGTTATGCATCCAAGAAGGGATTGGGGTGTGTTCTTATGAAAAATGATATGGTGATAGCTTATTCCTCACGACAATTGAAAATCCATGAGCAAAATTACCCAACACATGATTTGGAGTTAGTTGCGGTAATCTTTGCATTAAAGATTTGGAGGCATTATCTTTATGGTGAAAGGTGTGATATTTATACTGATCATAAAAGTTTAAAGTATATTTTCACACAAAAGGAGCTGAATATGCGTCAAAGAAGATGGTTGGAGCTGATTAAGGATTATGACTTCTCAATCCATTACCACCCTGGGAAAGAAAACAAGGTGGAAGATGCATTAAGTCGACAAGACCATGCTAGTTTATCTATAATGGGGATCACAAAAGATCCAATATTTATGGATTTACAAAGGATGAATCTTGGAATTATAATGAAAGGGTAAAATCGTATCTTTCTCAAATGAATTTTCAACCATCTATACATGTGAAGATTAAAGAGGCACAGAAAGAAGATGTCGAGTTACAAAAGAAGGTGAGAAATGTTCCTGAATTCAACCTTGATTGTGATGGGATAATAAAGTTCAGGAATCGGGTTTGTGTTCCTCCCATCCCCGAATTAAAGAAGGAGCTGCTGGATGAGGCTCATAGTTCTTCATTCTATATTCATCCTGGAAGCACGAAGATGTATAAGGACCTGAAAGAGTACTTCTGGTGGGATGGCATGAAAAGAGATGTTGCTGAATTTCTCTCTCGATGCTTGGTTTGTTAGCAAGTTAAAGCTGAGAGACAGAAGTCTAAGGGGATGTTACAACCATTACCCATACCCGAATGGAAATGGGAAAACATCACTATGGACTTTGTCACAGGACTTCCTAAAACATCCAAAGGCAATAATGTTATCTGGTTCATAGTTGATCGTCTTACCAAATCTACACATTTCATTGCTATTAGAGAGGATTTCTCTCTGGATCAGCTTGCCAGGATATATGTAAAGGAAGTGGTAAGATTTCATGGGGTACCACTTTCTATTATATCTGATCGGGATTCGAGATTTACCTCGATGTTCTGGCGAAGTCTTCAGCATACTCTGGATACAGAGTTGAGTTTTAGCACTTCTTATCATCCTCAGATAGACGGTCAGTCTGAGAGGACAATTCAAACCCTAGAAGATATGTTGAGAGCTTGCTCTATGGATTTCAAAGGTGGTTGGGATCAACACCTACCTTTGGTGGAATTTTCTTATAATAATAGCTTTCACTCCAGTATTCGGATGGCTCCTTATAAAGCTATCTATGGAAAGAAATGCAGGACTCCAACTTGCTGGGATGAAGTTGGGGAAAGAAAGCTATTATGACCTGATCTCGTTGATGAAATAGAAGAAAAGGTCAGATCTATTCAACAACACATAAAAACATCTCACAGTCGACAGAAAAGTTATGCCAACAACCGAAGAAAAGACATAGAGTTTGATGTGGGTGATAAAGTGTTCTTACGAATATCTCCCTAGAAGAGAGTTATGAGATTCGGAAAGAAGGGGAAGTTGAGCCCTAGATATATCGGTCCTTTCGAAATACTGGATCTTGTTGGGAAGGTACCTTACCGATTGGCGCTTCCACCTAATCTCTCTCAAGTTCACGATGTGTTCCATGTATCTCTCCTGAGAAAGTACATACCTGATCCTTCACATGTACTTAGCTCAGAAGTTGTACCGCTGGAGAAAGATCTTTCTTATGAAGAACAACCGATAGAGATTCTGGATCGTAGCGAAAAAGTCCTACGAAACAAGACCACTCAATTGGTGAAAGTTTTATGGAGGAACCACCAATTAGAAGAAGCTACATGGGAGATTGAGGATATGATGAGGGAGAGGTATCCTCATCTGTTTGTTACAAAGTGACGAATTTCAAGGGCGAAATTAATTTTAAGGGGGGTAGAATGTAACACCCGAGACTTTTATGTTATATAAATCATCAAAGGAATATATTTCAACACAACACTTGATTGGCTTTCTTTACACGTAATCACGACCTTCCTCGATAGCTTGTGTCGTACGCAATACTGAGTTTCACTAAACAACGATACCCTATTAAAATATTATTAAAACTAGCCGTAATGAATAGTAATAACCACTTTTTGAAATTTTATAAATTTTATTTTTCAGAATGGACTTCATTTTCGCATTCAGAATATCGAAATTATCCTAGGGTGAAATTTTGGTATTTTTCTAAAAACTTTCAATTTTTGATGAACAGTGAAACCACTAAGTGGTAGTTAAAAAAACTAAATTTTTCATAAAACTTAATTTTACCGCTTTTGTTAGTGGAATTTCAAAAATCCAAGAGACACGGTTAAAATCAAGGACTAAAATGTGGTTCAATGAGATGAAAATAATTTTTGGTGAATAGTAACTTTTTACTTTTATTTACCACGGTTAAAAGTAAATAGGGTAATTAAGGGTAAAAATGATATTATTATTACCATAAAACATGTCCTAATTCTATTGGACAAGTGTAATTCTACCAAAAACAACCTTAGTAATACAATATGTCCATTTAGGCCCACATGGATTAGATTAGGACATTTATTATTAATTTATTTAAAGAAGGGTTAAAATAGTTAAAATCAATGTTTAATAAGTAAATAATTTTTAATATGGGGTTATACATAAGATAAATTCGACTATAAATATTTATTAGAAAGATAAATAGATTTACTACATAATTTTATTTTATTTGTAATATTTAGACATTAAATAATTTAATTTATTTATGACAGAAAGATGATGCACTAATTATCTTATTAATGAAATATTGACATAATTAATGTTATAAACACCAAAATAAATGTAATTTGAGACTTTTTATGAATTAAACTAGTATTATAGGTTAATATGACATTTTAGTATTGATTTAATTAACTTTTTTTGAATTAATAATTCTGTTATGATTTTCACAAAAATCAATTACTAAATAGTGTAAAAATTGACATAAAATAGTTTTTAAAACAAATATTATATTAGTAATTGTTATTTTATTTTAAAAATCTAAGGTTAGGCCAAATGACTTAGATAAGGTTATATATATTAATAATAAACAACTTGGGGTTCGTTTTTCTGCTTATAGTAAGTTTATTAACCTTATAGTATAAGAACACAAGAAGACACGGTAAAAGTAAACTTATTTAACTTAATGTTAAATCTAAATGATAAGGTTAAAATAGGAGCCTAAACTTGTCTAAATTATATTGGATGAGATTATTTTGACCCATCCCCATCTTAGCTTAGAAATATATCAATTTGGAGCTATTTAAAACCGAAATTGACTTTATAATAAAATAATATTTTTAGTTTTCCAAAAGGTGCCCTTCTCCTCCCTTATAAAAGGGAACCTCCTCCCCCTCTTCCTCATACCACTTTGAGCCTTCAAGCTCGGCCAACCCCTGAAAATTTCTCCTCTCCACTTCCCTAGAGATATCATAGAGGTTCTGGGATTCTTCAAAGACCCATTTTAGTGCCCTAAAAAGAGGTCTCAAAGAAGCACTTCAAAGAAGAGGTAATGTCTGTTACCGATTCTTTCATCTTTATTTCTTCTTCCACTTATTCTTCATTAGTTGTTTCATTATGAAGTAATAACATCAGTATCACTCATATACGGATATGTTATTATAAGTATGAAACAACCCTATTTCACCATCTATCCATCCTACGGAAAAAGAAATCACCGTGCGTGCGTACGTACGGAATACCGTCTCCACGCCGTGGTGTAATCTATTTTCCACCACCACCTTACTTGGATGGGTATAATGGTGTAAATAATGACTATATATGACTATTATAAAGTGATACTGATTCTGAAATAGTATACATACACTCCAATACAATTCCACGATCATAGGAACAATATCATCACTCGTGTGTATGTACGGAATACCGTCTCCACGATGTGATGCGACTCATTCTACATGATCTTAATTTCATAATGATTATATAAATTAATTGAATGAATGAATATGATATATATTAAACTAATAACATTCTGTAAATTAGGTATCTATAACCTAAAGATAATAATAATAATTTATTCGACAAAACACGCATAAGAACAAAAAGTTATAAACACCCGAATAACAAGTAGCAATGAAATATTACTACTAAGAAGCTAAGAAAATGACCATATATGATATAATAAAAATAAGTATGATTCTGTAATAATTCAATAACATTATTTAAATAATTATATAGGAGTTTCGGACACTTACGAAGCAAAACGGACCTAAGGTAAGGGAAATATCACAATCTCATTTTTATCCGAGATTGTTTATACTTTAGTATTTACTAGGGTGTATTTTATCATCCACATCCATGTTTCCTCAATATGTAATATTATTTCCATCCACCTACAATTTTTTAAATCCTATTTTACCCTTCGGTGAGTTTTTAGTAAAATTTATGAAAGGAATCTTTTGTCGTTTTTCGTACAAGGTACTTTTTTGACTTTTCCAACAAAAGTACGAGAAGAATGTTTTTTTAACTTATACGTCATGAATGGATTTTTAAAACATTATTTCCAAGAAGCTTCCTTTACAAGTTTTCAAGTTTATTTTTAATCAACTTCTTTTAGTTTAAAGTTGTATGACATGTTAAGAAAGGAAAAATGTTTTTGAAGAAGAAAGGATATTTTCCTCAAGAATGGAGTTCAAGTGTTTTATCAAAATTATTTTCCATATAAGATAATAAAGGGTTCTGTTTTTATCCCTATTATTACATTGATTTGATTATGTTGTGATGTAATTATTTTTATGAATTCCTTTATCTTATATGAATTGTTTTATGATGTCATGATGTTTAAGATTCCCATTTATATTACATGGGTTATGAAATGATGTATGATTTATGATTTTGTGGCACACATAAGAATGGTATCATTATGAGATGGGTGGGACCTATATATCCCTCCAATGCATTGGGTAAAGATTTTATATCTCATGAGATAGACATGGCTGGAACGGTAGGTTATACCGGTTCAGTGAAACAGGACTGAAACGAGCAGTGAACTCGGTTCAAAAAGGGACTTTGTCCACTAAGATAGTCTTGGAAATGAGTCTTGACTAATAAGAAATGATTCTCTATGATTATGTGTGTATGCCACAAATTTTCATGTTTTAAGTTATGATTATTGGGATTACATTTCACTACTATGATTTATCCCATGATATGAAATTATGATCTCTTTTGTAGGTTACGATTTACAAAAGTTATGTGCTTATGTATATGATGTGATTGATATTTATTTTGTTTACCCTTACTGAGAATTTGAGCTCACCCTTTTGTATGTTTTATTTCCCCAGGTCAGGAAGAAGGTTATTAAGTAGAATATGCCAAAAAGGGACTCTAGATATGATGAAATAAATGGGAGGCAAAGTAGATGCTTTATGAACCAGTTGTTTATGTTTCCCATTTTCTAAAGACAATATACCTATACGGTCCTTTCTTGGTTTTGTTATATGTTGTAATAAGTGTGCTTAAATTTTGAAGTAATAACAATGTATGAAAAGTATGGGTCGTTATAGTTCACCATTAAAATGTGGTAAATCAACCTTTTAAAGTAAATTATGATTAAAATTAGATTCATTCACATTTTAAGCCTCTAACTTTTATTGGATAAATGTAAAAACATTTAACAATCATGTATAGTCATTTTCTTGTTAGTTCTATTCATCCCCACGATTAAAAAGGCTAGGCATTAACTACCATTTAAAATAATAATATTATATTATTTGTGTGCAATGTAAGATCTCAAAGAAACCCATTATTGCCTTTCGGGTACGCCATCGAACATAGCGTCCCATTTAATATTGAATTAATATTTATTTCAAAAATATTAAGAAATATGAAAATTTTCATGTTCTTTATTTACATGGGATGTGAAAACCTTCCCCCTTTTAGTAACTGCGTCCTCACAATTTTAAAACAGGGCTTAGAAACTTAATTAAAAGTCCCACACCGGAAAATAGTCAGTAAAAATATCATTTTAAAATAAAGAAAGGGAAGTAAATAGGTCCCCCAAGATAACCCATACTATAATTCCATGTATGAAAACATTGATATAGAAGGGAGAACAAATGGTCACGTTCGGATAGAGAGTGATAGAAAACATGTTTAAAAGAAAGTTAAACACCAGAAAATCACAAAAAAGCGATGTGTTAAACGGTCATTGATTACCCAATAGGAAACAAAAACCAAAAAAGTTTTTATTTTATGTTCCTTTTCATAATTTTTTGGAATTTATTATCTACATATAATAAGAACAAAAGAAAATATACTTACCTTCATGTAGAGTTTAATTATTTAATAAGTTTCTACAAAAACTAATCATTTCTCCAAACAATGAGCATTCAAAAAGACTTTTCCACATTAAAAGCACAAGAATAATCTTCTAGATAATAAAAAAAATACACAAAATAAGAACTTTTTGTTTCCATTGTCTTTACACATCAAATGAAACCAAAATGATTAGTGTGAGATCAGATAATACCCAAAACGGACAATCTTTTACAAAACGAAAAACTACTCTTAATCTCAAAAAATTTCCAAACAAAACCCAATGTTCAAAAAGACTATTCAAAAAAATGTCCATGAAATTCTTCAAAAGTCATCCAAAATAATATTGAAACCCAAATCTCAAAACGATTTAATTATATAGTCTTCCAAGATAAATCTTAACATTTATCTCCAAATAACATTTGTTACTCATAAAGTCTCATATTGAAATGTAATTAACATAATCACATATTCTCTATGATAGGTTAGTCATTTTCATAAATAAAACAAATCGTCATATGTCTAAAATAAAAACATAGATTCTTCCAAACTAAAATTTCAACCATTATTAAACAATTGAAATCCCATAGTATTCTGTCTTCTTTGGGAATATAGTGTTTCCTGAAAAGATAGAATGTCTTCCACAACATCCTTTATAACTGAATCACCAAATCATTTTCCTATACTAATATATCCATTTGATATAACATATGTTCCAAAAATCAACTTATTTTTTCCCACAAAATCATTTTACTAAAATAATAAGTAATAATAACCAGGGACTTCAAGTAGGCTAGTGGTAGGTGATGCGCCCTTGTCACCCTTCGGTTGTGGGTTTAATTCCTACGACCTTACTGGATGCGACGGGTTGTCACCCATCCTACAATTTTTCATTTTTATAAAACTAAATAATAACCCTAACATGTTTTAACCTCAATGGTTTCCTTGTACCTCTCATTTTCATCCCAGTTCATTCTAATCTCAACATCGTAATTCTTGAAGTATTATATATATTTTAATTTTTTTATTTCACCACCATATGATAAAATAAAACAATCCCCAAAATAATGAAAATTATACCCTATTAATGGTGTCCTTTTGGTTACATCATAATCTAGTTCAAGTTTGTAGAAGATCCATGCATTGCAACAATGATTTATATATCCCTAAAAATTATTTGCATCCTTCATCCAAATACACCTTGTACAACATGGGTAATATGGGTGTTCGAAGAAAAATATTTTTGGAAAATAATAATGTATGAAATATAATTTCAAAACAACTACTAAAACATGATTTCCATAAAACAATCAGAAAGAATTTGAGTTGAAACTTTCAATTAATGTTCCATTAAAATACTGTAGGTATGTGCTGAGACACTAAATTGTAAAAGAAAATATAAATATGTTACGCAAGGGTCTCCTTATTCCACACCTTTTTCAGAATCATAAGATGCTTCAAAATATTGTGATAAGGTAAAATATTTGAAAATGCGTTGATAATATTTACCTTTCTTGAAAATATAAGAATATTGTGAAAATAGGATTTGTTTAAATAAAACCCATGATCCAAAATGATAACAAGGTATAGTGGAGGTGTTTGATATCTCAAACCATTTCTTTCAAGTTAGTTGTATTCTATAAAATGTTTCATAATATTATGAACATGAATTTGGATTAATTATTGTAAGTAGTTCATTCGAAAGATATAAGAATGTTATTTGAGATCATCCTCCTTCCATTTGTAACTAACTTTCTTTGGTCTAAAAAAGTTATAAAACATGGATTTAACTGAAATAATAGACATAGGGACTAACCATGTGTTTAACAAAAAAACTTAATCCCTAAAGATGTCTAAACCGACCTCTGATACAAACTATAAGGACATGGCCTTAAACATTACATAATCATGAATTAAATGAAAAAATCACATTGAGGATATTTTAAGGATTAGATTTTTAGAGAATTAATCCTTATCTATTACATATCAACATGAAAATTACATGTAGACACTAATACTCAGTATCCATTTTATTAAAATAAAAAATCTTAAAAAGAATCATGTCTAATTCCATGTTTTAGACAGTATGACTTTTCCTTGATCTCATCCTTGACCTAATTCATCTTTAAGTCCTGTGGAAAACATTTAAAAAACAAGGGATGAGAATAAAAATCTCAGTAAGGGTTATAAAATAAAGAATGGAAACATTAACACATCAATAAATACAAATTAATGAAACCAATACTTTTCAGTCATAACATACCTCATGAAATCATAATATTTATGAATAATATATAGAAATAATAAATCATAAAGGTAACTTATGGAATTAATAATATACATAAATTGTATTTATCACAGATACATAGGGTGTCACATTTGGAATACCCATCATATTTTATTCCCTAAATCTCTTAGGAGGAACATTAATGTTTACCTCCGTCATGTTACCCAATGCATTGGAGTTCTCTCTCAGGCTCACCCACCCTAGGTTTATCATGTAACCAACCATATAGGTAAACAATTCCCAATAACCATAACATATTCATAACTAAAAAAATAATCCTAAAGGAATGATAATATTTCCACATTACAATCAAATCAAGATTCAGAAATAAACAATGAGTTATCAAATAGTTTTCAAAACCATTTAAAACATTTAATAAATATATTTTTTAATCAATGTGTCCCATACCACTTTGAAGCTTTTAAATGAATTGTCATTTTAAAAAATTGTTGTAAAAATAAATAAATCCTAAAACAATTTTAAAAACATGTTGATTAATAAGAAATATTTAGAAGAATAAATATTTTAAATATTTAAAATGATATTTTAGTTAAATAATTTTCAACAAAATGAAAGACGCTTGAATACAAATAATTAAAGAATAAAATTTAATCAAAACATTGTAATATCATTATAATAAGTGGATTAATTAAATAATATACCAAAGGACAGTATATACACCACATACGAGTGAATTGGTGCATAATAACAATGAAGTCTCAATGGAATGAAAATTGAGACGAAAACCCTTATAAAAACTGTATCCTTATATTAAAGATAAATAAATTACATAATAATGTGTGAAAAATAATAATACACTCAATATTAGTGTATATTAAGTATAATGAAATCAGAGTTTATTCACACAAATTCATAGCACTACATAATCAAGAAGTATATGTTTAACGCAAATAATTGAAATTGGGTGAAGAAGTTCCCTTACAGAAACATGATAGCCTAGCGGTGTCACATTAAAATTATGAAAATGAAATAATGAAAGATAAATGGGTATATCATCACATGGAAATAAAATTTGTAGAAATAATTATATAGAATAACATATCCCAACACAAAAAGATATAAATTAAATTACATAACAAAAATAAGTCTTTTAAAAAGAGGAGGGTGAAAGGTTCCCTTACCGATTTGATAACTTATGAAAATACACCCCATGAAAGAAGGATAATTCAATGAAGATATAAATACTCATAAATTATATTATATTACCTAAATAATACAATCATGGGAAGTAATGCACCTCACAAAAGGAAATACTGGCAAATATAGCATGAAACTCACGGGAATAAAAAGTGGGATGAAAACCCCTTGCAACATTGTAATCAATCGAGCCATATGACCAAAAGTTAATAACCACCAAATAAATCACAAAATACCATGAATATAAAGATATTCATGATAATAAATATCAAATGTAACTACACAATACACCAAATTCAATAAATAAGTTACAAACAATGGAAACCTCACGGAATTAAAAGTGAGATAAGAATTCTCTTACATCGTGTCCGACTTGACTCATTTGTTCCTTGTTCGTCCTGAATAATAAACTAAAGTAAATTTATACAAGCATAAGAACCTTTTTTAAGTTTATTATTCATTTTATATCACTTATTACCATGTGACAAACATTATGAAATCATTTTAGTTAATAATGGTGGTTTGGTCAATATTTGTACTTGAGTCAAAAATGGACTTCTTATATTTACAAGTTGTCCTTGTGGTCAATATTCCATTATATACATAATTATTTTAATGATTTAAAAATAATATATATCATATTTATATATATATTATATATATGTATTTATAATATTACATAACATTTATAGGTAAGAAATGAAATGTATCGTTCATGGAGATGATAAGACATACGTATGCAAGGAAGCAACTTTCATTTATAGTTTTATTTTAATGGAATTAAAAAATATTGATACTTAATTATATTTTAATTCCAATATAATATCATATATAATATAATTAAATACATCCTTTATATGTCCCACATATGGCATTAATGAGTCGTATAACTTTGAGGGGGTGGTAGTTTGCACTTCTTCAAATGACATTATCGCGTTTACCCATAATTGAAATCATAAAGGTATGCTATAAATGAAAAATTAAGAAGTGTAAAGAAAAAATACACATAATATATATATCATATATAAATATAGTTCCCTCATAATGGCCACCATGAGAGGAGGAAGGAGACAATCGAACATTCATGGTTTCATGAGGCGTTAGCTTTCCATTCACAGAAACAATATATTATTTACCCATTAGATGGTGGTTTCTGTAAGTGTAGATAAAATCCTTATCTTAACAAAATCATAGTATATTTATGATATTGTTTTTGTTATGAAAAAGGAATAAAAATAGTTTAGTGGCCGTAGAAGTAAAATAAAAGAAAAGAAGTTAAGAGAAACGATTACCTTTAATTTGGGTAACGCCTTTTGTTTTGAACCAACAGGGTTTGTTGAATTTCCTTATGATGGAGGTAATGCTTCTAGGTGGAATATAGGGATCTTGATAGCTTATTTGGGATGGTTTTGGACGTTCCAATGGGTTTTAGATGTGTGAGGAATGAGTTAGAAGTGAGGTATTTTTATAAGGGGGGAGGGGATCTTTAGAAAAGTGTCAAAATATTATTTTGTTATATAATGATATTAGGTTTCTAAAAGTTAAAATCTAATTAAAGTAGAATATAAGATGACTAATGGTCTAAATAGAATCATCCAATAATAATTGTAGAGTCTTTTGACGTTATTTTATTATTTATAATCTTATTTGTTAAAATCATTTATTAATGAGGTATATACTACATAATTTTTGTGTCATAAATAATCTTATCTATTTGATGTCTAAAAATTATAAAGAAAATACCATGATGTAGGAAATATTTTATAATTACATTTAATATTTATAGTATTAATTATAACTTATATAACCCCATGTCAATATTAATTTACAAAAAATATATTTTTTTGTGTCATTTTTGTCTTTACTTTAAATTAATTAATCTAAAGTGACATTATCTCATCTGGGTGGCTCCATGGGGTCCCAAAATCGACCCATGGATGCTCGGGGTAGGCCATGACTCATCAAATAAGGTTATGACTGGTTTTAAGGTAGTTTTTTATAATTAAGATATACTTTTTTCATTGAATATCCATATATACCTTTAACCGCGTTAAATAAAAGTCAAAAGTGATTATTCACAAAAAAAATTATTTTCATCTTATTGAAAAAAAATTATTTAATAATAACAACCATGTTTCTCATATTTTTAATATTCAATACACAAAACCAATAAAATTTAGTTTAGAAGAAAAATTCAGTTTTTTTTAACTACTACTTAGTGGTTTCACTATTCTTAAAAAATTGATGTTTTTCAGAAAAATACAAAAAATTCATCCTAAGCTATATTTGATATTAAAAATTAAATAATTATGTATATTTTATAAAATTAAAAACATAGAATTGGGATTAATTAATTAAAAATTAATTCCCATTGTCAAAACAAATAGCGTGTTTTTAAGAAACAATATATGTCAACAGATTGACACATATTTATGATGAATTTCAAAGGGAAATTTCTACCAATGAACATAATTGTATTAAATGGTAAAAATATAATCTAATTACACATTAAACCCATTTTAAAATATAATCTAACCATCTAAATAAATTATATTAAAAGGCACTTTGGAATTAAAATACATCATTTTTCATTATTCTCAAAAATTGAATTTATTCAGAAAAATACCAAAATATTACCCAAAGTAAATTTTGATGTATTGATTCTAGATAAGAATTTTATTTTTCCAAATTGAATATATAAAAGTTACCAAAACTATATGTAAAGAGGGTTCCCCATTAAAAGGCGGTAGATAAACCTTTTAAAGTAAAATATTCTTAAAATTAAATTCTGTCCAATTTTATGCCTCTAAATTTTATTGGATAAATTTAAAAAAATATAACAAAGATGCATAATAATTTTTTTTAGTTACGTCTATTCTTTCTATTGAAATGGTTAGGCATTAACTACCATTTAAAATAATATTATTATATTATTAGTGTGCAACCTAATATTTCAAAGAAACCCATTATTGCATATCGGGTATGTCATCAAACATAGCACCCCCTTTAAAATAGAATGAATATTTAGTTCACAAATATTAATAAATCTGAAATATGTCATTTTCATTATTTAATTGGGATGCTACAATATGTCTCTTCATTTTGGCATTATGCAATACATCAATGGTTAGGGTTTTTAGTTATATGGTTTGCACATAATGAGTTGGTACAGTTTTGAGATAGTTATATATATATATATTTAATACATGCATATTATAAAACTTCTTAACATAATATAACAATTCATTGTAGGATTAATTTAAATTTTATTACTCACACCCTACTTGGGACCCCTCATGCACTTATAGATTATATTTCATGGGATCCAAATAATAGAATGAGACTAATTTGATGCTACTTAGCTAGTATTTGTGGTTACATTTTGAGGAAATACCTATAAATACTCTCAGATTATTTCACTATAATTCCTTTCATATTCATTTTTTCATTTTTTTTATTATTTGTATTGATTCACTCAATGTATTTATTATTATTAACGAGTGTGATAAACTATATATTATTTTGATATATCATGGGTTTTTTTGTAATTTGGATTATATATTTATATATTAAAGATCTTCTATTTACATACTATTTTTTCTATTGTATTAGTGGATTCAATATATCAATTTTCAATTGAAAAAAAATTCCCATCACCGAAATTAGTCCAACAATAATTTTTAGCATCCACTTTTCTTATTGGGAGGAGAGAGTGAGGTCATATAACAGATTGAATTGGACTATGTGATATGAGTCGATAAATTTCAAGATGGTATCAAGGAACTTTTATTTATTTTTTTCTTATTTGGGCCTTAGTATAATAGAGATTGGATGGCCAAGAATCAAGAAATAAGTTATGATGTTGCCTTGAAAAATACTATATATTGGATAAATAAATTTATTTCCTAGTTGTAAATACATTATTTTTATGTTCAATTAGGGTTTCTAGTTGTTCCTCATGTGTTATTTATTTTTTATACTTCATTGGATTAACCTCTCATCTCACGTAGTGATTTTTAGAAACATTTATTGAATCATAGGTTTAGGTATTATACATCTAATTTATTATGGTTAGTATAGGTCAAAATTAATTAAATTACAATAATGATATAATCATTTCCAAATTAATTAATGGAAAAATTAACTAACTTAAACTAATCATGTGCAAAAAATTGTTTTATTTTACTACGAATAATGTGTATGAATTTGATCAAAGATTTTAATATTTTTTAAATCAACGGTGTTTATGAATAGAGGTTCTGGGTATCCATATAGGTAGTGTCTCCATTATTTTCTATTCTATTTTTCCACCGCTTGGTTAGATAATAAATGATAATGTTTCATATATTATTGTCATTTATGAGTCTCTATTTGGGAATTTTATAAGACACTACATCAATAATATGTTGATCATTTCACTAAGTTGAGGATATTCTCATAGTGGGGAATGATTCTATTATATATCAAGATTTACAAGAAGTAGAGGTTTATCATTAAGCCAAGATTTTTATAGAGTAACATGCAGTTGAGCCTCTAAATACAATGGTGTTTTATCCAATACAGGTTGGAGGTGAAGGTTATTATTAAGTATGGCCTAATATAGAAGACATCTCCTATGATATTAAACTCAACCCCATACATCTTACCAAAAAATGGATGTTCCTTCAGATACTGGGGATTTGAACAATTTCATCGATAGGATTTCATCATCGATTGATATACCTGATGATCAGAGGGATAATATATTCACTAATATGGTTTAGATGCCTTATTAAAGATAGTGGGGTGTTTTGGTATAAGCTAGGAATAATATTGGCTTATAATGAGAGGAATTTAAGGATTTATCTATTCATGATTTCTTCACTGAGTAGCTTAAAATTTAACAGGATTTGATTTTTATATAGTTATTATTGATTATTATGTCTATGGAAGACTATACTACACAATTTTTCCTATTATTATGAATTAATTAGTAAATGGCAGTGAATGAGTTCTGAAAAACCAATACGTTTACATTATACATTGATTAAAATTGATAGTCAATGTTAGAATGGTCAATATGAATTCTTAATTATATTTTTTACATGTCTCTTACATTTAATGAGGTATTAGTAGAGTATAGTTATGTGGTAATTCATCCATTATTTAGTGGGCTAGGTAATGTCCTTTCTGGTGGTGGTGGTGTTGCTGTGTCTACTTCAAAATAGAGGAGATCAAATGAAAAGCACTAGGATTTATTGGGATAGTATGGGAACATATGGTTCTCATATTACCCTTATAGAAGAGGATTTCCCCCTAAAAAATACCTTTGTAGAAAACTATCCCACTACCATAGAACTTATGTAAATCCACTAAATCAGGTCCATACATATGGCTATATGGGTGTATATGTATAAGTTTTGTTGGATGATATATCAGTTGGGTTTACAAAAATGTTTTAGATAATAAAATCATTGGTGGCATAATTAGGGGGCTTTATAATTATAGTATAACCTCATCTAGAATGTTCTTCTAATGTTTAGAAGCTTGGTCTTATGGGGTATAGTTTCTACAAGATCCTAAGTGTTTAGTTCATTAGTTTTCAATGATACTATAGTATCAAGGCCACATGTAGGATGTATGTAGGGAGTAATCATTATAAAATAATTATTAGGGATGGATCATATGGTCCATGTAATGAAATAGGTATAATTTTTGTTATTTGGTGCTATCATTTTTATTATTTGATATAGAATAATCTCATTATTTTATTTTTTATGTAATTGTCATCATTTTGGAGTTTGATAATAATTTCTCAAATTATAGGTTGGATCTTTAAAATATATATATAATTGGTTTTGTCATTTTCATTTTTAGAAAAATCATCATTGTGGTTGGGAATTATAGGTTTTTTTGGATTTCCTTTTTCAGTAAATGGATTGTTTTCACGTAATCATCTAGATGAATTTTAAAAAAAAATCTTCTCTAACATTGATTTCCAACATAATATTGTACTTTTACCTCCCTTGAGTGAGAGGAGTATCATTTTTTGAGATATTTTTATATATATGAAGGAATAACATGACATTACTCCAATCAGAATTGAGACATTATACTATTAGTGGAGGGGATGGATCCAGTAGTGGACTAGGCAGTAGTCCTATCTACTTTTCCTTTACTGGTAAACTATTTCAACTATGTATTTTGTAATGAATTATTAGGACTCATTCATTATTGATATATTGATTTTTTGAATGATATAATACTACTTAAGGATCCCAAATAAAATGATCTATATATTATAATACTGAATTTGTTGAGAGAGTTTAAGGTGCATGGTGTGGACCTTAATATAGAGAGATATATTAACCATACTTCCTCTCATCGTGGTTCCAATAGTATATTTACAATTATAGATTATGGTATCCTTAGGTAGTGCATGTAATAAGAAATTATGAATCAGGTAATAGAGAAGAACATGCATCAATATCAAAATATAGATGGCCAATTTGATTAGTTGAGGGTATCTTGATGGTTCTCAAAGAAATATATATGATTAGGAAACAATCATTTGAGGGTTAAGTAAGATGATTTATTATATATGGGGTTTTTTAGTAGGTATTCATTATACATGTAACTTGTGATGACATTTTTTAAAATGAATACACTATATAGTTTTATGGTTCACATGGACCAGATATTTCATCCCTATATATATTCCTTTTTCGTGGTTTACATTGATGACATATTGGTTTATATTGTGTCCATGGAATCAATGAACATGAATTAGATATTTTAATGAGTATTTTTAGATCATATCAACTATATTTTGTGTATAAGAATATCCATTTTTTTAGTTAGTAGATACACTTTATTGGACATGTGATCCCACAGTTATAGACCATAGTTGATTTAAATAATATGGAGGTAGTGATGTCTTTTATGTAACCAAAATATGTGTCGAATATATGAGGTATTGTTTTTCTGGTAGTTATTATAAGAGTTTAATCTTGGAAATATATTTTATATAAGTTCATATCATTGAGAAAACCACGAAGTGGGGAAATATTGAGTTGATTAGTTGATGTATGGAGAAATTTCATAAGATAAATATAATTTGACGTATAATTTTATTTTTATTATTCTAGATATACTGGTTGGTTATACCATCTTTTATAATTCCTTAGTGGATGATATGTGAAGTGTTCCAATTTTTATGGATTATGTAATCACTTTTAAGTCAAATTATTAATGAATCCCTGAGTATAACCACCGTACCCATACATAAAAGAATGTTATTGGGGTTCATGCCTTGAAGTGGTTAACATCATTATAGATTTACTAAGTCATTTTCCATCTGTAATTATCATAATAGGTTTTAAAATATATTATACCATATAAATTTGATGTGATGATAGATTCATTTAGCCTATTTCCTCAATAATTTTTTATTTTATATGGAATATACTCCCAAAATGGGAATTACTTTTGGGAGGTTATATCATGTTCTCCTTTGGTCATTTGATCACCATTATATCATTTCATGAAATATATCGATAATTATGATTATGTATCTTTTTTGAAATGTTAATTACATTTGAGAGATAATCTAGTGATGTGCTCATAAAAGGATTGAGAGAAGATTCATTAAATCCATGATTGGGTTGTCTTCCATACGTCCATGATAGAGTAATTGAGGATATATCCATGTATGACACTGATGTATCAATACAATCAACATCATTTTATAAAGATAAGTTTTAGAATAGTTGTTATTGTGTTTTTTATTCGATACATAACCTGTTAGAGGATGGTATTTTTATAATAGTGACTATGTTGTTTATGTGATTACCTTACAGTTCTGATATATAAATGGAAAAATATAATCATGTAATTCATCATGAGACTACATAGGACCTCGAAATGTCATCATGTGGTGGGGGTGTTGGCTGACTAGTTAATGAATGTTAACAAATTTTCACCATTTTGGGAGACTCACTCAATGAATGATATAGATAAGATTAACATGTGGGTAATAATATAGACTTATAGGGACCTACTTTTATATAATTATAATGATACACATGTTACACATAATGATTCATGTTCTTCCTTTATAAGGCTACATGGTATTAGATGATCATGAGTACAACTTATCACGCACATGAAGACATGTAGTTTGAGATGTTGTTCTAGATGCTATATGACATGTACAAGGAATGATGTATACATGATTTATTATAAGTGTTATAGATTTGGAAACACATGAAATATCTGATAGATTTCATTGATTGTAGTGATATTATGGTATAAGATACATCAATGCTAGAGTATCTGGTGTGTATAGTGTAAGTATGAAAGAAGGTTATATTTGTAAATTTATTTACTATTCTTTGAGTATAATATCATTTTGGACGTATCTATGAGGAGACTATAGATAATGAATAAAACGTATGGGTATAGTGTCTTGATTTCTTCTATGTGGACCCTTATCGATGATTCTTTATGATGAAAATCCATTTAAAGGAAACAATTTAGAACCCTTTTAATTTTAATATCTGTATATATGAATTTTGTTTTGAATTATGTGTATATTGTGCTGTTATTATTTTTTGTAGTGTTAGTGGCTGTCAATGATTTTTTTTAGAAATTCGGTGGGATTAGAGATGAAAATTATTTTGTTAGGGTCGTCAAACCAAAATGTTGAGAATTATTCATTAATGGGCTACCAATCCCTATTCACACTATGATAAGGAATGTAATCAAGAAATGATTACTCAAAAAGGAAAATATGGTGTGTCTTGAGAGAGAAAATTATTGCATGAGTTCAGGAAATTTATAAATAGTGACATCTTAGATTTTAATGGTTACCATGAAATTGAGTTTAATTATTAATACATGACCCTAAAATATATGTTTTATGGTTGGAATAAGGTCACAACAAAGAAGAGGGTCCCACAATGTGATGTCCTAATGGTGAGGAGGCTCAAGTCATAGAAACAAGGAATTGTACATAGAGACCTCTAAGGGTAGTCATGTCCCAATATAACCAAGGTATTTAAACAATGAATATGATTTTACAAGGGTCGTTCCCTCAAACTATCTATGGGTGGTAGTGTGATGGCTCAGTGGGACTCAATATGACATGTCATTGGTATGTCTTCATCACGACATGCCCATTATCATGAAACCATGACCAAAAAACTGGGTAGTTGTTTTGAACAAAAGTGTTTATTTATAAATTCACTCTTGTAATAATTTAACAAGTTATCTCCCTCTCTATTTAACCTCAATCAATATTGACTACTTTTTGATCTCCTTCCTGAAACTCTATGATCTTATACAATATTTTCTTATTAGTTTAATAGTATCATTTTTTGTATAGGAATTCTCTAGGTATTCATAATTCCATTAATGACCAATATGTATTCTAAATAAAGTATTTCATTGTATTATATCAAAAAACACTAACCTTGAGGATATGTTTATGATAATAATTTCATTTCATGCACGTTTCCATAGAGGGTAACATGTTGTTAGTGATTGGATTATTATGATGCATGAAATCATATGCTAAGTATGTTTGGGATGGTGGCATTGTTTTGATATCTAGATGAGTGTTATTATTATTATAAATTCCTTTTATCAAATAATAATAATGGTAATTAATAAAATTAAATAATAAATAAAACATTACATTTTGTTGATGAATTTTCATGTCACATGTTCTTATTAAACCTAATGGCATTGGATTTTTATATTTCCCAATGCACCTATACTTGATACCGCATACTAAGAGGTCTATGAGTGCATGAGATAGATCACACTATGACTCCCAAAGCTTCCTTACATATCATAAAATGTGATTCCATAATATTGTGTCATAGATGGATTCAGGTTTTGACACACTTACCTATAGTTATCATTCTAAGAAGATGGTCTCTATGAATGAGCTTTCTTGAAGAAAAAATATTCATGCCCAGACTTATATATGAGTATTTCTTCTATATGGATAATATTTCATGGTGGATAAATGATTTAATACATGATATTGTTCATCCCAAAAGTGCTATGATTATCAGGGATTGTTTATATGATTATAATATGATGTATATCATCCAAAATAATCCTCCTAGATTGACAGATTGTATATGAATCTACAATATATGATGCCGAGAAGAACAATTTCCGCTTGTAGAATCTCCACAACACGAGAATGGGGCACCTGTAAGATGAGATAGAAGAAGTCTTAAGCCTAAAACAACCACAATCCTATTCATAATAACAAAACAGAGTATACAGATGAGTGCATCTATAATTCCACATGCCCCGCTAATGGATATGATTATTCCATGTGGTTGGTTCACATGATTTCTACATGCCATAATATTTGGAATCATATGAAGAAGCTCAACATGAGGGTGCCACCACGCATGAAGATCAATTTAAATTATTTCAATTCCATCATTCTCAACATGTGAATAGAATGTGAATGGAATGAGTTTTGGTGATATGAAGATGGACCATGAATATAGTCAGTGTGCGAAATCCATAGTACACAATGATCAGTCCGGGAACCCTTCTCATTTACTTAGCTATATAATGTGATGTAGAGTAGTGAAAAATAGATTTGATGAGTGTGTGGATGAATATACTGGATAGTATCACCATGAAGAAGATATATTCATTTCCATTCCTTGAAAGTATGAAGACTATGACTAAAATAGAGTACATAATGATCACATTGTGTGGAATCACCATCACCCCAGTATATGATACATGTGCATGAGAATATTTGAAAATGTAATGATTCCAATCCATTGGGGGAAGAAATTTTGTAGCATGTACATGGATCTTCTCATAGTAGGATACATAACGACATAAAGCTTCTTTGAGGATATGAAATAATTTATAGAGAATACTGAGATAACCAAAAATTTGTAAATATCCCATTATGTGGCACTATTTTTATAGCTAGGACCAGGTACATTGCTGTGATGAAGGGTGGGGAAATTTTTTGGATGTGTCAGATATCATAAATACATAGTTACTGTGGAATTCATCATCAATAAATATAGGTATATCGTGAATCGTAGAGGGATACTTCCACTCATAACGGATAATGTCTCTCTTTCCCCATAAGCCATTATATGGAATGACCACATAAATGATACATGAATTATAATATATGAAAAATCCATTGTATAATAATTCTCTCAACGATGTGATATCCCAAAATATGGCTTTATGCAACACACATTGGGATAGGCAGTGGGCACTGAGTGATCCCATTCATACCAAAACCAAGGAAGCACATAACTTGTCTTAGAAAATGATGTGGCCCCGCATACCCCCAACATGTAGAGAGTGTATGGAAATTCTATCTATATTCCATCAGGAGATAAAAGAACCGAGAACATATCATGGACCCACCACTTCCTAGAAGAATATGAAATAGCTTCATACCCATTTATTTGAGTAATAGTGGAAGACAACTCAACCTAATAATATGATCAATTCCTAATAAATTTATTTTATGGGCCATGGAATAAGAACATGAATAATATTTAGGGTTCTATGCATTGGGATGATCAATACAATTCCACACCACACCCATGAAATATTAATGTGTTCATAATAATTTACATTTCAACCCTTATATCTTCATATAATGTGGTTAAATATTTAATCCATAATCATATAACATATCAAAATCTAGAAAAAAAAATCCTCGATGAAGTATTCATGATATCACAAGACCCATAAATGTATAGGTGGTGTTTCATTATCAAGCATAGAAACAAACCGTAAAAACATTAGTACGTCATAGGAAGATCCGTCACATATCATATGACTCTCCATATGTTTACAAGATAACTGACCAAGAGAGGTTATGAGCACCATCACATGATCCCATATTTATCATGTGATTCACTCATAAAAAACAACTGGGTGAAGGCCGCATGGTTTGTCATTGGAATGTTCCAATCAAACCATCCATAATCCATTGAAAATATGGATGGATGATACCAAATTGTAGAAACCCCAAGTGGTCGAAAATCTCATGTGACATATAACCGATGTTAATAATATATTTACATGACAATATACAAGAAAATAGGCATCATCACTAACCATTGTAAAATAAAAAAATAAAATAAAATTGCAGGATTATAGAGGTACTCAAAGTCAATTAAGAACATGAAACGTGCCCCCTGGTTACCCATGATACACCACAGTACCTCGATGTCATGTCCTCCTAGTCTCATTAAATCTCTCTGTCTTCCCATCTTCATCACACATATTTTTTTGTGTAGGTATTGGAAATTATGTGGTTATCTAAGGGCAAATACATATATTTGTCCAATTAAATTCTCTCATACTCCCAGATGAACCATATTGGTCATGTGACACATAAAAAAATAGATTTATTTTCCTTGACACTACTCATTCAATTTCACATGACTCCCAACCACTATTAAATATAACTATGAATATAAAAGTGGTAGGATTATAATGGTAAATGTGGTCATAAAATATGTGTGATGTTCTATGGATGTCCATAAACTGTTCCACCGAGACCCCTAGAAAAATCATCCATATAACAAATAAATCCCCAAGCAGGTAACCAAGCATCTTGTGAATTCTATTCGACTTGAAATTATATCATGAAATGTGTCTTGGGAATGTCAACATGAAAAAGAGGAATTCTTTTGAGAAAGATATGTTATCAAACATGTCCCCATAAATTGGATATAATCTAATAAAGGGACCATTGATGAAAGGGACTCATGACTGATGTAAATCAGGTGACACACTTAGAGCGGTCCATAGTAGAGACTCGAGATGATGCCTGGCACCAGACACTTTCACTGACTCCATCTTGGATTATGATAGATATTCAGTATTAATATCCATAAAAATAGGGTGGTGATGAATATAAATTATCTACTCCATATAGAAGAGAGGGTTGTACTCTGATGCTCTAGCTGCTCCTACTCTGGGAGATTCCACTATCGGCCTCTACAAAATTCTTAGAGCAATCAATCATGTGACTGGACACATTCCATCAAGTAATAAAATTGGAGACAACTAGAAGATTATGTGAGACACAAAAGGTTCATTTCATGATCATTCATAGATCCTATGAAATACTTCTACAAATACATTTGAAGACCAAATCACATTTCTTCTAGATCACGGGTGACTCAAATGAACTAGTACTGAGAAAACCAAAGGCAATTACAATTGGAGGGTTATAAATGAGATTAAAAGTTGTTGAAACTATCCAAATATATGCTTTATATCCCCTAATAATTCCACCTGAGCCACTAAAATACTCATGATAACACTATTTCATGTCTCCTAGATCATGAAACACTCCTCCGAAAAGCTATCTGGGACACACGAAATCCTCTAGACATGTCAGAACAAGCAACACAATCCTCCCAAGGATACCACTTTGGTCTCTCAAATCCAAATGGGTATATCATCCATGTCTTCTAACATCCTTCATGTATACCGACTAACTTACATATCAATGATAACATATATCAGTCACATCTCGAAGATTCCTTTGGGGATAACAACCAAGTTCTCGCGAAGCACTTTGGTAATGATAGAGAAGACACACAACACCATCCAAACATACTATCCATGACATGTGATGAAATCTTGAGGGAACCAACATGATCATGTGTTCTTCCATTGGAGAAGTTGACTGGGTCATGTGACACCATCTACATAAGTAATCACAGTCAGAAGTGCATCCCAGGATAAGATAGCATTGTTTTTCTTCATCCTGTAATCCTCAATCCACAAGGGAAACATAATTATGTAAGCCCCAATATAGAGTGAACTATGATGAATCATATTCCTTCCATATTTAGGATACATAAGAAATTTATCCATGTTTTTAACTCTATATTGGTTATCCCGGGTTATTGTAATATCCAAGCCCTTATCCAAAGAAATGACATTGATCATATTCTAACCCTTGTTTCTCACAACAAAAACTATTCATGTGTGCTTTGGGAATTTTACTTATCCTGAAATCCATATTATACGGGCTAGGGATACAAGGATTAGCTCAATATATATGCCCCAATATGAGATTAACTATGATAAATATGATTCCCAACATAACTGGGATACATAGGAAGACTATCCAAGGCCCCATATATATACCAAACATCCCAAGGACTGTCCCGAAATACATGTCCCACATACATATACCATGAGACTAATCATTTATTACCCATTGTTTCTCACATAATTAATAGCTCATGTGGGTTTATGGGGATGCAATGAAAAATTCATTGGACATCCTGAATATCCTCTCACAAGGGAAATCCCAGCATTAATGAGTGTTATAGTATGAATACCCCTCAGATAAGGGTATATATCATGGGGTTAGTCCAAAGGGAATGGTTGAAATACAATGATAATGATTCCTACCCTAACCAGGATACGTAGCACGTCTCTTTGTTACCTGAGATCAAACATATGGTGTCTCAATACACAAACATATGTCCTCAAAACATGATTTTCAACTACATTGGATTAATAAAATATGTGTGTTTTCAATCATACAATAACTAGTATAACAAGGATGCATCAAAATGGATCAATCCCCTCATTGTTAAATTAAATATATCCATTTATGGTAGAAAATCGTGAAGCACTTGGATATATGGATTTTTAATATAAGCATCCACCCATTACAGGAAAATGAAGGAGAACCCCCAATTGATATAGAAGGATTCTCTAATGATATCCTAATTTTTTTTACATAAAATAGTGTTACCCGATAATCATTTTTTATAGTAACTAGTCACATATTGGGGTTTTTAATATAATCATTAACATGTCTAAAATCTATAACAATGTCCTAGATTAGGAAAAATCCCCCCCCCCACAAAGGGTGTGATGATCCCCACCTCCCACATTCTAGACTAATTCAAGTCCCCATGAGTCATTAGGCTTGATAAAACAGATGATTGCAGGAATTCAGAAAGAAGTTCTGTAAGCTTATACAAATGGGTGAACATTGGGAGTGTCAGGGAAGAGTGACAATGGTATCTCAACAACCGAACCCCATTTTTCACCACAAATAAAACCTAACCAAACTAAAATGGTGATCCACCATCAAATCTCTCTAATAAAAGAATTATGATTAAATCATGCATCAAACCACATTGTTTTGATAACCCTATACAAAAAAGTAGTATGACTGATGTGATCTTATAGATTCTCCTCAGTTACTATAGTATTTATGAGATATTTCTATCCTCATTTTGACAATTCCAAACTAGAAGAATGTCCAAATCATGGAATATTATAACAATCTTGTTAACTATGCATATATGATTGACCAAATTATCCTAGTGATATTGCAATAATTTGTAACCTTGTTCCATATTTTCAATAGGTCTATAGATATTTACAGCATCACAATTTTAGAAAATTTATTCATCATCCAGTATTCACACTTGTAAATCATATTTTACATAAACCTCCACGGGTCATAATGTGACCTCACATTCTCAAAAACTCTAATGGACGTTGGAAAATATGATGTATTGGGAGTATCACTGAAATGGTACAATCATGACCATGAAATCTACTCTTGAGATTATTCAAAAATGAAAGTTGGCAAGTCTACATCACTCGAAAAAGGATGATACTAATAATGTATCCCTCATTGCTACAACCAACCACTTCATGAACCTATCTCAACAGCATGAAAATTAACAACATCTATATATAATTAATGTAGCCCAGGATGTTGACTATGGTTACCTTATGGTTCATGTTCTGATAAGGAGGGCACCTATCAACTTCCATCACCACCCCCCCCCCCCACCCCGTACAAATCTATCTCTTGATGATGGTACCATCTGACACACAGCTACCTCTGATTCCCATGAATGGGCTAGAATGAAGAATCATTGGAGTAGGAAGGCGTTGGATATCGAGAAGAGGGATCATATCCCCACTCATACTGATAATTCTTGTTGGCATATTCAATAAGGTACAAGAATGCTTAATGATATCTTGGTTATCTCAGAATAATTATGTTTCCATATTCTCACAATAGTTATTGGGGGGCTCATACATCTAACATCATCCAAAAATCCCATCATTATAATCTAATTTCACATGTTGGATAGAAGTGGGTGCATATCCCCCACCATAATCGAAGATTTTTTTCAATAGATAATAGAGATGGAAAATATGTAGGCTTACATCCCTCCACACACTTTGATATAATTCCAATATATTTTAGCAATAGCTAAAGAAATACACCAGAATAAACCGACACTATTGAAGATAATGGGACAAGGACATACTCCAATCCTTATGTCCCGGACATTTCAATACTATGATCACCCTAAAAAATTGGTTATACCTGAGCAAGATCACACTCTATATCCCACTCAGGAGGGTTATTGGCTTATTCCAATGAAGGGTGAGGCATCATACTGGCCTCATACACCCATTCCAACTAGGTCATACCATGTGAGAGTAGCACGTTCCACAAGACAGGGGAACATGTTTGTCCAAAATGACTATATGAATATTCAAAAAGACCAGGAATAGGATCTTATTATCATTCTAGCTAAGGCTAACCATGTGATACAAGCACAAGCCTTGGGGAAAGCTCATATTCCTATCGATGAAGTCAAATGGCATGCTCAAAAGGCCCAAGATCCGAAATATATCCTTGTTCCGACTGAGGCTGACCAAATGAAAATTGAAAAATACTCAGTACGAGCTCATATTCCTATCACTGGATCTTCATAGCATATTCTATAGGATCACTAAATTAATGCACACATTCCTAATTCTAGCGATGGATGACTGTACCTGCATTATCATATAACAACATAAGAGGTCAATCATATTTGGTATACCTTTCTAGAGGTCCGTTAGCATTTTCTAATGAGTAATGAATATTTCAACTAGGATCATATTACTATTTTAACTATGGATCACCAATTGTGAAAGGAACACGTCTTGAGGAAGACTCATATTCCTTTAACAAAATAATAGTGACATATCTGGAAGGCACAATATTGGGATTATAATGTCATATTGACTAAGGGCCACCAAGAGATAACGGAACACACCTTAGAACATTCTCATATCCCTATCAATAATGCGACAATGTATTGTCATAATGAAACATCTTATCAATAGTGATCTCGTACTACAACAACACTCTGCTGTTATATACATGTTCGGGAAACTATCACACGACAAGATCATATCCCTTAAAAATAAAAAAAAATCCATGTTGGCATTCCCTGACCACGATGCATAACATGGAAGATATTCCTAATCTACTAAATTTAATTTTCATTGGGGTAATTAAATAAAAATTATTAGTGCCGCAATGTTATATCAAATATTATATTGAATCATAAGAAAAATGAATTCATTTCCATGATAGTCCTCCTCATTGTAGTGTGGATATGGATCCTAGGGACTATACTCCAGACATCCACCAAGGACAACCCCCCCGCACAATGATATCTAATATGGGAAATACAATCCTCCATTTTCCCATGCACATATAAATATAGAGGTGAATCAAACCCCGATACCTTCGTATATAGAGTTTGTCAAAACAGTAGGGCCAATAGAATATAGTTCCCCATCAACTTATTGAAACACTCTAGTCAGGTTTGTAGGAGACCATTATATCCATCTTCTCTGGTCTAACTCAATGGAATCATTTATGTATGATGAGTAAGATACTTAACCTGACATATGGAGTGATTAATCTGAAAAAAACCTCCTCATCATGTTCTATCCCCTCCTTACTACTTTCCATGAGATCCCTGTAGATCTTGAAAATGAGTTTACTCCTTACCTACATGAGAATATGTGGGATACTCATGATTGAAGAAAGGATAAATATATCCCATATCTAGGATACTAATGTCACCTCCAAAAAATTATTATACTATGTTTTAGCTCTACCAAGTGGTTATCTCCATGTCATGGGAAATAAAATCAAAAAAGAATAGTGAAAATCTAAAACACCCTTGTCCCCATTGCATCGTGAAACTTTTGAATCTAATATATGAATCCACAGAATGAATCTATATTCTAGTATTGGTACAGTGTGGAGCATAAAATGTTTCTTATCTGATAGAACATATAATTCCCTCATATACTGATTCTTGTAAATATATAGCCTCTGGGAAAATCAAGGGGTCGGGTAATGCTTCGTATAGTTGTTCACTACAAAATAATGCCTCCACTTCAATGGTTCCCAAACCCCATGGACTGAAAGAGATAATATCCAACAACATTTCATACATGGACCCTCATGATAATAATATGTAATTAAAAACATGTAGATTGATGTTATGATCTCTTGAACAACATTCCATAAGGAATGGTTCTCACTATGTTCTCCAATCGAACACATCTACCATGCGAGCATAGATGCCGGAATTGGTCAGGTCATAGAAGCAGCTACCATATCATCCCTCTAAGAGTGGACTCACCCCCCTTGGCTAGGAGAATATATACCAAAACCTCGACCACTAAAATCATTAATCACTTAGAGGACTCAAGATAAACCCGCAACATCCACAAATGAAACCAAAACCACTGAGCAGGGGGAATTTATTTCTCAATCACTACAACCTGGTTCATCGTCCCCTTAGAGAACCCTATAGGCATTAGCGGTGGTCCCAGATTACCCCCACCCAACTATGATGGGGGAAATTTTATCTTCATTTCTATCTCGTGAATCCATAAGTCCCCATCTAGATTCATTGGATCCTCAACAGCCGAAACAATCCATTCCAATGGAGACCCAAAATGACCCTAACCCCATAGGGATATGGGAATTATCATCATCATTATAACACATGTAATTAGAATTATCTAGGTTGGGAGGAAAAAATAAATGGTAGACATGTCACATGTTCCTCCAAAGATAATCCAATCTACTGTTGGTTGGGGATCGCTTGTCAACCATGACTAGAAAATCCTTCATAGACACTTTACATAGTCTATGACAGGAGGAGCGTATGAAAAAGGAAATCAAACCCTACTGGATTTTCAAAATAAAAGGTCCCAACATGGACAAGGGTTTGAATATTGATCCTAATGGAAGCTTTGTAGAATCATTTTCTTGAATAGAATGTAATGTCACAACAACCATTAGATTATATTCCTATGTGAATGTTGACACCATCAACAAGGTAGGCATGAATCAAGATGAAAATACAAAAGGCATCAGAATTGTAATTGTAGCCCCAGAGGATGGTGATTTGGATGCACCAAATGAGTTTCGGCACACCTATAATAAAATAAGGATTCAAAAGTTTTCACTGTCAACTAACAAGTTTCCACCTCCAATACATAATAATAATATTGTTAAAGGGAAGGATGTGACTACATATCAGTTTACATCCACATAAGAATAGTGGTCACAATATGAGAGTGAAATTAAAGCTCTCTATAAAATGAATGAGGTTCTATTGAGGGGAAATATTACCTCCATGTATTGTATCCATTCAGAGACCAATATCTTCTCACCAACTAATGCACTGGAGGGAGTTGTATCTGAATATCAGGTTTCCTATGAATCTATCAATACTATCTACATAAATGATGAAGGCTAAATTGATATGGACTTCCCTCCAGTGTGGTGACAACCTCTTCCCCTATAAGGAAGTCATTCAGTCATATCAATAATCGATGATCAGTGGGATATTAATGTGGGAGAACCTCATCAGGCACCACCCACTCCTTGTGGGATGGAGGTGGCTCAATCCATAGTTCCCTTGGAGTTACTCAATTCCATTTAATACCATTATACACAAATTAAATACATGCAAGGATTAATAACACATATTTACCCTAAAAGGAAACCATATCCCCAATGGGTGGACCATAGTCCACATACACCAAACTTCAGAAACTACACCTTTTCAACCATTGATGGTGTAGGGACCCAGATCCACATCTCACACACCTGGTATACTGATGTGGGATGGTGTTGGGCCCTCATGATCAACAACCGGCATAAAAACTGAGGTGTTTCATACATTATAATACTGGGTCAGACTTTTTTTTAATGTCTACTAGAGATATCTATTATAGGATGTCAAGACATTCATCATCAATTTGATTATATGTTTATCTCAACAATGAGGAACTCAGTGACTGTCAAACTAACTAACTATAACAAATGTGAGAATGATGTGGTGTCTGATTTCATAGTAAAGTGGAATGTTTTAATGAATTCATGAATCATATCCTCTCACACAAGAAATTGCGGGAACTATATACCTAAAATTTTAGGGATGAGTTGTAGACACCCCTAATCCACATGAGATAACCTGTTGAAAATCAAGAGTTCACAATAATGGAATAATCTCTTTAAGAGGCTATTCATCGAACCCGATCCATGTCTTAACTCACTTTGTAAATAGGGGAGGAAGCTAGGTGGAGCATAAGCTATAGCTATCACTCTCAAGCCACCACCATTTCCAATCCATGCACCCAGGTAAGCTCTAAACCACCCAACACATCTTGGAGTTTGATGGAAAGCCCATAATCTCTCTCATCTAGAAGTACCATGAAACCAATGTCACACCAGATTTCATGAATAGATAAACAAATAATACACTTTATAAAATGGATAATTCCCTAGTTATTTCTATGAAAACATTGATAATAACATACGTTCACCCCTACATCCTAGATGGACCTATGTATCTAGCCTCACCAATAGTCCAAACTACAGTCCATTACACCAATTTCTGGGTCATAATATCCCTAATTACATTGTCATCAAGGATATCCTTTAAGGCATGGTCAACACTAGATAGGAAGTGAATGATAATTCCCTAGAGTTTGTTGGTTGAATATTTTTCATCCAGTTATAAGTTGAGGATGAGTAGTTGAATGTTTTTTCAAGAAAAGAAAAACTGATTAAGAACTAGATGAGTCGAAAAACATTTTACCAATCTCACATAACCCTGAATTCATAGTTTCACAAATTCACAATAGCTCCACCACCCAAGTAGAAGAATTTATATGTTTTCTCATGGGTGGGTGTGACCACATGAAGAAGAAAGATATAGAGGAGGAAGATTCATATTACTCTCTAAATAATACCCTAACTCTTATATATTTATTCTCTATAACATCTGTAGTGTGGGAACCTCCCCAAAAAATAGAATCTTCAACTGTTGGAGACTTCATATTTTTCATGTAAAAAGGATAAAAAGGAAAAAAGAAACCTTATCTAAGGAAGAGTATACCCATTAATATAGTTTTACTACATATAACAAAGGAATGGTAGTTCATATGTGATGGATCCAAGGATACAAGGGACATCATATCTATGGTGAGACTTATTATTTTGGTCATATCCCTGGGAAGACATATACAGAGGTGAGACTCCTAAGAATGCACTCCATTATGCTCGAAGTAGATAAGGAAGTTCCTCATAACCCTCCATCAGTCGCATGCACCTGATTGACTTGCATGATTTCTTAATAGTGGTTCATTCTAATCAATCCATAAAATGGGTAAGGCTAAAGAAAACTATTCCACTAGAAAGCAATACTCCCTCACCCTCTTCCCAAACTTCACCTCCATCTAACAAAGAGGCTCACGTTCCTAATACATATGTCCAAGAGGAACCCCATATCGGGATTCCCCATCCATTGGAACAAAAATAAGATGTTCTGAAATAGATGGTTGTATTCCTATCCATGCTCTCAATCCTTGATATGATACATATATCAAAAGAACATAGGGAGGCACTCGTTGAAGCCATCCTCAGTAAATAGGAATTTGATAAAAAATTCTCTATAGTCGATATTTATCGAGTGGAGACCATGACATCAAAATTTCACATCTCTATCTCATTAAATATTGACAAGCATGATGGATCCCTTCAATGGATCACCAGACCCTGATATGTATTGGGTATATTAAATAATGTCAATGATGAAAGATTCCTTATTGACAATGGTTCTGGGATTAATCATATCATAGTATGAACCCACCAATGATTGTAGTATAGGTATTGGGACTTATCTCAAACAAATATGACCATTCATGGATTTGATAATAGTGAACAATGACCACTTAGTAAGATCATACTCGAGGCCCAATTTTGGGAACTCACATCTCATGACATGTTCATGGTAATCTAGCATGAAACCAAAAAATATATTTATTGGGAAGGAAATATCTCTATATCCAATTAGTATCACCATTATCCTTCCATCAATTTCATAAGTATCCCAATAATGGAAAGGTAGGCATAATTCATTTTGACATCACCCCCTCATGACTTGTGATTCCACACATGCTAAAACAAATTTACACAATAATAGTGGTAATAAACCAATGGAAGATGGTGATATAGAGGTTAAAGCACCCAATAGATTAGGAAAATACCTTTTGAATCCATAAATCATGATCAATGATTATTTTGTGCTCCCCATAAACATAGTCGATGTTGATGATATAATCTCATATATCCAAGCCCCTCTTATCCCCAAAGACAATGTAAAATAATATCAGTTATAACATCTCTCCCTTATGAATCAAATAGAATGGGATGTTGAGGTACCTTCTAATATCCTCCCTCACCATGATACAGACGTAGAGGCCCCCAAATGACAATATGCACTATAATATGTTTTCACAGACTCAAAAGTTGAAGGGGATAATGATTATCTTAGTAAAATCCCTCCATAATTCAGGGAAGGTGTCTCCACCACCACATATTAGCTCATGCAGAAAAATCTGGTAACATAAGAAGACACATAGCCTATATTGATTAGTGCCTTCATTCCCCTCAAAGAGCAGGAGAAGTCCATTTAATTTCTATGGGAGCACCAACATGTGTTTTCCTTGAAGTATACAAAAATGTATTGATTGATTTTAGATTTGGCTACACACTATCTTAGACTACATGATGAAAATTTAGGTTTCATGAAGGTATCTAACAGGAAGAACCCCTCCCATTACACCAATATAGAGGTAGAAGATGAAATATTTATAAAAATCAACATTTTCCGAGAAGTAAAATACCAAAGGTGTGTTTCCATCTTCGTACCTATGATGAAGAAGAATAATAGTATTAGGGTTTTAATTGAATTCGGATATCCTGGCCAACATTTCGATGAACATGAATACCTATTATCAATCGATGAATTCATGGTTGATACCACTTCTAGTTTCTATTCCCATTCCTTCTTGGATGAGCACTGAAGGTATAATCATAATAAGATGGCCCCCAAGGATAAATATTCCACTACCTTCAGTGCACCCCAACAGATCATCAACTATCATCTAATTCCTTTCATATTAATGAATGCATGCTCCACATTTCAATCCACCATACATCGCTTATTTAATTGATTTTTGGAATTAATATTTGTGTTTTATATCGATAAACATATTGTTAAATCCAAAAATATATGTGATCAGTTCACAGATCCCTAGTTAAGATTCGACAAGATGATACATCAAAGCCGAAATATGAATAATATGATGTATTATTTTGGTGTATCATCAGGAATGTTCCTTGGATTTGGGATACTCCATCACAATATTGAGGTTGACCTAGAAATGACTAGTTATATTATCTAAATGTCACCCATAGAAATATATAAAATTAAGGGGAAACAATGTTTCCCTTGCCAACATCTAGGGAGTCATCTCCAACATTGGTAGAAATGCTCTCCCCATTACCTAGATAATGAAGAATGGGTTTTCTACCAATGGGATGATGAATGTAAAAAATCCTTCGAATTTCTCAAGTAGTACATGATTAACACACCAGTTTTGATCTCTTCGATGGAAAAGAGTATAATTATCTTCTATGTGGCCACTATGGAATGCTAACTAGCCACCCTCTTGCAATGAAAAATGATTCAGGAAGTGATAATAGTATCCACAACCATAGATGAACTATTCTTGGTACCTAAACAAGAAATTATAAGGTTGAATTGAACTTTTTTCTACTCGCCTTTGTATTGAAAATGTTCAAGAGTTACATATAGAAACAAAAAATTCAACTTAGCCTCTCATATTGACCAACACAATCACATCCAAGGCAGGACAATTTTTTCAATGTTATTGGCTCGATGGGTATTCATTCTTCATCAATATGAAATGGAGTTCATATCATTGAATTTGGGGAAAGGGAAAGCCATGCCTAATTTCCTCGCAGCACAACCAACCATAAGAAATACACTGGAAGACACCACAATCCTCAAGGAAGAAGTATTTTATACCCTTGGCATTACTAAGAAATGGGAAAAATACTATTATGTTTCCTTTTAGAGTCCTTTAGAAAGAATAATAGAAAACTCAGAGTTGAACCGAGTTGGTCTAAAGATTTTATTTGTCTCTCCAAGCAGTGATGTTTTACTATAGTCTTTTTCAGTGTCTGAAGGCCACCTAAATAACGATGCCGAGTACCATTTCCTCATCACTGGATTTGATCTATCCCTATAGCTAAACATAAACCACCTAAAACTCAAATGTGACTCAAAACAATTGATAATTCTTATCGATAACAAATATTCCACAGAAAAAGAAGAATTAGATCTTCTTAGAGGCAATGATAGGGAATTAATGGATGAGTAACCCATTGATCCAACATTGCATTCTTCTTAGCTATATAGTAGAAGGATATTATATCATCACCCTAGAATAATTCCATACAGGCTCCTACAGCACCCATTTATTTGGATCTAAGCATTACCACTATATCTAGTGGTGGGATACAACTAAAAAAATATGATAGGGGACTGTGTGGAATTCACCAAGAAATGTCATGCATTCTTGATTCAGGAAATCATCATCCATTTGAACCTAAATTTTCTACATGTAGATAACTATTGATGGCCTTATTACATCTGAGGAATGGAATTTGTGGGGACATATCCCCCAACTACTGCTAAGAATTTCAAGTATGTCCATACTCATACCAAATTCTTTTCCAAATGGGCTGAGGCAATACCCCTCAAGGAACTCAGTTCAAATATTTTTACCAACTTTGTGATTTCTCATACCATCGCTATATTAGGATACCCTCACACAATATTGATATAAAAATACACGGACATCTATTCCATATATTTTAATATGATTTACTTTGAGTACAACATCATCCCCAATCACTTGTCCCACTGTCATGAATCAAAAATAAAATGGACAGATAGAGGCATCCAATAAGACTCTATATAATATAATATAGAACATGGTGAATAATGATATGAATTCTTATTTTGATAAACTACTCTATGATTTATGGATGTACATTATAACTATGTGTACTGATACACAAGAAATTCCATAAACATTGGTGTAAGGCACTGAATTAAGGTTACCCATAGATTTACAACTACTATCACTCTAAATATCCATTTTTGGACATGTCCCTGGTGATGAAATATGATAAAAGAAGCTGGATGATTTGGATAGTTCAGATGAGAAGAGGTTGTTCACACTACATAACCTTGAAATTCATTAGAATCGGATTCCATGGACCTTTAATAAAAACATTTCCCTATGTTCATTCCTTCAAGGAGAATTGGCAATGGCTCTTAGAATGCTAATGATACTTGGGGAAAAGCCATAAAAATTGGAACCAAAGTGGGAATTATCATACATCATACATAAGGTTGGTCATAATATAACATATTAACTGGACACCATGGATGAGGACAATGTCACACCTGTAATGCCCCGACCAAAAAATCTAGGAACCAGTGCTTTATTTTAAAACATTGGCATGATTAAAAGGAATCACATCCCGAAGGACCAATTAGTTTAGTAGTCATGGAAGGAAGATACATACTTATATTCAACATTACAACTTGAAAATAAAAATAACACTGATTTATTCTAGTAGAAACATCCAAGCTTCTATGATTATTCTAGTATGTCACTCAAAACTAACTTCTTCATATCCTAGAAAAATGAAACATGACAAAGGGGTGAGCTCAGATGCTTAGAAAGAGTATGAAATAAAATTTGAGATAACATAAACATTAGGTGTGGTGAATAATTGAAAACACTATCCTTAATGAATAATAAACATGAGCACTTTATGGCAAGAATATGAGATGAGTAAATAATTCCATAAGAAAACATAGTCATGGGTATTCTACTAGTCTAAAAACCACAGAAATACCTATATCTAATATCATAATGATGTAATTCATAATTCCAAACATTTTGAAAAAAAATTCAATGAATCATCCAAGATATCTAAAAATGATTAACGCCTCGTCCAAAACCATATATCAAAAATTTTGAAAGGCCTCAACTAATTCAACGCCTAGTTTTCTCGTGAGACCTACCGATGCATCATGGAGCTATAGTTTTCTACACTTATCACTTACTAAGTACAAATAATTCCTCATATCAAATGGTTAAATCATAACATAAACATTCATATTTAAACTAGCATATGAAATGTCAATACTTTGTCCGTAAACAATGAATGGTATAAAAATAGAACATCCACAGTCAAACATAACTCATTCAATACAATATAGAAGATTTTATTATAATAGATTAACCTCAATAGAGAATAATTAAGTATACTTACATAGATGAAAAAAATCATCAAAACTATTTAAGAAAAATGTCTCCCCCTTTTTCATTAAAACAATTAAAACTCTCACTATTTATCAAGAAGTCGTTTAAAATAGATTTTTGAATCAAAGTGTCCCATACTACATTGAAAATTTTAAAAGGATTTTTAATTTTAAAACATTAATTTACTTATAAATAAATCCTTAATACCATTTTTAAAACATGGACATTAATGAGAAAGATTTAGAATAATAAATCTGTAAACCTTTTAAAAATGATATTTTAGTTTGAGTTCCTAACCAAAAGAGAGATACATGAATTAAAATAATTGAGGTAGTACAAACATTATAATATCATGAGAATAAAAGGATTCATGATATACTATGTCAAAGGATAGTATATACTCCATATAAAAGTGAATTGGCATATAATAACAAAGAAGTCTCAATGAAATGTAAATTGAGATGAAATCCCTTATAAAGACCATATCTTTAGGTAATGGATAAGTCAATGACATAATTATGTGTGAAAAATATAAATAGACTCAATATTCTTGGATATTTTGTGTAAATAAATCAGAGTATATTCCCACATATTCTTATAAAAACAACACCAATGAAATTGATGTTTAACTAAATAAATGGAGATTGAGTTAAAATTACTTTTATCTGGTTCATATCGATGACTTGAGAATTTATCAATGGAGTGATTATGTGTATCAAAAGTATATCCACATAAAGGGGACTTGATATTACTACAAAAATAATAAATAGTTATTCCACACATAATCATGGTGTAAAATAATCAATGAAGTATGTGTAAAGCCCAATGAGTGGAAATTGAAATTTGAAATTCCTTTACTGATTTGGTAACTTATGAAACATGCACCCCATGAAAGAAGTATCATAAAATTAAGATGTAAATACCGGTAAATTAAATTATATTACACCATGAATACAATCATGGGTAGTACATACTCCACACAAAAGTAAATAGTGTCCAATATAGCATGAATCTCTCGACAATAAGAAGTGAGATTAAAACTCCTTACCACATTGTAATCAATCGAGTCATATGACAGAAAGTTAATAACCACAAAATGAATCACATAATATCATGAATATAATTATAATCATGATAATATATATCAAATGTAAGTACACAATATACAATATGCAATAAATAAGTGGTGAACAATGGAAATTTCACAGAATTAAAAGTGAGATAAGAAACCCCTTACCATGTTGTAATTCAATCGAGTCGTATGACCAAAAGTTAATAACCACAAACTTAATCACAAAATACAATTAATATAAATAGAATAAGGATATTATATATCAAATTTCAGTAAGCAACACACCACATGCAATAAATAAGTGGCGAACAATGGAAATATCACAGAATTAAAAGTGAGATATGAAATCCCTTACCTCAAGTCCGACTTGTCGTGTATGTTCCTTGTTCTTCCTGAATAATAAACATAGGTTAATTTATACATGATTAATAACATTTTGAAAGTTTTTTATTCATTTTATATCCATTATTACCTTTCTATAACAATTAGTAAATTATTTGAGTTCATATTGGATATTTTATCGATGTTCGGAACTTGAGTCAAAAATGAACTTGTTAGAATTACAATTTTTCCATGTGGTCAAAATTACATTATCTACAGAATGATATAAATTATTTAGATATCTTATATATATTATATATCCAGTATATTTTTGTATTTATAACCGTACAAAACATTTGGAGATAAGAAATGAAATGCACCGTTCATGGAGGTGGTAAGTCGCACACACGCATGAACGCTACATTAATTTTCTATTCTGTATTATAATAGAATTAAAACATATTTATAGATAGGTATATTATAATTATAGTATAAATTAATATATAATATCATTTAATCCATATTTTTTACATACCACACATGTCATTAATGATTCATATCACATTGAGGGGGTCGTACTCCTTACTTCCTCAAATAAAATTATAGCATTTCACCCATAATGGAAACCATAGAGATATGATATAAATAGAAAATATAGAATCAAAAAGAAAAAATAAACATAGTATATATCATATATAAATTAAGTTCCATCTTAATGGCCACCATGAGAGGCGTTAGGAGATAATCGAACAATCATCGTTTCGTGAGGCGTTAGTTTTCCAGCCACATAAAGAGTATGTTCTTCCCTGATTAGATGTAGGTGTGTAAGTGTAGTTATAATTGTTCTCATAACAAAACCATATTATATTGATTATACTATTGTTGTTATAAAAGAAATCAATAAAATATTATATGGGGGTTGGAGAAGTAAAATAAAAAAACAAAATAATTTAAGAGAAACATTTAACTTTAATTTGGGTAACATTCTTTGATTTGAACCAAAGGGACTTCTTGAAATGACTTATTCCTAAGGTAAGGATTCTAGGTATAAGAGAGGGATATTGAAATATTATTTGGGAAGGTTTTGGACAAGCCAAGGGACTTGAGAGGTTTTTGGAATGGGTTATAAGTGGTTTCCTTTTATAAGCGGGGGGGAGGTTCTCTTTAGGAATGTTTGGAAATATTATTTTATTATATAGTGATATTCGGTTTCTAAAGGTCAAAAACTAGTTAAATTCGACTATAAGATGACTCATGGTCGAAATAAAATCATACAATAATAATTGGACAGGTTTTGGATGTTGTTTTAATATTAATAATATTATTTATTTAAATCATTTTTTAATGAGGTAAATACTACATCATTATTATGTCATAAATAATTTAATTTATTTGATGTCTAAAAATTATAAAAAAATATCATAATGTAGGAAATCAGTTTATCTTTCCAATTAATACTTATAGTATAAATTATGACTTCTATAACCCCATGTAAAAATTATTTTACTAAAATAGAATGTTTTTTATGTCATTTTTTCCTTTACATTAAGTTAATTAAAATAAAGTGTAATTATCATTCATAAGTGGCTCAATGAGGTCCCAAAGTAGACCCAAAGATTCCCATGGTCATTCATGACACATAAAATAATATTAGGAAAAGTTTTAAGGTAATTTTGTATTATTATAATATTTTTTACCTGGAATTTCCCTATTTAACTTTAACCGCAGTAAATAAAAGTCAAAAGTTACTATTCATGAAAAATTATTTTCATCTTATTGAACAAAATTTTACTTACTAATAACAACAATGTATCTGGGATTTTCAAAATTCAATTCTTATAAGCAGTACAATTTCATTTAAATGAAAAAGTCATATTTTTAACTACTACTTAGTGGTTTCAATATTCATCAAAAATTGAAGCTTTTCAGAAAAATACCAAAAAATCAGACTAAGATATATTTGATATTTCGATTTCAAAAATGATTTCTATTTTACCAAATTAAAAACATTGAATTTCTATTAATTAATTTCCATTGTCAAAACAAATAGCGTGTTTTTAAGAAACTATAACTATCAAAATATTGACACTTGTTTATGTATAATTTCAAAGTGAAATTAATTCCAATGACCAAAATTGGAATAAAGAGTAAAAATATAATCTAACTACACTTCAAAAGAAATTTTAAATATAATTTATCCTTATAAATAAATTAAATTAAATGGCAGTTTTGAATTAAAATACAGAATTTCTCGCTATTCATAAAAAATTAATATTATTAAAAAAATACCTAAATTTCATCCAAATTAAATTATGATGCCCTGATTCTAAAGAAGAATTTTATTTTGTCAAATTTAATATTTAAAATGTTTAAATATTGTATTTAAAAATGGTTCTCCATTATATTGTTTTAAAATTGATTTTTTTGAAAAATACGTTTTTTATCTGAAAATTTGAATTGGTTATTATAATATGTCTAGGAAACACAAAATACAGAAGTTAAAATTATATAGAGTATATAAAATACAAAATCCAGTTAATACTATTCATTACCACTTTTTAACGGCTACTTTGGTATGTCGTAGTGCACTCCAACTCGGTGTGGCCTGTAGTGCAAGCTATTGAATTTAAAGAAAATAACATTCTATGAAATCATGGGGTGTTACATTCTACCATCCTTCAATAAATCTCAACCTCTAAATTTTAAATTGTTCTTCAAAAATAAATGGTTAAAAATTGAAAAATACTTTTGTAAAAAAACCCAAATAGGAAAATTTGGGTAATAAAATTTAGTCTTAATAAGAGGGAAAGGGAGATGAAAAAGTCACCACCAAATTATGATCTCGATTAAGAGATCATTGGTGGAAATTAGAAGCACATAATAGGATGAAAAACGTAAATATTTATGGAGAGTGATTAAGGTCATCAATCACAAACAAGTGTAAAATTGAGGGCCTCAAAGCCATCAATCTATGATGATTTAAAATATCATCGGTTCAACAAAACATAAAGCATTTGGATAACAAATTTTTGGTTTTAAGATCCCTTCCCTAATTCATAATAATTAATTTATTCATAGAATAAGAAAAAAATATACATGGCAAGTTAAGTTTTATCCATCATCTAATTCTTACCACTAACTTATTTTTCACTCCAAATGATGAGTATTAAATATTAATTGGTCACACCTGAAGAACTAGAATCAACTTATAGAGAATCACATAATCCACAATTGTTGAACTATATATTTTCCTTTTCTTTAGAGATTGACCAAAACCAAAATGGTTAGTAAAAGAGAATATGATCCCAAAAGGATAATACATTAGAGAAAGAAATACTAATCTTGATTTCAAAAATTAAGCCGACAATACCGAAAGTTAAATAAATATCATTCAATAAAAAATTGTCTATAAAATCTATCAATATAATCCAAACTAATATTGAAACCCAAAACCCAGAAGAATTTGCTTACATAGTCATCAACGTTAAATTGTATCTCCAAATAATATCAACTACTCTTGAAGTCAAATACTTAAAAGTAATTAACCTAATGACATATTCTCTATGATAGGTAAATCATATACATAAATAACCCAAATCTCTATAAATCCACAATAAAAATATTGGTAAAACTTTACCATTACTTTTCAAATTAAATCCCATAGTATTCTATTTTTCTTAGTAATATAGTATTCCCAATAAAGCGAACGTCTTCCAAAATAACATTTATCACATAATCACCAAATCATTTTACTATAATAAGGATATCCATTTGATAAGACATAATATCCCAAATTAACTTATTATTGATCAATAATATCATTTAACTAAATAGAATTAGTCACTCTAACTAGGGACTTCATGTAGTCCAGTGGTAGGTGATAAATCTCAATCGCACTATTGTTGTGGGTTTGATTCCCGCATCTTTGTCTGACGCGACAGGTTGTCCCATGGTCTGTGTGTTTTCCATTTTCAAAAACTACATAATTATATAATATTTCCAAAAATGATATAAGTTCCTAAAAGTAACTATAACATTATTTCATCACATTTTTTATCTCATACCTCGCATTTTTATCCCTGAATTTAATAACTTTTAATTGCCTCAAAATCAATGATCATATAAAACAAAAAGGTTATTTATAACTATATCCACAAGATAGAATATAATTCATCCTTAAATATAATTTTCACAAGAAAAATTGTAGGGTTACAAATACAAGAGAAAAGTCTTCCAATGTAATCCAATCAACAAAGAGCACTAATACTTTTTAAACATTTCACCATCTATTTATTTCCACGTTGCTTCTTCCTTGACCAAGATGATATCCTATAGAATAATGCATTCACTCGGGTAATGGCCAGGTCCCCTACATTTACAACAAATGAATGTAAATGGATTCTTGGGACCATTTTCATTTTCATCCATAGTACCCTTCATTTTTTCTCGGCACTTCTTTACTTTATGTCCTTCTTTAACACACATAAAGCATTTCATTGTTCTATTAAGACACCTTCCTAGGTGTCTCCTTCCACATTTCCAGCATGATGGAAAATGTGCTTTCTTTTCTCCATGGTCTTCACTGCTAGAGTTCTTATTATTCACCACTTTTATCTTCTTTTTTAGTCTAGGAGTTAGTTAATATATATGTTGTTGATCATATTTTTTGAAAACTGATTCAGAATGAACACTATATCTTTTACACCTATCAATATTCCATTTAGCTGCTCATTTCCACCACTATTCCCACATTGTACATCATATTCAATGTTACTATGACTTCCTTGTAATCCAGCCATTGACTAACAGAAGAAAGCATAGTGTGAGTCATAAAGTCATTTAGAGAATATCATTACACTTTTTTAATCTAAAACACCTTAGGATTAACCAAGGTTATTTATTCTCATATTATATTAAAATCCATCAAATCGGTTTGTAATGAAAATGTATATTATCCTATAAATATCCCCCATGAGTGTCATAACCAAGATTAATGCAAGTCTTGTTGTCATGTACCAGGATACCCCAGGTCAATCCCAAAACTCATTGTCCGAATTTTCATTCCTAGGTACATATGTGCTAGATCTGCCTCTACCTACTCGTATCTAGACAGTGATGTATTTCTTGTAAAATAAACAAAATTCTACATTACCAAAATTATAGTAATTTCTTCTATATTAATCCTCAAAGACTATCTTAGGGTAATGTTCTCTAATCAGAGATTATCTAAATCCAGTTTCCAAGGTTTGTACTAAACTACCTCTGATACCAACTGTAACGCCCCGAACCCAGAATCCATTAGTCGGTGCATTATTATAATACACTGGCATGATTACAAGGGATCAAGTCCCGAAGGACCAATTAGTTTATTAGTTTTGGAAACAAGATACATACTTATGTTCAACATTACAAAATGAAAAGAAAAACAATACTAATTTATTCCATTATAATCATCCAAGATTCGAAGATTATTCCAGCAAGTCACCCATAACTAACTTCTTCATATCCTGGGAAAATGAATCATGAGAAAGGGATGATCTCATATACTCAGTAAGAGTAAGATATGCAGTGCAAGATAACATAAACAATAGGAATGGTGAATAATTGAAAACACATACCTTAACAAATAATACACATGAGAACTTTATGGTAGGAATATGAGGTGAGTAAATAACGACATAATAAAACATAGTCATGTGTATTTTACTAGTCGAATAACCACATGAAATATCAATATCTAATCTTATAATGATGGGATGCATAATTCTAGGCATTTTGAATCATTTTTTCAAGGCATCGGCCAAGACATCTAAAAATGATTAAGGCCTTAGCCAAAAACCATATATCAAAAATTGGGAAAGGCCTCAGTCAATTCCACATCTAGTTGTCTCATGAGACCTACCTATGCATCGAGGAGCTATAGTGGGCTCCACTCTTCACTTAATAAGTACAATTCATTCCTCATATGAATATGTTAAAACATAACATAAACATTTGTATTAAAACTAGTATATGAAATTTCAATACATGGTCCATAATCCATGAATGGTATAAAAATAAAACATCCATAGTAAAACATAGCTCATTAAATACAATATGAAAGATTGTATGATAATATATTAACATCAATAGAGAATAATGAAGGATATTTACATATATTAAAATAATCATCAAAAATAATTGAGAGAAATTCCCCCCCCCCCTTTCTTGAAAATATATAAATGTCTCACTATTTATCAAGAAGTCGTTAAAAAAGATTTTTTAATCAAAGTGTCCCATACTACTTTGAAACATTTAAAAGTAATTTTATTTCTAAAACATTAATGTACATATAAATAAATCCTTAAAACTATTTTTAAAACATTGACATTAATGAGAAATATTTAGAAGAAGAAATCATTAAAATATTTGAAAATGAAATTTTAGTTAGAGTTCCTAACCAAAAGAGAGATGCTTGAATACAAATAATTGAGGTGATAATAACATTATAATATCATGAGTGTAAATGGTTAATGATATACTATGACAAAAGACAGTATATACAACATATTAAAGTGAATTGGCATATAAAAACAAAGGAGTCTCAATGGAATGTAAATAGAGATGAAATCCCTTATAAAGACTGTATCCTTAGGTAAAGGATAAATCAGTGACATAATTATGTAAGACAAATATAAATATTATCAATATGATTAGATATTTATTTTAAATAATTCAGAGTAAATTCACACTTATTCTTTTAAAAACAACCCCAATGAATTGGATGTTTAACTCAATGAATGGAAATTGAGTTAAAATTACTATTTTTAGGTTCATATAGTTGACATGATAATTTATAAATGGAGTGATTATGTGTATCAAAAGTATTTCCACATAAAGGGGGGTGTAAATTAATACAGAAACAATAAATATTTATTCCACACATAATCATGGAGTAAAATAATCAATGAAGTATGCGTAAATCCCAATGAGTGGAAATTAAATTAGATATTCCTTTACCGATTTGATAACTTATGAAACATACACCCCATGAAAGAAGGATCATAAACATAAGATGTAAATACCCATAAATTAAATTATATTACACCAATAATATAATCATTGTCAGTAAAAACTCCTCACAAATGGAAATAGTTTCCAATATAGCATGAATATCTTGGGAATAAGAAGTGAGATAAAAACTCCTTACAACTTTGTAATCAATCGAGTCGTATGAACAAAAGTTAATAACCACCAAATGAATAACATAATACCATGAATATAAGTAGAATCATGAAAATATATATTATATGGAAGTACACAATATTCATCATGAAATAAATAAGTGTTGAACAATGGAAAACTCGCGGAATTAAAAGTGAGATAAAAACCCCCTTACCACGTTGAAATTCAATGGAGTCGTATCACCAGGAGTTAATAAACACCAAATTAATCATAGAATAACATTAATTTAAATAGAATAATTATAGTATATATCAAATGGTAGTACAAAATACACCACATGCAGTAAATAAATGGAGAACAATGGAAATATCACAGAATTTAAAGTGTGATAAGAAATCTCTTACCTCAAGTCCGACTTGTCTTGAATGTTAATTATTCATCCAGAATAAAAAACATAAGTTAATATATACATGATTAAAAATAAATTAAATTTTATTATTCCTTTTATATCCCTTATTACCTTAATATAACAATTAGTTAATTATTTGAGTTCATATTGGATAGTTTATCGATTTTCTGAACATCAGTCAAAAATGAACTTGTTATAATTACAATTTTCCCATCTGGTAAAAATTCCATTATATCCATAATTATATACATGATTTAGATATAATATATATTATATATCCAGTATATATATGTATTTATAAAAGTATAGAACATTTGGAGATAAGAAATTAAATGCAGCGTTCATGGAGACGGTAAGTCGTACGTACGCATTAATGCTAATTTAATTTATATTTTGTATTTTAATGGAATTAAAGCATAATTATACCTAGGTATATTATAATTCTAGTATTATATCATATAAAATATCATTATATCCATACTTTAAATATCCCACACAAGTTATTAACGAGTCATATCACTTTGAGGGGGCGGTTGTCCGCACTTCCTCAAATGAAATTATAGCCTTTTACCCATAATGGAAACCATAAAGGTATGATATAATTGGAAAATACAGAAGCACAGAGAAAAATTAAACATAATATATATCATATATAAATACATTTTCATCTTAATTTCCACCATGATAGGTGGTAGTAGATAATCAAACAATCATTATTTCGTGAGGAGTTAGTTTTCCAACCACAGAAATAGTATCCTCTTCACCCATTAGATGGAGGTGTGTGTAAGTGTAGTTTGAATCCATCCCAGAAAAACATCCTAGTATATTAATGATACTGTTTTTTTTATAAAATAAAGAAATAAAAAGAGTTTATGGGGGTTGGAGATGTAAAAAAACAAAATAAAACAAAAGAATTTTAGAGAAACTGTTACCTTTAATTTGGGTAACATCCTTTGGTTGGAACCAAAAGTACTTCTTGAATAGACATCTTCCTAAGGTAAGGCTTCTTGGTTTAATAGAGGGATATTTAGAGCTTATTTGGACAGGGTTTGGATGAGACAAGGGACTTGAGTGGTGTGTGGAATGGGTTAGAAGTGGTGTCATTTTATAAGGGGGAGGAGGGGCGCTTTAGGAAAGTGTGAAAATATTATTTTCTTATATAGTGATATTCGGTTTCTAAAGGTCCAAAACTAATGAAAGTCGAAGATAATGTGACTCATGGTTGAAATAAAATCATTTAATAAGAATTGGACCGGTTTTGGATATTTTTTTAATATTAATAATCTTATTTATTTAAATCATTTATTTATGAGGTAAATACTACATTATTATTGTTTCATAAACAATTTAATTTATTTGATGTCCAAAAATTATATAAAAAATATCATAATGTAGGAAATATTTTTTTCTTTCCAATGAATATTTATAGTCGAAGATTTGACTTACATAATCTCATGTAAAAATTTATTTACTGAAAGATATTTGTTTATGTCATTTTTGCCTTTACTTTAAGTTAATTAAAATAAAGTGTCATTATCATTCATAAGTGGCTCCATTGAGTCCAAAAATAGTCCCAAAGATTCCCATGGTCGTACATGACTCATCAAATAAGGTTAAGACAACTGTTAAGATAATTTTGAATTATTATAATATTCTTTTAACCTTGAATTACCCTTTTTACCTTTAACCGCAGTAAATAAAAGTCAAAAGATAATATTCACCAAAAATTATTTTAATCTTATTGAACCAAATTTTAATTACTAATAACAACCATGTATCTCAGAGTTTTGAAATTCAGTTCACAGAAGCGGTAAAATTTAATTTAAATGAAAAAGTCATATTTTTAACTACTACTTAGTGGTTTCACTATTCATCAAAATTTGATGTTTTTTAGAAAAATACCCAAAAAAGACTAAGATATATTTGATATTATGAACTAAAAAATAATTTCTATTTTACCAAATTCCAATCATTGAATTTGTATTATTTAATTTAAAAATAATTCTCATTGTCAAAACAAATAGCATGTTTTTAAGAAACAATAACTATCAAAAGATTGAACCTGGTTTTTGTATAATTTCAATGTGAAATTAATTCCAATAACCAACATTGGATTAAAGGATAAAAATATAAGCTAATAAAACTTAAAAACAAATTCAAGATAATATATAACCTTATAAATAAATTAGATTAAAAGGCAGTTTTGAATTAAAATACATTATTTATCACTATTAATAAAACATGAATATTATTAGAAAAATAGAAAAATTTAATCCAATGTAGATTTTGATCTCCTGATTCTTAAGAATAATTTTATTTTCTCAAATTTAATATGTTAAAGGGTCAAATATTGGATTTAAAAATGGTTCTCCATTAAAATATGATAAAATTTAATTTTTTTTGAAAAATACATTTTTTATTTGAAAATTTGAATTTGTTCTTATAATATGTCAATGAAACACATAATACATAAGTTAAATTTATATAAAGGATATAAAATTCAAAATCCAGTTAATATTATTCATAACCACTTATGAACGACTAGTTTGGTAAGTCGTGGTGCACTCGAACTCGGTGTTGCATGTAGAACAAGCTATTGGATTTAAAGAAAATAACTTACTATGAAATCTTGGGGTGTTACAACACCTCCCACCAATGCGAGGTTTCTCATGAAACACTTTTCACATATTATAGTAATAGGGAATCCACATCGGTGTATGTCTTAGCATTCATCCTTAACACATGAAATTAAACTGAATGGAATGTCTCATCCTGGAAGCACTATGTTAAACTTCAAGGCATATCACATCCTGACTTCATGAAGTTAAACTATATGGGGCACATCCTTACCATATGTTTTTAAAATGAAAATTTTCTTCTATAACTAGGTATATCTTGATTCCTATAATCAAATGATGCATAGTGACACCCGAACATGTATTCATGGGTCGAGCTATAGGATAATTTTTTTCATTTACATTAATTCATCCAATGTTATAAGTACCTGATGTAAAATGTTTGGGCTCCAGGGTTACTACCTTAACAATGAGAGACCTAGTTTCCTTACCACATTATATAAAACTGTATATATTTTTAATATCTAAACCCTTTCACATTGAGTCACCTACATCTGGGTCCTATTATAATAAACTGTGTGGTTCTCCTAGAACTACATATGGCTGGACTCTCATTTCCAAGGAGATATGAAGGGATTCCTTGATCCTATATCATGGTTAAGACACTAGAGGAATCAAAATTCCTTGGTTTTACACCCCTTATGTCTGTTAATTTTAATTATACCTTTGTTGTTCCTTGTTTTTGACACTGATCATAGATCATGTGATCATAGGAATTGTGGCAGGGACATAACATCACATGAAATACATAAACATACACAAAACTCCAATTATGGTTCTGAATTCAAGTCCATTGAAAGGAATACTATAATTCCATCTATAGTGATGTAAAATTTTATAGTTTATATACTTTCCATGTGAATTTGAAATGTGTGGTTATTTAGAACTATGTGTGTTTTGATTCTCATTTCCATGAGCTATGTAGTGACCCCCAGATATCCTCATTTGGTCCTAACTGCAATATTCCCAATAATTCATGGTGATACCCCCTCATACTAACCCCATGATGTTAAATAGAATGGAATTTTAAGAATATAGTATGTATTGATTCTCACAATTTATGTGACATGTAGTGATGAATGAACATCCATTATTAGGCATTGCTGTAATGGTTCCATTAATTCAAATCAGTTCACCTTTTTCCTTACAACATGATGTTAAAAATCATGGAACTTCAAGAACTATATGTGGCCTAATTCTCATCATTATGACATATTTTGTGATGTATTGATCTCTAATTTTGGGCCTATCCACAATAGTAATGAAAATAATTCCAACATATGGGTATAGTTCAGACATGCGTAGGGTATAACCTATTCAAGGAATACATGTTTCTTGATTCTCATCCTTATGAGATATATAGTGATGAACAATCCTCCTTATTTGTACCCGGAATTCACATTTCAACATTCCCATATTGGTTCCTATGTCTATATGACATGATGTTAAAATATAGGGAAGTAATCCTTGACTGAATGATGTTAAAATTCACAAAAGTATGTCCATACGTCATGATGATAAACAGTGTGGATGTACATCCTTACCGCCTGACAAAAAAATGAATGGAAAGCATCTTTTTTCATGAAGTTAAACTATTGTAAAAATGTCCCCACTAAATGAAAATAATCTATGTATAATATCTACAATTTATCATTTCAAATCAATGGGACACATGAGAATACCTCAGTCAACCATAAAATAGGTTGCTCCAATAGTCTTTCAACGATGACTAAAATCCATATACCACAATTCATGTTTTGGGAATCTTAGGTCGCCATAACCTATCACGACCCTCTGAAAGGATATATGTCTTTAAGGAACATTTTCATGACTATGAATACATGGCCAGGGATCCTTCATTTGTCATATGACCTTCAAAAAATGAATCACTCTAAAAACGTACATTCCAATTCTAATGAGACTGACACTGCTATGGAAGCACTGAACACCACAGAGTGTATGAACTACTCTTGATGTGAGAGTCCCATGACATTTCTCATGATATATAGAACTCAAGCTATGATTTATAACATTTCTGCCAACCACTTAGAATAACGTTGGAGTACTATAGATCCTAGATATCTTAATTAGTTTCTTGTGTGTAGTCCTTCATACTATGTCCATGCGAATCATGACCCTAATCTATCAAAGCTTTGGTTAAAGAGGTATGTCCTCAAAATATAGACCCTAATGGTCCAAATCTCAATACAATAAAGTTATAATGAAAGAGACACAATACTTGTTAGGAAAAAACCAACAATGAGTGACAGGAACATAAGTCAAGTGTCTTCCTTATAGACTCCTCATTCTCATAGTTCAGGAAAAAATTAGTGAGAGAAAATATAAGTTATAAATATCAGAGGGTAACTTTTTATCCCAAGTAAAAGCCTAGCTATTCTTGCATGACTTATTAGTCCACAAAAAAGATAGAGTTATGTTTTCCACATCTCGTCTCTATAAGAATATGTTCATTAAGAAGATGAAAATATTTTAGGATACTCGAAACCTTCATATATTTTACACCAGAAATAGATAACCCTTCATGATTTGGGGTGTATCAAGAACTCTCGGTTGTGATTTACAATCCTGATCCAATCTATACAAACATATTTTATATCCTTGAGGTTATGTCGCCATGTTTGTTCCCCATTATCAATGCAGGAACATGGCATTCCATTCGCGAAAAATTGGCAGCCCACACCATGTGATTCAAAGCCATAAGGTGTAGGGATATAACTTCCCATTAAGAGATCAATTTATCTAGGGTAGAATAATCCTTCCTAGATAGCCTCCATTCCATACCCAACATTGACATCTGGTTGATTGAGACTTCAAAAAACATCCATAAAGGTCAAAAATGTGTATAGTGCATCATTCTATTCTAATCATGTCTACAAAAAAGGGGCTTAACCCACCAACTAAAGGAATTTACTCCTATATAGAAAGAGACATCAACCCTTGTTAGAATTAAAAACCACGTAGTGGAACATGAAATTTCATAATATCATGGGACATACTCAACATGTATGCACTGTCCTATATCCATAGACTACAAATTTCAGGTTATGATTTACATCATCCAAACACCAAATTCCTAGGTGGGCCTAATATCCCTAGTATTTCATTCCCACCAATATTACCTCCATAAATCTTCCATAGTCCCAATAAAGGATACTCAGCCTTAAGTTACCCTTCGCTAGACTATGTATACTTGACCATGACTCATGTATATGCTACTATGGTTGTGAACAAGATGTGTCACTTTAAAAAACGGATTTTTGTTCCTCACTAACATCATCGATACCATGACAAAACCCCACACCTCAGAGTGTATTACGTCATTTCAGGAATTTCTTCACCATATTCCATTGTTATATTGAGGTTCTGAGCTCAAATACATTAAAGTAAAGAGACACAAGGTATGAGATAAAAAACCTAAACTAAAGAAACATAAGGTCCTATACAAAAGACCCTAAACTAATGAAATATAATGTATGATATAAGAGGCCCTAAACTAAAGAATTATATGGTCTAAGATAAATGTAGAAAAACTAACGAAATAGATTTTATTAGATAAAAGACCCTAAACAAATGAAACCTATGTCCTGAGAAAAAATCCCCTAAATGAAAGCAATAGAAGGTCTAAGCTAAAAGTCACTAAACACAAGCAAAAGAAGGTCCAATTTAAAAGACCCTTATCTAAGGAAACATAAGATCAAAGATAAAAGACCACGAGAAAAAAAAAATATGTGGTCTTTAATAAATACCCAAAACTAAATCAATAGCTTATATTAGCTAAAATACCTTAAACAAAAGCAATAGCTTGTCTGATCTAAAATTTTGTTAACTAATGAAACAAAATGTATGATCTAAAATTCCCTAATCTAATGTAATAGATGGTTCGATCTAAATGACCCTAAAATAATTCAATATATGGTATGAGCCAGAATACCCTAAACTAAATCAATAGAAGGTCTGAAATTAAATAATATAAACTAAATTAATAGAAGTTTAGAGTTAAAAGAACCTATTATAAAAAAATAAGGTATAAGTTAGAAGAACTGAAACTAAAGAAACATATGGTCAGGGATTAAATACCATAATCTAATGCAATAGAAGTTACAAGGTAAAAGTCCTTGGACTAATGTAATAAAAGGTATGTGAAAAATTACCCTAAACTAAAGCAACAGAAGGTATGAGCTAAAATACCTAAACTAATGAAAAGAATCAATTCAGTATGTAGAAACATATAAGAATCCTTGTGTGGCCTTAGAAACGTGAAGCTATGCTCACCATGCCTATATGCTTTTGAAAATAATGGATAAATATATCTTTGTAAGAAAATATCTACCATTGATTTGTTTGTTCATTAGGTTCTCTCAATCTAATAGAAATATATTAGCAAAAATGAATCTCATGTGGGTGGGAATTCACAAGAATAAATAAAATGGAACCTATTATAATTTCAACATTCAATTATAATAATTCAAGTTTATTTAATATTAAGTAATGGATGGGTACCATTATCAATTCTCAGAATATCAGGTCAATGAATTTTCATATACATCATGAATGAAAAAATAATGGAAAACAAAATATGATGTCTAATAGATATGTTCATTAATAGGATGAAGAAGGAGAAATCCATAATCATTTAGATACACTACAATATGCTATATTATTTCCTTAGAACCTTATTACTTTCATGCCAAAAAAATCTAATTATATGAGTGCTTATTTGTTAATGCTCAAAATTATTCATCAGACACATTGTTGTGGAATGAAACATGTCATGAGTGATTGGATGGACATGATTTTTAATGACATATGTCTATTGATTCATGGGATGGTTTCATTTTTTTGATAGAGGGAAGAGTGTTGTTATTAATATTATTCTTATTTTTTTCATCATAGAAGAATAATGGTAAATAATAAAATGAAATAATAAATCGAACAATCAATTATATTTAGTAAGTTGGGTTTCACATGATCTTATTTATCCACGTGACATTGTATTTTTGGATTCCTCTAAATCCTGTAGTTTATACAACACACTATCAGGACCTCAAGTTCATGAGACTTCTCATAGTATAAATCTCCAAAGCCTCCATGCAGATCATAAAAGGAAATTCCATAAGAGTGGGTCATAGATGGAGTAATGGTGCACCACAAATACCTACATCGATCAGTCTAGGAATATGGTCCATGTGTATGAGGTTTCATGCAGAAAAAATATTCATCCTATACTTCTATACAGAATATGATGTTAAATGGATAATAATTAATTGTTGATAAATGATGGAATAAACAATATTTTGTATCCTGGTATTTCTTCGGTTTTAGTGGATCATGTATATGATTAATGTGTGATGGATGTCATTGGAAATGATCATCCTATATGGTTTGATCATATACAAGCCTATATAATATGAAGTAGAGAAGCACCATTACCACATGGAGAGGCTCAAAAACATGAGAATGTGGCTCTTGTAGGTTGTGATATGGGATGGACTATTCTTAAACCCACCAAAATCATTTTCTATATAAATAATAATAATATTTAAATGAGTGCCTATAAATTCCATAATCTCCATTTATGGATGAGATGTGTATGTGACGTTGGTTCACATGATGTCTACATTCCATATTATTTGGAATCACATGAATAATCCTAGAATTAGGGTGCCACCGTGTAAGGAGAACTTTTCACAGTCTCCATATTCTGTTATGCTAGGCAAGTGAATATCTTGGAAATTCTTAGAGTTTTGGTGTTGTAATGATAGACCTTGGAATAAGTCAGTGTGCGACATCTATAGTACACAGTGATCAGTCTAGGTAGTGGTATCATGTACAGGGTCGCAACATGTGATGTAGAGTGTATGTATGAGTATCATGGAATAATATCATGTAGAAGATCTTTCCATTTACAAACATAGAAAATACGTTCTCTATGATTAAAATGAGTATGAAATGAAGGTGATATGTGGAATCACCAATAACACTATATATGAAACATGAACCGGAGAAGCTCTGAAAATAATGAGTTTCAAATCCTTTGCATGAATAAATTTTGTACCACATACATGGAAATACATAGAAAATCTTATGAGAAAACATGAGGGATACATGATCAGTAATTGTGAATAGCATGATTGATAGTTTTTTTTGGAAATATCCCTTCTCGTGGAAGTATTTTGTGATCTGAGACCAGGTACATGACTATAATTAAATTCATTGTGTGTTTTTAGGATGCACCACATTTCTCATATGCACATATATAGTGAATCATTCAACAATTAAGATAGGGATATCCTAAATCAGAGATCTCTGATGCCACTCTAAAAGAAAAATATAACATTTTCATCACATGCTAGAGTATTACAAGCCCATATAAGAGATAATGAAAGTAGAATATGTGAAAAATCCAACGCATAATGATTTCATGATGAGGTGATATCCAACGATCTCCCATCCGGTAACCCATCATGAAAAACACAGTGGGCACCTTGTGATCTATTTCATGAAAAAGATGTGGTATCACATAACATGTCTTAATAAATTTTGGGCAACCGCATACCCTAACATGTAGGGAGCAGATGCACATTGTGTCTATACTCCATCAAGAGAGCATATAACCAAGCACATATCACAGTACCTTCTCTTCTCATAATAATATTAAATATCATTATACCTGGATTTAGTAAGAATAGTGGACAATAACTCAACATACCAGTATGGTCAAGTCCTAATTAATTTATTTGATTTCCTGTGAAATCTAAACATGAATAATATTTTGGGTTCGATGCACAGTGAAAATCCATTGGACATCCAAACCACACACATGAAATATTAATGTGTGAATAATAATCTCAATGTCTCTCTTTATATCATCATATTAAGATGTTAAACATTTCATACATTAACATGTGACATTTCAAAGGAGAGCACGGATATTTTCCATGATGAACTATATATGTCATCGTAAGACCCATAAATGTACATGTGATGTATCAAATTATAGTAGGTAAATTATCCTTGAAAACTTCTCCATGTCTTCACATTATCTAACACTGATCATGTGACATGCCATAGGAGAATTGTATGACTAACCAATACCTATCACACATGCCATAAACATATCCCATATTGATCATCCAATGCACTCATAGATAATAAATATGTGATGGGAGCATGGTATGTTATTGTAAAGGGCCTAAAAAACATCAAGAACCCATTGAATATAATGAGGTCTGATACGCTATGGTAGATACCCCCAACTGTCGAAAATCACATGTCTAATATAACTAATGGGATGGATAAATATCCTCGATAATATCAAATAAAACATTCATAATCATGGAACCGTGTAAAATAAAATAAAGGGGATAACAAGGGAGGAGGTAAGAAGTACTAAATGTCATTGAATGACATGAAATGAGCCCCTTGGTGACCTGTGAGACCCTGCGAGACCTCAGCTTCATGTCCACCTCATCTCAAGAAATCCATCTGTCTTTCCAGATTCTCCACGCATATGTCGTCATGTATGTCCACAAAAATCATGGTGCTCTAAGAAAAAATAGATTTATTTTTCCAATGAAATTCCTAGACACCCCTACATGACCCATATTGGTCATGCAACGCATCACCAAAAAATTGAATAATATTTCCTTGTGTTACTCTTGCAATCTCGCATGGGTCACAATTTTTGTAAAATAAAACAAAGGAAATAAAAAAGGGGGATATGTAAGGTACTTGAGTTTATAAAATACATATAACGTGTTAAGAATGTATGTGACACGGTCCAACGAGGCCCCAAAACTAATCATCCTTATCTTGTGTAAATCACATGACAAGTAACCAACCATCTCGTACATGTCATTAAATAGGATGTTCAGTCTTGGGATGTCCCTTGGGCTTGTCAACGTGACAATGAAGAATTCCTTCGACACATACACATGATCAAACATGTTCACATTAATTGGATACAATCCAATAAATGGTGTGTTGATTAGAGGAACTCACAACCTCTTGAAATCAGGTGATGCACTCGGTGAAGTTCATTATAGGGACTCATGAAATAGCATGGCTCCAGGCCCCTCCACCAATTCCAATCCAGACTCATGATAGATATGTCGTGTAAACCTCTATGAAACCAGGGTGAAGATGAATATAAATGTTTCACTCCAACGTTATGAAAGGGTTGGACTCTAGTAAATTCAATACTCATCCTCTGAGGATTTCTCGTACTAACTGATCATGTGACCTGAAACATTCTATCAATTAATAAACTGGTGTAAAACATAAGATTTAATGTGCCACATATATGGCGATTCACGTGATCATTCATAGATCACATTAAGGACTTCTGGAATAACTTATGAAGAACATATCATATGTCTTCGAAATCAAGAGAGACTCAAAGGAAATGGTTGTAAATAAACATAAGTCTTTTCAAACATAATGGTTAAAAATGGTATAAAAAGTGGAATAAATAGGATAAATTCATTCTCATTGGCCCTCATTCACTCTATTAGTGTCATACAATGTCACTAGATATCACCAAGATAGGTCACCCGGATCTCGCAAAACTCCTCCCTCACAATATCTATGACATGATAAATACTGTAGTCATATAATAACAATACACATGCCCCCCCCATGGATACCACTATGGTATCACCAAACCCTCTAGGTATATCATTAGATACTTGAGTAATCCTTCAGATATACCACATAATTCACTTAATGTAATTCAATCATATCAATAATGTCTCATGGATGCATCTAGCCCTGACAACCATGTTCTCGTGACACCCTATAGGAATGTTAGTCAATACTCACAATTCCCTTCAGACATGTCATACAAGAAATGTGATTTCCTGGGGTTGGAACCTTCATAATCTTGCGATTTACATTTTTACATGTCATATAGGTCAAGCGACACCCTCTAGACAATCTGGCTAGGTCAAAAGGCCATCACAGGACTTGATAAAATTTTATGTCTTCAGTGTGTAAGAATCAATCAGTAAGGGAAACTTCTTTGTGTAAGACCAAATATAATGGTAATTATGATTACTCTGATTCCTAAAATATTAAAGATACATAGGCCACCACTTCATGGTTAGAGAACTATATTGGTCATCTAGGTTGATCACAATATCCAAGCCCTTATCCAAAGAAATGGCATTGATCACTTGATAACCTTTTATTATCATAATAAGAATAGATCACGTGTTATTAAAGAGGTTCACTAATCATGGAATGTTTATTATGTGTCATAGGTGTATAAGGGAAGTCTCACTAACTAGCCTAGGTTGACACTGATTCATTCACTCGAGCTAGTCCGCAGGAAGGTCTAATGTGAATTCCCAATCCCCACGGGCTGGTAACTAGTGTCAGCCATCAATGTATACATGAGGGAACGATTTAATCCTAATAGATAAAACCAAGACCACATAAATAAATATAAAAAACAAATAATACATTAAAATGAAAACTAAATCATAACCTAACAATTAATTGATCCAGAAACAAAGTACTATTAAAAAGAAAAAAACCGGAAACAAGCCCCGACTACAACGACCTTTGTGTGACACCTAGGTCACCTCCAACAACAATCCCAAAGCTGCTCCCACATGGGAAACCATATCGGAAAATCTTGAATAATAGCTAAACCTACAACTTAAATGGTAAAGGATAGGTGTGAACACAAAAATACTCAGGAGGGATTCCAAAAGTGCACCACTGAATCCAATTGTTTCCTTACCCAAATTTGTTCGGTGAAACATGTTTGTAAATATAATTATAAAAAACAAGATTTCCCATTTAAACAAAATAACACCACATTCACACTCTGAGAACCAAATCACGCCATATATTATTTCAAAAAAATTTATCATTTTATAAACAAAACCTAACAAAAAATAACAAGGTTGTTCCAAATGGAGACATGTAAACAATATAAGCTGAAAATAAATTATTGTAGAAAAAAAATAAACATGCAGTATGAGCTGTAACAGTGGGAGATCATGAACATCCCTAGATAACCCTGGATACACTGGGATCAGAATCACCTTACAATTTAAGGTGAAGACCCATAGTCTATAACTCACTGATCACCCATGCGACAAAATCATGGACAAATTCCTCCCATCCACTCTATCTATCAAGGGTCACCAACTGGTCTAATCAGAGTTGGTGAGTAATTGTCACTCAATAATATATAAGATGCACAGGAACCCAAGGTGGTTATTGAAATTTTGTGTATGTAGGAGGCCCTCACACTCATGACTCATCTCACTGCACCTTCCTACCCCAAACACAGACAATAATATACAATAACCCCTAATGGATATCCCTCCTATAAAAGTGAACCATATTTATATACATACTTATATCATAAAACTAGGTTCCAACTAGCCAATATACCTTATAATCAATCAAATAATTCAAAAAAAAATTTAGGCTGCCAACCGGGCACACTCATTTTTCAAGATACAATCATTTTGAAAATCACATACAAACATCACCTTTTAATTGAATGTTTTAAATGGGCCTTTAAGTCGACATGTCCAAAAACACTATCAATCTTTTAAGTAGACACCACTTTTACATTTTCAGGACAGATAGACCAACCTTGAGGAACACCTTTAAAAACCGAGCTATTTAATATTCATGAACCAACACTTATAAAACTCATCTAAAACATTCATTCAAAATCCAACAAGAAAAAAATCTTTTTGTGGAATCTAAACCCATTAAAACAATTATTTTAAGAAAAATTCATTTCCAAGCACCATCTTCACTTGAGTGCACATTCATGTGTGAACCTCATATGCCCATGGGTGTTCCAACAACCAATGGCATGCCATGGATAAGAAAAGGATATTTGAAACGTTTTATAAAAATCAACATGTCTTTTAAATCAAATCCAACCACCCACACGTTATTTTAAAGCACAACACGTTACTTCAAAACCACAAAACCATTGACTTAAAATCATAAAACCTTTCTATATCAATTTAACACCTTTATCATGCTATAACAACATCAAATCATACACATCTAAAATCCTCTTTTGAAATCAAATGCACACCAAGAAATCATTTTAATTCCTTTCCTCAAAAATCACCACTTCCCCACATTATTTTAAAGGAACATCTATTAAAAACATAAAATCCATTAAACCCTTACATAAATATTTAAAAAAACAACCAATACATGTTAATTAAAAAATAATATAATTGCAATAGATTAATGGTGATACATTTTATGATGGCCCAATTCATCCTTAATTAAATAAATGCAATTTAAACAAGTTTCTTAGATATCATAAAACTAGTCAATTTACAATAAAACTCATTTAAAATGTATTTTAAAAAAATAAAATCAATTTCAAAATTATACAATAATGAGAGAAACGGTGATATAGAGGTACAAATAAACTTGATAAATTTATTTAAAATGACAAGCATAAAAGGAAAGCATTAGGAATGAAAAATGTGGAAACGCCTATCGAAATTTCATGTGATTGGAATAAAACTTCAACAAGAGGAAGAACGATGCCCCTTGGACTAATAGAACACCCTAAATCTAAAGGAAACCTGAGATACACATTAAACATATCATTTAGGGTTTAGGAAACAAGATACCCCATACGAAAACCCTAAAAAAATGAGTGAGGAGAGGAGAAAATGGGGAAGACAACTCACTGAAAGGAATCACTGAACGGAGGAGCGGCTTCCAGAAGGAGCGCTAGATGGTAGGGGTTGTGTGAGGGGGTAAGGGGAAGATAGGTTTGAGTGTAAAGTAATAAGGGGGAATAGGGGTGAGTGCGTGAGGGATAAAATTATATTAATGGGAGATGAGCGTGAGGGAGTATAGGGAGAGGGGGTGAGCGTGATTGGTAAAAAGAAAAGAAATAAGTGGGAAAGAGGGAGGTGTGTGGAGATATTTTTGAGTGAATAAAACAAAAAACAATAAAAAGGGGTAATATTGAGAGGGGGAGGCCTGATAGATAACAAAAAAGTTATTAAATCCACTTAAAAATTAATAACAATAATAAATAAATAAAAATAATAAAATATTAACAAAAATAATGATCATGATCATAATAATAATTATAATTACCATAATTATAATAATAATTTTATTCATTTTCTTTTAAATAATAAGAAAACAAATAACAACTAAATAATAATTATATTTATAATCATTTTAATTATAATATGATTATTAACAATTTTAATTAAAAATTAAATTTTTATCTAAACAATAATTTTATTATTAGTATATCTTACACATTTACATTATTTTATTCTCAAAATGTTTTTTAGTTTTACGTAATGGGTAATTGAATAAGAATTCGAGCCAACCAAACAATTACCTCCAACTTTGTGGTGCCCATGCATCGGTCCGAAACCCAAAAAAACATCAAATATCCAAAAAATTAAACATTCAGTAAACCTGCATCATGATGAGAATATCTGAAGATAATAAATAATAAAATAAAATAATTCCACATCTCAGGGTGTGGAAATTTTCTCCACCATAAAACATTCTAACCCTGGAATGTCTCTTATATAAAATACAATGAAAACACTAGTCAATGTTCGACCAACCATATTGGGAAAAAATATGAGCCTCAAGTTGACAAATAACTCTACCAGTTACACATGACCGACTCAAAGAGAATACATAGAAAAAAGGGATAACATGGCATGGTTCTCCGCACCACAAGAATTCCCCTAATGAAAAATTAGAATATATACACACCACCATCTGGGAAAACATGCAAATACCAAAATGAACATACCGGTTTCTCCACATGAGTTGAACAAGACCATTGGTACTTATATAGAAAACCACTACAGGGCCATCCGACATACCTAGGCACTGGAGTAAGGAACTCCCTATAACAACAGCATCAGAACCAAGAGTTCCCCACACCGATCTAATACTCCTTAACACATCACATCTCCAAACTATCAGTAATGAATCTAATACCAACCCAAACAAGGGCCAAAAACCCTTTTAGAAAAATCTAATGATTCTAGAGGTCGCATTCATAAGAATGGAACTACTAATATCACGAAAGGATAAGTTCATTGCAATATCACCAAAATAGATGAACATACAATAGCAGGAACAAACGAACAAGGAAACCATGCACTTCTCTATTCCAACGAAAAAGATAAAGTACCAAGAAATGGAATCACAAGCCTCTAACACACTGATTGTGCACAAGATTCACCCATAGGCCTAAGGATGGGGCTTTCATGGATAAAGCATCTTATTCCTTGTAGTCAGAGACTAGAATCCCCCAATCATAACTCCTTCCTCGAATGACGCTTCCCATTTTACTTCCTCTGGTGACCCAAACAGCCACAAAAATGACTGGACATTGTATGGATGCATCCTGATGGCTTAAAATAACCAAAATTTCCATACCAATGGCACTCCCGAACACATCCAGGTGAATTAGTTTCCAGGATCAATGAAGATAACCTCTTAGGGTAGGTTCCTCCTACACTCACTCCTTTACAGATAGGGAACCTTAACAACAAACAATTATCACCATCTACTTCCATGACACCACAACCTCCAGTAGTCCCAAACTGTACCATTAAAAAAACCCAAAAAAAGGCATGAACCTTAACAGGCTAGGTATTTCCCAAAAACCCAAATACAAACACTCTACTTTCTCCAAGTAATTCCACCACCACTAACAGACCTCCAATAACTCAAAGGGCAATGACACTTAGATGAACCGAAACATGGGCATGACTCATCGGCAAAACTAGGGACCATTCAGGGTATAATACTCTAAAAAACACAAGAAACGAAAAACCAAAACATGCTTAATGCCAAAAAACTATAAAAAAGAACACCCCAAGCCTAGAAAACGGTCCGAGAATCCAATAAAATAGAAAAAAACAAAACCTTATTTTCCAAAATGAACATTTTAAAATAATATATCAAAACTACCTTATCCCAAGGTCATTTTTCAAATACAAAAACCACTTTTCACAAGCCAAAAAAATCCACTCCCAAAGGAAAAACCAATTTAAAAAACAATTATATTTAATAGCGCAACCATTTAATACTTTGGATCATCACAAATTTGTCCTCCCATTTCAATCCACATCACCCATAAACAATTTCCCCCACACACTTACCATACACACACACACATATGATCTTCCATAAAAAGTACCAAGGGCAACATCCATTTCACATCGAAACCCAAGAATTTACTAAAACACTTAGAATTTCAATAACTCCCTTTAACAATATAAAATTATTTTAGAGAAAACATTTTCATTTAAAAAAACTCACATCCTTTTCCAAAAGCACCCTTTCACCATCTGGAACCAAGTGGAGTACAACATACAGTGAACCACCGACATGAAGATCTAGTAGTTTCACTTAACTCGACAACATAGTAGTGAGTCATTCCCCATGTAAGCGTCAACAAAAAGAAGGAACATAAACTGTTCACTTAGGCACCAAATGGGTCACTACTCTTTATGAGATCACGATGTGATACTGTCTTGCCTCCATTTTCATCCCTCAATCCAAAACAATGTCACAATAGTCAAATCCTGGACTACCACTGGAAAAGGATCGTAGAGGGAAATGGTTCATGATACCCTCCCACTCCGACCTCTCGATTCCAGAAAGTCCTAATCTTCATCTACCAAGCATCCCAAATAAAAAGGTCCTCCTCTGATAACATTTGTTTCATGAACCAACATGGGTCGACCATGAACCAATCACCCAAACCGGTCCGCATCAAGGCCCGAAGGGCATTACCGATCCCCACGGGTGGGCAACTAGTTTCGTGAATCAATGAATACATGAGGGATATATTTAAGCCCATGAGATATGACCAGGACCAGATAAATAAATACAAAAAACATATCATGCAACTAAATAATAAATAAATCTTAAATAAATAAAGAGCTGATCCAGATACAAAGTACCACTAAAAGACAAAACTAAAAACAAGACCTAGTTACAATGATCTACATGTGACCCCTTGGTCACCTCCAACCACATGCCAAATAATGCTTCCACATAAGAATCCACTATAGAAAAGCCTAAACAACAGCTGAACCTGCAACTAGAATGGTAAAGGGTAGTCATGGGCACAAAAATGCTCAGTAGGGATGCCAAGAGTAAACCACTGAATCTAATTGTTTCCATACCAAAGGATGTCTAATGATGCATGTTGGGAAATACAATTATAAAAATAATGGTTTTATAGTTTAAACAAAATAACACATATTTCACACTATGAGAACCAACTCATGCCATATATTATTCTAAAGACATTTTACCATCGTATAAAAAAACCAAACAAATATTAATAGGGATCTGAAAAAGGGAGACAGGTAAAAAATACAAGATGAAAATAAATCAGTGTGGCAGAAATATAAACTAGAAATACAGGATATAACCATGGGTGATCCTGAACATCCCTAGTCAACCCATAAACAAACTCAGTTCAGACCCACCTATCAGCGTATGGCGAAGCCCCATAGTCTATAAACCACTGATCTCCCCCGCGAAAAAAAATCAATGGAAAATCTCACATGGCCTCTTTATATATCATGGGGAACCAACCCGTATAATCAGGTCTGGTGAGTAACCATCACTCTATAATCTATAAGATTCCTAGGAACCCATAATGGTTATAGTAATATAGTTTTTGTAGGAGTCTCTCACATGTGTGAATCATCTCACCGCACTTTCTTACTCCACACAAGGACACCAATATATGGTAACCCCTAAGTTCTATCCCTCATATAATGGTGCCCCATATTTATATACATACTCATATCATAGAACAAGGTTCCAACTAGACCGTTATACATTTTAATCAATTAAATATTTCATAAAACATTTCAGTTTTCCAACCGTGCACACTCACTTTTCAAGATACAATCATTTCTTAAATCCCATAAAAACGTCACCTTTGAATTGAATGTTCCTAATGTTCCTTTAAGTAGACATGTCCACAAACACTATCAAACTATTATGAAAACTCCACCTTCACATTTTCATTCCAAATAGATCAACCTTTATGAACACATTTAAAAATATTTCTTTTAAAAATACAAGAAGAAACATTTTATAAGACACATCTAAAACATTCTTTCAATGTCACACAAGAAACCCAACTTTGTTTGGAAACTAACCCCATAAAAACAAAGGTTTTAATAAAACATCATTTCCAAACACCATATTCACATGAGGGCACATCCATGTGTGCACCTCATGCACACATTGGTGTACCGACACCGAATGATATACCAAGGATCAAGAAACGGAGTTTTGAAACTATTTATAAATTTTTCCATTTTCTTTCAATCAAATCCTATGAGACACAAATTATTTATAAAGCAAAAAACATAACATCAAAACCACTAAACCATTTCCTTAAAATCATAAAACCATTCCAATGAAATTTAACACATTTATCATGTTATACCAACATAAATCCAAACACACCTGATATCTTCTTTTGAAATTAAATTCACACCAAGAAAATATTTTTACACCTTTCCCCTAAAATCACAACATCCCTGCACTATTTTGAAGGAACGCAAACTAAAAACATTGAATCCATTAAACCATTAAAAGGGATTAAACAAAATAACCAACCCATGATCATTAATAGTCAATGTAACTTCAATATAGTAATGGTGATACATTTCATTATAGTCTAATTCTTCCTTAATTAAGCCAAGGAAATATAAACAGGTTTCCTAGATATCCTCAAACTAGTCAATTTAAACTAAAACAGATTTAAAATTTCTTTTATAGAAATCAAATAAATTTCAAAATACTTAAATAATTTAAAAAAGGGTGTTATATAGGTGTGAGTCAATAAGATATTTTTTTTAAAATTACATGCATCAAAGGAACACATTAGGAATGAAAAACAATGAAACACCTACCAAATCGTTGTGTGAATGGAATGAAACCTCAATGGGAGGAAGAACGATGCCCCATGGTCTAATCACACACCCTAAATCCTAAGTAATCCCAAGATATACATTAACCCTAACATTTTGGGTTTGGGTAATAGGAAACCCAAAATAAAAACCCTAAAACCGATTGAGGTGAAGAGAAACTATGGAAGAGAACTCACCAAAAGGAATCACCTGAGAAGGGGAGAGACTATAGAAAGGAGTGTTGGATTGGAGGGGGAGTGTGTGGGGTGGGTATTGGGAAGATATGTGTGATTGTGAAGGAATAATGAGGAAGAGGGGTGATTGTCTGAGGGATAAAATAAAAAATCGAGATGAAAATGATGGAGTGTAGGGAGTGGGGGTGAGCGTGATTGGTAAAAATATAGGGAATAAGTGGACAGAGAGGGAGTTGCATTGAGATATTTTTTAGGGAATTAGAAAAAAAAAGGAGTAATATTGAAATATGTGTGGGAGAGTAATAATGGATAAAACAGTGATTAAAACCCTTTAAAAATTAATAACAATAGAAAATAAATAAATAATAATAATAATAATAATGAAAATAATAAAAAGGATAATAATAATAATAATAATAATAATAACCCTAATAATGATAATAGTGTTATTCATTTTCTATTATATAATAACAAAATTAATAACAACCTAATAATAATTATAATTATAACCAATTTAATGCTAATAAGATCATTAATTATTTTTATTAAAATAAAAATTTTATATAAAAAATAATTTTATTATTATGTCATAATAATTTACATAATTTCATTCTCATAATGTTTTATTATTTTAAGTGATGGGTAACCGTGGGGGCATCCTTGTTGACTACACAGTTACAACCAACCCTGCAGTGCCTGTGCATCAATCTGAAACCAACTAAAAACATAAAATATCAAAATATTCCAACATGAATTCAACCCAAACCTTAACGAGACTAACTGAAGTGAATAAATAATAAAATAAATTAATTTGAAAGGTAGGGTTGTGTCAAGATGCTTCAATGTATAGACTTAAATATAAAATAATCAAACAGAACTATGACTCCCTCCAAAACTAGGATATGTAGGGTGCCTCTCCATGGGTCGATATCTATACCAAACATTTTATGGAATATCCTTGAAAACAAGTCTCATATACATACTCCCTGAGACTAATCATATCTTACACCATGTTTCTCACATTTATCATTGCTCACGTGGGATTTGTGGGATGCAATGAACATTTCATTGGAAAATATGAATCTATGCTCGCTAGGATAATCCCAGTATGTATGCCCCGATGAGGGGTAAAATATGAACACAACTCATATAAGGTTATATACCATTGGTCCAATCCCAAGGGTGTTCTTGTACGACGATGACTATGTTTCCAGCCACTACTAGGATATGTAGGATGTCTCCTTGAGACTCGAGCTCAAACATATGTTGTCTCTATGCACACACATATTTCATCTTACTATGATGCTAAACTGCATGGAATTGATGAATTATGGGGGTTTTTATTCTATTAATTACTAGTATATGTAGGATTCCTCATAATGGATCAATCCCCTCCTCAGAATATTAATTGTACCCTAATACGATAGCGCTCCCCAAATCACTTCGTTATATGGAATTAGCGTATAAGAAGCCACCAATTATTGGAAAATTCTGGGGAACCATGGATATATATAAGCAAATTCACTAAATATATCCAATATTTTTTACATACCAGTGAGTAAACCCATAATAATTTTCTTAGAGTAACCGGTCCCATATAGGTTTTTTGAAGAGAGACACAATCATATCATAAATATATAAGATAGTCCTAAATTAGAAAACAATTCCCCACCAAGAGTGTGTGATGAGCCCGAACACCCATCCAATAGACTAATTAGAGTCCCTAATAATTGATGGAGCTAAAAATCCATTCATCTGCCAACCTCTGAATACTTGTCTTTATCCAGCTACAAAAGGGGGAACCATTGGGAGTTTCTAGGAAAAGATTAAATGGTATCCCAAAAAGTGAGAACCAATATACACCATTATAAAAATGTAATGAAATATGGTGTAATATTTATTTTATAATTTTTTTGAATAAAAAAAATTAGATTTCAGAGCTAAGAAAGTGAGATCTATTAAGATTGAGGAAGGAATTATTTATCATCTTAGTATAGTTGAATAGATTGACCTATATATAGGTGCATTATTTTTCTCAATAAAGTTATATTTTTGTGAAAATGTTATTAGTGTTTATGTATTGATATGGTTGACCACATAGAGGGGGATTTATGGGTTAAATGGAATGTATGGGTGTAATAAAATCTTACCCTATGGTTGAATAAAGTTTGTTAGTCAATTTGATATGAACCTAGAGGGATATTTTTGGAGTTAGTTAGTCCATGATGACATAGTAGAATAGTATTTAGCTATGGGTAATGAGTCCCATTTCTCAAGGTGTTCCATCTATATAGATGGATAATCCATATATAAAATCCCTCATGCGGTGACCCACACATACTCAAAAAACCTTCTACCTTTATTATATAATTTTTTACTGTTAGTGTTAATTTTCTAATGATTTATTAAATTGTGCAATATCACAATAGAATTAATTTATGTGAAAATAATTCACATTGATTCTCTATATGATTTAAGGGATAGTGGAGGATGATTTCCCACTGTTCATGAGTGTATTCTACGAGAGTATATTTTTATGGATCAAAGGCTTCTCTAAAATCGATTTTGAACACCCATTAGAATGGAATGGGTAGTGTTAGAGATAATATAGATAGTTTTATGTAATGTTAGGTTTGTAAAATAATAATTATATATTATCCTTTATTATTTCTTCAACCATGTGAAGAAACTCATTACTAAATAATAATAATAATATTTCTTATGTGGTCTGAAAATATTATATTTATTAAATAATAATCAATTAATAAATTGATTGAAAATTTATTTAAATAATTTTAAATATACAATATTTCTCCCTAAATGTTTATATATGCTTCCCTATTTGTATGTAATTTTACCGAACCTTATAAAATGTCTATTAATTTATAAAATAAATATTTTTTCATTATTCACCCATAAATATATAATATATTATATTCATAAATTTTGTGGTTAATTATTTATATATTTTTTCATAACTATATAAATAAATATTTTACCTTGGAGATGAACCATTAAAATTAAAAATTAAACATAATTCCATAATTAATAATTACCCTATGAAATGAATATTTACATAGCATTAAAATTACTTATTTTTTCTCAAGTAACTAGTTATTAAATTTATGTGATAAATATAAACATGATAAATTATTAAACCATGAATGAGAATAATGTTTATTCTGTACGTGAAATTAATAGATAATTCAAATAGGTTTCTAAATAATCTTAGTGTGTGCCCCTGTATACTTGATTATGAGTGTCATTATGTAGAATTGTATAAACTCCAAGATCAGTGTCTACAAAAACTCAAAGACACCCATAAATGAAAATTTTTAATATGAAAACAACAATAACCACATATGATTACATATTGTGTAATATAACCCCTTTATAAAAGCATTTGGAATCAATAAGGTTGTATTCCCATGACATCAACCTCTGTTCTCGGTGACCCTTTCTTTGAATTTCATTAAATGGAATCACTAATACAATACCATGTCTATGGAATTAACAATTTCATTTACCATCCATCAGATGGAAATAAATATCAACATACTCTATATTGGTGTGGGGGAAACTTTTTATTGAATTATTCTTTAGTTCCATATTATCCATGATGCACCCAATATATACTGCCATTATTAGAACAGATATCATTGTGGATATTTAATACATTAAAATTGTGTTGAAAATAATATGTATTAATAAAAATATTGATGTATAAAAATAATTTCATAGTTATAGTTATATTAATTTCAATGAAATATATAAATGTGTTTTTCGTAATATTAGGGAATGATCTCATTATCTCGTGCATTGATGATTACTATGGGATTACTCTATGACATTATTACTCAAAGTCATATGTATTTCGACTAGTAATTTCATATATAATTTTCATCCCATTAAATGATATCAATTACTTATTTAACACGTATTTAAGAACATTCTCCTTATCCTTATAGGTTTCTATCATTACATGGAATTAGAATCAAATTTCAGTGAAATAAGTATTCTATGAAAATAATCACATAAAATTCATATCGAATAATGATGATAATGTGATATGTAATTAATTAATATCAAATAATATGAATAATTTAGTAATCTTATGTAAAAATTAGTTCATTTGATGGAACCAGCACCCATTAACATGATCCCTATCTAGAGAAAATAGCTAACACATAACTGGTTAATATCATATGATTAACATGATAAGGATGATATTTTCATACCAATATTGATCCCATTAAAATAAATATGATTTATCTCTTTACTCTAACTCAATATCTCTAAGAAAACCGCTTAATATATGTTATCAATGAGTATATTTATCTTTTTAAACATTTATATGTTTCTTTTTGTACAACACAACAGTAAAAAATCATTATTATATGATTTATCTTTACTATGATTTTACAACATCCTAAATCTAGAAAAAATTATTTTGAAGAATATATGTTAAGTTGAATCAGAAAAAAATAATTTTGTAATTCAAATGTAGATATGGAAACTACACACGACATGAAGCTTTATCCTTATATAATAATTTTGCAATATTTAAATACTAGACTAAACAATTCTAATGAACAACTAATTTTATATCCTCTAAAAATGTATTATAATTTTAACAATTACCAATAAGTTAACTTATTTTCTCTTACCAAAGAACAAAGGATAATTATAACTGTAATCCTATGTTTTCATTCTATTCTGGATTAATATGTATGTTCTATTATTTAATCATAATCAATATCGAATTTGGTGAACTTATCATGGTATTTGAGATAATTTTTTACAATCTCCAATACATATGTTGTAAAGAAATCAAAATACTTAAATGTGACACTATAATCAATTATGGTCTATGGTTTCATATAGTATTTTCATTACCAAATCAAATAGGGATAATGGCATGGTTTAAGAAACCCCTTGATATATACTCGTATATTTTTTCATTATAACATTGGATACATATTATTTTTTCTTTGAAGAAATTATTTGTTCATACATAACCATATGATTAATGAATCTTTTTTCATATGATTTCAAACATATATGTCAATGAAAAATATAGTTCTCCCACAAACCTATTGTAGTCACCTGGAAACACTTATTTTCAAAAAATAAACTATGATAATTTTTACTTATTTCGATCCATAATTGAATCCCTTGAAAACTTCCACCCATATTGGATTTCTATACAGTTATAACTCTTTCTGGTCACATCATATACAATATATTCAATTAAATTACATCTAAAGGAGTTTTCCATGACATATGATGCCTATTATTATGATCATAGAAGTTGTGAAAATTAAAATTCAAATAAATTTAACAATGATGATTTGATTTCACCAGTACAGTTTTATTGGTACCATCCTTTTACTATCCTTGTATGGTTTATATTTAATACCCACCAAAAAATTTATATCATCCACCATAATTTAATTTTTCTCCATGGAATCTGATTTAAATTAATAATAATATTTCAATTATATATTATTACATTTTACTTCTCACAATATGATATATTATTCTAAAAGAATAAATTATCACCAACCACATTGAATATAAATCCACTACTATTAATTTGACTATCATATGTAGTATATGTTTCAAGATATATTCTTCCCTCTTTTCCTTATAGTATTTATTGATATTATGCCTACATGTGTGTATGGATTCATGATTCAACTGAAGTATTCTTTCTCCCAATATCTCAAAAGATATGAAATCCCCTAATTGAAATATAAATGGTATGATTAATAGATTTTATATCATGGGGATATAAATATCCATTGCCAATATAGGATAATTAATTGAATAAAAAAAATTTTATGAAAAACATTTTATTTATTTAGTATCATTATAAATGGATCACATAAAAATATCTAAGGCTTTGACATAATTGAATTTCATGATATTGAAACTTATAAGATATAAATTAGAAATTTTATTTGGAATATGATTAGTTGTTACACTTATATTTTCAAATCATATCTGGAATGTAATCATGAATTCATATTTACATATTTATGAATTATCATCAATCACTCCATATACCAATAATGTGAATAAAGAATTTTGATTTGATGATGATAATTACTATATATTAAATGATTAAAGTAATATTAGTTAAGATGTACTTCAACATTCTACCCCATTAGATCCAACATCATTTTTGAATTATATTAATTACCATATTTATTATTCTAAAAACATTTGTGAAATTAATCTCATTGTTTATATAAACTTTCCTCTAACATAAACATTGAATAATTCACTCTATGTATATGGACTAACTATATGATCTTTTTTCCAATAAATTATCTCTAAAAATTTCATATTCTAATGAAAAATATAGGAATATACATAATAGTTTTAGAAAAAAGAATCTAAACATCAAAAAAAATTATACATAACAAATTTTATTATTTTCATTTAAAATAATTATACATATAGAACTCAGTATGTGTCTTATGATTCTATTGATTATATATTTTTTATAAAAAATATTTATAATTATTTATTTATTGATCAACTATGTAATGTTATCCATACCAACATTTATATTTAAATAAAATATTCCACATTAGGATGAGTAGAACACCAAGATAAATATATTATTAATATAAATAATTGATTAATTAAAATCAATAGATTAGAAAATTAGATAAAATGTATTTATTACTTGTTAACATATGAATAATACTTTACAAACCACTACTATAAAAAACCATACATATGATTTTTTTACACTACTAAAAAGAATCACCTTTATCATCCATTGGTATGTCAAATTATTCTTACTATAATGTCTATATACACTTCTCATTATTGATAAAGGAATCAATATATCTTATCCAATGGGATAAAACAGTTGAAATATATATTAATTATATTAAAATTTGAAATTATTAAATATACATGAAGTGTTACTGATACATTTTTATTATTATATTTTACTATAAATGAGTATTATTATAGTTTTCTTTCAAATGATATTTCTATCCACAAAAGATGAAAACATACTCATCTTCCCCAAGATACATCTAAAACATTCTTTCATATAATTTTTTTTAAAGTGCCAATTTTCTAAGAAATAGTCATGGTATTTCCAACCTCATTATTAATTTTCATTCAAAATAATTGTTTTAGGACTGAATTCCCATAAGATCCTATATTTATAATAAAACATTCCTAAACATTTCTAAGTGATTCAATCGTACTCTACATCTCATAAATCATTATAAATGATGATAAACTATAAGATAATGATTATAATATGAGTAAAATGGATAATTAATTATCTATATCAATCAATACTTTTCCAATTGATCAATGTACATTCATATACTGATTGTAAAATCAATAACAATTTTGTGTCATCCGTTTTACATTTTAATACTATAGTGACAAACTCATTTATCATATACAACATCTTCATCATTCTTAATAGATATCATATGTGATATCATGATATAGTAGGTACTATAGTTGTGTTTTGTTTTCTGTTCTTTCAACATAAATAATATCTTAATGCAACAGACAATTGATGCCCCCCTGTACCACTCGTAGACATATTTCATTCTTTTTCTTGATCTGTGAGGTTGTTAAAAATGCATTGGAAATAACACTACATAATATTATTTTTCATATTGTATAAAATTATGTAAAATAACTACACCAAACATGGAATTGTATTTTTATTTTGATAAGGTTTATGTCTTGTAAAATCATAGGTTTATAATTATTACCCTTTCAATTTACCAATATTAATAAAATGAAGAATTAATATTTTAGTTTTATTACCAATTATGTGGTTTAATAAATTAAATTTTTAGTATCCCTCAATTTTATCAAATTCATATAGCACTCGCAATTTTGTTTTAAATATCCTTCTACACGATATTCTGGGGGAAATGATCATCTTTCAAATTTAATAACCTAGATAATGGTTTTTCTAGAAATTCAATGGTATTTTGGAAGGTGTAACATTCCATCAACATTAACTCACATCTCACTGATCTATTTAGTTGGAACAATAATCCTAATATACAAAATATATATTTATTTATAAATATTTATTTATTTAATTATGTAGAACAAGGATGATCAACCCTTAATAAAACATAGGCTACCATGGCTCCAAAATCATGATAAAATTAACATATTATTGGATTCAACTCAACATAGCTTGTCTAAGAACATTGAACTATGGTTTGATTGTAAACTATGTATTTGAATAATATAGTTACTTAGTAAATAATGATCTGTGGATTTTAATATTTATGTTTGAATTGGTCATTTTATTTTATTAAATAATTTTTAATATTATGTGGATTTAAATTATGTGTTTAACGATCCCTTTATAAAATTATGCATTAAAAATTCAATTATATATTTATTATATGATTTTAATGGCACGATCCACATCTCCCAAACTTTGTCCCTCATGGATTGAAAATGTTATAAGTGAGATGGTGACTACCTTATTCCCTCCTCTAGAAGTCATTGTGTTGGTGACAAGAAATCGGAGTATAATAAACATACACATGGGATTCATTAACATATAAGGGAACATAAATGGGAGTGATATATTAAGTATACACAAATATAAACCTAAACATGCATATTTTTAAGGAAATACCAACAACCATCAAAAAATTGTAAACTATATAATGAAAATGGAGAGGAAAAATTAATATGAAAAACATAATGTTGACAGCGAGCATGATGAGCAGAAACCTATTGTGAAACCACATTCCAATATTATCTATCCCGATCACTAACATTATCGTAATGACATAAAAATTGTTTACATATAAGTAGGTAAATAATAATAGTGTACTCAATAGTGTCATATTTAGATCCCCCATTCATTAGATATACAAATCATGTTAAAGCATAGTGAACTATAGTGAAACGAGCTCATCACCTAAACAAGTTTACTATGTTCCCAGAATCAGCATGGAATAATATCACCAACTATATCATACCAAAGATGATATAATATGATAATGATATAGGTACCATAATGCCACTTCCCCACTAGATTTATTATCTAGGACAACATCACATGTCCTAAACCATCTCTATCTCAGAGATGTCTATCTCGAAGACACCTGGGAAACACATTACAACATGCACCTTCTACATCACATAATAAAATCATCCCATATCACATCTCCAGATATAATATCCATAAATTTTTTTATATCCACCATCTCTTATATGGTGTATATCATACATGAGGTATTATACCTCAATGCATCACATACAATAAAAATAGAATGTCCATCATGATAAGAAATTCAATACACATCGTACCTTTATTAATCATTTGGATACTATATACAAATATACATGTTTGTGAATTAACATAGGATTTATGTTCAATTAAATTTTGAAATATAAAAACATGTTATTCCATAGAATAAAAATAAATTCTAAAAAAATTAGATAGCACAGTACCCAATAAATAAAGAGCAAAATAGTTATCTCTATAGAAAGGAACAAAAAGTTATTTCTACTACGTAAAATTATTAATTTGGATATATAATTATTAGTTAAATTATATTTACATATAATGGGTTCATCCATAATTAATTTATGATTTAACTTAAATAAATTGGATATTCAATGAATCCAACACCTCAACGAATGAAATTCCATGTGACATGCTGCACCGAAAACTGGAGGCATACACAAGATGGGATCACCCCTACCAAATGGGTGCCACCTCTATACAGGTTATATGAGTCCAAGGGGAGGATTATAGAATGTGTTGTCTTGATAGAAATTGACATGGAATTAACTAACAGAGGTGGGAACGTTGCTATACAATATTTCATTTGTCTTGCCTTGGAATGTAATAACATTTTCAACAAAACTAACAGAGGAGGAAACGTTGCTATAAAGCTAGAAATTAGGAAAGATTTTTATACTATTGACTGGGGATTAATTTTTAATGTTCTTCATAATTTTGTCTTCAATAAGGATTTCATCAAGAAAATCAATACTTTATTTCACTCCACCCACATCTTCATTCTGCTAAATGGTTCTCCCAAAGGCTATATTAAGTGATCCAAAGGTGTTAGACATGGGTATCCTCTCTCTTCCATTCTATTTTCTATTGCTGAAGACTACCTCAGCAGATTGATTCTACAACTTCTGGATCAAAACAAAATTAGACCTATTCAATCCCCTAGGAACTTGAATGTGCCCACTCATCTTCTTTATACTGATGATATCATCCTATTTCTTCATGGTGACGAATGAAATATGAAAGTGCTCCAAACTATGCTTTCTCATTATGAAGATTTCTTGGGGAAAGATATTTGTTGGAATAAGTCATATATTTTTTTAGGAAAAGCTACCCTTCAAGAAGAAAAACTCTAATTATCAATAGCCTTGGTATTAAAGAGGGTGGTCTCCCATTCACCTATCTTGGGGTTCTAATATTATTGGGAAGACCCAAATCTAGTTACTTTTCCTACATTTTTGATCAAATCACACATCAACTCTCTAAATGGAAAGGTAAATCTTTGTCCATGGCTGGTAGAATATTCCTGGTTAAATCTACCATCGTCTCTAAAATGGTTTACTCATTCATTATTTACAAATGGCCTAACAGTTGCATTAAATAACTTAATACATTCATTACAAATTGTTTCTGGACCGGTAATATTCTTTAAAGAAGGCTTGTAACGGTTCCATGGATGAAATATTGTAAACCTTTAGAGAAAGGTGGTATTGGAATTAAAAATTGTGAAATGTTTAATGATGCTTTGCAAGCCATGCTTGTCTGGAGAATTATTCATAATTCCAATAATTCTATTGATTTTCACAAGCAAAGATTTCTGAAAAAACATCAAAAAGGAAACATAAATTATTTTCAATCCTCTATCTAGCCCTCTATTAGAAATATTTATCATAATATCATGATCAATGATAGATGGTTAGTTAATGCCGAGTCTTCTTTGAAATTCTGGATTGATAATTGGATGAGTTCTTCCTTATCTTCTTTGTTTCGTCCCAACCATTCTCCTCAAAAAATAAATATTTCCATTAAAGATGTTATTCACTCGAAAAAACATGATATTCCTGATAACATTAACTTCATAATTGAAAATTAGCCCTTTTTGACTTCTGAAGACTTCCCTATCTAGGAACCAGCTCAAAATGGCATTATTGACTCTAAAATTTTTACAATAATATTTTTTTGAACTCCACTAATGGTTTTGGGTGGTTGAATGCTTTTAACAATCCTTGGATCAAACCTTCAAGACTCACTATTATATGGTGAATCTCACATAACATAATTCCTACTGAAGTGTGTCTCCAATACTTTGGTATTCATATTTTCTCAATGTTTCATTTATACAATCAATAGAGGGAAGACGTTAATATTATTTTTCTTTCATGTGCCAATGCCTTTGCTCTTTGGAATTACATCTCTGACATTTCTAATTGAAGACGGACTTTTACTGACTCTATCATTTCTCAAATTAAAAGATGTTTTCATCACGATGCCTCTCAGAAAATTTAGAACATGTTATCTACTACAGTTGCAGAATTGATGCATGTGGTCTGGAATGAAAGAAATAATTTTATTCACAACAAAGGCTCAATAACTATCAATGTAGGTAAAGCTATAATTCTAATTCCGGTGCAAGAAGCAGCTCCAATCTATAAATCTCACAGCAACAACTCTATTAATGACTTAGAGATTCTTCACAAACATCAGATTATTGGAATCTTCAAGCAACCAAAACGTACCCTTGAAGTTTTCTGGAAAGTCTCGCTCCCTGGATGGATTAATGTGAACGTTTATGGTGCCTCGAAAGGAAATCCATGCCACGTGTGTTTTTGAGCTATTTTTAGAGATTACCTAGATCAATTCCATGGATGATTTTATGGTACTTGTGGCATGACCTCCTCCCTTTAAGCAGAAATTCTTGCTTCAACACATGCTATCAATTTTTCTATTAAACAAGGATGAAGGAAGATTCGGATCGAGAGTGATTTGACCACAATCATCTAGGTTATCTATAATGGGTTCATTCATCTCACTTGGACTCTTACCACCCACTAGATGATATGTCTTGATAAGCTTCAGGATATTAACTACATTATCACACATGCGTATCCGGAGGCGAACATGATTGTAGATGTTCTTTCCAAAAAATGTATCAACCATGAATTAACATGGTATGATACCCTTCCTCCCGAATTTCATCATTTGTAGGACAAAGATTGTAAGAAAATCCCATATTTTAGACTCATGTAACTCCTTTCTTTAATATTCAATAAATTTTGCCTTTTTCTTTTGACTGAGGCACCACCTTCTTCAAAAAAAGATCATAAAAGATTTAATTCCATCTATTTTGGAACTCATTAATCACAACGTGTTAGGTTTTTTTACATCCTAAAACATCATATAAAATAAAGGAAATATTTATCGAAGATGAATAATACTTTTAAGGCCCTTTATTCATTCCACTAAACCACCACCATTTTCATTTTCACAAAACGAGTAAACAACTCCACATGATCCATCCACATAGCCGAATACCCCATGTATCCATAATCCTCATGTGAAAATTTTCTCATAACTAATCTATCTTATATATGATCACTCATATATCGATTCAATGTATCTAATTCATATTGTTTATCACTCATATATAATATCTCTCACATAGCTAATGTCTCATGCAGTTAATCATTCACATAGGCAATCCACATTGGAGATAGAGAAATATAGTTGATTCTCATAGATGATCTATCAACCTAGAAAATTCATGTTGTCGATATTTGACAATAGGAATCACTCATATAGCTGATCTACATAACTGATCCATCCACATAGATTATCCTTACATGTATCTAATCTCGCAAAATCAATGGCTCTACATAGTCGATCTCACGTAGCTGATCACTCTAGTAATCGATGGCACAATGTAACAAATTTGAATTACCATTAATTTGGAAATAACCAAAATAATATGTTTTATATTAATGAAATTAAAAAACATACTTGTTTTGAATTATCCCAAGATTAATATTTTAGTATCCAAACACCTCATGTCCCACTCAACTCCTCCTCAGGTCACATCATGATTCAGAAACATGCCACAGTTAGAACATGATGGATCTGGTATTTTAAATTAGATTCATATCAGGAAATTGTCATCCTTACAAATACAAAAACAAAAAAATATATAAAATTAAATGTATTCTTCCAAATATCCTCCCCCAAGAATTTTTTTCAAGGATCATGAAAAAACATGAGTTTAACTACCTATTTAGAGGAACAATATAGAATAATTAACCGAAAAATATATATCTTAAACCCTCTACTAGGGGAGATAAATTTCATATTATCATAAGGTTACTAACCTAAATAAATAAGTAAGAATCTCATAATCCAGAAACATCAACATCCATAATGGAATAATGTTCAAAGAGATGATCTAAACATAATATAGCTCAATGTACTAAGTACATATCTATATCTCATGTTACCAGGTACACTCCTCTATGATACCATTCTCCATAAGAAAAGGAAAAAAGGAATAATACTCCAATATAATACATTCTCATAGAGATATAGGATCTAAAAATTCTACTCTTATAATGTAGCATCATTATCATCATTTATCTCTCCCAAATCGATGTCATGAGAGTTGTGATGAAGATAATATCAGTTCTGTAACATGTGAAATTTTTTTTTATTATGATCATCTAAGGGGGGAACTTATATCTGCTTTTCCACAATAAAATGAAAATATAACCCCATGAAAGAGAAAAACAAGAGGATAATGTTTCTCCCATTAATAAAAAATCCATCCCAAGATGTGTAGTCCCCTATAAAACATGTGTACTCAAACATTGAACTCTAGATTTCACCTTGTCTATTTGAATTATGATTTACGAAAAACATGTTCTTCACTTATCCTATTTTTAATTATATTAAAAATCCCGGTTATATTCATTACTAGTCTCGACCTATGAATTAATTCATCTCCGAACATGTTCAGGTACATTGGATAAAATATGGTTCGTCCATAAAAATATTTAAATGGTACAATGACAATAGTAGAATGGAAAATATCATTGTAATAAAACATGAATATGGATAGATGTATCATCGGTGAACATCCAAAATACTGGACACAATAGTGAATATTGTGATGAAGGTTGTGGATGGTCCACTCTTTCAAAAAATCTAACTATGGATGAAAAGATATGTTATGGATGAAATGAGATCCAAAATAATGCTGGAGACCTATCCACAAAGTGGATGTAAAATGATGTTCCCAATCAAATATTGGTCATTCTATGGACTCCATGTAGTTTCACTACCTCCTTAAGATAATGGCTCCGAAAATAGTACTAAACTTCACTCCCTAATCCATATAAAATTGGTTGATTTCATCAAAATATCTTCTAACACCCATAAAACATTATATACTTTCTATGCAAATGGATAATCTGTAAATATGTCCATCAAGAAGTCATCTCACTTCCACATGGGAAAATATAATGGCTAGAAAAAACATCAGGAACACAATGCTCATACATTACCTTATTGCTGACCAAATATCAGAAAACAAACTATGCAAATACATTCTCAAACCCAGGCTACCAATACTGACCTCTCAATGTGTAATACATATTATTCATTCTGAGATGTACCACCCAAATAAATATATGGAAATCATAATGAACAATTTAATTTACATATGAAGGAATGGAAAAATAACTGTATAAGAACACATAGTGTTTTAAATCCTAAGACCAACGACTAGGGGAATCAACAAAAAAATGTGGTCCCTCAATAACTCCACTATAGAATCCACCAAATGGGAATCCTCTAACTACTAAGCTCGTGATGACTACGCATTCATTTGAAAAAGAAAACTATTGACTCCAATATCCCCAGACTAAAATTTATAACTGGGACTTCTTTTATCACTATCTTGGATCCACCATATTCATGTGATAAATCATTGCATGTCTTCCTACCATTGAATTAGCTAAAACATTTATCATACCTAGAATATATGAAATATGGTAATCATAATATCGTAATAATTACATTCACCGATTTTGAAACAAGTCCTAGATTTTATGGTAAACAAATACATCAATATATTATAGTTGGTAAAAACACCAAACACTCAATGATGAGGTTATGTCACAAAAAATCAATGATATATCAACACGAACCAACTCACAAATATGGGTCGCATAGTTAATATCGTGTGGATTTAACTTACATTAATGATATGAAAAAATGAATCCCACCAACATCAAAACAAATTTCATTCTTTGAAATAAATATTCACATAATATATAACATTGATCTCTATATATTCGTAAACCAAGCATTGGAGCATTGAAAAACATATCCCATAAGTACTAAAAAGCTTCCTAACATTGGTCAGTTCATGAGAACATGATATCCTTCCAGGTCAAAGCTATCATAAGAGTCACAAGCTATGATAAATTAAATATGAACCTCTCATAATATCTCATAATACATTGGAAACTCATAAATTCTTCCATTGTCTTGGGGGCTACCAAAGAAATGAAAATATCTATTTTTGAAGGATCTATAGTTCCTCGTATCGGGACACAACATACACAAAGAAACAGACTTCATGATCCTATAACTCATACAAATGAGACATCATGATTATATATTCATGATGAATAACTTTTAAAGTTTCACACTGATGCTCTTCATGATCCTCCTCAGATATTAGGTTCACAATGATACTTCCAATGAAACCCACCATTAAGTTATGATGGAACTAATTAAAAATTTCATTCATCAACCCCATGTACTCTTGATGGAGTATTATTCACACAATATGTTATCATAATGAACAAATAATAACCATGAAAATAATTGAATGAGTCTATTGGGATATCCCCAAACTTGACTTTCATTTGATGATATCATCACCACAAATCAATATTCAAGAAACAAATTTAACCATTTTTTTGATCAAAGAAATCCTGATTTTGTGGAAGTGGATTGGTATTCTTCAGTGTTGGTTGGTTAACATGAATATTATCAAAAAAATCCACAAACTACTATGAATAATTTTTACGAACAAATATGGTTTACCCTAAGGGGACACACTTTTTAAAACACAACATCGATTCAACATATAATTTATTTTTTTCCACATTTATCACAATTTTTAAGGAACCATATGTTATAAAAACATCCATAAATGATACAATCCCAGCAGTAGAAGTACCCTAAATTTTTTTTCCTTTCATGGGTGGCACTAAAACCTTTTATATAATGAAATTAGGGTACACATACCAAAACATTGGAATCGTTGGCTGCTGAACAATAATTTAACTCTGCACTATCTGGGGAATAAATTTAAATATATAAAATACATTCCTCTGGACCATCAGAGGCTCTCTCTCACAAATTATGATCGTGGGATCTCCATAAAAACCTAGAATAAAAATGACCTCAAGAATCAATCAATTAATTCTTTCACTGAATACATCCAATTCATTCCAAGGATGATGACATACTTTTGTATCCATAAATATAGGATATTTTCCCAAGATTAGTGTTTCACTAGAACGAGCTCATAGTCTCTAGAAACATCATGCAAGTAATATCGGCCTATAAATAGTATAATCAATGTGAATGAAAGATTAATACAGTATACCTAATATCCAAAAACATAGACAATGGATGTTTATATAAAGGAGTACATATCTACTTAAAAGTAATGTGTACATCAAAAGACGTCCAGTATTCCTAGTGTTAATAGAGATAAAGCATGATGTTGACCATTTATTACTCCATGTCCTTGCTGACACTACTAAAGACATCCTCTATGGATTTACTCTACTCTATGATGAAGAGAATAATATCAAGATTATAATATGAATCCTAAATAACCTCTATGAATATCCAATACTAGAACACATTGTTGCTACTTCCTTGGCTGAAATTAGATCAACAAAAAACATGGACGATGCTTACTAATCTAAAATTTCAAGAACGCTCGCCACTGATGACATGATGCTCAACGAAAGATCATATTTCTTTGGAAATGGGAACCCCAAAACATAGCTCTTCTTTGTGAGTAATCATGTTGACTCTCAACTCATAATAATTTTGTTCTGCACAACAACCTCTAAAAACCTATTCTCCAAGAAGAACCTCAAGAAATATCTTTTTTATAAACATGGGGACTTTTAAATTGATCTCTAGATACATGGAATGCTCAAAATTCCTCACATTGGCCTCCACATATGGAATCCATTCTCTAGTATATCACTTAAGGGTCCTAAAATGGAACTTGAACTCTCGCACACTAGAAATCCCATATCAAAGGGTAATAATCACTTAGAAACAAGCCATCATCATGGTCAATGAAAGGAACTCTACTCAGAAGTAGTCTCATATCATATCTCATCACACTACAAAATCATCAAGATGTCTAAGAAACAAGAACCACCACTTCCTCACTATTCCACACAGCATCATCGCAACCATTAAATACTAGTTCCCCTACCATGAATAGAATGATGTGAATTCTATATCAAACTCAACAAAATAAAATTCCATGACTATTTCTGAAATGAATTCCTCACACTTTGATAGAATCTAGAAGAGAAATTCCTAGAGTTTCGTCCCCATGTTTCGTCATCATCAACCTCTACTGTATTGTGATCTTCTAGCACATCCTACATAACATATTAGGTGTGAAAATGAAGAGTAAGTTGACCTAGAACCTTGAATGAAAATGGAAAAAATACTATAGAACATAATCCTAGATTTTGGTATACATAACATTAATTAATAATTTGTTATTAGGTTATGATTTCAACCAATAACAAGGCCTACCAATTTTAAACATAGTAACATAGAATAGTGATGCATTATCATTACCTAGGCCTATATACTAAAACTAATATTTAAATATTTAGTAGGAAAATAAAAAATAATGTTTTTTCATCAGATCTTAGGGGATAAAAAATAGCACTATCTCAATAGGTCTCCCTTGAATACATTACACCCTAAACATATCATAAAAAATTTCTCTACCAACCAATGCAATCTCATCTGAAAATAAATCCTAATTATATTATATCCCCCAACATGAAACTTTGATACCACTCTATCCGGACACCCTACCCCAAATTTTGACCCCACTTGGCATTATAATGAGGGAAGGGATATGGTGACCGCATAAGCCCTCCAGTTGGCCACATGTAGGTAACTAGTACTGATAGTATGATAAACATACATATGATAAGAATTACCAACTATGGGAACATTCAAAATAAATTTATAAGAATACTATAAGATTCAACACCTAATCAAAAATATATTTATTGAAATCCCAAGTGAAAACATGAAATTTCAAACAATATTATAATATGTAGGAGGAATACTATATGTTCTTATATTTAAATATGACATCAACCATGAATCCCAAAAACCTCCTACAAAACCACATGTTAGTAATATAAATCATGATCTTCAATATATGGTAGATGATCTAAAAAATATTTTATATATACATAATATGAGTATAAAATTATACATAGTATGATCATCCCCATAACCTTTAATGGTAAATAAAAACAATGCATGCTAAATAATCGTAAACCTAAGAGAAACTAACTCGGAAAATAAATAGGTAAACTATAATCCTAGAAACACCATGGATATCTATAAATAAGAATCACATTCCATATACCATATAATATTATAATTAAACATCAAGGGTGCCTTTCTACTGTCTCCCTGCTGGTTTTCAATTCTTTCCTAATATCATACATCCTAATCCATCACTATTAAAATGTAATCCAACCAATTGACACTTGGGAATGTCATAAAAAAGATCACATCATCCATCTAATCATCACATCATCCCATATATCATAATCTCATATAGAACCATAATAGTTTTTTGGATCCACCATAACTTGTATGATGCTAATCACACCTTAGGTATTATACATCAATATGACACTGTCTATAGATCAATTATTTCCCTCAATCCAGCATATCTTTACATGTCTTACATATAATACTACATTTGAAATCATATCTTGGGATACATGTTTTTGAATAAAGACAGGAAATAACAACCCTATATACATAAATATAGGGAATCTAACCACTATGCATGTCATTACAAGTAACTACAAAGAGTAGATAACGGTGTCAGATGGGGTAGTAATCCATCCATCGTGTCTATAAGATGTTGTGGAAAATACTATCCCGGAGTTTGATGTGTGCTAGTTTCAGAAACCAACATGGGTGGGGGTGCATATGAAGCCCGAAAAAATATAAAATGTATTATATCTCATAAGAATATGATCATTATAAAATAGTCATATGCATAACTATATCTATCTTCAGTTGGGCACTCGGCTGCCACTACTGAGGACTAGATATCTTATAATCAAACCTAAATTTAAAAGAAACATTAAATTAATTATTCTATTTTTAAAATATAATTAAATTTACTTTATTTGATTAATTATCAATTAACAAAAAGGATCATTATTATAAATTACTATACTTTAATCATATAATTAAATTATTTTCTTTCCAGGCATAATTCAATCTGATTCCATGGAATATCAAGATTAAAATATTTTTATAATTTGAAATCAATCATTACAGTTCGCATGAATGAATAATTATTTATTTGTTGTTATATTTATTCCATTATATAGGAACGACAAAATACCCTTCCTAATTTACCAAAAATAGAAAATATTCAACCGAGAACCCCCCGTTATATCATGAATTGAGGAATGGAAGGTAGAAAAAATAAGAAACCAGAAAATAATCCATTAAATATATTTAATAGAATCCAGTATAGATAATAGAAACACATCAATGGGTAAGAATAGATACAAATAATTTAATAATAATTGGAGCCATCTCCAACACACACATGCATATCCTGATGGATCTCCGAATCAGATGTGTCAACAACTTCAACATCATATAGGCCTCACCACCCACATCACATCTGCCAACCCTAGATCAATCCACAAAATCTCATATCACATCTGACCCTCCCATCCCCATATCATATCACAAAATGTATATCAAATCCAATAAAAATAAAAAAAGGAGTAGGAAATAAACTATCATAACCAACATTATAATCTAGTCTCTAATATATGGCTTCCATCCTTTACATATAAACAAGTTGTTAGGAATCCAATATCTAGGAACTCAGCCTTAAAAAGTATATGAGAATAACATGATCTAACAATTAAAATTATTAGAAAACTTATATCTATTCCTCATAATATAATATGTTCCATTATTCATTGGTTCTAACTTTTAGGATCTTGTGGTAAAATATTATAATAATCTAATAAATTAATTAAACAATTAATTAAAACATACTTCTAATCATACATTTATGTTTCAAAACACTAGTGGAATTCCTATTTATTAAAAATGATTTATTTCATTTAATCAAATATAATTTAAATTATTCAAATAAATTATCGAATAACATCAATATATGTGGTCACATATTCATTAAAAATGGTATTATCATTAATTTGATGATTATCAAATTACAAAAAAACAAAATGTTAAAAAAATATTCCTTTTTATTCTCCATAATATTAAATCTTAATTAATTTTGAATTTATATTATTTACCATGTTAAATCAACAAAAAATGATAATAAATATAATAAAACTACATTCTAACAATCCTAACATTGATAACACCTTTTTTAAAAAATAAAGAGGCAAACGGTTATCACAGAAGAATGAAACAACATGAGATTCCAACAACAAATTATTATTAAGAATGTCCGTCTATAATTTGTTAAAACCCATTAATTTACAATGTGATAAAACATGAAAACAATATGATTTCATGTAAAAAAATTAGAAGGAATAAATACCGTATCTAGAAGAATGAATTTCCATGCGACTCACTGCAAAAAAAACAAGGTGCAGACATAAGAAGTCATCTTAGATGGAGAACATGATCCACCAAAAGAAGAATTCCATGCCTCCAAGAATAGTGTTTTAGATCATTTTGTGTAGAGATAAGAAAAACAATAAGGAATACCAAGAAATAACTTCATTTTTAAGTTAATAGATATATTATTATTCTATTTCCTAGAACACAAATGATATAATTCCAACAATTGTAGACCTCATTAAACATCACATTTAAGGATGAATTCATAGTCTCTAAACATTTTTAAAATAAAGGATATAATTATCCTTGATTAATTATCCATTTAATTTCCTTGATCCATTCCTTTAAAAAACACATGAACATTTTTTATGAAATAAGCATAAAACTGCATATGGTTAAATTCCCCATATTGATGAAAGATCCATGTAGACATTGATATGTGGATTTTAAATCTTTTATTTAATCACATATGTAGTTGTTCAAAATAGTCAATCATTCACATAGTTGATCACATAAGTGTAAAATATCTCACATATCTATTCAAACAAGATGATTCATCCATGTATAAAATTCCAGTATATGATCCATCCATGGAGCCAATTCACGCAGTCGATTAGTCGCATAGCTGATCCCTCATGTAGATGATCTAAATAGTATATCCATCCACATAAACCATCATAACATGTTACTGATCTCCCATAGTTTATGGATTTATGTTACTGGTCTCATGTAGTTCATCATTCCATGTATTATATTCCCTTCGTAGCCAATGGATTCACATATCCAATTGTATTGACTCTGAATTAGGCTGTCAACCAATATGTTAATAATAAATTAATGACAAAAAACATTACACATCATGAATTCTCACTAATTATCCATCATAAAACCCAAAAACCTATGTTCCCACTCTAGGCCTCCTAAAATCCCCATGAGCAATGGAAACAAGAAAAGAGTTGCACTATATTGATCTACACCAGTACTTGTTAATTTTCTTAGTTGTGTTTCATCCATTAAAATAAAAAAGTAACCATTAAAATTTTATAAATAAAAAAATCGTATTATAATGATCTTTAATAATAGTTTATTTTTAGTGGATGATATACCAAAATTTTTCTTGGGGGAAAATTCTATGAACTTACATTGGTGTGACCTCTAGCATTACTTTTGTTTTCCTATGTATCCCTTGGGATTGTTTTTCCATGACCCCTAACATGAAACACTTCCTCAACTAGGAGATGCATCTATTACACTAACAAAACAATGTTAATGAAGGCCTATATATAATGAAAATAGTGGAATTTCATGCACACTATTAATTTATTTAATAAAACCATTACAATAATAATGAAATAATAATAAAAAAATTAAAATAATGAGATAAATATGTCTGGTTTAATAACATGATAACTCAAACCCATGAACCAAATATATATTTTTAATCTAGATAGCAATCATTTCATATTTTTATTTTAGTCTACATATTACACATTGAATTAACCCATTTATTTATCTAATTATTATTTTATTCAATTTTTTATAATTGCTTCCATCACATCCTGAATATTCAATCATCCATATATTTAAAAAAATTAAAACATTATATTTTATTTAAAATTTACTCAGTTAAAAAGTTTAATTAGGGGAAATAACATGTACTCAACCAAACTATTGTACATGGAACTTATACTATGTTTTATCATGGCTTCTATCATACATGAATTATAACATGATGTCAATATGTGTATTGTCAAATAATTTATATATGAAACCCATGTAAATTAATTTTAATTTAATTCTAGTAACATTCCCAAAATATACTATATGTTAAGACCAAACATATCATAAATTCTAGATTTTAACATGGGAATAAATTATCATACATACAATTATCCTATCACATGGTAGACGTTTTCAAATATAGCACCCATAGAACATATACATACTTATATATTTTTATATGATAATTTATATATTTATTTATTTATTTTCATGTAAGTTTAATCACATGAGGTATTAACCATAGAACAACATATAAAATGGAAACATGCCTTGTGATCTCCTATTCCAATTTCCATGATACATTACTAGGAATTGGGCATGTTTTTTTACCACAGTTATGCATGAGATATAATATATTTTCACCATCATCGTGTAATTTCGTTTTAAAATTTAATGCCTTTCCATTCTTCATGTCATGATGTAAGTAAAAACTATAACTTAGACATCTTGTTTTCTAGATTATGATATATGGAATATGCATCATTCAAACTAGTTACATTATGTATCATTTTCTAAACCATGTGCTGATATGGCCTGATCACCATGAATTGTGCAGTAAATTCATAGAAAAAGAATACAATAAAAAAGTTATTACGATTCATCCATGGTAAATTAACATAGATAAAAGACATGTTACAAAGGGAAACACATCGTTCACTCTTCTATTATTTGACCTGTTCCCTATGCACATCCTAATTGTTTCATAATGTTTTTTATCTTTTATTTTGTTAACCGATATGGAATTATTTGTGAGTAACAATGATGTGAAGAAGGAATTTCAATGTTTCTATTAACAGAAAAAATATACTCTAAATAATACTAAAAAAATAAATATAATAAATAATTACTTTACAAATAATTATAAATTATTTATTTGGCCACTTTAATACAACTTGATGGATCCAGCTGTAGTGGAAGGATGTATTTGGAAGTTAGAAAAATTATTTATTTTTCATCATTATTGATAATTCTATTATGTATTATAAAAATAACATCATGAACAAAATTTTTAACAATATATTAATTTACGTAAAAATCATAACCAAGAAAAGATAATATTTTCTGATAATATTAATAATTAATTTATTCAGATAAATGAAATTAGTATCATTCATTTCATACTTCATTGATAAATCATTATACCACTTCTTGTTGTACCATACTTGTGGAGAGAGAATATATAGAAGGAATTACTATAGTGATGATCCACATTTACTCTTTAAACATATAATCAACAACAACATAATTATTTGGGTTCTAGAAGAAGTATTATAATGCTTGAATTGATTTTTTTTGAATGAATCTGAATTCTATATCTATATAAGAATTGAATATGGTTCATGTTAGCTTTGAGAGGATGGATGAGGTATATATCTCTTCATATGTATTCCATTCTAAGGGAGTATATTTTTAGGGCACTAGTGCAGAAAACATTTTTTACGTCGGTTATTTTTCATTATTTACGTCGGTTTTTAGGCGACGTTAATACAGACGACGTTATAAATAACGTTTTTTACGTCGGTTATTTAAAACCCGACGTAACATCCCTAACATCACGGTGTTTATCACGTCGGATCATTAATAACCGACGTGATAAATATGCGCGGGGGGGGGGGGGGGGGGTTTATCACGTCGGTTATTTTCTAAACCGACGTGATAAAACGCCTGGGATATCGTTTATCACGTCGGTTATGACATAACCGACGTGATTAACCCTTCCCCGGGCCTATTATCACGTCGGTTTCTTAAATAACCGACGTGATAAAAAGGCGTGGTAAATGTTTTAGCACGTCGGTTATCCAATAACCGACGTGGTAAATCGATTCCCAGGCCTTTTAGCACGTCGGTTATATTAAGAACCGACGTGATAAAAGGCCCGGGAACGGTTTATCACGTCGGTTCTCGAAACAACCGACGTGATAAACCCCTACCGATTTATTTACCACGTCGGTTATAAAATTACCAACGTGAAAGCGATATTTTTTTTAAAAAATAATTGCACTGCTCTCACCAAAAAGAAACCAGAAACCAAACAACAAAAATAACCATCCCAACCCTCCCCCAAGCCCCAACTGAACCCCACCCTCATCTATACCCACCTAACAACCTGGCCAGCCCTCCCCCACCACATTGGAGCCCCACCACAACCCTTGGACACCCCCCCACCCCTTGGACAGCCCCCCACCCTCATTTACACCCCCACGACCCCTAGTACAGCCTCAAACACCCATTGGACACCCCTCCCATATCCCTTGGACACCCCCCACCCCTTGGACACCCCCCACCCCTTGGACAGCCCCCCACCCTCATTTACACCCCCAAGACCCCTAGTACAGCCTCAAACACCCATTGGAAACCCCCCACACCTTGACAGCCCTCCCAGACCCCTTGGACACCCCCCCCCCCCCCCCCGACCCCTGGACACCCCCCTGAGCCCTTGGACAGCCCCAAACACCCCTTGGACACCCCTCCCATATCCCTTGGACACCCCCCCCCCACCCCTTGGACACCCCCTCACCCCTTGGACAGCCCCCCACCCTCATTTACACCCAACCGGCCCCTTGGACAGAACTCCCACACACCTTGGACACCACTCCCATATCCCTTGGACACCCCCCACCCCACCCCTTGGACACCCCCCCCCCCCACCCCTTCGACAGCCCCCCCGCCCTCATTTACACCCCCCGAACACTAGGACAGCCCCAAACACCCCTTTTACACCCCTACCATATCCCTTGGACACCCCCCACCCCTTGGACACCCCCCCACCCCTTGGACAGCCCCCCCACCCCCTGGACACCCCCCGACCCCTTGGAAACCCCCCTACCCCTTGGAAACCCCCCCCCCCCCCATCCCCTTGGACAGCCCCAAACACCCCTTGGACACCCCTCCTATATCCCTTGGACACCCCCCCACCACTTGGACACCCCCCCACCCCTTGGACAACCCCCTCCCCCCCCCCCCACCCTCATTTACACCCAACCGACTCCTTGGACAGCCCCAAACACACCTTGGACACCCCTCCCATATCCCTTGGACACCCCCACCCCTTGAACACCCCCCACCCTCATTTACACCCCCCCCCCCCCCCCGACCCCTAGGACAGCCCCAAACACACCTTGGACACCCCTCCCATATCCCTTGGACACCCCCCAAACACCCACCCACCCCCTTGGAACCTCCCCCCCCCCATACCAAAATCCAGACCAGAAAAACCATCAATAGTAGACCAAAACAAGAAGTAGAGAAAAATTAAACATTCACTTATATAACATTCAAAAATTACACTTTCAACTTCAAAAAAAACTAAATCCAACCTAAACGACTACGAAATACACAATTACATTGACAATATTCAAAATTACATTTTACATTACAAACAACTAAAAGTCAATCAAACCTGTAAAATAATTTGACCACTCCACTTGTAAGTGTTTTATATCTTCAGCAGTAAAGGGTTGAGGGTCATCAAAAAGCTACAAAGGAAAAGGATAGTAGTCAACGTGTATAATGAATAAATCAAATTGAAATATTATGAGAAAGAGGAAATCTTACCAGGTCAAAACTCAGAACTGTCCCAGTTGTTATTATTTCATACATAAATCTTAACATGTAATATCCGCATTCGATGATGCCTTATTGCTCATGACATTTCTGTTTGAATGAGTGTAAATTCAATATATTATTTTTATGTAATAAATCAAAATGTACAAATTATAAATGGATATTTACCTTCGCATGTACATATTTGATCTTGAAATTCCTTTTCTTTGCGCTTTTTCGAAAGTGGACCCATGCCCTGTTAGAAAATAATACGAATGGGGTAAATTTAAAATTCATTATAATATATAAAACTATTGTGAAATTGAAACTTACGTTTCCAATATATTCTTAAAACTTTCTCGCACATCATCATGGAGAGAGCATATCCAATAAAGTGTTTTCTCCCTAGGGAAAGAAACCCCTAACATCCAATGATCCCTAATAAAAGGAAATTTAACGTTAGTGGTTTTTTATGTTAAAAGATAATTAAATCTTTGAGAGGGATGTGTTTCATACCTCTCACAAAAAGGCATCATCCAACACTGTGTGATTACATTCTTTTCAAATCTATCAGCAATATAAAGAATTCTTTGTTCCTCATCCAATGCACATGCTTCAGGGGAAATCAATTGTAAGTCCACGAATCCATATACATCTGTCAGCTCATTCCTATCACAAATTTTATATAGATACCTAATACAAAGCAGACATAAGTATACATTTTTAATAAATATAACGCAAGGAAAAGGTGTTAAGACTTACATGATAAAAATTTGCACCACGTTGATGCCCAACTTATCTCCAGTGACAAACTCCATGATATCAGTTTTCATAATCCCCACACTTAGTTCACGTCCACAGACATGAGCTTCCATTGTAAAGTCATAATGATCCGCCAACAAATTTGAATATCTTGACAATTTGTCAAGACTGCTAGTATCTGCATCTGATGTCATAGCTATCTGTCTTTTTTGTTGTCTATACAGTATTTCTTTACCTTTAGAGTATTCATGTAAAAATAAATTGAAAAATATATTAGTTTTCAAATGATAAAACATTAATAAAAATATAAAATAAAAGATATAACATCCATACCTCTATGGTAATGAGTCGAAGAAGTCTGGATGGCCAAAGTAAAAAAATGTCCTATACTATGTCCAACTGTCGTCACCTCATCTGTAGGTAATGGTATCCGAGCTGATCTATCTATAATATCTTGTACAGTGACCCTCTGATTCTCTACCTCTAACTGTTGATGATGAACTGTATCTCCTATACAATATAACATCCCATATGCAACTATATGATGTTGAGGATCATCAACATACAACTCACAATAAGTAGGTAGCTGCGGCGGAGGAGGAGGATCAAAAATGGGGTCCGCAGGCTGAGGTGGGGGAGTGGGAGCTACTGGGAGAGGTGGAGTGGGAGCTGCACCCTGAAATTGTCTTTGCAAGTCTGCAAACATAAACTACACCGATGCTCTAATCTTGTCCTCCATTGTCGCATTAATATTATGGACTTCAGCCTCCTAGGATTCTATTTTTTTTATAAACTCCCTCAACGTTATAAGTTGAGGAACGTGGCAACACTTTTCTTACTGATACACCTGCCGGATATCCTCTTACACGGCCAGGATGTTCGGGCTTTCCCAATGCCACAGATAAAATATCTTCCCTCCCAGATGGTGTAAATGTCCCCTATGAACTGTGCTCCTCAAGAGAGTCCTGTAATAATTAATTGAACATTTCTATAATGATTGGAAATATATGACGAAAATAGTAAACTTAAATAAATAAAATAGATATCTTACAATCCTCTCAACTACGAGTCTCGATTCTTCCAAAAGATATTGTCCTTTTTTGCCCTTCCGAGCTCTTTTCCATTTCTCATGTCTAGATGGAGGGGATGGAGGGGCCACCCTCCAGAGCTTGAAGACTCAGCTCTTAGTTGTTGAAATTTTTCTGCCATCATTTGTTCTTCCAATAATGCATACCCTCCCCGAGATAAACTATGAGGGTATACATTTTTAGATTGGATCTCTTGATGAGCTTTCCTTGTTTGCTGTAAATTAAGAATAAGTAATCATTAACAAAACAATAAGAAGATCATTTATATAAGAAAGCTTATAAAAGTTTACATTGCCCTTACCAAAAATGATTCTTTTCTTCTACTTTCAAAAAATTTTCATCATGTGTCTTCATCTATAAAAGGATATATACGACATGGATTCTCACGACTCCTATGACCATAAATAAAATCAGATGAGAGGGTTGATTTGAAATCCCTCCATCTCCTAGCAGCCAACGATAAGCATTTCTTCCTGACTCCTCCAGTGTCAGGAATATCAAATGTCATCTGATAAAAAAGAGGTTAAAAATATTATATATACTAGAAACATTTAAAGAACAGTGAAACAATAGCAAAAGATCTTACCAAAATGGTCTCCCACAGCTAAGAAATTATCGCCTTATCCACACTTCTCCAATCATCATAGAGAATGCTTACTTTTCTCTTAGCCTGAGTTGCTACAAAACCCTTAAAATATTTAGCATTTGGACCTATAGGAAGATCATCATCATCAAACTCCACGACTATCCTCTCCTCCTTCGTACGGGCAAGTGATAATTTTGGTAAACGTGTGCACCCACGCTTACCAACCTTTGAACACTTTTTCATAATAGGAGCATGTGAATGTTCCTCCCCAGATGTATGACCAATATGCTCATATCCAGAATCATGTGGCTGATCAACTGATTGATCTGTCATTTTCCTTCAAATCAAAAAAACAAACATTAGTTCACAAATATACAAATTCAAATATTGTAATACTACTTAATCAGAAAATAGAAAAGTGTACTAAATTACATAATAGTAAACACTGGTAATATGGTAAGCATGTTAAACAATGATAAAAATGGTAAACACAGGCAAAAGGTTGCCAAGGAGTTGGCCCAAGAAAGCTGAAAAGTGGACTCACTGCGTCCACCGGTCAGCCGGTGTGAGCTCACCGGCCAGCCGGAGGACCCAGGTAGTAGACTTGCCCACTGCATGGTGCCACCGGCCGGCCGCTGGCTCACCACCGGCCGACCGGTGGACCAGACAGAGCCTTCCTGTCTGGACCACCGGCCGGCCACTGGATCACCACCAGCCGGCCGGTGGACCAGACAGCCTTGCTCTGTCTCGACCACCGGCCGGCCGTTGGATCACCACCAGCCCGCCGGTGGACCAGACAAAGAGCCTTCCTCTCTGTCTGGACCACCGGCCGGCCACTGGATCACCACCGGCCGGCCGGTGGACCAGACAGAGAGCCTTCCTCTCTGTCTGGACCACCGGCCGGCCGCTGGCTCATCACCGGCCGGCCGGTGGACCAGACAGAGCTTTGCTCTGGACCACCGGCCAACCGGTGATCCACCACCGGCCGGCCGGTGCGCCCAGGACTTCTCCTCCTTACGGTTTTTATTGTTTTATCGTTTTGGTTTGATACATGTTTTAATAAGAAAAAAATTTACAATATCTAACATTATATGAAAAAACTAAATGTAAACAAGAAATAAACATGTGTTACCTGTAATTTTAGGAATGTATAGTTGGATTGTTTTCCCAAATTCCTTCGTCGTGATCGTTCCTTATGGCACAAACCATGTCTTCAACATACTCATCATTATGTTCTGTTAATCTTTCCATGGAAGTAGGGATCTCACATAAATCAGAATCTTCATCAAATTCATCCTCACCAACATATTGTTTTTTCCCTTGTAAAACAATAGCCCACTGCATATCTGATTGATCTACTACATAGAAAATTTGTTTGTCATGTGTTTCCATTATAAAAGAATCAGCTGTGTCTTCCAATCTATTCATATTAACAAGTGTCATTCCAAATTCATCGTGTCTGACACTGTTGTTACCGATAAACCATTTACAGTTAAAAACATGAACTTTAATTTTAATGTAATCAGCCTCCCATATGTCTTCAATCAATCCATAATATGCACTTGATGTTGAAATTGGGTTTCTGTCCTTAGCACTCGAAAAATGCATTGCTTCTGCAAACACCAATACACCACTATTCTGAACTGCACTTCTGTTGTCCTGAGCTTTCGTATGAAATGTATAGCCATTAATGTCATAAGCGGACCATGTTATCACATTTAAAGATGGACCACCCACTATCCATTTTAATGTCTCTGATACATCTGATCTACCAAGCAAGGTCTTTTTAAACCATGGAAAAAAAGTTTTGTTGTGCTCATTCAAAATCCACATTTCTTTCTTCTTTGGATGACATTGTTTCAACTCATTAATATGCAATGTGATATACGGTTGAACATCAGCTATGTTATTCAAGATTTATGATTCTAACTTCTTCATATGTTCAGCTGACAGCGATTTGACTTTCAAGCCACGAATCCCCTTTCGCTCATTATTAACCCGTTCATGGCGAGATGGAGGCAAACCTATGTGTTGCGCCGTAGCCAAGTAGCTCGTACAAAACTCTGCTACCTCCTCAGAAATATACTTTTCAATAATGGAGGCTTCAGGTCAATATGGATTTTTAACATATCCCTTTAATATTTTCATATACCTTTCAAAAGGATACATCCAACGAAGATATACAGGTCCACAAAGCTTTATTTCTCGAACCAGATGAATCATTAAATGCACCATCATATCAAAAAAAGTTGGAGGAAAATACATTTCCAAATGACAAAGTATAAAAATTGCATCCTTTTCCAAAATGTTCAAAGCATTCACATCAATCGCCTTGTTACAAATTGAATTGAAAAAATAACACAACCTCATTATAGTCTTTCTGACACGGATGGTCAATATTCCACGCAGTGCAACTGGTAGAATTTGTTGCATCATGACGTGACAATCATGTGATTTCATACCTATCAACTCCAAGTCTTTCAATGAGACAAAATTTTTTACATTTGAAGAATAACCTTGAGGCACTTTGATATCATGAAGACACTGACAGAAGCTACTTTTCTCCCTCTTCGATAATGTATGACAAGCCGGGGGAAGAAATGTTCGTCTTCCTTTAGGAGTGGGAGCTAACTCCAAACGTATTCCCATTGATAGTAGGTCTAACCTTTCATTCAACCCATCTTTTGTCTTTCCTTTAATATCTAGCAATGTTCCGATCAAAGAATCACAGATATTCTTCTCCACGTGCATGACATCAATATTATGTTTGACTTCATGATACCTCCAATATGGTAGCTCAAAAAATATTGACCTTTTCTTCCAAATATGTCTATCATTACCAGATTTCTGTGTCTTTCCCAATGTCACATCAAGGTTTTTCACCCTCTCAAAATACAAATCTGGGGATAAAGGTTTTGGATCAGTATCAAATTCTTGTGAGCCATTGAATGCCTTTTTTAGTCTTCTATAAGGGTGATCCATAGGAAAAAACTTTCGATGACCCATGTACACTGTTTTCCTCCCATGATGAAATTGACAATATGACGTCTGTTGTTCGCAAATTGGACATGCTTTATGCCCTTTAACACTGTATCTAGACAAATTTCCATATGCTGGGAAGTCATTTATAGTGAATAGAAGCACTGCATGCAGTTGAAAATATTCCATTTTATAAGAATCATACACCCTAATACCATCAGCCCATAACAGTTTCAAATCATCAATCAGCGGTGACAAGTATACATCAATATCATTTCCAGGTTGCTTTGGACCAGAGATCATGATACTCAACATGACATATTTGCGCTTCATACAAACTTCAGGAGAGAGGTTGTAAATTACCAATAAAACAGGCCATGAACTATGTGTGCTACTGAGGGTTCGGTATGGATTCATTCCATCTGTGCACAAGCCTAGTCTCAGATTTCTAATTTCATTTCCAAATGTAGGGTACTGGGCATCAATTTTCTTCCATTGTGGACAATCAGCTGTATGACGTATTTTTCCATCACATACCCGCTCATCAACATGCCATCTTAACCTTTTTGCATCATGTGAATTAGCAAATAAACGTTTGAAACGAGGAATTATAGAAAGATACCAAAATACCTTTGAAGGGAGCTTTGTAATCTCTACATCAGCTTGTGATTTTTCTTTCACCTTATACCGTGATGTCCCACATTTAGGACACCCTTTCAGAAATTCATATTCCTTCCTATATATAATGCAGTCATTCGGACAGGCATGTATTTTCCTGTATCCCAATCCCATCGGGCATAATTTTTTTTTGGCCTTATAATGTGAATCTGGAAGATCGTTATCTTTTGGAAGAATGTCTTTCATCAATTGTAGCAGCTCTGTAAAACTTCTGTCACTCCATCCATGTTTCGCCTTCAGGTTAATCAATCTTAACACTGCCGACAAAACCATAAAATCTGTACAACCAGGATATAATGGTTTTTCGGCATCACCATATAGACGTGCAACTGTCGGTTCTATCTCAATTTGTTCTGCTACAATATCGCGAATCATTTCTTCAATTCCATCGGAGTTACCATCTTGCGATTCATTATCATCAGTGACATTCTGTCCAGTTTCGCCATGCCAAATCCAAGGGTTGTAACTCGGATTGAATCCATGACAAATCAGATGATCTTTTATCTCTCTACTTTTCAACTTCTTCATATTCAGACATTTCAGGCATGGATAGAAAAAAATGTCACTACTTGGAACATTTCGTTTAGCAAATTCCAAAAAGGCATCAACACCTTCCTCATATTCATTGCTCATTCGATGTGCCGTAATCCAACTTCGACTCATTATTACCTATAACAAATAGCAAAAATATATATAATTTTTAGATAAGACAAATATATGTTTATATGAAAAAAATCATAATTTGAATGTAAACAATTTTGAAATATAAATCAAATCGATGTGTATTTAAAAAAATATGCCTGAATATTATTTTTTAAACAAAATATAATAAGATATAACACCCCCCTAGACACCACCCCCACCCCCTACCCCCTTGGACACCCCCCTGGACACCCCCCAACACCCACCCACACCCTTGGACAGCCCCCCACACCCACCCACCCCCTTGTAAACCCCCCTGGACACCCCCCGACCCCTCTGGACAGCCCCCCGCCCCTCCTGGACACCACCCCCCACCCCCTACCCCCTTGGACACCCCCCTGGACATCCCCCAACCCTCTGGACAGCCCCCCCACCCACCCGGACAACCCCAAAATACCCTCTGGAGAGGCCGCCACCCACTTGGACAGCCCCCCACACCCATCCAACCCCTTGGACACCCCCCTGGACACCCCACCGACCCCTCTGGACAGGCCGCCACCCCCTTGGACAGCCCCCCACACCCACCCATCCCCTTGGACACCACCCTGGACACCCCCCGACCCCTCTGGACAGCCCCCGACCCCTTTAGAAAGCACCCCCACCCCTCCTGGACACAACCCCCACCCCCGACCTGCTTGGACACCCCCCTGGACACCCCCAACCCTCTGGACAGCCCCCCCACCCTTCCTAAACACCACCCCCACCCCCTACCCCCCTTGGACACCCCCCTGGACACCCCCCAACACCCACCCACACCCTTGGACAGCCCCACACACCCACCCACCCCCTTGTAAACCCCCCTGGACACCCCCCGACCCCTCTAGACAGCCCCCCGCCCCTCCTGGACACCACCCCCCACCCCCTACCCCCTTGGACACCCCCCTGGACATCCCCCAACCCTCTGGACAGCCCCCCCACCCACCCGGACAACCCCAAATACCCTCTGGAGAGGCCGCCACCCACTTGGACAGCCCCCCACACCCATCCAACCCCTTGGACACCCCCCTGGACACCCCACCGACCCCTCTGGACAGGCCTCCACCCCCTTGGACAGCCCCCCACACCCACCCATCCCCTTGGACACCACCCTGGACACACCCCGACCCCTCTGGACAGCCCCCGACCCCTCTAGAAATCACCCCCACCCCTCCTGGACACAACCCCCCACCCCCGACCTGCTTGTACACCCCCCTGGACACCCCCCAACCCTCTGGACAGCCCCCCCCCCCCCCCCCCACCCCTCCTAAACACCACCCCCCACCCCCTACCCCCCTTGGACACCCCATGGACACCCCCCAACACCCACCCACACCCTTGGACAGCCCCCCACACCCACCCACCCCCTTGTAAACCCCCCTGGACACCCCCCGACCCCTCTGGACAGCCCCCCACCCCTCCTGGACACCACCCCCCACACCCTACCCCCTTGGACACCCCCCTGGACACCCCCAACCCTCTTGATAGCCCTCCCACCCCCTGGAATCACTGAAAATTTACCATAACAAGAAGTTGGGCCATTCAAAGAATGTTTTTAGGTGTGGAGGAAGAACTGAGTTTCAATAGATAGAGAAGGAACTCGACATTAGGTTGTCTATTCCAGGTGTGGATTTGAAGGAGTTAATGTTTGTTCAGTGACCCAAGAGATTGAATCAGAAATTCAGATGTTGTTCCATTTTCTCATGATGAGGATGAATAATTGGTGGGGTTTGACTTTTAAATGGAGAGCTTAGCAGACCATCATATTTTCTATAGATCAGTAAAGGATGTTAGCATCAAACATAAGGCTTAAGGGATGCTTTCAGATCCAAATATGTATGTTGATGGATGCAATGGATCTAGTAGAGGTTCTAGAAAGAATGGTGGTTTTATTTGTTTAGGATAAGTAGTGAAGAAAAAACTAGTTAATTTTTTACTTGCTGAAAAGAGGGTATCTAAAATTTTTAACATGCCGAGGGGAAATCTGGCGAGTCCTCCTCGTGAAACTTTGTTTGCAGGTGGTGAAAGTGGTGATGTGATCCCAAATCCATGCACCTATGCCATGGTTGTGTGTGAATAAAGTAGTAACAACTGTAAAAGGACAACCCATCCAAATGGACACGCCCCAACCCTCTCGGGGATTTATAGAAAACGATGAAAAATTAGTGAAATCAGAAAATTAGTCAATATTACAAGTCGAACTAATAGATCTAGGGATGATAAATAAGATTATGGTGCCAAAACGAGTTAAAAGGCTTCGCAATTGAAGAATCTTAGCTAGTTTCAACAAAAAAATCACAACACATATATATATACTATCCGCGAAAAAAAACGAACGAGTGGGAGGATTACCTGAGTGCTACGAGTTTAGATGATTGATCCGAGGAGATTAAATATGAGAAACGATGATCGCAAAACGAACCTAAACCCACGAAATGGACGAGCCGATTCGGGTTTACGCGCGAGAGAGACGAGTCGCGACTGTCGAAGGTAAACTCGCGAATGACAATGCACGGGTCTGGGTAAATTTTTAAATGAGTTATCACGTCGGTTATTCAATAACCGACGTTATAATTTTTTTAAAAACATTTATAACGTCGGTTATTCAATAACCGACGTAAAAACCTTCCTCTGATTCTTTTTTTACGTCGGTTATTTTATAACCGACGTTATAAAGGGCTCAAAATCCGTGTTTTATTACATCGGTTATTCCATAACCGACGTCAAAAACATCTGCGGATTCTTTTTTTATGTCGGTTATAAAATAACCGACGTAAAAAGGCCTTCAAAAACCGTGTTTTTTACGTCGGTTATTGAATAACCGACGTAACAAACGCCCCCCGCTTCTGTTTTTTACGGCGTTTAATGTATAACCGACGTAAAAAACGAAGCCGCGCGATTAATAACGTCGGTTATAAAAATAACCGACGTTAAAGGTGTACTAAACACAGGTTTTTACGTCGGTTATTAAATAACCGACGTAAAAAACCTCGTTTTACATATTATGACGTCGGTTTTATATAACCGACGTAAAAAATGGTGATGTAAAAAACGTTTTCTGCACTAGTGGGGGTTTGGAGGTTTCTCTAGAATCTATTGTGCACACAAGTTATAATAGTACAACTAGGGTTAGAGAAAAAAAATGGGATTAAGTAATTATAGGGTTAAAAAATGGTAATCCCACATTATCCATTATTATTAATTTAATCACGTATTGAACCTCATGTATAAATAATTATTATTATTGTAATATTTCATGACAAGAGTGAAACCATAGCCTTAATTTAATAATGCTTATAGAATAAATATTTTTTAAAAAAATCAAATTATATTTCATATATATTATTTCTGAATGAAGCATTAAACCTGATTCACCATTTATCCCCAATATTTATAAAACAATGAAAATTTTCTCTTTGACTAATAAAAAATATTAATTTAATATTAATTTAAATATAAACGAAATAGTGTAATCAAAAAATTAGAGAATAAAATTTTTATGATATACATGTAACCAAATAAATAAATATTTTTTACATTATAGATGAACATTACTAATTAAATATTATATATAAGAACATAATTATTAGTTACATGAAAATAAATATTTATATAATATTCAACTCACATAATATTATCTTCAATAACAATAGATAGAATTTATGAGATCAACGTAAACGTGATTAATTATTAATTTATATATGGGAATAATATTTATTCAAAATTTTAAATTCACTTATAAAAGCTATGGTTATGAAAACACATAGTGTGTGACACTCTGGGGTCCATTCTCATTGTGAATATGTGTAAAAACCTAATGTCCAATTATAGTGTTTACAAACTATATTCAACACCAATAGAGATTTTAGTAAATGACCACATAGAAAATTAGAACACTAGAGCACATAATGTGTAATATAATCCATTTATCATGATATATCTAATAAAAAAGGTTGCATGTTTTTTCCATCAACCACTATTCTCAATGTCTCTTTTTTTACATTACATAAATTTAATTGTAGAGAAAAATTCCATGTACATTGAATTAATTAAGCTACTTCATTTATATCAAAAAATTTGAGATTCCAAATTCATGTAAATTTGTAGGGGTAAATACTATATAAAATTGTTTTTTACTAACATGATATCAATGAAACGATTTATGTATCCTACCACACTATGAACATATATCAACAAAATTTTCATTACTACATAAAATTAATAAAAATTTTATAAAAATTATTTTTTATATTGAGTTTTAAGGATTATTACATAATATGATAGACAGGAACATACAATGAAACATATAAATGTGTATTTTATAATGGTGTGTTATATTCTCATTATCACATACTCTAACTATGATCACTTTTTCCAAAAATGAGATATCGTCTCAATGTCCTAGGAGTCTCCACCCCAAATCACCTGTATAACTTTTCTCTAACTATCGGCATAACTTTTCAACCTCCATGGAGCTGTCCACATCTATTGCTAAATCAACATAACATTCTATGAAAAATTATCTACAAATTTTAACCCCTTAATCATTATTTCCCTTGATTCATCCCATAATTCAATAGTTCATCACTTCTTTCTAGATAATGCTTCGAGATGATTCATCTGTATACTAGAATGAAAAATGTTTTTATAATAAAACTAAACTATTAGAAGTTGATGGTCCCAACATTCCTAGTAATACATTGAACATGTTCAATGAATATCATCCAATGTGTGAATTGTACACTTTTATTTTCAATTATAATGATGATGAAATAATATCATAAAATTTAATTTACTTCCTAATGAATTCTTAATGCCTTTCCAAAAGTACGATGTAATCCTGGGTTCATGATTGGATACAATGGAGAACGTTAATACATGTAACCTCAGAATATCATTAAGGTAAAGTTGATATATTTGATTTAAAGACAAAGTTTATCAAATAAAATGAAAATGAGAATATTTTTTCAAACTATCACCAATAACCCAGAATTCATTGTCACCCCATGATTTATTTGGTTGTCTGACAACGATGTCTATAGATATATTATCTTACTTACACTATAGAGTGAAAAATGTTTAAGAATACCATTAGGAAACTACCATTCTACATTAACATATATAAATTTCAAAAATTTCATGGTAAAATCAGAAATATCACCTTTAATTCCATCCCACTAGTAATACTATGGACGATCCTTGTACATCTTAGTGCTTCTATGATGAATTGAAAATAAAGAACGATGAGGAACACATAAAAACTCATTATTCAAATGTGAATAATAAGGAAAACATAATCAATTACCAAATATTAAAAAATTCTATCAATATTAAATCGAACCAACGAACACTTATTAACATATTCAACCTTTTCCTATAACTCATAGTCTTCCTTAAATAGTTCATTATTTTTATCTGATAGTGATGACAGTAGTGACACCTGAAAAAATAGGGGAATTTTCTATAAAAAAACATCGAATCCAAAATTAATCAACAAATTAGCTAAGAGGTCATGTTCTAAATATAACATGTTTAATGTTTCATTATTTTTATAACTCAAAGCATCAAAAACTCGGTTTTCTTTTCCAGGATGGAAATGAATCATGGAATCATAATACTTGATTATCTATAGTTATCTTCTCTATATCATGATCAATTCCTTCTGGGTGAATATATACATCAAAATTTTATGATCAATATATATATATATATATATATCATATTTTACCTCATAAAAAAGTTTTCACCATTTTTTTAATAAAAAAAACATCATCTAATTCCAAATCATGTGTAGGGTTAATTTATTAATGAGGATTCAACTGAGATGAAGCATAAAAAATTACTTAATCATTATACATTAGGAAACAACCAATTCTATTACCCAAATCATAACTGGATATGAAAAATTCACCATTTATGGATGGAAGGGCCAAAACTGGAGCATTCACCTACAATATTTTTTATTCATGAAAATAATAATCACACTCTTTTATCGAGGTAAACATAACACCTTTTCAAGTTGACCAGAAAATGGACTAGATAAACATCAAAAAATTTCAACAAACTTATGGTAATATCGTTTCAAATAGTGGAAACAATGAATATTGATTATATTTTTTATGTCTTGGACATTATTTAAAAACTCAAATTTTAGTAGGTTCAAACAACCATTAAATTATTCAATTTTTAGTAATGATACCATTTTACCTTTTAACATTAAACCTTGTCAAAATTGTATTGATGCATATGTAAATATTTTTTAAACCATGGTATCTTTTTTATAAATAAAAATTTAATTTACCTTATAACCTAATTTCAATCATTTTATTAAATTTATGGAATATATATTTCTTAATTTAATTCATAGAATTATTACAATTATATTTAAAATTAATTCTATTAAGAAAATGAAATCGCAGGTTTCTAATGTGAACTGTTTACTAGTTCAAAATGTTTTTATATGTAATTTCAATGTGAAATTTATTATAATGACCTTCATTGGATTTATTGAAAGAAAATATTATTTAATAAAAAATTTAATCCAATCAAAAATTATATTTTATCCTTATAAATAAATTATATGAAAAATTATTTTTGAATTAAAATCCATGATTTTTAATTATTGATTAAAAATTGAAAACTTACGGAAATATACAAAAAAATTCATCCTAACATAATTTTTATGTTTAGTTTCCAATTTTTAAGTTTATTTTGAAATATTTAATCTATAAAATTTCTATGAATTTAATATAAATTTTTTTCTCAAATAAAAGGTGGTAAAGCTGTATTTATAAGAATAAAAATTTGAAGCATAAAATTGGGTTTGTACGTATCTTATACCCATTTAATATATTGTAATAATATAAAAAATAATTAATTAAATATATAATATTTGTATTATTTTAATATCAATAACTAATTATATATATTATGAAAAAGTTTCTTTGTGTACATAAAAATAGATTTCTTTAAATGATTGTTCTTTTTATATTAAATTAGTTCATTGTAACTAATTAATTCATTTTATATTTAATTAAACCATTGTTTTTTAAAATTTAGTTACAACTACTCATAAACAATAGCATTAAGGCTAGGTTAAGTCTTAATATAATATTTTAATAGTATATTATTAATCACCAAACCTCGTTTATGTGTCTTACACAAGCTATCGAGGAAAGACATTATTGCGTGTAACAGAAGCTAACCTAAGTGTTCCATGTAGAGATATATAAAATTTATGTTTTTTGTAGTCCATGTAAGAAAAACACTATTCTTTAATATAAAATATTTTTTTAATGTTACATAAAATGGGAAATAATAAAAAAATAATTCTTCAAAAAATAATTCACAAAATATTAGGGTGTTACACCTGATGTAATTTTTTATATCGCCTTATACCTAATGATACATGTTGGGATGTTAGAACCATTCATATGATCTTTATTCTATGTGTATATAGTAACATGGTAAATAAACATGTCATATATAATTTACCATGATCATTTACTACATTACATTCCCCTCAACTAATCGGCAAGAGCATTACAACACATGAGCCTCAGTCCAGTTGGTGAGGACTCCTTAAGAGCATCCATGAGACCTAGGTTCGAAACCAGGTGGAGGCATAATTCCGGTTACTATAGTTGTACTGTAGCAGGAACTATAGCAGTTTCTGTAGCGGTATTGTTCAGTATTTTAGCAGTCGAAACTATTCACTTTGGGCCACTGGTTTGGGATTGGAGTCCTTGAGGCCTTCAGGCCACATAGACTTTTAGGTCATTAAGGCTCTCAGGAATACTTTAAGGCCTTCAGTCCCCCTCAAGGCCTTCGGGTAACATGATCAGTGCAGTTTCCCTAGATAGACTCTACAGAAAAGGGGCTGCCCTAGAAAAGGATTCGGGGAAATTTCACTCTCTATAGAAAAACCAAATGGATTTTCAGAATGAGTGGGTATGGTTATTCCATTGGGACTAGTCTATGATTTTACAGGAAACCTATCCAGACGACCATGTAAAGGTGGAGAGTTACTATCATGATACAGATGTTGGGGAGGGTGGTTCCTTGTATATAGTCTAGTTGAATTCCCTAAGACCTTTAGGACATGTAATCTCCTAAGCCTATAGGATATTTAATTTCTAAGCCTACGAACCTTTTAAGGGTTACCACTCATCCCTAGAAAGGGGTGTTATCAAATATCAATAAACATGAAGGACTTCGGGCCATTATGGGTAAGAACATCACACGTCACATACCCAAGTATGAACACACACTCAAATATGCTACATCAATAGAGGGAAAATATATAATAGTCATAATAATATAGAAAAATATTATATATATAAAAATCGCATGAAAATGTGATCAACAATATACCCAACTACCCCTACAGTGGCTTATCCTAATATATGGAACACAAAATATCTTAATGTATGAATTTTAGCATGGAAGATATCCAATATATAAATATATTTTTGGATTAAAAATGAAATATTAATCCTTATCATCATATAAACATATAATTTGTTATTCTAGGTTTTATATTTGATGGGCCATAAAAAATAGAAAAATAATTTTTGATTCTCAATAGAATATCCAATATCGTAATATAAAACCATACCAAGGCTAATATTGAGATAGTTTTATCAAATAATATTTTCTAGGTATGAGTTTTGATATATCAAAATTCTCATTATATTTTACAATAGCTAACATGATAATTATTTAGTTATGTTTTTATAAATCTTAATGATTACAACTACTATCATTTGACTCATTATATTTTGAACCATTCAGGCTCCATAACATCTTGAAAAATAAAACAAATCATCAATAAATTCATGAAAATGGCTATTAGATTTTGAAATAGATATTTCAGAGACACAATGATTTTCATTTATTATATTTTAATATTTGTACATATATTTTTGGATTTAGGTTATATGTTAGTGTGTGATTACAAGGAATTGTGTAGAGGAAATTATTTATAAAAAAATATTCAATATATTTTATATAATGAAAGACAATTTTATTAAATAGAATGTGATAAATCATGAATTAAGTATCATATGAAAAATATGAGACCACAGTTGAGTGAAGAATGTGATTTTTACCATTTAAATGCCTTAAAATTGGTTGGCATGGAGTGTTCAGATAAAATTTCAACTGGAAGTACATTGAGTGGATTAATTAATTTATTAAATTTATTTATTTATTAATCCCTCCTAAATTATTTTTTCATTAGATACATCATCATTAAAATTATTCAGGGTTAGACACAGAAACCCTAGGATAATTATGAGGCATTCATCAACATTATATTAGATAATCAGGATCATATTATAATGAGACTTTGGATCGATGTTTTTCAAGAGCCAATGAAGACTATAACCCCACCCAATCATTAGAGAGCATGTTATTAGATGATGAACTATCAGATATCCAGGGTTTTAATGTAATTTTTTGTATTATTCCCTCCTTTATTAGATACAGTTAGTATGATCAACACTTTCATTTATATTTTACAATATTTAGACATTTCTTTCTAACATGTATAGATTACTTTTTTATTCTTTTTTTTCTCACATTGATCTCCCAATTTAATCATTTTTTTCAAAAATAATGGCCAATGAATGTTAAATGTCTTAATTTTGATTATTTTTATATCCAATTCATAATGTTTGTTTCCAATGGGATTTGGGTCTGTGGGATGATGATTTCTAGTGGTACGGAGCCCGATCAAACAACTAGATTACGGGAGAAATCACGTACAAGAAATAAAAAACAAAATTGGGGATGAAATAATTGGTTTTTTTGGTTTTGGGTGATAGATCGGTAGATTAGAATATAAATATGGAGATATAATTACATATGTGAGGTGCACGGTTCGTTAGGTTTCAAATAGTCTGAAGGAAAATCAATTTTAGGCCACCATAATTTTGAAAATCCCAAACTGGAGATACATCCACCCTTTTAATGTTTCTTGAGGAGAGATATTTAGTGGAGGAGCTATATCTATAATTCCTTAGCACTAATCTATGTATCATCAAAAAATATTCTACAAACCATTTCGTCCAAAGAGTACACTTTGTGTAGGTCCATGGCTATGAAAACTAGAGTTTCATGAGTTATAATTATCACATGCCTTTTGGTACCCCACCCAATGTGAGAAATGTGTTCCTGCAACATATCATGTTATCTAGGAGTACATCAGCATGGGATTGGTTGGGCACACACATTGTTCCAAACTAAATGTACACTGGTAATGTATATAGACACATGGAAAGTAAACGAACATGGCTAGAGAACACGCACATGATCCATGTAGGCTCAGACTGACTATTTATACCCTCTACCTAATGTGTATGGTAAAATGGGTTGTGTGATGTGTACATTTTAGTACACATACATTCGATAGAGAGGACCACAAGACATGTGGGTCCCCTCAAATTATATGTACACCTTTATTCATTTTAAGTAAAAATAAACATTTCATATTTATATTTTATTAAATAAAATTTTGGTTAGAATGTAACATATCCTATGTTTTTTATATTTAGAATATTATAGTGGAGTCTGTAGTGAATTTTAAGACATAATGTGATTTTTTCGAGGATTTCAGATTATTTTGGAAACGCTCAATGACCACAGTGACCACATAGGATCGCCAAAGTCATATAGACTGGAACCCTCATACTGAGATAGAGAATGGGTCCTCCACAAATCTATAGAGTGGAACCCTCTAGTTGGGAAAAATAAGAGACACAAATATATTCTTTTATTGGAACACTCCTCTTGGTTTGGGAATGCGTCCTCGAGATACTGTTGGAGTGTCAACCACCTGCTTGGTAGGGCATGGATCTTATATTTATTATCTATGTGGAACACACCTATTATGCAGTGATTGATTCCTTGAGTAGAGAATAGGAACTATACAAAATAGCTAGTAATAAGTTCTATATATACTACTATTGTATCACCATCTAACTAGTAAGGTCTTTGGTCATTTGATGAATATTTAGTGGCATACTCTTTTAGAGTTAGGACATGGATCATCAACAATTAGAGTGAAACCCTCCCATAGAGTCAGGGTACGGGTCCTCTAGGTATTTATTGAGTGTAATCCTTGTATTATATTATGTAATTAGTCATATACATATATTTTTTCACCTTGAATTTGTGGAATATTGGAGGGGTGTGGTGTGAAATTAATATTTTCTACTGGGAAGATGAAAAAGAGATTATAATTGATGATGAACTTTTTATAATAAATGAAACTCTATTTTGAGGTTGTCTATGATATAGATACCCCCTTCTCTCTCGAATGAGTTTATTTGGTTATAATATATATATATATATATATATATTAATATATATAATAAATAAATCTATATCCATGTAATTGGATGATAATTACATTATTAATTTGGGTTGATCTTCTTATTGTTTACTCAAATCGTGTCTCTTACCTCTCCCACTATTTAATTTTTATTGTATTATTTGGTATGGATATGCTCACCCCTACAAAATAATCACATATATTTTTTGGTAATTTTGTAGAAGATGGAAAATTTAGTTATCAATTTAGGTAATCTATGTGATACCTGGTAAATTAGACCGCATACAGTGGTTGGAGCTTAAAGATCAGGAGGTTAGTACAGTCATCAATTTTACATAATAGTACTGTCTGGTAGGTACATTTTTCTAATTGGTCATGTATTTTCCCATTTTACTTTTTCAGTTTAAACAGTTTTAATCTTATAAACCCTATAGGTTTTTCATGAATTGTTTATATTCTAGATTTTTTATATTTTTATTCTTATTCCTAGAAACTTCTGTATTGATATGGTTGAGAGTGTTTCTATAGAAACATTATGATAACTCATCCCATTTAGGATATGAATTTCAGTTTGTAACCCCCTCCTGAATTATGGAGGGGGATTGGGATAGTTTCAACTAGAATCTCATTAGGTTCGGTTGTGAAAAATTTGTATCCAATAAGTTAATTCATTTTGAAGGTGTTCAAAGTTTCCCCTTTTGAGGATTTCATTAGGATTTAGGGAAACATTATCATGGGGTCTCTATTGTGGGTGTCTATATATAATTTGATTTTATTACATTAAATTTACCTAATTTTTATAATAGAAATCATTTAAACATTAAAAATTGAGTATCAAATGGTTTAGTGTCTTTGAAATACTATGAACATACATATAATTTTCATCACAAGATGTTTATTTATTACCTTTTTCTCTAGATTCTTATTGTATATTCACTTCTCCTTAGAAAAATATTCACCTGAGGATATTAATCAATAGGGGTGAGGTAAAATCCCAATAATAAAATAGATAAGAACATTAAACAATGTATAATAGGTTGATAATGATCATAACATCATCATCTTAATCAAGTTAAGAAGTATCGGATAATATCATGTAATGTGGGAATGCATAGAAATAAAACATCATGTCTTAGTGTTCATCTACAACACATAGTTATGAACAAATATAGAATCATGATAATGTATAAATAAATTTAATCAAAAGGTTCTTCACATAACACAATGCATTATAACAATGTATAATTACAAGTGCCTATGTCACATCATAACATCAACATAGTGCTATATAATTTCGGGCGCACCCATCACATCATAATGATAACATTATCATGCATGCCACATAGAATGTATATCAATATTGGAAATAAATAAAACCTAGAAAGTAATGGCATTCATTTTACAAATCCTACATTTATAAACATTGGGTTTCTAAATGAAATATGTAATAACATAATTGATTCAAGAATCATCAACCTTGTGTGAGATCTAAAATGTGTGTTTTTTTAAATAATATTTATTTGGGAAAACACTGTGTTTGATATAAAATCTAATGGAATTCATTTATATCTCAAAAAATTTAATATAATGATTAATAAATGATTAAAATGGAATCACTATACTAAAAATGGAGTGAAAGAGGGAAACCCCAAATAAAAAAGGCTGGGTTCGAGAATTCCCCATACCTTGTATCTGAATGCATTAATCACTTTAATGATCTAATTAATAATATTAGATTCATTAATAAATAAGTAAAAAATAATTTATAAATGGTTATGATTAATTGTGGTTTTATTATGTTCTTTTTTATCCCATTGTATGAGTTATAGAGTTTAAATTCATTGTTCGGGAGTGTTATTTTTCATTGTTTTCTGAAATAGTTCACTTATACACAACAATGGATGTTCATGTAGAACATTGATATATATCCAAAATTTATAATGTATACTATTAATATTCATACATGATTTCAAATGATCTAATTATGAATTTTCTATGAGGATGAATCATTATATAAAATTTATTGATGATTGTTTTGGGATAATTAGTGTTATTTTGGATTAAAACGAATATGTTTTTTTATCATTTAGTGTTATGTATAAGACATGTTTCTAAAACATAAAAAGGGTTAAAAAGTTAATATTAAAATCTAGTTTCAACCATTGAATTGTTTTATTGAATCATTGAATGTGTTCATGGAAAATGAAAGTACATCACCCAAGATTTAGGTAAATTAACACATCACAGGTGTCGTTTTCATTTTTATAAAATATAACTGAGGGGATTATAATAGATAATCATCCATTAACATGATATAATAACATTATATCAATCATTGTATTGTAATAATATCATTTTTATAACATTAATTTATGATACGATAAGAAAATAATTGAAATAGGAAAGGAAATTGAAAGAAAAGATAGAGAAATTACCACTTGAATATATCTTCATTGAGAGCCTCTTTAGGGGAGATATTTTTGCCTTTTTATAAGACCATGGGATTTGAGATTTGGGGGAGGATATTTGGAATATATTTTATCAGAATATGGAGTATTAACAAGTCTTGATATGTGTGTGGAAATTATATTTTGGGGGATAATATTTATAGTGGAGGGGAGGGGTCTATGTCAATATTTATTTCATTAGTATAATAAATTAAATCAAGATAAGAAATAATGTTGATTACATGATAAAATAATTTGAATATGGAATATTAGTTCGAAATAATGGCCATTTACATCTTCCATGAATAAATTATGATGCATAAATTCATTTATTTAACATATTTTTTAAATTATCTAATTTCACTATTCAACCAAAATTCAGGTATTCTTGAAAAATCTAAAAACATCACCATGATCATTTTTTGATGTGTTGAATTCAAAAATGAACTCTGGTCTATGAATTTATTTTCTAAATATGAGTAATTTAATTATTAATTAAAATAATAATTTACTTGAAAAATACAAATTTTAAACATAAAAACTATTTTTCTAACACATTGAAAATTTAATTATGGTCTCATAAAATTACCATATAACTATAAGACTTCAAAATACTATTTTCTGGATACATTTTATGAAGATTTTTTAAATTATTAAAATTATCATCAATTATTCATAACATAAAAAATACCAACACTATATTATAATTATATCATATTTTCTCTTATGTGATGGATATATTTTATTTATACTACCATTGGTATAGTTCCTATTCACTTGAACAATTTATTATTCATAACGATTAAATTACTATTCATATGGGTAACATTTTTATTCATATGGGTTTGTTACTATTCACCAAAAAAATATATTTTTGTCCTATCACACTTGAACTAAATTAGAGATCACTACCTTGTAAATCGTATTTTCGAAATTCAAATCACATAAGTGAAAAAATTATGTTTAAAGGAAACAAAGAATTTAGTAGTTCATTTAAGAATTATGTGTCATTATGTTTCCTAATGTGATTTTATGTAATTATAGTATATGAAATTAATATAAGAATTGATAAATTTCATTAATAAATGTTTGGGTCATTACATTCTTCCCCCATTTTGAAATTTCTCCCCCAAAATTTCGTTTTACATAATACAATTTGGGTACTTATCATTCATCGCATCCCCGATATCCCAAGTATCTTCATCGTACTTATGGTTCCTCTATAACAAATTGACATGGCGAGTTTTCTTATTGTGTAGAACATTATCTCTCTGATCCAAATTATATATTGGTTTCTCCTTAGAAGAGAGATAATCATTCAATTGTACAACCTCTGAGTTATGTCCATGTAAGGGATTTGGTATGTACTTTATCAGGAGCGATACGTGAAACAGATAATGAACTTGAGCCATATTCAGTGGATGTGAAAGAAGATAGGCCATGGTTCTTATACAATGAAGGATCTCAAAGGGGCCAATGTACCTTGGTATTATCTTCTATTTCATTCCAAACTGCATGACTCTCATCCATGGTGATATTCTAATGAAGACATTGTCTCCATCAATCGAACTCTATTCCCTTTGATGGTTTTAAACATAGCTATTTGATTGAATATAAGAATCTTTGTCATGTTTCTATATGACTTAAATCTTATCTATCATCTGTTGCATAATTTCAGGTCCATGTAGCTTTTTTTATATAACTTCATCCCAATAGTCTGGAGTTCCACTTTAATTTCCATACTGTGATTCACTTAGATCCATTTGAATACTCTAGTGGAATCTATTATTATAGGAGATCTCAAATAATGGGAGATGAAGATCCAATCAATTTTTGAATTGTATAGAGAATGATCTTAGCATATCATTGAGCTTATGAATAGTCCTTTTAGATTGGACATCATTTTGGGGGTGATAGGCCAGGATAAAATTTAATTCTATTCTCAAGGCATGTCAGAGAGTCCTCTATAATTTATATGGGAACCATGGATATCAATAATAGAAAACTGATAGTGGAACCTCATGTAGTGTCACCACAACTTTCACATATATCATTGCATGTTTTTTAAGCGACAGATGTTCATAAATAGAGATAAAGTGGTAATTCTTGGTGATTGAGTCCACCGCAACCCATATCACATTGTTTACTTTGGATTTATTTGGGAGAACTGTGCAAAAGTCTATATTGAAATTATCCCACATCAATGTGGCTATAAGAAATAATTGAATCATCCCTTTGGACTTATGTCAACCTTCTTTAACTTTAAATCATATCAAGAACCATGTGATATATTACACATTCACTATAATCATGTTATCTCACCAGAAGTGTTCTCAGAGATCTTGATATATCATGGTGCTACAAAGATGGATAGAGAATGCTGATCTATGTGTGTTTCCCAGAATCCCCTTCTTTATCATGGGTGAGTAAGGCACACAAAGAACTGTTCCAAACCAAATTACACCATCATCATCCATATTGAGCTCTTGCATCTTACCTTAATTTATTATGTTCATCTTCTTTTGAAAATCTAGATCATCCCATTGTTCCACATTAATATTCTCTTGGATAGACGGTTGGGAAATCATTTGGAAATGGTTGGATGTATTCCCTTCTATTATAATTTGCAAATCAAACCTTTTCTTCTCCATGAATATAGGGTCATTCTAAATCCACAACATGGATAGATTATAAGGTTCTTTTCTACAATGAGCATTATATGCATTTTTCACCATCTAGGATGATAGTGAATATTGAAATCATAGACTCTGATATACTCTAACCATATCTTTTGATTCATGTTGACCTCCTTTTATGTGAATATATATGTTAGTCTGTTTTTATCAGTATATATTTCACACTTCTCAACATAGAGTTAGTGTCACCATATTTTCAAGGAAAAAAATCACATATGCTAGCTCCAAATCATGTGTTGGGTAGTGTTTTTCATGGATCTCCATCTATTATGAGGCAAATACTATCAGACGATCATTTTTCAAGAGTAAAAAACCAAATCCTTTCTTCAATGCATCAGGTTATATCACAAAAAATTCTACAATTTTTGGTAATGTGAGTAATGTTGTAGGGATCATGCTTCTTTTTAGCTCCTTGAGGTTATCCTCACATTCATTCATCTATACACACATTACCCCTTCCCTTATTAACATAGTTATTGGGATTTAAGATCATGAGAACATTATCAAAAAACATCAGTAATATCATGTTAATCCATTAAAACTGTGTATTTTTTAGATGCTAGAGGGTCTAGTCCATTTCTCAATCCCCTTTGTTTTTGAACATTCCAAATTAATTCCCCCACATGTGATCACATGTCCCAAGAATGTGACTTGCTTCATCCATATGTCACACTTTCTGAACATGGCATACAACTTCTCCTTTCTCAATGATTCGAACAAAAATCATAGATGTTCTTAATGTACCTCTTGGATATTCGAGTAGATGATAATATCATCGATAAACACTACAAACAATTTGTTTATGTAATGTCTAAATACTATATTAATGAAATCCATGAATATTGTTGGATCATTAGTATGTACGTAGGGAATCACTAGAATCTCATAGTACCCATACCTTGTTTGGAAGGTAGTATTCTAAATATCATCCTTTTTCAACTTGAGTTGATGGTATCAGGAACAAAGATCCAATTTTTGTAAGTACTAATCTCCTTGAAGTTGATTGAAAAATTCCTCCATCCTTGGGAAGAGATTCTTGTTCTTTATAGTGATCTTGTTGAGTTACTAATAATTATTACATAGCCTCATATATCCATCCTTCTTCATTACAAAGTGAACTGGCGCACCACCAGGGTGATAAACTAGGGAGTATGAACCCTTTTCCAAAATTCTATTTCAGCTACTTCTTTATCCCTTCCAGTTCGATAGGATCTATCCTATAAGGACACTTTAAGATCGATGTAGCTCCAAAAATTAGTTATATGATGAACTTTACCTCACGATTTGGGGGAATTCGTGGTGAATATTTGATAAATACATTACTTATTCCTTCATGATGGGAATTTAATCTAGGTGGACACTTTCATTTGAATCAACAATGTGAGTGTGGTATGCTTCTTCAAAAGGAAGAAACACCCACACCATTGAACGAATTTCTAATAGAGATTCAAGATATTACATGATTTTTTAGAAGATCATGGGATGGTTCAAAATATGAAAAAATATTTCCTTTCCCTGACATTTGATATGTGCTCTATATAACAAGAGACAATCCATTTCAATTATATCGTCAAATTCTACAAACGGATGTAGCAAAATAATTTCAGGAAGAGACATCCCATATATGCTATTAATAAAGTGTCCAACACTAGGGTAGCAATGATTTCACCACTTGGTCTTTATAGATATATCTATACATCAAGGTTTCAGGGCTTCGATTCAACAGATCATTAAACATATTAATATTTAAAGGAATGTGTAAAACCATAATTAAATAAGAATTTTTTTCATTGTTGATTGAATAGAAATAGTAAATTGAATGTCATCATTTTCTTTCTCCAGTTCCACATTAGAGAAGGCATAATCTTCCCCTTGGTCCTTTATCACTGGTGGCTGATGACTCTAGTTAACCATGAGGGCCCGAGGTATAATGTATTATCATTCATAATTATATTTTTTCCTATAGTTATAGAATTTGACCATGGGTTGTGCCCTATTTTCCTCCACCCCATTCCCCTTCCATATCATAATTTTCAACACTCTTGAGCTTAGTGGCCTTCTCTCCCACACATGAACCATTTCGATGTCCCTTTGAAGTAATACCCATTATGCTACTTCTAACATTTTTGACCTATGGTTGGTTGATTTTTCCTTCTAACATTCCCATTAGATCCTCTCAAATTAAACTCAATATTTAGTTTTTTATCACCAGAGCAATGTGACCATTCTACAAGAACCATATCCACTTTGAGAGTACATCAAATAACTTCTTCATAACTCCTAATGTATCAAATTTCAATATCCATTTGAAAGTGTGGTTTTAATCTAGTAAAGAATCTATACCATTTTTATCATAATTGATAACAAACCTCGATGTGTACCATAGATTCCTTGTGAAATTATCTTCGTAGGTTGTGACATATTATCCATCCTTTTCCATTAGCTTAATAAATTATATCTTCATCTTCATATGATGAGTTTGTGTGAAATAATTTTTTAGAAACATAATCTTAAATTCATCCAGCTCCATCACTTTGATTTATTCTTTCATATTGGTGTTTTTAATCAAATCCCACAATTTTTTGACTTATTCATCAATATGATAATCATATAGAGTCATCTTATGCATCTCATAATAGTTAACGACAAAAAATATATTCTACATCACTTTGACTGACTATTCCTCAACTAGTAGATCGAAATATCCACTAAACGTCGGTGGTCATTGTCACATAAAGCACTCAATTACCAGTTTCTCTATCATAGGTGATGGAAGATGTTCCAAATTATTCTATTTATTATTCATAAACTGAGACAACTTGGTCTGAATTTTCATTATGTTTTAAACTCCTCATCCCAGAGCATTGGGGATGTCGTTTGGGTAATCACTGCATTTTCCCATGTACAGGTTGTTTAAAGGGTTTCTCCAGGTTCCCCCAATTTTCTAAAATTGAAAATCTTAGAAGAAAACATAAGTCAATGATTCATGAATAAATAAGTTATTCCTTTGTGAAAGTAACCCTAAAATCTTGTCTTAGGGGATCCCTATGTTTTACAAATATTCTTTTGTTCTTACATATAGATAGTCTCATAATAAGGTTTTCACTGAAGTTTTATAATCCTAATTCCCAAATTAAATAACTGAGACTCTAATACCTACTATAGATACCCACGTTTTAATGCATTAATTTTACATAATTTTAATGATAAAAAATATAGAAACATTACCTAGTTAGGATATAATGGTATAGTGTCTTCAAAAATTAGTACCATACACAACGTCAACAACCCAAAAAATAGCTATTTAGTTCATTATTATCTATGTTCTTATTAGTTTTAGAATAATTTTTATTAAAAGTAGTAAAATGAAGATATACATCAAAATGGGTTTGCAAAATTCACATTAAGAGGATCAATATTAACATAGAAAAATGTAACAATATGTGAGAATAATCATAACATCATCATCATCATAATGGGAAGATGTATTAGATAATAGCATGGAATGTGGAAATGAATAAAATTAAACATCATGTCTTAGTGGTCACAAACCACACATAGTTATGGAAAAATATAGAATCATGTACAAGAATACATCACTTCACTAATTAGGTTTTTCAAATTACCCAATGCATTAGAGAACAATATAATTCTAAGAACACCCATCACATCATAACATCAACATTTCACAATATAATTCTGGGATCACCTATCACATTAGAACGTTAACATTATAATGAAATCCACATAGAACATATATCAATCAGGAACATATATAACCCATAGAAATTAATGGGTTTAATGAAATAAATAATACATTCATATAAATTTTGTTCTCAAATTAAATAGGGAATAACATACTTGATACATGAATAGTCAACCCTGCCTGAGAAGTAAATGGTGTGTTTTTTAAAGAAGATTTTTTTGGTAAACATTTTGTTTGATATAAACTCTAGTTGAAAACATTTATATCCTAGAAAAGGTAAGATACTGATGAAGAAATTATTTTTATGGGATAAATATAATTTCAATGTATTTATAGAGGGAATACCATAAGAAAAAAAGATGGTTCGAGAATTCCCCTTACCTTGTAACTAACGCATTATTCACATTAATTTTCTCTATAATCACATTATATTAATTAATTAAAAACTCCATAATATTTTATACATGATTATGAATCATTTTGGTTATTTTATGTTCTTTTATTGTCCATTGGATGAGTTATATATTTTAAATTCATTGTTCGGGAGTGTTTATTTTCATAGTTTTCATGAACGGTTCACTTATACACATGAATGGATGTTCCTTTAGAAAATTGATAAACATCCTGAATTTTTATTACATGCTACTTATGATCTACTAGGAATTGATATTATTATAAATTTTGTAATGAGTATGAATCATTAGTAAAATTTTAATTATGACCTTATTCAGTTAATTTGGGATGTTTTTAGATTACAACGGACATGTTTTGTTTTATCATTTAGTATTAAGTATAAAACATGCTTCCAGAACAAAAAAGGGTTTAAAAAATACATATTAAAATATTTTTTGAACCACTAAATGGGTTTAATTATATCAATGATGGATTTTATGTAAAATGGATGTACATTGCCCATGATTATGGAAAGATAATATGTCACGGGCATCAATTTTTTTTTATAAACAATGAGATAGAGGATGGAGTATAATGAAAAATCATCCATTAAAAAGATATAATAACCATAAATCAACCATAATGAGTTATCATGAAAAATGAATATGATATGTTGAGGATAATAGAAGAAAATATTTGAAATTTGAATTGAAATTAGATGAATAGATAGAGACATTACATCTTTAATATATCATATTTTTGATCCTCTTTAATGGAGAGTTTTTTTCTTTTTATGAGACCGTGGGCACATTGATGTGGGCTATGAGATTTTGAAGAGATTTGAGTTGAATTTTTTTTAGTCACAAGTCATTAAATGTGTGACAAAATGACGTAGTGCGGGATGGAATTTATAGTGGTGAGGAGGTGTGTTTTTTCAATATTTAATTCATTAGTTAATCTGTTTCCATAAAGAAAAGAAATAATGATGATTATATGACTAAAAACTATAAATAGGGAATGTGAGTACAAACCAATAGCCATTTACATCATCCATGACTGAAGCATGATTCATAAATTCATTTATTTATAAGATTTGATAAATTATGGAATTTCATTATTCACTAAAAATTCATGTATTTTAGAAAAATATCAAACATTCAAACTGACCATTATTCATTGTGTAGAATTAAAAAAAATGAAGTAAATTTTATGAAAATAATTTTATTAATTTAATTAAATTAATTTTTAAATAATATCATAATTTTCATGGAAAATACAGATTTTAAAATTAATACTATTTTTCTAACACTTTAAAAAATTAATTAAGGTCTCATAAATTTATCATACAACCATAATATTTCCATATATTATTTTTTAAATAAATTTAATGAAAATAATTTTTAAGAAAATTGAAAAATTAAAAATTAAATATTCACGACGTTTAAAAATACAAACACTATAATATAACTATATCATATTATCACTTATAAGATTGATAAATGATATTTATATTATCAATAGTAATCTTATTATTCACTTGGATTATTTACTATTTATAACGGTCATATTACTTTTCATAAGGGTAACATTACTATTCATAAGTGTATGTTACTATTCACCCAAATTATGTTTTTCATATCAGACTCCAAACATATTACTGATCACAACCATGTATGTTAGATTTTTGAAATTCAAATCACAAAAGTGGAAACATTATGTTAAATGGACACATACAGTTTTGTAGTTCGTTTAAGCGTAAAGTGGCATTGTGTCTCCTAATGTGATTTATGTGATTATTCAATACGAAATTAACATTATAATGGGGAAATATAATAGATAAATTTTTGGTTCGTTATAGTAACATTCATGGGAATCAGGTTTTGGTGTTTTTGGTGACATATCCATTCAATAGGACCTTGATTAACTTTTTATCAACTCAGTATACGGAGAATTTTTTTTTATCAAATAGTACATTCACCCATTTGGATTTATTACTTTAGTAACCTTATTGATTTGGATCCCCATTATATATATATATATAATTATATGAGCATGGTATGTCTTGGATAAATTTTTAGGATTCCTCCATGATGATATCCAATCGGGTTACCTATTATGGATAAGGATGATTAATCAATTTTTGACAAGGATGGAATTCAGGGTCCACCCCATGAGATCCTCCATCCATGTGGATATGTAGTATCACCCCACTGAATGAGTAGTAGATCATGCCATCACATAAGAAAAATGATTCACAGATACATATCGCACTATGCGATTTCTAGCATTAGAGACTTTTGAGGATCCATGGCGAGCCCAATCTCCATGTAGCATAGGATTGGATAGAGTCGGTGTTAAATGTTTTAGGTTTATCAGAACATATATGAATCATTTGGTTTAACAAGAATATATACATTTCCATAGATAATTTTTACACTATGGGAGTCTTGTAATACAGATACAGGATGAGTTGACACTATCATGCCCCGAATTCTAGTTACTATTTCGTCAGGAGTGTAAACCCTCCTATTTTTTCTCAGTTTATATTTTATATCTTCTGGATATGTAAAATGGAGGGATAGAGAAGGATTATTATAATTATAATTTCATAGAAATTACATGGTACACACTTGACATGATCTGGGATGATGACATTCAGGCACTTAAGGTTTTGTAAGAACTCTATTGATAAATCTATACTAGTGGAATGCCCTTGTGCATCCTCAGCTACATAGGGTAATTGGAGAGGCCTATATTGTTTATGATTTCCCATAAAGTGCGAATATATGTAGTATGATCCAAAATTTGATGTTATAGAGTGGATTAATCTATAGAATCTAGCACACATTAGTGAACAATATATCAATGTACGAGATATTCCCCTTATTAGGCTCGAGCACAAGGCATGGTAAAAGACATTGGTCTATCGTAGTCCATAGTGGTGTTGTTCTATTCATATAACTGGTGAGTTCATATGGTGTGTGACTTTCGAAAAAAAAGGTGAATTAGGGCATAGATTGATAACAGATGGACTGCAACGGTAGAGGAAACACTGTGATTAAGGATCTCACGGGAGAGGGAAAGGATTCCCCCATGGATGTTGGGTTTATTGAAGAGTAGGTGGAGCATCATGAGGTGGAGAAGGGTTGGTGTAAGATTTTTGGTGGTCCTTCCACCACCAACACCAAGAAGACCACGTTAGGCTTCGGGAGCTAGAGTTCGAGGTCGTGGAAAAATATAGTATTTGTATGCTTAGAACCCAACAACACATGAAATTATTAGTGGTACGATATATATTTATTGTACACTTTCATCAATATTACCATACTTTGATGAGAGGTACCTAATAATCTATTTATATCTTCTGTGAGATATAGATTTCTCAGTTGAGAGTTACTATGATGCTTCGTCTTCATGTTCTTATGGGGACCTCACCTCATATATACTTTATTTATTATTGTGTGAGTTATTGCATAGTAGAGAGAGGATCAAATGATTCTTTTGGTCATCTGATTGTACCCTATGATGTCATCTTGGGAATGGATTCATTATCAGTGGTCTGAACTCATTTTTACAACCACCATTAATCATTTAGATTCCTTTTAAATGAGGGGTAATATACTTTTTTGGGCAGGATAGAGATCACTTGGTAGGATTAGTGGGATTTTCATGTGGGAGGATTCATCTCATCACCCATTTTTGGAGAGTATAGCACTTAGATTATTAAGATCCTCGGGAATAGGGATTATTTCATTCAAGGTTGATTTTATGGATTCCTTATCCATGGACGTTTTAGGTCTTCCTCTAATGCGAGAGATGTAATTTTGCACTATGTTAAATTTCAAGAATGCTCTGCTATCTTCTATGGCATTTCATATTGAACATACATAGCACTACATTCTACAGTTTTAGTTTGAAGACCATCATGACAAATTATTTATTATATCCAATGATCCCTATGTGAAACTACAATATTATTTTTTAAATATAATTATGTAAGATATTGTGGCTTTGTAGATATTGATGTCGCCTGAACTATACCACAATGAAGAAAAAGTACCATTTTTCGTGGATTAAAGACATCATTGACCATTCGTGAGGTGAGATACGGTTCCCAAATATCAATATCTAGTCAAGAAACAACTAGTTTATTTTTTATTAGAGTGATAATATAATGTTGGAATTTAGATAATTTTATAGACACATTAAGTTATTATAGATTCCCTTCAATGATATGATTTCCCCCACAATGATTTCTAACATTGAGGAACTGGATCTTCAATCTGTACATCAAATAATTTTTTTCATCACTTAAAAAATAATAATATAATCTGTGTTAGAGGATTAGAATGGAGAATATTTGAGGATGTACCTAGAAAATATTTTGGAGTACCGGATTAATGGAAAACTCTCGAAGTGCGAGTTCTAGAATCATGAGGTTCACATCCTATGGCATGTCACTTTTGAGAATTAACTATTCACGGAACCAACATAGATCAATGCATTGATTTCTTGGAATCCACTCAATAGCTTGTCATAATTAAAATGTTTTATTATCATGTAATTTTACTACAAGTGGTTTTTGGTAGGCTTATCCATGATTTCATCCCCTTGACTACCTTGGTGCAGAATGGGTTCTCTTTTCTATGGACTAAGTAGTGCCACAGGGCCTTCGAGTTGTTCAAACTGATGTTGATGAGTTATTCTGTGTTGATAGTATGGGAGGAGGGACAGGAGTATGTAGTAAATTATGATTCCTGGGGAGTTGTAATCAGCTATATTTTTATGCAATGATATTTAATCATCGCATATGTGTGGAGCAAGTTGATACCCCATGTGAAGAACTATTTGACTAATGTATTAGTGCTCCTGGTTGTAGTCTAATTCGAATGATTATAGTGTAAATATCTTCATAGGGGTAATTTTTTGGTTTACTATGACCATTAGAGTCTTAGGTACATCTTTACAAAGAAAAAATTGAATGTGAGATAGTAGTGCTAGTTAGAAATCATGTAAAACTGTCACTTAAAGATAATATATGCTCTTGGGAAGGAAACCATGGTGTTTAATGACCATATAAGGATTTCCCAAGCATTACTGGAGATGGATGATTTTATTTATTTGGCATCCTTACAGCTTACCCCAGTTGATTATGAGGTCATAAATTTTTTTCAGTTGATGTTTCTAACTACTCTCTAGTTGTGTGTGAGAAAGTCCCAATTGGAAAACATCCCCTACGTGGTCTTCTGTGACAATATATCATTTCATGAATTAGTAAATGGATTTTATAAAGGATCATATCACATTAATTTTTTTAATAGGGAAAGAAGGTGGTCCTAGCCATTATGTGGGTGGAGGTAATGAGGGTTTTCCACGCTTCCCCCACTATTAAACATCCATGTGTGGGAAAGATGTATAAAGACGTTCAGTGGAATTTTAGGTGGGGATTCTTGTGATGGATCACAATTGAGTTCAATTCATGGAACCACAACTATATGTTGGTGAAGGATGAACACTGGGTATTGGGAGGTTTGTTTATGTATCTTTGAATCCCATGGTGGAAGTGGTATTACACATCCATGGACTATGTGATATGGACACTGCGGATAAAAAATGGTAATGATTCCATATGAGTGGTAGTTAACCAACTCACAATGTCGACACAATAACTTTCTATCAAATATTAGAGTTCATTGGAGAGTATGGGGAAGAATTTTGTACATCATATTTTCTTCCTTCATGGGGCTCCATTGATTATTGTCTCTTATCATGTTTCACAGTTCATATCATGATTTATGAGAGGTATTATGGAGGCATTAGAGACCCAAATATTAAATCCTTCCACCACTATATTGATGGTAAGAGCATGCACACAATATTTGTACTCGAGGATATTGTGAATGATTTCATGTTAGACTTTTTACAATTACTGGATATTAACATTCCATTGTTATAGATCTCATAAAACAATATCTACCTCTCTACTATCTGTATGGATCCTTTTTATGCCCCATACGGGAGAGCATTCAAGTCACATATTTTCTAGAAAGTATATTCTAGGAACATATTGTTGGTCTAGAGGTAGATCATGTGATGTTTGTTAAGGTATAGGTCATCCTTGATCAGATTAGGATATCCCAAAAAAGGAAAACACATTAAACATATCAACATTGTAGGTCCTATGAGTTTGAGTAGGGAGACCACATTATCCTGAGAGTATCTATATGATGAGAATTGTGGGAATTCAGTTGGATAGATAAGATATCCCTAAGGATCATCCAACCATTTGAGATATTTCAGAGGGTTGGTGAGGTTTTTTACCCCTAACCTTACCCCCTCAATTGGAGAGGGTGAAAAACATTATGCATGTGTCATAGCTGAGGAGACACAAGCATAACCCCACACACATTATTTATAGGGGAGAGTTGGACATCGAAGATGGTTCCAATTTATTGGATCACCTAATAGTGATTGGAAATCAGCATGAGAGTACTCTTACTAGAAATATTATCATGTTTGTTCATGTGCTATGGTAATATAGGAGCGTGTTGAAGATCTACTGTGAGTGGATGACCCGGATGTGTTCTCAGTACCCTGAACTTTTTTTCATTGTTCTTTCATATTTAGGATGAAAATATTCATGGAGGGAATGATATAGGGAACTTTTTTCCATTAAGTAACCTTGATAAAATTCTTTATATATTTTCGAAGCCTACCGATAATATAGATTTCAATTCGAGGGCTCGATGTTCCCAATATTATTTTTCTAAAAAATAATAAATATATTTTATTTTATTTAGAACAATTTCATTACATAAATTGAATAACTCATAATAGAACTGAAGGATTAAAAAATTGAGACTAGGGTTGAGTCTATAATGTGATTTATACCATATTCATAACCTAAAATTTTTTAGTTTCTCAATAATCTTTGAAATTGTTTCAATGTTAGATTTTTTATTTTTCTACATAATACATTATAGTGGCTAGTATGGTTGATCCCATAGGGAAGGTGAAAAAAAAAAAAACTTTGTAAACAAACCCCAATAATGTCAATAGTTGATGGAATTTACATTTTTATAAAATTTTCTATTTTTATGAATATTTTAAAGGTATAATGAGAAACAATGTTTGACTATGAAACTCTGTTTCATAACTAAAAATATGATGAAATTTTTAAAATAATAGTGAACTAAATCACAGAAACGTGGAATGTAAAAAATTAAATAATTAAAATACTTTCAAATTACTAACTACATATTAAAATAGAAGACCTATTCACTACTATTTGTTGAATCTCACATAATAGAATGGTTGAATAATCTCCCTCACCATGAGATTGAACAAAAATAATATTTATTCTTGGATTTCTTCACTCTAAAAATCAATCAGAATACTTCAAATGTTTAATTAGGAGGACAATTAGAATAAAAAACCACATGAAATTACAACATTGATAAACATGAATCATGAAAAAAGAACTCATTATTAATCTTAGTAATTTATCTTCTAGTTTTAAATAAAAAATAATTTTGTTGTGAAAAATTAATATGGAATCAGAATCTATCTCTCTAATTGTTATTGATATCATAAGATGAATTTATATGAATAAATTTCATGAAAAACCAGAAGAATTTAAATTCTTGAGAAATGTTATTTATTATATGATAATATTGAGTATGAGGACTGAAAACATTAGATTAAAAAGAATATAAATTGGAGAAAATGGAGTGGAAATCTACCTCCCTAAACTTTAGTTGTTGCTCTATTTTTTCTAGGTAGGTCTCAAGCTGTGATTTAAAGAGTCACAAAGAAAATATCTTTTTAGTATCAAATGTGAAGTGTGTAATATCCATGTTGTTGCTCTATTTGTTTAATAATCTATCATCTACTGTTAGGCACCAACAATATTCCACCGACTCAGGTTGGTCATTTACAAAGTCACTAAACACATGAGTTTTTCTATGACTAGATTATTATATTAGAAGAACTCTTGTAACTATCTGAATCATGATGATTCCGAAGAACCTAGATGTGAATCATACTCTTGTTTGAATCTAAATGTGAAAAAGTAATTATTGAAATAGTTAATAATTAAAATGGTAAATATTTATGTGTCTATTTAATTAATATTAGATTAAATTTGTTATTAAAATATTAATTATTATTAATAAATATTGTTTGTTATTAATATAGTTGTAATGTTTTAATTAATTATTAATTTTACTTTAAACTTTTATTAATTATTAAATATTATATGAACATTATTATCATAAATATTTTAGTAACTTAATAAAATATTATTTGAAATATTATTATTTTAATATTGGAAGTTGTTATTTTTTTAACTTAAATAATTTTTCAATTAATTAATTCTTTTTTTATTGTTATTGTTATTATTTAATTTAATACAGTAAATTATAATTTTTAAAATTATTAAAATTTTAAATTCAAAATTTAAAAATGCTTAATTTAATTATATTATTTTATTTAGGAAAGTAATTAAAATTTTAAATTATAATATTTTTTTATATTATTATTTAGTTATATAATATACTAGTTTAAATTTTTCTTTATTTTAATTGATTGTGGGTTTTTTTATTATCTCCCCTCCCTTCTTCTACTCTTTAGCATGGGGGAGAGTGGGGTTCGTGGCTTCTCTGAGAATCCACAACTCTGGTTCCTCCTCCAGAACAAGCACCAACCAGCTCCTTATCTAGAAGGTCAGTGTGGAGAGACTCCTCTACGGCTAAGATGCGTTCAAATGGCAGTGAAAAAGGGTCTGGTGGTTCACAGTTGGCCTAGTTTTTTCATAGTGGTTACCCTAGTCGATGACGACCCTGCTTCTTCAATCACAATGGTCGATGGTGGATTCATCTGGAGGCATCAATACCTCACAATTCTCATCGACTGAAAACCCATTAGGCGATGGCAGGCTATAGAATTGTCATGACCCATCCTCGGGACCCGTTCCGTGACTACCCCAAGCCCGCCTTCCATAGGCCAGGGGCTGGCGACTAGCACCAAAGGCATAAATCCCGATAAATGGGAAGGCATTGCCTTTATATAAGTAAAGAAACACAACAGAGTATGAATTCTATAGTAAACACTATGTAAACTGAGAACAATAGTAAGTTCTTAAACGTAAATGGTCCAGAATACAAACCCAACTAAAAAGTATAGCATAACTGAAAAGAAAGTACAAAAACAGTAATGTAAATTAGCAACCATCGAGTCGTCCTCCAGTTATCCCACCTGAAGGATGGGTACAGATGGTCTCCGCAGCACCTCAAGTCCGGACGTCTGCTCTGTGTATGTCCCGCCTGATAGTCCACCTCCGGATATCGTCTCGCTCTTCAAGCCTCAACCACGATCAGTGTTATTTGTCGTCTGCAACCAACACAACGTAGTGCAGGCATATCCCATGCAGGGGTGAGTATACGATACTCAGTAGGGACCCCGAGATCCCTGAAGGTCTTCCAGAATCTACAATGGATAAAAAAAGGAAGGATACAAACATGAATTATAAAATTACTCTACTTAGGTATATTCCCATACATATACCTAAGTCATCATTTCCAGTTCGGCTGCAACTCACGAGCCCAAGTACAACCCATTCCATACAGGAAAACACACCCAAATCCACACAAGAAAGAAATTTAATCATATCGATAATAAGGATTTAAAGTCAAGACTCAGCTCACACACGTATACTACTCACGAAGAGTGGTGGAGATGATAAATGTAGCCTCTGAATCATATCCCTTACCAAACCCACGTAGGATCCATGTACAGAATTCATCATTGTCGAACCCACGTAGGATCCTAGTACAGTAACCATCAATGCCGAACCCACTTATGATCCATGTAAATTCATTCTCTTTGTCGAACACACGTAGTATCCAAGTAAAATCTTCCTCGCTGTCGAACCAACGTAGGATCCAAGTACAGTCGTCATCGTCGTCGCAGTCGCAGCCATCTCTAGGGTCCCCGCACACAGCACAATTGATTCCGAGAGGGTACACTCCACGAACCAAGGGGGTTAAATACATCAACTATCACAAAGTCCAGATTTTATGTATCACAAAGTTCTGTCCCATCAATGAGAACTCAATGCGACAGACGGCGCGTCAATCGGACGCCCGGTCTGAGAGATATTGGTTTTTCCGTCCCAGGGGTCTGGTTGGTTTTTAAGATAAAACCAACCCGAACGTAATCCATATGCATCCAAAACTCAAGTGGATTAATCCAAAATAACCATCTCACTAAGAGGAAATCAACGTAATTGACAGCACCCCATTCGGACGTACGGTCGTTAAGTTATAGGCGTTTCTGCTCCAAGGGCTCGGTTGGTTTTGGGTTTGAACCAACCCGGCCATGCCCATACTTCGCCAAAACCTCGATATTAATAAACCAAAACGAGCGCATTGATCCAAGGATACCAACTCAACTGATGGTGCATCGATCGGAGGTCCGTAGCCCAAGATATGGGCGTTTGAATGGACCTGGTCTGAAAATATGCAGTTTGGCCCCGGTCCGACCCGGCCCAATACCCCTGGATCGGTCCAAACCGGGTCGACCCGACCCGGGTCCAAGCCCGGCCCATGGATAGCACGGCCCGGCCCGTCTCGGAAGCCGGCCGCGACTCGGCTTGTGGCCATGCGGGGTGCGAAGGGGGGCGTCGCCCCCATGTTTCCGAAATGGTGGACCCTATGGGGTCCGCCCTATGTGCTGGCTGGGGGTTTCAACCCCCCCCCCCCCCCCCCCCGGTTTTTCTGGAAAAAAGCCGGCCATTATGGTCGTCCGGTTGAGCTTACGTGGGACCCGCGGGGGTCCCGCCTCCTGGAGCGCCGGCAACCGGTTGTCTGGCCGCCCCTAATGGACCGCCGCAACCTAAGGTCGCGGCTCTTCCTCGACTGACGTGGCACGACGGCGTTGCATCCCTCCCACGCGGCCTGCTCCGACCGCGGCCAACCTTGATTTCTCCGGCGCAGCGCGACGGCGTCGCACACCTCCTCCGCGACCCGCTCCGGTCGCGGTTCCTTCGGCCTCACTAGCACTGGGCGACGGCGCCGCGCACCACTGTCGCAGAACGCTCCGGCCGCAATCCTCTTCGTTCCCACGCGGTGCAACGGCACCATGCCACCTTCATCGCAAATTTCAACGAGGATCAACAGAAAACGGGTGGAGGATCTTCCATGATTGTGTGGTATGATCATGCCCCGTTATGACGATAACAAGCGGTCAAATTAATCAACAAATAACGTTAAATTAAACAAGAACGAAGATAACCCCTACCTCGATTTAACGATGTTGTTTGCTGGCAATGCAGAAGATGGCACCACGGGGTAAGGTTTCGAAGACGGTGTTGGCATGCATTCAAGGAGTGGACGGCATCTCACACTAGCTACGATGAGATGAAGGAATGGCATGTGTCTCTCTTTGTGGTGATGGTGTTCTTTGTCAAAGGGTGACGTTCTTCATGGAAGGATGAATTTATTCCAAAGGAACTAGCGCTCTCTCCTCGAATCCTCAACACAACGAGCCAATGCGCAAATAAAATAAGACTCCTCTTATTTTATTAAAACATGGCATGCATTTGAAATTAAAAAATTCAAATCCAATTCACTTAATTAATTAAACATGAGTTGTCTAATTAATTATGTGTTAAGTTGGAAATCCTTAAAGAGGGAGAGAGGGGATTTACTCAAATAAAGGGGCAGTTAGGGTGTTAGAGAATGTGAAGAGTTGGGGATCGTGTGGGCCCCACCTCACCTTTATCCTCTCAAGGGTAGTTAGTAACTAGTGGGTCCCACCCCAACTCCCACACCAAGGATATAACCACTTAGAATAAAGAAATAAAATTGTAACACAATTATATTTTACTTTTCATTTAATCCACATTTTTTTAAAACTCCTCCCATGAAAACACACCTTCGGTAAAGTTTCACATAATCAATTACTGGCACTGCAGTTCCATCGGTGCCCTCGGATTTCAATTCTGAGCACCGGTTTAAAAGATAGAAAAACTAGCATGTTCATTCACTGAACGTACGAGAAGCTAATCTTCGGAAATTGATTCTGGGTACACCGGGCCTCTGAATTAGGTTCCGTCAAAAACTGCGTACTTTTAAAATCCCAAAGAATTTAAGAAAAAAATTTCCTTGAAATTTAAGGGTCTTTACATTACTCCCACCTTAGGGCTTTATGTCCCCGTAAATCTACATCATAAACCAGAGAAACAAATGAGGGTATTGTGCACGCATCTGAGCCTCCCTCTCCCACGTGCTCTCCTGGAGGTTCTCGTGTTGCCACCTAATGAGAACTAGAGGAATCGATCATCCATGTAGGACCCGCTCCTATAGATCCTTAATCTCCACTGGGACCTCTGCAACTGTATCCCCGTCATCGACGTCCAGCTCCCCTTGGTCGATGATATGCGTCGAGTCATGCACGTATCACCTCAGTTGAGATACATGGAAAACATCATGCACCAGGTGCAACTGAGGTGGAAGAGCCAGGTGATAATCCACCTCACCTATCCTACTGAGAACCTATAATGGTCCAATGAAGCGCGGAGATAACTTTCCGCCTTTGCCAAATCTCCATAGTCCACGTTGAGGTGAGACCCGTAAGAAAACATGGTCGCCATCCTCGAACTCTAGTGGTCTCCGACTCCTGTCAGCATAGGACTTATGTCGGCTCTGGGCAGTCCCCATCTACTCTTGGATGATCTGAACCATCTCCGTCGTGGCCTAGACCATCTCTGGTTCTACAAGTGTTGACTCCCCATGCTCTATCCGGCATAGAGGTGATCTGTAAGGTCGGTCATATAATGCCTTGTATGGTTCCTTCTCGATGGTGGAGTGGTATCTGTTGTTGTACACAAACTCCACCAAAGGTGGGTGATCCTCCCAGCTGTGACCAATGTCGATGACACATGAACAGAGCATGTCCTCGAGAGTCTGAATGGTCCTCTCCGTCTGGCCATCCATCTGAGGGTGAAAGGCGTTGCTCAGGCGTAGCTACGTCCCAAATTCCTCCTGCAACCCCTTCCAAAGCCGGAAAGTAAAGAAAGTATCTCGATCGGAGATGATAGACAATGGTACATCATGAATTTGTACAATATCCTGAATGTAGAGGCATCCCAAGCTCTCCATTGAGACCTGCTCTTTGATAGGTAAGAAGTGGGCCGACATGGTGAGTCGATCTACGATCAGCCAGATGGAGTCATGTCCTCTATAAGTAGGTGGAAGTCCCGTCACAAAATCCATAGATATCACGTCCCACTTCCACTCCGGGACCTCTAAGGGCTGTACCAAGCCTTCTGGTACCTGGTGCTCCACCTTCACCTTCTGGAAAGTGAGGCATCGAGAAACAAACTCTGCCACATCCTTCTTCATACCCAGCCACCAGTGCTGTCGTCTATGATCCTGGTACATCATCGCTACTACTGGATGTACCGCCAATGGAGAAGTGTGAAACTCTCTCAGCACCTCCTCCTGTAATGCAACTGGTACCATGGTACATCCTCTAAAAAATGACATGTTCTCCTCCTATAGAAAATCCATCAGGTGCCATACCTGAGGATATCTGATCACGTCGCACCTCACAGTCATCATCCCCACGTTGTGCCTCCCTGACCCGCTGAAGTAGTGGAGGAGTGACTGTGAGAGAATGTAGAAAGGATGCCCCATCTCTATCCACGAAGGATATCTGCGAAGAAGCTAACTGCTCGGTCGCCTCTCCAAGTAGCTGAATACTCGACCTCCTACTGAGAGCATCAGCTACTACGTTCCCCTTCCTAGGATTATATAATATCTCAATGTCATAGTCATCTAGGAATTGGAGCCATCACCATTGTCTCGGGTTTAGGTCCTTCTGCGAGAAGATGTACCTGAGACTATCGTGGTCAAAGTAGACTATAAAGAGCTCTCCAATCAGATAGTGCCGCCACATCTTCAAGGGGAAGACCACTGCTACTAACTCCAGATAATGGGTAGTGTAGTTATGCTCATACTGCCTCAATTGTCACGATCCATAGGCGATCACTACCCGCTCCTGCATCAGGACACACCCGAGTCTGGTCCCTGATGCATCGCAGTAAACAACATACCCAATACCCTCCTCTGGTTGCCTCAATATGGGTGTACTAGTCAATCTCTGTCTTAATTTCTGGAAGCTCTGCTGAAATCTATCTGACCACAAGAAGGGTTTCCCCTTCTTCATCAAAGCTTAAAGTGGTTCTGCAACTCTGGAGAAGTCTAGCACAAATCTCTGATAGTACCCAGCCAGAACTAGGAAACTCTGCACCTCCGTCATGCTCCTGGGTGGATCCAAAGCTAGCATTTCCTCGATCTTCGCAAGATCCACCATAAGTCCCATCTCAGTGATGACGTGACCCAAGAAGTGGACCTATTGAATCCAGAACTGACACTTTGAGAGCTTACCATAAAGCTGGTGCCTCAGAGTGTGTCCAGTACTACCCGCAAGTGGTAAGCGTGCTCCTCCTCAGTAGTCGAGTAAATCAATATATCGTCAATGAAGACAATGACAAATAGATCAAGGTAAGGCTGGAATATCATGTTCATGAGACTCATGAACACTGCTGGAGTGTTGGTTACACCGAAAGGCATAACCAAGAACTCATAGTGGCCATACCGACACCCGAAGGTCGTCTTCTGCACATCCTCATCTCGAACTCTGAGCTGATGATATCCTGACCTGAGGTCTATCTTCGAGAACCATCGTTCTCCCTTTAGCTGATCAAGAGGTTGTCAATCCTCGGGAGTGGATACTTGTTCTTTCTGGTCACCTGATTCAGGCAACGGTAGTTGACACATAGTCGTATGCTTCTATCATCCATCATGGAAAATAAAATCAGGGAATCCCAGGGTGAAACATTAGGTCGAATGAATCCCTTGCCCTGCAAGTCCTCTAGTTGTACTCGTACCTATCGAAGCTCAGTGGGAGCCATCCGATATGCTGGAGTAGATATCGGGGTTGTCCCGGGGTACAGTTCAATATAGATGTCTACCTCTCTGCCAGGAGGTAGTCCTGGAACATCATCAAGAAAAACATCTGCATACTGATCCACCACAATAGGAAAACTCGGACTTCGCACATCAACTGATCCTAGGATGAGACTATCCAACTGAGGGGTGATCGGCTGTCCCCTCCTATGTGTGAGTCCATCATGCACTACAAAGGCTTCATTCTCGCCGGTGAAGGTGAACCTGCTCCCATCGGTGCGGAAACACCGCACATTGTGCCTAATATAATCGATCTGAGCACGGACTGTAGATAACCAATCCATGCCTAAGATGACATCGTAAGGACTCGACGCCGCTACAAGAAGATGCCAGCCAAAGCTCTCACCTCCTAGAGTATTCTCACACTACCGGAACCAGTGTGTAATCATCAAGTCTTCTCCCGTAGGAGTCTCTAGCCGTAAGGATCGAGCCAACAGCTCCGTCAGAATCTTTGAGCTCCGAACAAGGGCAGCAGAAATGAAATAATGACTCGCGCCTGTGTCTATAAGAACTGTAGAAAGGGTGGAGTAGACATAGATAATACCTCGAATCATCTCAGGTGCACCATGTTCATAAGCCTCCACCACCTGAAGCTGATCCTGCCTATGTCCGCCAGCTCTTTGTGGTCGGGGTGGACCTCCTGGTGGTGGTGGTGGTGGTAGATCCCCGATGCGTCATCCACCACCTTCTGCTCAGCCAGCTCCTCTACCTTGACTGCATACTCCCTGCGAACTACTGCGGTTGAACCTCTGCCTCTGCCTAGGTGGTCCATCAACCGTATGCTGCTCCTCTGCATGGCGGTTCGGGTAGTCACTAGCCATGTGGCCCTGCCCTCCGTATGCATAGCACTGTCTACCTCTAGTATGACTGGCTCTGCTGCATGTGCCCTGCACCTCCGAAATATTATCCTGAGGTCTCCCACCTGATGTCCTACTCCGCTTGGACCTCTGCGACATCTATCTACTGCCGTCTGCAGAAGACTCCGCTATGTGTCGCCCTACGGTAGGCCTCGCTGCTGGCGTAGGCTTTGCAAGGAAGCTCTCCACAAGAAGGGATCGCTCTAGTACTCATGCATGCGTCGGAATGCTGAGGGAGATCATTGAAGACCTTCTCTCATGCCTCAGTCCCTGGTCGAAGGACTGGGCCTAGAAGAATGGGTCACGTACCATGTTCATGGAGTAGCGCGAGAGGTCGGTAAATCTCTCCGAGTACTGGGCTACTGTCATGTTGCCCTGCCATAGTTGCAGTAACTCCTGGATGTGCACCGCACGGAGGGTGGATGGAACGAACTCTGAGCGGAAGAGGCTCTCGAAGTCCGTCCAAAGAAGATATGTCTCGTCATGCACCTGGAGCATCAGGCTCCACCATCTACCTACTGTCGCATGTAGGAGACTCGTCGCAAGGATCACCATGAGGTCTGATGGTGTCCCTACCAATCTAAAGACTCGAACAACAGCCACCAGCCAATCCTCGGCTGCCTGAGGGTCCCTCTCCCCACGGAACCTGGGTGGCCTCTGATGCTGAAACTTGTGTAGTGTACTCAGATGACGTGAACTCTTAGCTGCTGGGGCTGGTGGCATCGGTGGCTCTACGGGTAGAGGTACCACTGGTGCCTCCGCTGTAATGTGGCCCTGCATCGAGGCCTCGTCGCTCGGTGGGCTGCCATCTCTCAAAATCTCAGAACCCTAGATGGCTGCCATCGTGGGGACATCCTGAAAAGAAATAGGTGTTCCACGGTTAATATAGTATACCTGGTGAGCTGACACAAAGTAATCACAAAGAAAACTTTTGAAACACACATGTAATCAATGTTTTCGTGCACAAAGTCAGAAATCAGAAGTCAGGGTCCTGGTGTATGGATACATCATCCGCCGCACCAACACTGGACTCCTTGGACTGATAACCACACTCAATACTCTAAACATTACTGCTTTACATAGAAGAAATGATCAGAGTCCTGATTTCTACGGTAGAACCGACTCCTATAATACCAATTTGTCAGGACCCGTCCTCAGGACCCGTGTTGTGACTACCCCAATCCCACCTTCCATAGTCCAAGGGCTGACAACTAGCACCAAAGGAGAAAATCCCGATAAATGGGAAGGCATTTCCTTTATATAAGTAAATAAACACAACAGAGAACGCAATCTGTAGTAAAAACTATGTGAAATGAGTACAAAAATAAGTGCTGAAAAATAAATGGGCCAGAATACAAACCCAACTGAAAAGTACAGTACAACTGAAAAGAAAGTACAGTAGTAGTAAAATAAATCAGCAACCACTGAGTCGTCCTCCGTAAATCCCACCTGAAGGGTGGGTAAAGATGGTCTCCTCAGCTCCTCGGGTCCGATCGTCCACTCCGTGTACGTCCCACCTAATAGTCCACATTCGGATACCGTCCCGCTCCTCAAGCCTCAACCACAATCAGTGTTGCCCGTCTTCTGCAACCAACACAATGTAGTGTGGGCATAGCCCGTGCAGGGGTGAGTATACGATACTCAGTAGGGACACCGAGACCCCAAAAGGTCTCCCAGAATTTACAAAGGATAAACCACAAAGGAAGGATACAAACATGAAGTATCAGCTAACTATACTTAGGTATATTCCCATACAAATACCTAAGTCATCATTTTCAATTTGGCTCCAACTCACGAGCCCAAGTACAACCCAGTCCACACAAGAAAACACAACCCAATCCACACAGTAAATCAAGTCAATCATAATGATGATAAATATTGAAAGTGAAGAATCATCTCACACAGTTATACTACTCATGAAGAGTGGTCGATATGATAAATGTAGCCTCTAAATCATCTCCCTTGTTGAACCCACGTAGGATCCAAGTACAGAAGTTGTCGCTTCCGAACCCACGTAGGATCCTAGTATAGTAACCATCGCTGCCAAACCCACGTAAGATCCAAGTACATTCATCCTCACTGTCGAACCCACATAGGATCCAAGTACAGTCATCCTCACTGCCGAAACCAGTTAGGATCCAAGTACAGTCGTCATTGTCAACACAGTCGCAGCCAGCTCTAGGGTCCCCGCACACAGCATGCTCGATTCCAGAACGATCCACTCCACGAGCCAAGGGGGGTCGATACATCAACTATCACGAAGTCCAGAGTTGATATATCAAAACGTTATGTCTCATCAATAGAAACTCAGCGCGACAGACTGCGCGTCAATCGGATGCCCGGTCTAAGAGATATTGGCTTTTCCGTACGAGGGGCCCAGTAGGTTTTTAAGCTAAAACCAACCCGACCATACTCCAGATACGTCCAATCCTCACATAGATTAATCCAAAAGAACCATCTCACTAAGAGTAAATCAATGTAACTGACGGAACGTCATTCGGACGTTCGGTCGTTAAGTTATAGGTGTTTCCGCTCCAAGGGCCCGGTTGTATTCGGGTTCGAAGCTACCCGGCTGTAAACAAACTTTGCCGAAACCTCGATTGTAATATACCGAACCGACCGCCTTGATCCAAGGATCCCAACGCAACTAACGGTTCATTGATCAGAGGTCTTTATCCCAAGATATGGGCGTTTGAACAAACCTTGACCGAAAATAGGGGGTTTGGGCCCGGTCCGACCCGGCCCAATACCCCCTGGGTCGGCCCGAACCGGGTCAACCCGACCCGGGTCCGGGTCCGGCCCGGTTGGGTGCATCCCGGCCCGCGGCTCGGCTCGCGACCAAGTGGGGTGCGAAGGGGGGCACCGCTTCCTTGTCTCCAAAACGGAGGACCCTATGGGGTCCGCACTATGTGCTGGCCAGGGGTTTCAACCCCTCGGTTTTTAAGGAAAACGGCCGGCCATTATGGCCATCCTGTTGAGCCGCCACGAGACCCGTGGGGGTCCTGCCTCCTGGAGTGCTAGCTTCCGGTTGTCTGGCCGCCCATGCTTGACCACCGCGGCCTAAGGCTGCGGCTCATCCTCGACCGGCGCGGCGCGACGGCGCCGCGCCCCTCTGCCACGGCCTCCCTCGATTTCTCTAGCGTCGCGCACCTCCGTCGCGGCCAGCTCCGGCCGCAGTTCCATCAGCCTCACCGGCGCGGCGCGACGGCGCCACGCACCACCGTCGCAGCCCACTCTGGCCGCGGTCCTCCTCGTTCTAGTGCGGTGTAATGACACCGCGCCACCTTCGTCGCAAAGTTCAATGAGGATCAACAAAAACGGGGTGGAGGATCGGCCGTGTTTCTGTGGTCCAATCTTCCACCGTTATGACGATACCAAGCGGTCAAATTAATCAATGAAGAGTGTTAAATTAAACTTGAAGGAAGATAACCCCTACCTCGATTTAACAATGTCATTTGTTGGCAACGCTGAAGATGGCACCGCGGGCTAAGGTTTCAAAGATGGCGTTGGCGTGCATTCAAGGAGAGGACAACATCTCACACTAGCTGCGATGAGACGAAGGAATAGAACATCGTCTCTCTTTGTGGTGACGGCGTTCTTTGTCGAAGGGTGACATTATTCATAGAAGGATAAAGTTAATCTAAAGGAACTAAAACTCTCTCCTCCAATCCTCAACACAACGAGCCATCCCCCAAATAAAATAAGACTCCTCTTATTTTTTTAAAACATAGCATGCATTTCAAATTACAAAATACATACCAATTCACTTAATTAATTAAACATGATTTGTCTAATTAATTATGACTTAAGTTGGCAATCCTTAAAGAGGGAGAGAGGGGAGTTACTCAAATAAAGGGGGGAGTTAGGGAGTTAGGGAATGTAAAGAGTTGGGGATCATGTGGGACCCACCGCACCTTTATCCTCTCAAGGGTAGTTAGTAACTAGTGGGTCCCACCCCAACATCCACACCTAGGATATAACCACATAGAATAATGAAATATAATTGTAACACTATTTTATTTTACTTTTCATTTAATCCACATTTTTTTACAACTCCTCCCAAGCAAACGCAGCTTCGGTAAAGGTCCTCTTAAGCAATTACTGGTGCTGCGGTTCCATCAGTGCCCTCAGATTTCAATTCCGAGCACCTGTTCAAAAGATAGAAAAACCAGCTTGTTCGTTCACTAAACGTACCCGAGCTAAACTTCAGAATTTGATTCCGGGCACACCGGGCCTCGAAATCATGTGTCGTCAGAAACTGCATACTCGTAATATCCCAAAGAATTTAAGAAAAAAAATTCCTTGAAATTTACTGGTCTTTACAATAATGGTCCATGAAAAGCAGCACAGCAGTGGATCGTTCTGATAACAAGTCACTAGGAAGGCTCGGTATCGGCTCCTAGTTGAAAAAGGTGTTTTTTAGCTGTGATTCAATTTTGTTTTATGGATATTGTGGTATGGGTTTAGATTTCAGATCATAACAACGGTGGCTATAGATTTGCGGTGTGAGGGACTGAAATGATATCTCATACTCACCATTTCATTGTAGTGATGTAAAGGGTGACAATGAGTGAAAGAGTTGTTGGTGTGATGGCAAGCCAACCATGTGTGACTGGGAGGTGGGTTGAAGTTGATGCCATTGTTTTCTAAAAACCATGTGTTGTACTGGTGAGTCGAGCAGAGGAGGAATGATGGTCTCTTATTAAGAAATTGTTGCAACGATGGTGGTAGAAGAAACAATGAGTCAGAGACTCACCATTTGGTAGTAATGGTGACAGTGGGTTGGGAACAAAGTAATGGAGTAAAACATATATGAAATAGTGACTCATCGAGTCACTAATGATGCTGAAAAATGAATATTTGATTATGAGAATTGGAAAAGTACTTCTTGGGTTTCTAATGGTGATTTCTAAAATTTGGCAGTGACAAATATTAATATTGAATTAGCTGCAACAATTAAAAAATATTATTTAAAAATATAAAATTTAAAAATTAATGATTTAAAGAAAATGTTAATTAATTAAGTGAAAACTGGAAGAAATAAAAAAAGGGAAGATAAAAATTAATACAATTGAGTAATTAATTATCATAAAACTAAAAAATTAATACATAACTAAAATTAAAATCTAAATATATATAAAACAAAACAAATAAATAATTCAAAACTCAGAAATATAAATTGAAATAAAACATTAAATGAAAAACAAGAATCACATTAAATATTAAAAATTTATTAATTAATGTTCATAAAAAATTAAAAGGTGAAATTAAAAATTTAGTTGATTAAATACAATTTTTAAATTCTTAAATGTTTTAAAGTAACAAATCCAAATAAATGTTTTAAGAAAAATTAAAACAAAAAAGTTTTAAAAGAATTAAATTAACTGAAAAATAAAGACATCATATATTATAATATGAAAAGAAAAATTTATAATATTAACAATGAAAATTAATAAACTAAGAGTTTAAAAAATTAAATTAATAAATTTTATTTAATTAGAAATAGCATCAAGATTAATTAAATAAATCATTAAAAATTAAATAAAAGTATTGGAAAAATCGTGCATTCAAAAACCACATAAAATTCCCCCACACTTAATCATTTATTGTCCCCAATCAATTTTCATACTATAGTATTTTTGAAAGAGAGGAGAATGTTTTTAATAATCAACTAAAATTGAAGCATGTATAATTGTCTAGAATACAAAGGATTAGAAATTGTGAAATAGGATTTTGATATGTGAATTTCAACAAAAGTCTTTACCAATTTATAATATTCACATGGAGACAATGGGAAGCAACAAATCATCTACATATTAGGATGTCATGTAAAATTTGAATATTCTTAATGAATTACGTCAAATAAAATATATGACCAAAATCTAAGAGTTATAATACGTTAAAAATAAGTGGAATTAGAAACATAACCAAATGAACATTATACTTTTACTTTTCCTAGGTTCCAAAAAGAAAAAAATAGAAATTTTTTTTTCAATCACCTTATTGATACAACATAAAAGATTCCATAAAAATAAATTTTTCCCTTCTTCATCTGGAGTTCATTATTCTTTTCTCCTTAATGGAATTTTTTTTTGATAATTAGACAGTTTTTTTTCTTTTTCCCATCCATTTTTTGTTCAAAGCACTTTCCATAGAAAATTTTCAAATAGAAAAGGGATATTGTAAATCGAAACACACCTAGTGGCTAGAGTATCAGAGATTCATTGTGGGTTCGAAAATTCCCATTTAACTCCCATTGTGAATGATTTATATAAATACCATTTATATTGGCTCAGTATAGATATTACAATTTTAATAATTAAAAAGTGATTCCCCTTGGATAAATTTCAAACTTCATGTTCATAGAGTTGTGATCATAACGCCACGATAAAAGTATCATATATTTCTCTCAAACATATTTCATGAAAAAAACATTCATAAAATCAATAATAAATACCACTCATCAATCATTTATCATAAAAATATCAGATTCAATGATACTCTTAACTACAATTAAGGTATTATTCTTAGGAAAGTAGGATTTGAAATATAGAATAATCCTTAAAGAATCTCAAAATGTGAAAGGATTTTTAAAAAATATAAAAAAATTTATGAAGAAATGTTAAATGGTAGTATAATATTATGAGCTACATTTAAAATAGATATTAGAACAAAGTAATTTTACCCCATACCCCACAGTTGAAACCCAACATTGTCCCCAAATAAGAATTTTACTATGGGGAAGAAAATTTGAAAAATAAAGTTCTAATCATATACTCATTTCAGTAGATTGATGACATATACAAGGGTATCATTGAAACTCAAAAATAATGTTTTCCACAATAAACTTATTTTAATAATACAAGTTCACATTAATTTGTGTTTAAGATAGTGAAAAAAAAATCAATTATTTTCAATGAATTATAATGTAAAACATGTCAGTGCAAAATGAATATAGTGTAGCAATTTGACAGATTAGTTTCAATTAGATGTTCAATGAAGTATAAAAAACCATTATTAACACCCAAATTAAGAACAACCATACAGGGTAAAACCCCCACACATAATTTCAGTTAGTGAAGATATTTTAATATCAATGAAATTTTGTTTCTAGAAAACAGAAAAAGTAGAAAAAATTACAACACAGATGCATAAAGTAACAATATCCCGCAAAGATTCATGTCATGAAATTTTTTTAGTAGTAGTAGAATAAACATTATAACATATAGCAATAATAGTACATGTGGTTGAATTTTTTAGCAATAAAAAATCCTTAATGAATCACCACTACATTAAAACCAATGAGTCTCTTTTTTGGCGAGTCACTGCAAGCAGTGGAACAGAAACTCAATTGTAGCTATGAGTCAATGACTCACCATTGATAAGTGATTTAATATTGAACATTTTATTTTTAAAATTAATAAGGAGAATAAATAATATATATATTGATTAAAAAATGGTATATCCTTGAGTTAAATTTATCTAGAACTTATTCATTAAAGGAATTCGTCTCCTTTGTGACACCCATAGTAGCATAATTTTAAATATGTGAAGAAGAACCAGAAAGGGAAACAAATATATCTTGAAGAAGAAGATATGTATTGAACAGTAACAAGAAACAATTTCTTCTAAAACAAAATAAAAAAATGTAATGAAGAAGCATAAACCAGTGGTTGACTCCCATCAAGTATTATGTTTTATGTCTTCAGTTAGATGCTATTTAGAATCCATTTTATAGCATAGTGAAGGTATCCAATTCCTTTCTCAATCCATCAAAATATATTTTCTCTCTCTAACCATTAACAAGAATGGGATTTTCCAAGAGATTGATAAAAAAAATTAGAATATTGTTTTAACTACTAGTTTGATATTTCTACATGTCCACAAAATTGTGGATGGAAGGAAATACCATTCATATGAATATAGCCTATTTTTTTCATTAAATCCTTAATATTTTTGTTTTTAAAGTTGTTCCATTAAAAGTTATAAAGGTTTTTAGCAATCCAAATCATGAAAAAATGTTCTTTTAATAAAATTTTATTACAATATTTACATGATTTTTTGGAAGAGCTACTGCCTCAACACACAAAGACAGATAATCTAAAACAACTAAAATTTACTCATTCCCATGTGGTGATGGAAACAAACCCTTGAAATATAAACATCAAAAATATCAACCACTAAAATACCCTATTGTGGTATCCTCTTCTTCCTCCAAACATTCCTGAACCCCTAATATATATATATAACATTCTAAAAAACTCATGGAATACATGAATAAGGTGGGAAAATATAAAAAAAAATCTTGATGGAAATTTTATGTTTTCCCTTCTCCACCATGATGTCATCCCCAAGTTGAAGAGTGAAAAGAAATCTAAAATAGGGTGAAACTCTTCCTCTAGAACACACCTTCTTTGAATTCCATCATCACACCTCCTAAATATAAATGGACCATACCAAATGTAATAATTAATCTATAAACTGAATATATTCATTTAGTTATTAGACAAGTCCTTATGAATGATACTAGCTGCAAAAAAATAGAAAAAATATGCCTACCATGAAGACTACCTTATTGAGATAGTGATAAGTTTTTCACTAGGATATAAGGAGATAATCTTCATTGGATATTACCATTGGGTATATGGAAACCATGTAAGGTGGAATATAACTAGACTTTCATCCCCCATAATATCTCGGATTTTCAAGTAAAAATATTGAAATAAGGGAATCCATGTGATGATACTGGGTTTCGCTTCAATTTAATAAATCAAATATTTAAAGTCAGAATGGTTTGTGAATGTGATAAAATTTGATATTAGAAGATACTACCTAAATTTATATAAACAAAATACCATTAAAAATAACTCTTTTTTAGTAGGGTTGTAATTTTTTTGTTCCACATCTAGAAACATACTAGAACAATAAGCCACATACAACTTTGTATCCCTCATTTATCTGAAGACAAATCAAATATCCATATCACATGCATCACACATTAATTCAAATAGTAGTTTCCCATTGGGTGAAATAATGATTTGTGGTGAATGGATGCTTTCAGTTAGAAGATTGAATGATTCTAGACAACTTAAATCAAAGTTTTAGTGTGCATCCTTGAAAACAAGGGAACATAAGAACATATTTATTTTTGAGAAATATTTAATAAAAGTCTGCTATAAACTAGAATTCCATAGGAAAATCCTAACACCCTTAACATTCCCAAGAGGTGGTAGTTTTTGAATTAATTCACTTTAGTAGTGTCTACATCTAGACCATTCATAGAAAATTTGTATCCAATAACCATCCCTTCAGTGACCATGAACTAACAATTTTCCTTGTTAAGAACTAGGTTGATCTCTAAAAAACTCTCTAACAGATAATCAAAATGATTAAGACAAGTGCCCAATGTGCTTTCCATAATTGATAAATCATCCCTGAAAACTTCTATAATCCCGACAATAATATCTGAAAAGATAACCCTCATGCATCTTCGAATGGTAGTAGGGGTTCCACAACACCCAAAAGGCATCCTCCAGTAAGAGAATGCCTCTAAGGCACATGTGATGGTAGTTTTATCTAGATAATATAGAGAAACTTGAATCTAGTTGTCCCTAAAATAATCATCCATAAAAAGAAGAACACGTTCCCAACAAGTCTCTCAAGAATTTGATCAAGTAAGTGCATTGTAAAATGGTCATTCCTAGTGGCTGAATTGAGCTTCCTATAATCTACATAGACTATCTTATTGGTGGATTTCCTATCATGAATGTCTTTAATTTATCATTTTTTATAAAATTGGAGCATTCTTTTTTATGAAATAATTGGTCTGGACTTACCCATTTAATATTAGAAATAAGATAGACAATACAAGTATCCAGCCATTTGATAACATCCCCTCATACAACTTCATTCATGTAGGGGTTTAATCTTATTTGAAACTGCAGTATAGTTTTGACGCCTTATTACATGGGAATTTTGCGAATGAATAATGATGGTATTATCCATTTGATATCATCAATGGTCCATATAATTCCAAATTTTAATTTGTTTTAGAACATTTAACAATCTATCCAGTAGATTATCGTTTATCTTAGTATAAATTATTACAGGAAGTGTATAATCCTCACAAAAAAAAATATTTTATATTTGTAGAAAGTGATTTTACCTCAAGAGTTGGTGGTTATACACTCAAAGAATGGATCATGGGCCTAGTAGGACCATGGTCTTCAACACATCTCTTATAATGTGTTTGAAATGATTAATGATTTTTAATTTCTTTATCAATTTTCTAATTTGTAGTACTGATGTCCACAATCAACAACTGACTGTCTAGTTTTTTTCAATATTTTATTTTAATATATTTATCATGGAAAAATTTTCATGTTGTTTTATAATCTCTCCCCTACCAAGTCATAATATTTATAAGTGTTTCTGGAAACAGAGTCACCCTTAATTTCACTAAAAATCATTTTATGTTCAAAGGAAGATAACACATCACTAGTTATAGAAGAAACTATAATGTTTTCTATTTCACAAATATTTTTCATACTTTCTATATGAGAATATTATAATTTTTTAAAGTAAAAAAATCATGATTTTAATCATCATAATTTAGATCATCATAGTGGTTTCTTTATCATTTTATTCAATGTTTTTAGGTTAATTATGATATTCTAATAACTCTATTTTAGAACCGATTTCATAAAATGTTGGTCCTTTTACCTTTTTAAAAACATTAATCTCTTCTTGTTTCCCTCCAATTTTTTATTTCAACTCAAACTATTACATATAAATAACAGCACCACTAGTGTCCATGAAGGGCTGGCCTAGAATGATGGGAATCACCTAGTCACACTCCATATATAATACTATGATTTAATCTGTAAGAAAAAATTCCTCAACTCCAAATAGTAGGTCATCTATCATTCCCACATGATGAGTGAAAGAGTTGTCCACCAACTATAAGATGAATGTTGTGGGTTGATGATATCCCAATATCTACAAATAGAACAGCGATAATGGTAGTGGGATGATACTAGAACCTACATCACATAGGTAGTTGAGTTTTCTATAATTTTCAATGGTACAAGGTGTGACAATACTACCTCGGACTTTGCACTTTAAAGATATCTTGTTTTAGAAGAGAGTACAACACTCTTTAGTGCGGTTGTGGATATCAAATTATTCAATAGTATTGGTATTTTAAATAATATTTTAAATATATTTCATGTAATATGGAATTTTTATCAAGGATTCTATTAAATTTATTTTCACTGGGAACATGGTCAAAAGCCCAAAAAACTGAAGTAGTTTATACTTATTATTAATTTTTGGTTTGAGTTTTTTGGGAAGAGAATGGGTGGGGAAAATTTATAATAAGTGTTGACATTTCCCTTATTTCTTCAACAATATTCTCCTTTAATATATTCTTATTATATTAAAAAATAATTTTAATTTCAAAGTTAAAAAATTCATATTTTCTCATTATCTAGGCTTCTCTGTTGATTTCGAGAACATGTGAAGAAGAATAGTTTTGATTCCATATTCATGATGTTTTTCAGTTTGCGCTTTTTAAAATACTATTATAGGTTCTGATTTAGTTTTTATCCAACTTTTTATTAAAACTAACATAAAATTATCTCTCAGGATTTGTTCATATGGGATTAGTTGTCAACCATTATCTATATAATTCAAATCACTAGTTAGTCGGCCATGTTGAGTTTCCATGTTTATTCATAAAAGAACAAGATTGGATTTTATTATGTTTATATTGTGTTTTTTGTTTATTAAATGGAGTCTTGACTCATTCCTATTGAGGTTCCATTCTTCTAAGGATTCGATTCAGTTTTGAAAACATTCGAACCGCATAATTTCCATGTGAATTAGATGATACACCCAATAGATGATTTTGAAAGTGATTCCTCTATTAGTTTTTGTAGGAAGGGGTAGTGGATTTCATAATCAATCCTTGTTCATTCAATGAAAATATTTTATGGTTCCAATATCCCTAATTATAGTTGCTTAAAAATTAGTCATCCTTAAAAGGAATCTTCATAAAAGAATTAACAATTTTTGAGTTATCTTCTTGGGTTGGCTTGTAAAAATTTGACTAGAAATTATTGGTATAAACAAACATTATAGACTAGGAACATCATTCCCTAAGAGTTTTGTTTGGGTTTTGATAGCTAACATGATTTACAGATTGTTTACAATTTTTCATTACTAATGACTAAAGTTGGTTTGTAATTTTAGCAAGTTGGTCTTAAGTGACATTACCTGAAATAGTTTTTTTAGAAATTCTATTCACTCTCTTACTTATTGAATTCTTATGTTGGGAATTTAGATGAAGTTTGATGATAATATTTCGTAACACTTCATATGTATTATCATTGTAATTCTCCCTTGTAGATTGATCAACTAGATTTTGACCATAGGAGGAAATCCCTTCATAGAAGGTATCTATGAGAACATGGGATGATAGTTGATATTGCGGACACTGTCAAAGTATATCCATAAATATTTCCTAAGCCTCATTAAGGTATTATTCATCCTCTTGATAAAAACAAATTATTTTGACTCTTAACTCGCCTTTATGTCTTTTGGGATAGAATTTCATGATGAAATAATTATAAACATAATAAAAAATTTTAATGATATTCCCATATTGACTCAAGAACAAATTCCTAGAAATCCCTTTAAAAAAATGGAAATACTCTCATTCTAATATCATTTTTAGTGAGTACTATTAGATTTAATTATAGAACATGATTCTAGAAATATATAATCAAGGCTAAAGTGTACTCATTAGATAGTCACATAAAGGCTGGTAAAAGTGAAATATGGCACTATTTAAGTCCGTAGTTATGGGATCTATGAGATAGTCTAATGTAAGATGGGTTTATTGAAACATGATAGAGTTAGAACTCCTTCTTCATAAGACTTAAATTCTCTTATATGAGTCCAGGTTGAATTTTTTATTGATTATTAGGTCCATGAACTCTATTTTATAAATATTTCATTTCAATTTTTTTTATTTTTTAAATCACAAAGTGTTTTTGAATTTCTAGTTTAGGGGATCTAGTCAAATAGAGAAAGACCGTGTTCTCATGAAAAGGTTGAAGATAGATGAATTTTAGAAACAAAAAATAACATAAGCTGTAACAACATTAGTTCAACAAAAATAGTAGAAAAATAGTGGAAGGCATACTTTTTACAAAAGAATATTATTTATGTACAATATTCAATTTTTAATTTTCTAAAAAAAATTATATGTTACTTTTGAGGAAAAGTTTTTATAACAAAAAGAGGGTCACTTGGTGTATTCCTAGGTAACGATGCCAAAAACATTATCTGATCATCATTGAAACCATGTGAAAGTTTGATTTTATTTTTATTTTCCTACATTCTATTTTATAGTGACTAGTAGGGTTGAACCCACATGGAAGGTGGAGTAACGAAATTGTTTCTAAAAAATACCACTATTGTCCACAATGGGTGGAATATTATTTTTTATTAAGATTTATATTTTTATATAACCATTCTTAAATAAATTATGAGAAACAATGTTTGAATAAGAATGCTGGTTTTAAAACTATAGAAATGATGAATCTATTAGAATAAGAGTGAACTAAATCTTAGAAACAAGGAAAAAGAAAAAATAGCATAAGTAAAATAATATGGATTTATAAACTACTAGTTAGAAAGGTTCATTGCATTAGTACTAGTTATTGAATCACACCTCAATTAATGGTGGTAGAATATCCCACAACAAGAGATTGAATAGACAGATGGTTGAATTTTAGAATCTGTCACACCAAATATAAATCAAACTACATTAAATTTTTAATTAAAAATTCAATTGGCATAAAAATCGCAATTAAATTTCATTATTTATGATCTGGAATATTAAAAAAATACTCAAGATCAATATCACTAATTGATAATGATGTTTTTAATATAAAATAATTAATGTGGGAATAATTTATATGAGATTTAGAATCAATAACTCTGATTGATTTTGATTTTGTAAAATGAAAGTGTGTTAAAATGATCCTAAAAACACCCTATATAATTTAAATTACTGAGCCATTAGATTTAGCCTAATAACATATTTGTTACTAGAAATGAAAATATTTTATTAAAAAGTAAATAAATTGAAATGAAAAAAATATGAAATGTCGCTCTATAAAATCGTGATGATGCTCTATTATTGCTCTACAAGTCTGCAGTTGTGCTCTGTAGTGCCTCCTGGATGTGATCCTTGATTTGTCGAATGTGAAGGGTGTCAACTCCCTATTTCAAGTCTTTTTTTAAATCCCCTGTCATTATAATTAGTCATAATCAATCATCTATTAAAATAGGTAGGTCATTTACAATGTTACCGAACACATGTGTTTTTCTATGACAAGATTGTCATATTTTCATAACCTTATAATTTTCTACATCTTGATGGTTCTGATGAACCTTTATGTGAATCCGTCTTTTGTTTGAATATGCATGTGGAAAAATAATTATTGAATCAGTTAATCATTAATAAGTTAAATATTATATAACTACTAATTTATTATAAGATTAAATAGGATATTAAATTATTAATTAATATTAATAAAAATTATTTTTTATTTATTTAGTTGTTATGTTTTAATTAATTAATTTTTATAATCATATTTTATTTAAAACTATTATAAATTATTAAATATTTTATTATAATTATTAATGTCTCTATTTTAATAACTTAATAAAATATTATTATTATTATTAATTTAAGATTAAAACTTTTTATATTAATAATTTAATTAATTATTAAATTTATTAACTATTATGATTAATATTGTTATTATAATTATTTAATTTGAACATTCAAATTATAATTATTATAATTATTAAATTATTAACAAAATTAATTATTAATTATTAATTTAATGAAATTATTTTATTTCAATAATTAATATTGTTTTTGAATTATTATAATTTTAATTATTATAGTTTTATTATTTATTTATATATTATATTAGTTTTATTTTTTATTTAACTTGATTGATTTGTACTTTTTATTTTTTAAATTATATCCTTGCCTTTCTTATCATCTATGCCAGGGATAGGGGAGAGTTATTTTAATGTGTTTTCTACCAAAAAAATTATAAACAACATAGGTTTTATTTTTTTTCAAAAAAAATATGCCTCAATGGTAGAATCGATGATGCCACCCTTCATACCCCATGCCACCTTCAGCCAAGATCGATGACATGAAAAAGGTGGCAGGGGGTGCAACCCTTGGCCTCTAGGTGAGGCGAATGGCAGCCCCACTAATGCGGCCTTTGCCTCTACTCCCTATAAAAGGGTAGCCCTCCATTCTACTCACTTCATTTTTACATCCTCTCTCCAAAATCTTTTTCTTATCTCTCTAAATAATTTCATCTTCTATGTGGTGGAGTCGGTGGTTAAAAAGAAGGCTCTTTTTTGTGAAACCTTATCAGGAGGCATTTTTTATTTAATTTATTATTATTTTTATTTCTTTTACTTCTTTTTAGATTTAAATATTTCAATTTTTATGTGGTTTAGTTACTTCTAATTTTATTAGGTTTTTTAATTAGTTATATACATATTGGAATAAGATTTATTATTAGTATTGATTAAGTATATATTATGTATATATTAAGACTTTTGATTTAGTACTATGACATTTTGGTAGCATAATGATTATATGGTTATCTAAGAAATCAAATCCCTGTCAGGATTCAAACATGTGGATGTTGCTATAGAACATATGTACCAAGGGATAAAACCAGAGAACATTGATTTGTGTAAAACACAAATGGGAACTGGAGCATGATAACAGGCCTTGTTGCACTTCTAGTCTGGCACCCCCGGGGGATATGATTAAGACCATTCATTTTTTTTATAAACTACCAAAATACCTAAAAAAATAAAAGCAGTATATTTTGCAATGAAAAAATAATTATGATAATGTTAAAGAATGAAATAGACAAGGACAAAAAATTGAAGAATATATTTAATTATTAGTAATTTAATTTTTATTAGTCAATTTTTAAAAGATTTTATTTATTAATTAGTTTAATTAGTTATATATAGTCTAAAAATAATATTTATTGTTAGTAATGATTAATTAATAATTTATTAATGATAAATTGGTATTAAAAATGGATAAATATGATTAATTAATTATAATTATCAAATTAATATAATATGATTGATGATAAAAGAATAGATTATTAATGAATAACTTAATAATGATTAACTAGTTATTAAAGAATGATTTATTAGTTAAAATGTAATATGAAAATCAATTGATAAAATCACAATTATGATTATATAAAATGATATGCAGGAGAAAATGTTTTAAATTGTTAATATTGTAAATATTATATAGTTTAAAAGTAATAGTTATTATTAGAAATGATTAATTTTATATAATAATTAATAAATAACATAGTATTAAAAAATGAATCTATATAAAAACATTCATATTTCAGGGTATAAAAAGGTGTCCTATAATCACATTATAATAAATATTATATGTTCAACCATCATTGTTTATATTTTTTACATTATCATAATTATGATGAGAGAAACAATTTTGATGTAGAGAGTCATTTTTTCTTGTCTATACTACTATAGGGAGTTTTTTCAAAATGATCGAGGAGCTTCTTACAATAAACAACCAATAATAGTGGTTAATATAGCTGATTGTGTAACGTGATGTGACCTTGAAGAGGGAATTTGTGGTTCCTTAAATCTGGGTACTGATCAAGAGATCATGTCTATGATATATAGACATATGAAATTCCTAGCAACATAGTGGAATCTAGCTTTTCCATTTGTTGTTGATGCGCTGTTGGTCTAGGAAATTAATTTATTTTATCAACTACCAGATGGTACAATGATTGAGTTATATATTGATGTTTCTATTGTACAATAACAAAGTCAAGTTATATGAAGACGTATACATACAAGATTTTTTTGAGGATAGTTCGACCCATGAAATTGAGAATATTACAAATGATGTAAAAGATGGCAACCATGATGACCTCTCAGATATACTTATCAATCTGACTTCTGATGAGGAGTTTCGTAATGACGGATCAGATGGTGACAACAATGCTGATGATGAGGGACCAAGGAAAGTTGGGAAAGAGGTTTTGAGAAATGTATTAGTTTTACGTCATCCTTTATTAAAATAAATCATCCACCACTCTTTGAAACATGGTCAAAAGAAATGACATGTGTGCCTGAATTCAAAAATAATATTTTCACACCGAAAACTGAGTTACCCGAAGTTGTACAATATAGGTTTACTGATATGGAAAAAACCTTATAAGTTGGAAGGAATTTTACAATTAAATATGCATTAAAATTAACGCTAAAGAGATTTAATATTGAGAGGAACTATAGATATATAGTTCACAAATCAAATCATAGTAAATATATCATGCGGTGTAAGAATTATGGGGATGATTGTAGATTTTATTTGAGGGAGATTTCGGACAATGAATTTGGAGGCTAGAGAATCATGATGATTGAGGCAGCTCATACTTGCGTTCATCCAATCCTGACAGATGATCATACCTCAATAGATGTAGAATTTCTATCATCCATTTTTATTTAGATGATTTTTACATGCCAAGATGTTCTGATAGCTCTTGTAAAAGAGAGGATGCAATAGAAATTTGGTTATAATATTTTCTATAATAAGACGTGGACGGTGAAACGAAAGGAAATTCTGAAAGTCTGTGGTGATTGTGATGAATCATATCATGTGTTGATGCAATTTATAGAGATACAAATGCATCATAACCAAGTGTATTCCATCTTGATACACATGTACATGTGACTCATGATAACTAACTATATCCATTGTGTGTTCAATTTCATCAATTTTAATGGGTATTCCTCTCTTGTTTCTCTTTATTTTGATTCATCAAATAGTTCATTCTGATCGATGGAATGTTTCAATATAGAAAATACATGGTCATATTGATTATTGTAGCAACCCAAGATGGATATTTTTCACCTATTCCTCTTTCCTTTTCCATTGTAGAGAAAGACAACTATGAATCATGGAGTTGGTTTCTGGCATGTATCATCAACCATTTCATCAACATTCAGGGTGCTTATTTGATATTGGATTGCCATCGGGAAATTAATGAGGCAATAAATGTGGATCCTGATACATGGAGATACCAAAATTCACATCATCAGTTTTGTATTAGACACATTGCAAGCAATGTGCATAAAAAATTCCACAGTGAACCGATAATGAAGGAAATTGCGAGGCTAGATACACATTGTATTTTTATTTTTTACTATTTCAACATAAAGATGAAATCAAATTATGTGAAATATGAACTATTATATGTAGAATATGAGTCAGATAAATCGTGGTTTGAAGAATGTTTTGAACAAATCGGCCTAGAGAATCTAGATGTTTATGATTATATTATACAGTTTTCAAAAGAAAAATTGACATTGGTATATGACGGGGGGAAGAGGTGCGGACATATGACCACAAACATTGTGTAGTGCAATAATGGTGTCTTCAAAGGTCTTCACATGTTACCCTTAACCACCCTATATCAGAAGAAATTATATCAATGCATTAAGTAATTTGTAGATAGACAAAAACTGGCATCAAACGAAATAAAACCAGGGATATGGTACATAAGACACATTTAACAAGAGATTGAAAATAATATTGAAGAAGCGTTTGGTTATCATGTCTACCTTTTTCAACGAAAATAATCTCTATTTGAAGTGCAAGAGTATTCAAACAACATATATAATCACATCGGTGAAAATGGTGGAATTACTAGAAAGAGGCAATGACAATATGGAATCTTTCATGCCTTACGGTTTCCATGAAGAAACATCATCACAACATGGGCCTCTGTGAACATAGCACATGAAGCATATGTGGATCCAGTGTACTAGATGTAAAAAATTTATAACTATTATGATAAACCATGGATTTCTATTGGGGAGTTACTTTATTTCACAATTCTCAAAGGCCAGCCGATTGTGATAACTGACATCAAATGGTTGTGTCCTCATGGGAGACTAAACGAAAGTAGGATGCATAATGAGTTGGTCTGGATTCATGAACAAGGGAATAGTTTACAATGTACTATATGTTGTCATGAAGGTAATAACCAGAAACAATTCCCTAACATATTTGAGTTAATTTCACACTCTCAGCCACATTGGTGTATTGTCATCATTGTGACGTTCTCATATTGTAAATTATATGTTGTTATCTCTTATTTTTTTTCTGAGTATTTTAAACCCCAAAACCCAAAAGTAGAACGCTAAACTCCAAAACATCTTTAGTAAACCATAATATCAAAATTATTAACCCCATAACTTAAAACCTAAACCCCAACACAAAATTCCTAAATCGAAACCCTATAGCCATAAAATATATCCTACAACATAAAAGTTTAATTGTAAGCCCAAAAACATCATCCCTTTACCACGGTTTTTGACAATATTATGTGTCTGATATTTTAATAAAGTTTTATATAAATATATTGTAGTATAATAATTATTAGCATAATTTATTCAATTTATATAATTAGATAAATTCTCAAAAAACCATATTTAACGTCCCTAGTTATCTTAAAAGAATTCATAATTAGTTAATCCTAAAATTCCTCCAAAATATGTCAAACCAAATTAAAGACCCAAAAATATAGAAATATTGTCTCTATGATTCTACAAATCAGTATACCATTAATCTAAATATTTATATCTTAGTGACACATACCTAATATATAAATACCCTATTAATCAGTCAATACAATCCTTATACATTACTTTATTCATACAAAGTAAATTCCATTAATAAATTTTTAAAAAAAATATTTCTTGGATAAAAAGACAAGAATAACAATCATTCCACTTCGAAAGTATCAATAACATATTCTTTACATTAGTTTCTTGGATTCTTCAAGAAATATTTTCATTGTGTTTATACTATATATTTTAATTTTATTTTCATAGCTTTTAAAGTCAACTACTCGAAACATAGGAATAATTATTAAATTTCAAGTTGAGAACATTATATGATTATAAAATATATAGTATAAACACAATGAAAATAAAATTAAAAAATAGCCAATAAATCTTAAAATTTGTTTAAAATAAAGTGTTTCATAAATTAAATAATTTAATTAAAATTAAAGGAATGTATGAAAAATAACTCGGATGTGTCAGAGAGAAGAATAAGTGTCAAGGAGGATCTCAAGACACTTACTTGACTTTGAAAGCCTATAAAATATAAACCATAATATACTTATATAAAAATTAAAAAATAAATTACTTGTTAAATTTTTAATAAACATTCAATATGTCATTCATATTGGTCTTAAAGTTTATATTTTATATTCTAGCAATGTCATATACATAAATCATATTTAAGGTTCAAGTAGTTGTATTATAATGCTTATAAATTATTTGTGACCAATTTTTTAAGAAATTCATTTTATATACAACTACTTTTTATATGTTTAATAATTGCATAAAATTTCATTCATATCAGTTTTACAGATAATATTTTATACACTAACAAAGTCATGTACTTGAATCATTTTTAAGTTTCAAGTAGGTGGATTTGGAAGATTATAAATTATTTGCTACAAATATTTTTCGAAAAAAAATTTACTAATTGTTATTTATTTAATCAATAATTAAAATTTCATTCATATCAGTCTTACATTTTATATATTATAGGCTACCAATAACAGGTACAAGAAAATTTTTTAAGTTTCAAGTAGGTGGATAAGAATGATTACAAATTATTTTTCCCTAAAAATTTTAAAAAAATACTTTTTATGTTCAAATAATTGTTATATGTTTAATAATTGTTTAATATTTTATTTTTATCAGTATTATAGTTTATATTTTATTGGATAGAAAAGTAACCTACTTGAATCATTTTTATGTTTTAAGTAGGTAGATTATAATTCTTAAAAATTATTTTTCACCAACATTTTTATGAAATTATATTTATTTTCAACTACTTGTTATATGTTTAATCAATTTTTAAAATTTCATTCATATCTGTCTTATAGATTATTTTTTATAGGTTAGAAAAATCACATACATGAATAAAAGATAAGATATGTTGAATTTTTTTTTTTATTTATATATACATAAACATAACCAAATAATAAAAAAATATTATATATTTAAATATATGAAAAAAAATAAAAAAAATTATTGTTTTAGAGAAATAGAGGCATCGGAGATGCCTCCTTTGAGGCATAATTTTATATAAAAATTAATTCCATTTTGTATTAAATGTTTTTTTAGAAAATTTATAAAAATCCCGATAGGGGACTTTATTGTTTCCTCAAGAATCCATTGCATTGGTTCCTCCTCTGAAACAAGTAACGATCGAGTCCTTCTCTAGCGGTTCATTACTATAAGAATCTTCCATGGGCTAGATGGGTTTGACTAATAGTATCAAACTTTTCTTCAGTTTATCGTCATCCTAGATTATCCACATTGGTGTCCCTCATTAGGGATGAACCAGCTTTTTTATTCCCAGTGGCCGGAAGAAGCGTAATCCAGAGGTACGGAGACCTCAAGGTTCTCCTCGACAGAAACACCCAACGGCGGCAGTGAGCCTCAGATCAGTCCATAGAAAGCAACTCGAAAGGGGATCATTGCAAATAAAAGTCATGACATAGGCCCATAATCAGCTCATCATTGAAAAAATAAAAGATTAAATTAAATATTTTCATAATTTAATAAAATGATTAATTGATTAAATTATTAAAAATTACAAAAAAATAATATTTTAATTGAAATCAACACACAAATAGTGTCTATTTAATTAAACTAACAAAAAAATATGAATATCGTATATAAAAATATTAAACGAAAAATTATACAATTAATAAATAAAATTTATTAATTTAGATTTTAAAAAATAAAATTAATAAATTTCAACTAATTAGAAATAACACTAGGATTAATTAGTTAAAATAATAAAAACATAATAAAAATAATTGGAAATTTATTCATTCTAGGGCCACATCAGTTAGTGAGGAGAATTCATATGAAATGTCTACTAGAGGAACAATTAGTGGATTAATTAACTCAGTAAATAAACTAATTAATTACTCTAAAATAAATGAATTTTACATCTTAAAATCATTCTAAAATTTCTACATGGTTATCCCTATAAACCCTAGTTGAATATATAAATTTTCTTCCTCCTTCCATTATTGAATCAGGATTAGACAATGATGAGACCCTGGATAGAAGAATATCGAGACACTATAAACATAAAAACACCACTCAATCATTGGTGAGTACATTGTTCAACAAAAAAATTCAATATCTAGGTTGGACTCATCAATTTATGTATTATTAAATTATTGATTATATTGATTGAGCTTGATCAAAAAATTATTTGATCGTTGAATATTGACTAATGATTAATGAGCCCATATAGTGATTATTTCTTATTTAGTTGTTTTCTATCCTCAATCTCCCAATTGTATACATTATTCATGATCTCATGGACAATGGACATTAAACCATTGCATTTGGACCTTTTATCCCTTCCATTATATGCTCTCTTTAAAATTGGGATACATGGACATGGATCAATGTTTCTATATGGTATCGAGACTGACCAGACCACCTCATTCACATCAAGAAAGAGTCCAAAATATCAATCAAAAAATTTGGGATGAAATGATTGGTATTATGGGATAATGTTGATGGAATGATTGATCAAAATATAAAAATGGAGATATAATTTTATGAGTCAGATGTTAAATGCATTAGGTTTTGAATGACTCAAAGGAGAACTCATTTTCAACCACTAGAGGAATTGAAATATCTGGTTGGAGATAGATCAACCTTTTTAGGTGGTTATAGGTGAGATCCATAGAGGAGGAGTCAGATATTATATTCAAGAGAATATATCTATTTTTTCATTAAAATCATGAATGCACACTCAGTGGTGTCAATAATACACATCGTTCTAGGGCCTAGCTATGATGACAAGGGTTTCGTGTTAGATAAGAATCACACACCTAGTGGGACCCCCACATGACGTGTGACACATGAGTTGGATACATGATGTGTACTCCCAGAGTAAACATGAATTAACAAAAACTCAAACAAATAGTGTTCCATTTTACACAGACATAAGAATCTGGGAAAAGTACATCGATTAGAGTTGAGTATATAGACATGAACAGAGAACACGGGATGGACCCCAAGTGTCTTAGACAATCCATGTATACCCTATAAACATGTGTTATGTTTACATGGGAAGTGATATCTGTAAATAAACGGAAAAACTATGTGATTTAGTGGACCCTCAAACTGTATGGGTCCCCTCAAATTTCATGTGCCCTTTATTTGTTTTTGAGGAAACATGAATCGATCATATCTCCTTTTTTAGACTCATATCTTGGCTTTTTCATACACATTCCAGATTTTTTTCCATGTAAAAATTGTTGGTTTCCTCTTCAGTGTATTTTTATATTTTTATGAAAGGTGTTCTAGGAATGATGATTATTTCAGAGATGCATGACATTGAAAGTGATCAAAAAAATCACCATATGATTCTAGAGTGGAACCCTTCTAATAGGATAGGGCTTGGATCCACTACCAAATTATTCAATGGAACCCTATAGAGGGAATGGGAACATATCTACTATATAATCATTATGTGGAACCCCCATACTAGGCATAGAATTGGTCGTTGATTAAAAGTTGTAGTGGAACCCTTTTGCTGGGTAGAGCATGGGTCCTCTATCTACGATCCATGTGAAAACCTCCTTTTGGAAAGGGTATGGGTCCTCTACTACATGAGATGTCATCTCCAGATGAGATTGGCACATGTCCTACATAAAGTACTATATTGTAACCCTCTATCTAGACATGGAATGGGTCGTCTATTAATTATTTTTAAGAACCATCTAATGAATTCAAGGTATGGGTCCTCAACCATCAAAGTGGAACTCTCTAATAGAGTCGGTTAATTGGTCAACTAGCTATTTATTTAGTGGAACCCTCCGGTTGTACAAGGGAATCAGTAATCTTCCTAGAGATCATTTCACCAGAACTATTAATCACAATAGTGAGGTGTGGATGGATATTTATATTTTATACTCTATATAAACATGAACTGTTGGGCATCATTGATGAAATTATTGAAAAATATTACACTCTTTTCCTATTTTGGGATGTGATATAGAGATACCTTTCTCTATCATTTGGGTTTCATTATTTTGATCATATATATATATCCATATCCATGTATGTTTACCATGTTTACACTCTTTATTTTTGTTGATTTTTTTATTTTCAATTCATATCGTGTCTCTTGCTAATCAACCATTAGATTTTAGGAAAAACTGCAATGGTTTTATATACTCACAACTTCATGGAATTTTCCAATAAGTTTCATTTCTTATATAGATGATAGATATTTCATCGATGAATTCAAATAATCATAGGGATACATGGTGAATAGAAATTCAGATGATTTTCAGATATTGGAGATAATGAGAAGGGTGCTCTCACCTCTTTTACTTTCCAGTTTTTCAGGTTCGCCCATTTTACTGGTAGGTTGTGTATTTTTCCATTTTACAATGTCACAATGTTGTTATAAAGACCCGCACTTATTTCATACATAATCTTGAATTTATTCAAGAAAACACTTCATTTTACATTGAGGATCTTTTCAAGTTTAGAACTTTAGAGAATTAAGACAAAACATTCATAGCATTACACATTGTTACATAGTGGATACCGTAAAATCAGTTTCCATTTTCCTCAGAATATAAAACATTAAAACATAAAACAAGACTCCTTGACAATTCTTCAACATTTAACATGTCTTCCTTCCTTTTATTACTCATCCATTAACCTGTGAAAAATCATTTAAAAACTTGGGATGAGCACAAAATCCCAGTAAGGTATGAAAAAGAAGGAAAAATCACATTAGTCCATGAATACGCATGACGTATGAAAACATTTTCAAAAGACATGCTTTACACCCATAAAATATTACTTTGTGTAACATGAGATTTAAACAAGATCAATACAAACATAATTATAATCATAGAGGTATATTGGGGCATTACTTACATAATCTTGTAACCATCTTGGCTACCTTAAAATTTGTAACCCTCACGGCTACCTTACTTTGTGTAACCATCACAGTTACACTTGGAGGAACCATACGTCCAACCTCCAACTTACTCATACCCAATGCATTGGAGGGAAATATAGGTCCCAACCTTCATCATAAACAATTCCCAATAACCAAAACATAATCATACAACATAAACAATAGCATAAAAACATACCTTTTGAATCTTATAAAACAGAATTTTAAAAGAGGATTTTAGAAGGAAAGTCCCTTATAAACATCATATACTTGAATTGAGACTTAATAGAGTGGATGTAATATGTATATACTCTGTAAATACACATAATTAAACATAATATAAACAGAACCCATCACACAAAAAATTTAAATAGCACATAAATTATAAAGTAGAAGGTTAACCCAAAGAATGGAAATCGGGTTAAGAATTACCTTACAACAATGTGATCGGTCGAATCATATGACCAGAACATAATAAATATAAATTGGATCATTGAATAACATGAAAATAAATAGAATCATGTTATTATATATATCAAATGACAGTACACACATTCCACATACAAGAAATAAGCGGCGAACGACTAAAATCTCACAAAAATGAAAGTGAGACGAGGAACCCCTTACAACTTTGTAATCAATTGATTTGTATGAACCAAAATTAATGATTGTCAAATGATAAATTTAATATCATAAAAATAAATATATTCATGATATGAGACAATAATGGGCAGTATACATACACCATACAAAGTAATAATAGTGATTACGGAATATCTCATAAAAATGGAAGTGAGATGAAGAAACCCTTACCTTAATCTTGTCTTACTTCAAACTTGTTAAAACCTCCTGTATAATGGTTAAAAGAGTGTTATTAGTATTTTACAGAAACATGTTCATGTTTATAACATCTTATATGGTCATTTCATAACCTCATTTCACCCCTTATTTGTTAGTATTTTGTTCATTGCATTATTTTGGGTGAGTTCTTTGTGATTTTCACAATCGGTTCATGATGAATCGTTCTTGTTGGTTGGAAGTGAAACTCCAGAATTGGAATGGAGTAGTATTTACATAATTACAGTACCATATATTATACCATTTATCACTTTGCTGCTTTATATGATGATGATTTATAAGTTAAAACATTAAATATGTTCGTTTAGATCATTTAAGTGGTTCTTTGATAATTACATCTTCATTTAGTCTTATAAATTTGAATCATGAGTACAAAAGAATTCCATAACCTTATATTAGTCATAAAACATATATTATAACCTGGTTCAACCATATAAATGGTTTCATGACCAGACTTGAAATAATTAATGGAAATTAAAAATACATCGTCCACGATATCGGTAATTCGACACAAATGGGCAATGTTTTTTGATTCTTTAAATATGTGAGAGAGGAGAGGAATAATGATTTGTAATTTTCCATAAAAATGACAACATCCAGAATATACATGATTCTGGAGATTTCATGCCTCTTGGATAAGAGGGTGTGAAGAAAGAAGAGGAAGGAATCATGAAATAAAGAAAACATGAGAAATTTCTTACAAAAAAATCGGCAGCCTAACGGCGCCTCTTAAAATTTCATAAAAACAAGATTGATGAGAGGAATGGAATATCTCATCAATCATACAAAATTTGGACAGTAAGGGGAAATATTTAATGAAATATCCCAACAAAAGACAAAGGGATAGGAAGAGAATAACATAAAATGGAAGGAAAGAATGAAAATGAAAGAGGATGTTTACCTCTTGATCTCTTCTCCTTGAGATCCTTCTTAAGGGCTTTGATTTTGGTCTTTTTGTGAGACCAGCAGCTCTAGGACGTGGGGAAGAATATTGGGTAGGGAATTTTGCAGAAATTAGACAATGCTCAAGGCTTGAGAGGTGTGGAAGGAAGAGGGGAGTGAGGGTGGTATTTATAGTGGAGGAGGGGAGGTTTTTTTAGATTATTTTAATCATTATTATAATATTTTTATCAAGAATATGAATAATCTCAAATAAAGTGGCCTTAATTAGTGAAAATATCAAGTGAGTTCGAAGCAAGTGGCCTTGCATCACTTAAGATGTCATAAATAGTACATTTTTACTGATAAATTGATTATACGGTATTTTACCGTATTTCACTATTCACCGAAAATTCAAGAGTTTCAGAAAAATACCAAAAATTTACCCCAACCATTTTTTGATGTGTATAATTCAAAAATGTACTCCATTTTTCAAAAATAATTTTCTAAATATTATTAATTTAATTTCTAAATAAGGTCACAGTTAATTTGAAAAATAACAATATTTAAGTGCAACTAGTTTTATGTGACATTGGAAAATTATTTAAGATCACATTACCCTATTGCCATGGGAAAATAAAATAATATTATTATTTACTATTCATGAGGTCATATTACTATTCATATTACTATTCATTAGGGCATGTTACTATTCACCAAAAAAACAAGTTTGTTTCATCAGACTCTAAATAACATACTGAACACAATTGTAGATGACAGTTTCTTGAAATTCAAATCATAGAAGAAATAAAATTATGTTTAAAGGATACTTATAAATATATACCTTAAACAAAATTTCAAGCATTTTCAATTTATTTTTATAAAACCTTGGGATGTTACATTATCCCCACCTTCTTGAAATTGTGTCCTCGCAATTTTATTTACTTATTAAACAACTAAGGGTACCTTGATCAAGGTGTCCACTCGGTTTCATCGTCATCTTGTTCACGTAGGTAGAAGTCCCACTTATTAAAACAATGATTTAGAGATCCTTCAAAATCATTTTCTTCCTCCATCCAAATACACCTCGTACAACATGGGTCATATGGGTGTTCATAGAAAAATAGTTTTGGAAAATAATCATGTATGACATATAATTCCAAAACATCTGATAAAACATGATTTCTATAAAATAGTCGGACCGAAATTGAGTTGAAACTTTCTATTATTGGTCCTTTTAAAATACCATAAGTATTTGATTTGAGACTATAGTTTAAAAGAAAATATAAATAGGTTTCACAAGGGTCTCCTTCCTCAGCACCATTTTTAAAATCATAATATGCTTCAAAATCTTGTGATAAGGTAAAATATTTGAAACTACCTTGATAATATTTACCAATCTTGAAATTATGTGAATATTTTGAAAATAGTATTTGTCTAAAAACAACCCATGATCCACAATGATAACGAGGTATAGAGGAGGTGTTTGATATCTCAAAAAACTGCTTGCAAGTGAGTTGTATGCTAGAAAAAGTTTCACAATCATCCGAAGATGACTTTGCAATAACTATTGCAAGCATGTCATCAGGAAGAGATAGGAATGTAGTTTGAGATCCTTCTCCTTCCATTCGTAACCGACATTACTTGACCTGAAAAAAAATTTATAAAACAAGGATTTAAATGAAATAATAGATATAGGGACTAATCACGTGTCTCACAAGAACTCCTAATCCCTAAAGTTGTCTAAACCGACCTCTGATACCAACTATAAAGACCCACACTTATTTCATACATAATATTGAATTTATTCAAGAAAATACTTCATTTTACATTGAGTATATTTTCAAGTTTAGAGCTTTAGAGAATTAAGACAAAACATTCATAGCATTACACATTGTTACATAGTGGATACCGTAAAATCAGTTTCCATTTTCCTCAGAATATAAAACATTAAAACATAAAACAAGACTCCTTGACAATTCATCAACATTTAACATGTCTTCCTTCCTTGTATTAATCATCCATTAACCTGTGAAAAATCATTTAAAAACTTGGGATGATCACAAAAGCTCAGTAAGGTATGAAAAAGAAGGAAAAATCACATTAGTCCATGAATACGCATGACGTATGAAAACATTTTCAAAATACATGCTTTACACCCATAAAATCTTACTTTGTGTAACATGAGATTTAAACAAGATCAATACAAACATAATTATAATCATAGAGGTATATTGGGGCATTACTTACATAATCTTGTAACCATCTTGGCTACCTTAAAATTTGTAACCCTCGCGGCTACCTTACTTTGTGTAACCATCACAGTTACACTTGGAGTAACCATACGGCCGACCTCCAACTTACTCATACACAATGCATTGGAGGGAAATATAGGTCCCACCCTTCATCATAAACAATTCCCAATAACCAAAACATAATCATAAAACATAAACAATAGCATAAAAACATACCTTTTGAATCTTATAAAACAGAATTTTAAAAGAGGATTTTAGAAGAAAAGTCCCTTATAAACATCATATACTTGAAGTGAGACTTAATAGAGTGGATTTAATATGTATATAATATGTAAATACACATAATTAAACATAATATAAATAGAAACCATCACAAAAAAAAAATTAAATAGCACATAAATTATAAAGTAGAAGGTTAACCCAAAGAATGGAAATCGGGTTAAGAATTCCCTTACAACAATGTGATCGGTCGAATAATATGACCAGAACATAATAAATATAAATTGGATCATTGAATAACATGAAAATAAATAGAATCATGTTATTATATATATCAAATGACAGTACACACATTCCACATACAAGAAATAAGCGGCGAACGACTAAAATCTCACAAAAATGAAAGTGAGACGAGGAACCCCTTACAACTTTGTAATCAATTGATTTGTATGACCCAAAATTAATGATTGTCAAATGATAAATTCAAAATCATAAAAATAAAGATATTCATGATATGAGACAATAATTGGCAGTATACATACACCATAAAAAGTAATAATAGTGATTACGGAATATCTCACAAAAATGGAAGTGAGATGAAGAAACCCTTACCTTCATCTTGTCTTACTTAAAACTTGTTAAAACCTCCTGTATAATGGTTAAAAGAGTGTTATTAGTATTTTAAAGAAACATGTTCATTTTTATAACATCTTATATGGTAATTTCATAACCTCATTTCACCCCTTATTTGTTAGTATTTTGTTCCTTGCATTATTTTGGGTGAGTTCTTTGTGATTTTCACAATCGGTTCATGATGAATCGTTCTTGTTGGTTGGAAGTGAAACTCCAGAATTGTAATGGAGTAGTATTTACATAATTCCAGTACCATAAATTATACCATTTATCACTTTGGTGCTTTATATGATGATTATAAGTTAAAACATTAATTATGTCCGTTTAGATCATTTAAGTGGTTCTTTGATAATTACAACTTCATTTAGTCTTATAAATTTGAATCATGAGTAAAAAAGAATTATAGAACCTTATATGAGTCATAAAACATATATTATAACCTGGTTAAACCATATAAATGGTTTCATGACCAGACTTGAAATAATTAATAGAAATTGAAAATACATCATCCACGATATCGGTAATTCGACACAAATGGACAATGTTTTTTGATTCCTTAAATAAGTGAGAGAGGAGAGGAATAATGATTTTTAATTTTCCATAAACATGAAAACATCCAGAATATACATGATTCTGGAGATTTCATGCCTCTTGGATAAGAGGGTGTGAAGAAAGAATAGGAAGGAATCATGAAATAAAGAAAACATGAGAAATTTCTTACAAAAAAATCGGCAGCCTAACGGCGCCTCTTAAAATTTCATAAAAACAAGATTGATGAGAGGAATGGAATATCTCATCAATCATACAAAATTTGGACAGTAAGGGGAAATATTTAATGAAATATCCCAACAAAAGACAAAGGGATAGGAAGAGAATAACATAAAATGGAAGGAAAGAATGAAAATGAAAGAAGATGTTTACCTCTTGATCTCTTCTCCTTGAGATCCTTCTTAAAGGCTTTGATTTTGGTCTTTTGGTGATACCAGCAGCTCTAGGACGTGGGGAAGAAGATTGGGGAGGGAATTTGGCAGAAATTAGACAATGATCAAGGCTTGAGAGGTGTGGGAGGAAGAGGGGAGTGAGGGTGGTATTTATAGTGGAGGAGGGGAGGTTTTTTTAGATTATTTTAATCATTATTATAATATTTTTATCATGACTATGAATAATCTCAAATCAAGTGGCCTTAATTAGTGAAAATATCAAGTGAGTTCGAAGCAAGTGGCCTTGAATCACCTATGATGTCATAAATAGTGCATTTTTACTGATAAATTGATTATACGGTATTTTACCGTATTTCACTATTCACCGAAAATTCAAGAGTTTCAGAAAAATACCAAAAATTTACCCCAACCATTTTTCGATGTGTAGAATTCAAAAATGAACTCCATTTTTCAAAAATAATTTTCTAAATATTATTAATTTAATTTCTAAATAAGGTCACAGTTAATTCGAAAAATAACAATATTTAACTGCAACTAGTTTTATGTGACATTGGAAAATTATTTAAGATCCCATTACCCTATTGCCATGGGAAAATAAAATAATATTATTATTTACTATTCATGAGGTCATATTACTATTCATATTACTATTCATTAGGGAATGCTACTATTCACCAAAAAAACAAGTTTGTTTCATCAGACTCTAAATAACATACTGAACACAATTGTTGATGACAGTTTCTTGAAATTCAAATCATAGAAGAAATAAAATTATATTTAAAGGATACTTATAAATATATACCTTAAACAAAATTTCAAGCATTTTCAATTTATTTTTATAAAACCTTGGGATGTTACAGTTGTACACTCTAGAGTTTAATCATTAATCATTTATATTCTCTATTATTCATAATTTAATTCTTATTCATCTTAAAATATACATTGAGATGGTCTTGTGTGATCATACATGAACATTAGGCAAATGAAACTCATCTAGGATTCACGTTTCAGTGCTTGTGGACATTTTAGTCCTATGGAGGTGGGCCTGGTGTAGTTCTTAGTTGATATTCATTGGTTCAGGTCATGAAGGTTATAGGGATAGTTAATTATTGAAAAATGATAGATTAATTATTTTAAGCCTATTATATAAATTTAATGATTTTTATTATATCTATAATCTCATTATGTCACTAATATATTTTTTATTGTTATTTTCTGAAAACATACTCAAAACAATGAAATTACACTACAGCCCAATTGAATTGAATTTTAATATTATTATCATAAAATAATAAAAAATAATAAAAATTGGAAATTTAATTTAAAAAAAAAATAATTTGAATACAAATTCATCAACTTGTTGAAGAGGTAAATCTAAACAGAAGTGTTTAAATCGATGCTCACTACAAAATAAATTCTAAGAAATTAATTTTAGTACCACCTTTTTTAAATAAGCCATATATTTGATTAAAATCCTATTTTTTCTAATTACCCATCCATTAGATAAAAAATTTAATGTTCTATTTGTCTACTAATATTATTTTTACACTTTTCTTCTCAATTCAGTCATCAATATGGATAAATTTGGTGTAAATTTTTATTCGGTGAAAATCACCTATAAACCATAGATATTTATATTTTTTATATTAAAATTATTTAATTTTATAATAAAACCCCACATACCCCTCAATAGTAATGTAATTTCACCCATATAGTGAGAAATTGATGATATGGATATTCTAATTTTTCATATTTTTCTACCTTCCATTTCACATAGTTCTACTCTATATGTGATCACAAGGGGAGAATCAGAATGTCAATCCCAAGACGTAGATATTGTAATCTATATATAGTAAATCTAATTCAATTTTAATATGTTTATTCTGCCTGACATCCTCATACATGAGTTTTGTAGACGTAATGAAATATCAATTTCAGAGTTTCATGATTTGATGTAACCATATATTGGATTATTCAAACCAATATTCTACATTTTTAATTTTATTTCATTAGAATGGTATTTGGGTCCATCTATTTCATTTATCAGTCTATATAGAATCACTCCATAAAATAAAATTTTAATTCTAGAGATTAATCCATGAATGAAAAAAATTAGAAAAAAATATTATATAGGTGTGTCACCTTGATGAATTATCATTATAAATCATGTTATAAATTATTTTTCCATTTACAATTGAAGGTGAATCAATTTATATTTGTGACCAAACTCGAGGTGGTATTATAGTAGAACCCAAACCAAATATGGTTTCTACTTCAAAAAATCAAGGATTATAAATATCCAATTGTTTCACTTGATAAGATAACGGATGAAAATAAAAAGATTTCAACACATTCATTATACTCAATATAAATTCATAATTGATTATTTATTTTATCTATTTTTATGTGGAAATTTCCTCTTAAATCTAAAAAACATCCCATTCTTCCAATTCCTATTCTTTTATATAAATTTATTCATCTTTAAAAAATAATAATCTAAGTATTATATAGGAGATGACCTATAAGCCAATACATACAACTAAGATTCTTGTAAAAAGAAGAAATATATTTAATATTTTTTCTACTACGATCAAATTTTGATTCCATTATCCAGGATCTGATATCTTTTTTCCATATATTTATTTCTTTTAAATTTATATTAAACACCTTCTAATCACCCCCAATATTTTAATTTTTTTTGTTGTTGTTTTATTAATTTTATTTATTTTATCATATTTTGTATATCAAATTTTATAATATAGATATTTTTTCATTATTTTGTCTAAATTTATTTTACATTCATATTTTTAGAAATAAAACAAATGACTTTTTTTACATTAGTATTTATTAAAATGACCTCGAAAAGAAATATTTATTGAATTTAATCAAATTATTGAAAGAATAGTCCACATAAAAATTAACCCTTATAGAGTTTGGAAATAATGTAACACAAAATATCCCATTGTGCATATTTATGGGTTCTAAAACAAATTCAATAGTAAATAAAATAAAACAATTTTAATCACATGTCAAATAACTAGTCCTTAAATGAATTTTACAACCCCCCAAATATAGAGACAAAAAATAAATCATAAAACAAGATAAGAATGATAAAAACCCATTATATATGATCAAGACTCAACAACCTCATTCCCAAATTCCATTATTTTCATTGTGTTGATCCTAAACTAAATTTCATTGAGTTTATTTAATGTGTTATCAAACATTAATACCAATTTTTTCCCCAAGAAGAACATAAATTTTTAATTTTTCACTTTGTACCTTGAGCTTGTTGAAAAACAATTTATAAAATATTTCCCTACCCAAAATGGGGACTAGATTTATTTTAAACTAACTTTCTAGAAACATTTTTTCTAACCTTATTAACTACATCCTTGTGAAAAAATATTTGTGTCATTAAGAAAGAATAAGGAGAAATACATCATGAATTTTGGGAGTGATATAAAATAAATTTATATATTCATCCTCAATATCAAATATTTTACTATCCTTCAATAGAATAATTTTATGAGGGACATTCCACCATTTATCATAGCATGATAGATGTTTTAGTTGAAGATTATATAGTGGAATGATCTCCCACTTCTACTTAGTATAGATAATATGGCCCAAAATAAAAAATAATTTGGGAAATAATTAATAAATCACAATTGATGATAATATGATCTATTCCTTCCATACTTATAATAAAAGGTGAATTAAAAACATTATTATATATATATAATATTTTGAAAATTGTATAATGGATTATATAATTAAAATAAAAACATTTTTACATTTTATTCCTTTATTTTCATTGATAACACATTTTTTTATAATCAATACCTCATAAATGAAGATTCATTTGTGTCATGTGTAGTGATATATCATGGGTATCAATTTGGAAAAGAATCGACTTTTGTGAAAAATATTAAAAACTATATCCAAACATCAGTTGTAAAATAAAACAACATTAAATGTAAGGAGGAATTCTTGGATATCCAAACTAGATTTAGAATAAAAAAGGACATGGTACACACGTATCTTATCCATCACCTTCTTAGAGTAACCCTCTTCATCATCCAAAATATAATGATAGTTTTGAGTAAATTGTAATGAAAATGTAATAAAAAAACCTCTAGTTCTAGAAAATTAAAAAATCATATATGTAAATGTTGTGAACTCGGGTGTAATTACTGGAAGACACCATCATTGAGATAAAGATAATGTTTTTTAGAAAATTATATTTCCAATACATTTTTAATCCAAAATAAAAAGGTTATATCTATTGAATTAAATTTATATAAGTAAAAAATTATTCGTCTAACGATTCTACAAAATGTGTTTGACCACCTATTGAAATATCACTCTCAATAACACAAATATTTATGTCAATTTAAAAAAAATATACAAAAAAAATCGTTGGGTATTCCCATGATTTATGCATTCCCCTTACTTTCCCCTAAAAAAATTTCTCAAACCAAGAAAACATTTAATACTAAAATTCATAATGTGATCAGGGATACATAAAATAATATAAAATTCAATTATCCTATCTTGGATATATTAGAATAAATTCCATTTTATGACATATTTCCAAAGGGTGTTTTCAGTAATATACATTTATTGGATGGAAATGAGATATCTAATCATGGATCTAATGTATCGACTATGATATAACCTAGGTAAAAAATCAAATAAAAGGATTAGGGAACATCCACAACATAATTTTTCATTATAGAGAAATTATTTTTCAATTATATTGATGACATTGGTGTTATGATTAATGTGATTCCTCTATGTAAATTTCATTATTGTTTGGAGTGACTTAACTAAAATATATCATGTTAAAACTTACTAATAAGAATAATATACATCAGATTGGTGTGATCAACGATTTCCCCACGATTTTGAGGAAACTCATTTTTCAAGATTAATTAAACATTTATATGATTGGAGATAAATGCACTAATGGAAATTATACTCTCACAAATTGGATTAATTTTCTCAAAATAATAAATAAAATAATCAGTGTCTAAAATATAACTTTTTCGATGATGTTTTGGGGATTAATGATAAAATTGTATATTCTTGATTCTAATAAAAATTCCTAGTTAAGGGGAACTGAAATATTCTATTATATTTGAAATATGTCCATAATAATGAAACTTAGTCACGAAATTATTTCCATGACCCCTATATAAACCTGATTCTTAGTTTTGAGGTATGGGTTTCTTATTTTCTATTTTCCTTAAGTGTTTTTCAAAAAATAAGGAAAATGGGGGGAAATCCCACATTTTGGAAGTACACGTCGTGTACTTTCTCCACACACCATGTACATTTGGTCGTGTGGGATGAGTACACGGAGCGTGTGTCCATGTCAGCGATTAAAGGTGTAGAAACCGACTACATGCTATGTAGTGGTCTTTTACACGCCGTGTAGTCAGTCGGCAGGAAAATAGTAAGGCGGTGGCCAGCTATGCAACAGAACATGCCGTGTACTCAAGAAGACACACCGTGTAGTCATGACGGCAGATGAACAGTGCCATGCTGGCGAAAAACCGCCAGATGAAAAGTTAAATGAAGAAAGTACATGTCGTGTACTCGGAATTACACGTCATGTACTTTTTTTTCACTTAAAATGGGTAGTAGCCTCCATTGTTAATAGGGAAGGCTTCGAACAGGAAGAAGGAGCGGAAGAGGGAGGCTGGAGCTTTGGAGATCCGTCGAGCGCACGTCAAGAATCTGTTTTCTGCATCGTCGACCTCCATAGAACCGTGCGGGTGATTTCTCACTTCTCCTGGTGTAGTTCCTACCAATTATTCTTCTAAGGGAAGTTATTTGGGTTTGAAATAGTTTTCTTTCACCTCTGATCTACGCCGTTCTTGGACGAATCGAGGATCGTCATTCACGTATATCGTTCGTGGCTGTTAAAGGTAGGTGGCTTGGTGTTAATTTTTGAACTTTTGTGTGTTTGTGTGAATTATTTTTCCAAGAACCCATGTTGGCGTGTCATGTGGATGAGTTCATAGCTGTTTAAATACATATAATTGTATAGGTAATTAAATGTGACATTAAAATGTTGTTTGGGATCACTGCTTGGATCTAGAACCACCCCGGGGGTGCGTTCCAATATTTAGCCATTTGGCCAGGATACCCGAGGGTATGTCATGTTTATTTTATGTATTACTTTTGACTTGAAAGGAATTTTATTTGAACTGCTGGTTTATATGTTTGGCATGGCATGGCTCTTGGTTAACCTGAGGGCAGTATTGTGATTATCCTATGGGCACTGTATTATTAGCCTGTGGAAAACTTCTTCTGTGCCTGTGGGCAGTTGATTATGTGCCTGTGGGCGACACCTCATACACCTGTGGGAAATATTTGTATGCCTGAGGGCAGATTCTTGTGTTTGGATTCTCTTTACCTGAGGGTAGGAGTTTATGTGTCTGAGGACATTGGCTGTTTACTTAGAATATTCACTGTGGTGGTATTTTAAATAAAATTATTAAAAGGAAATGTAAATAGAAATATAACTGGTTAAGTTAGTTACTTTTCAGTACTGATTAGTTTATTACATTTTACTACTACACATTATTATTGCATGTTTACACATAGTTGGGCATGGGCCTTTGGTGTGTGCCTACTGGGATTTTTTTCTCACACCCTGTTTGGGCCATTCTTTTCGGCCCAAATAGATTATATTGTTGTAGGTGTGGATAGGGTCAAGAGTACCTATACAGGTACTTGATTATTTCTGAGGAGTAGGAGGGCATGGGACCGAGCCTAGGCTCGTGATGCCGATGGCTATTTTTTTTCTTTTCTGTACTTGTACATCAGTTATAATATATTGTATTGCAGTGTAACATGTTCTGGTTGTTTTATAGAATAGTGACATGCTGCATCTTCACATATATATGACTGATGGTTTCTTTCTTTCTATTAGTTATCCACTTCAGTTATATATAATTTTACTGCTTCCGTTGTTGTTGTGTGTGTATATTATATTCCACGGTACTACACTTTGACAAATGAAGGCATAGTTTTCCCACTATCAGACTTGGGCCCTCGCTGCTAGTCGGCAGCCTCTGGAGTTTGTGGAAATGCGATTGAGGTCATGTGGCGAACTGGGATCGGGGCACCCGTTGAGTGGCACCCGGAACCAGGACGTTACAAAGTGGTATCAGAGGGGTTCTTTTCTTTGACATACTAATTTGAGCCTTATTCAAAGATAGGATGGGAACAATACTTGGTACTAAGCTGTGTCAGGGTGTAGCTAACCCGTGTACAGGGAAAATCCAATTTACCCCGTATTGAAATTTTATGATTTTTCAATTTACAGTTGATTTGATTTTCACCATTGGGTGACGCACTTGTGATTGTGTTGTTTATATTTTATCCATGGGTTCCATTAGTTACAACTCGCTGAGATGAGGGTATGACATCTCATGCATTAATTAGTCACTTTCTATAAATCACATGTCCTTCATACTTCCATGCCATATAGGTGCATTAGAAATTGCATGTTTTTGTGATAGTTGTTGTGATAGAAAAGCATGCTGTTGTGATTTTTTCTTGATAAATACCTGCTATGTGATAGGGTATTTTTGTATGAGCCGGTTTATAGAATGGATTCCAAACTTTGGTTTTTAGGGAGTATGGGCCGCCGTTTACCGGAATTTGGTGGATCATTGACTGTTTATTTTATTATAACACAAATAAGATGTCAAACATTGATTCGTGGGGAGTATGGTCCCTCACGGGTCAGAATTTGACACTTAGGTGTTGTTTCCGGTATTTTATGGTTCCGGGGAATTTTCTAAGGCATACTATCCAGAAAACCCAGTATACACATCGTGTAGTACTTTAGACACATCGTGTATGTTCTTCTGTTCGGGAAGAAAAATAAACTTTTTGAGTACATGCCGTGTATCCGGAGTACACGCCGTGTAGTCTCTTCCCGTGTCACAAACCGTGTGGGCGGCGACACGGGGAAGGGAAGTTCTTGGGGTGAACACGGCGTGTACCAGATGTACATGTCGTGTAGTGTTGACTCGGATTCGACCCATGTAACTAACGACACGGACGGGGGAGACCTTAAGACATACATGTCGTGTCAATGATGAACCCGCTGTGTTGTGTGACCTAGGGACCCAGTCGTGTAACTAACAACATGGGTCGGTAACACCTCTCCTTGAACACACTGTGTAACTGTGGGACACGCCATGTATCCTTGTCCGAGGACAGACCATGTGGAGTTAGCCGGGAGGCAGGAAAAAACGGGGTAGTGTATACACTGTGTTCGGGTGTCACAAGTCATGTAGTGTCAAGCCGAGTAGTCATCTGTGTCACAAGCGACATGGGCAGTTGGAAATTTCACCATACACGCCGTGTATATTATATAAACACCGTGTAGTTTTGTTTAACGGGAGCCGTGTGGCTTGGCCGTGTAGAAATACCCAAGAAGGGGAAGAAAAGTTGGGTATACGCCGTGTAGTCAGTATACATGTCGTGTAGTCTGGTTGTGCAATTTAGAATGTCTTCTTCCTCGTGTTTCCCTTTTTGGTTCCATCGTTTTCAGATTGTGATAATCTTGATCTAAGGTGTGCATTTGACCTTGTAGTGTCATGCCACTGAGATGTTCACCCATTGTTTTCCAGGAGAGCGGCAACGATTATACTCCGGAGATGGTGGGCCATGGGATACAAGTTGATCCTCCAGTAGTGCAAGATGCGGCGCCAGCCGTTATACCGGACACAGGCGCAGAGGTGTAGTTCCGTGAAGGCTTTATGCAGTTCATGAAGTCCTTTCCGGGAGCACCGCAGGCTTCCACATCTATGACTGATCTGACTCGTATCTTCCTGCAGTAGTATCCTCCTACGTTTTCAGGGGATGGAGGACCATAGGCTGTGGAGTCTTGGCTAGGATCGATGCAGTCTATTTTCCAACATCTTGAGATACCTCTAGGGCGGAGGGTCAATCTCGCGATGTATATGTTGCGTGATTCTTCCAAGAGGTGGTGGGATGTTACCACCCAGTCAGAGCATCACCGAGACATGGTGTGGGATGATTTTCAGGAAGCCTTCTATGACTTCTTCTTCCCAGAGACGCTGAGGGTAGATAGAGCTCGAGAGTTCATGAGTCTGTAGCAGGGTGCTATATCAGTGATGGATTATTCTGCTCGTTTCACCGAGCTTCAGCTATTGGCACTCGTTCTGGTGGGTGATGAGACACTGAGAGCCAGGCACTTCGAGGATGGTCTTTGGTATGACATCCATGCGCTGTTGAATGTTTTCAGGTTGCCTTTAGTACATGCTATTGTGAACTAGGCGCTGATCATAGAGAGGAACCTGCAGGAATCTAGTGGTGTGGGCCAGGTCGGTTCAGCACCAGTTTCTGGTACTATTTCTACTAGTAAAAGGAAGAGAGAGATGGACTTCTATCAGGGTTGCAGTACTAGCCATAAGAATGTCTCAGGTGGCCAGGTCATGTGCTACCAGTGTGGAAAGGAGGGGAACAAGAAACCTCAGTGTCCACATGACCCAGTGGAATGTCGGGCTTGCGGCAGGATGGTTCATCTGCAGCACTTTTGCTGGGCATTTCCACCAGTGGCTAGTGAGAGGGGTTCTATGCAGACTCTGCGTGTGGGAGCAGAACCAGTGGCTTCTTACCATTCGGGGAACTGGAATACGTCAGGGCGTGCAGCCTGAGATGGTGGTTGTGGTCGTGGTATCCAGACACCAGGATCTCAGAGGCAATAGGGCGGGACAACTCAGGGTATCCAGGATGTGTTGCAAGGTCGTGGTACTGGACAGACATATGCAGTTCAATAGACCCAACAGAAGTAGGATCCCGGACCTTCTACTGTCAGAGGTACTATTCTAGTTTGTTATGTCTTATCTTCAGTACTTTTCGATACGGGTCCTACACATAGTTTCATATATGTGCCCATTGTGGAGATCCTTGGGCTCTATGTTTCTTCTTCTCCTGCTATCATGAAGCTAGAAACTTCGTTGGGGACTAGAACGGCTGGTTTGCATCAGTGCAAGGAGTGCCCCTTGAGGTTGGTGGGTTTCACTTCCTTTGGGACCTCTCGGTCTTGGAGATGACGAGCTATGATATCATTCTCAGTATGGATGGGTTGGTTCCCTTTTGAGCCTTTTTGGATTTCTATCGACGCAGGGTGAGTTTCACATCACCAGAGGGTAGAGAGTTTCTATACAAAGGATAATGGGATGTTCAGGCAAGTTGAGATGGACCAGAGCATCATGGATGAGGTGGAGTCACAGCCCAGATTTCGAGTTTATATCTAGACGACCAGGAGACCTGTCAGACGGATTTCCCTCTAGTTGTTGATCGTTTCAGGAATGTCTTCCTGAATGACTTTTCAAGTCTACCTCTAGAGATAGAGGTGGATTTATCTATCGATCTTGTGCCAGGAGAAGCACCGGTGTCCATTCCTCTTTATAGGATGGCCATGCCTGAGTTGTAGGAGATCAAGAGGCAGTTATTGGAGCTATAGGAAAAGGGTTTCATCCAACCCAGTACTTCTCCATGGGCTTCTCTAGTCCTCTTTGCGAATAAAGCAGATGGTACTCTCATACTCTGTGTGGATTATTGGAAGCTGAACCAGTTGATGGTTAAGAACCGATATCCCTTGCCTAGGATTGATGATCTTTTTTATCAACTTCGTGGAGCACAAGTGTTCTCAAGATTTACTTGTGATCAGGATATCATCAGTTGTGCGTTAGACCATCTGATATACCCCTCACAGCTTTCAGGATCAGGTATAGTCTATACGAGTATACGGTTATGCCGTTCGGACTCACGAACGCGCCATGAGTTTTCATGGCTCTGATGAATCGTTTGTCCCATCCCTATCTGGATTATTTCATGGTAGTATTCGTGGGAAAAATCATGGTGTACTCTCACACTTGACACGGCCATTCCACCCATATTGAGATCGTATTGAGTACACTGAGAGATAATAAGCTATTTGTTAAGCTCTCAAAGTGCCACTTTTGGATGGACCAGATTCACTTCCTGGGCCATATCATCTCGGAGGCAGGAGTTGCAGTAGACCTAGAGTAGGTGAGAGTAGTAGTTTCCTGAGAGCAGCCTATGAATGTGTATGAGATACAGAGTTTCTTAAGGATGGTTGGTTACTACAGACGCTTCATCCAGGACTTCTCCTGCTTAGCTGCACCGTTGACGGGTTTGACTAAGAAAGGTGTGATATTTTTTTGGTCAAAATCTTGTGAAACAGCCTTTCAGGGCCTGAAGGGAAGGTTGACATCAGCACCGATACTAATACTCCCAAAGTAGGAGAAGATCTATACAGTTTACTGTGAGGCATCAGGGATTGGGCTGGGAGCTGTGCTAATACAGGGTGATTGAGTTGTTGTGAACGGGTCTTGGCAGTTGAGGCCACATGAGAGGAATTACCCGATGCATGATCTTGAGCTGGATGTAGTTTTGCATGCGTTGCGCTGTTGGAGAAATTATCTATTGGGAGAATGTTTTGTGGTTTTCACCAACCAAAAAAGTCTCAAGTATATCTTTACTCAGCGTGACTTGAATCTGAGGCAGCGAAGGTGGGTCGAGTACCTTCAGCCCTTTGATTTTGAGCTTGCCTATACACCAGGTAAAGGTAATGTAGTAGCTGATGCACTGAGCAGGATGACTCAGATACAGGCTGTGCAAGAGGCCAAGGCAAGTGGCAGCTCGTGGATTTGTTCTCTGAGATGCATTTAGAGGTGCACGAGAGTCAGGGGAAGACCAATCATTCATCTTTAGTTGTGACCTCTACCCTCCGGGATAGAGTGAGGATGAGACAACTATCTGATTCAGAAGGCCTAGTTCTATGGGATTCGGTGGCACGTGAGGACCCTCATCCTATTTGGATGATAGGTGATGATGAAGTACTGTGTTTCTATGGACAAGTATGGGTTCTAGGGGATATACGTGAGGATATGATGCGGAAGTTTCATGCTTCATCTTGGGCAGTTCGTCACAGGGTTACCAAGATGTACCGAGACTTAAGATGTTAGTACTGGTGGCTGGGTATGAAGAGAGATGTAGCTGGTTTTGTTATGAGGTGTTCCACCTATCTGTAGGTGAAGGTGGAACATCAGAGACCAGCTGGGCTGTTACAGCAGTTACGCATCTCGGAGTGGAAATGGGATGATGTCGTGATGGATTTCATGACTGGTTTGCCAAGGCCACCTAGGGGTAGTGATGTCATGTGGGTTGTTGTGGACAGACTCACGAAGGTAGATCACTTCTTTTCCGATCAAGGAGACCTTCGGAGTTAATGAGCTCTAAAAGTTGTATATCCGAGAGATCGTACGTCTTCATGGGGTTACTCATTCTATCGTTTCAGATAGGGACTCCATCTTTACATCTCGTTTCTGGAAGAGTTTTCAGAGGGCACTGGGTACACAGGTTCTTCTGAGCATGTATTACCATCCTCAGACCGATGTCTAGTCAGAGAATACAATACAGGTTCTTGAGGACATGCTACGTGCATGCGTCCTAGACTTTGGGGGGTCTTGGGAGAAGCATATACCCCTAGTCGAGTATTCCTATAATAATAGTTTTCAGGAAACTATTGAGATGGCACCATACGAGGATTTATATGGTAGGCCATGCCGATCACATTTGTACTGGTTAAAGGAAGGCGAGGCAGCTTTACTGGGACCACGTCTCGTGTAGGAGACTTCTGAGCAGGTCCAATTGATTCATAAGTGGATGGCTATCATGCAGTCTCATCAGAAGTCTTATGTTGATCATCGTAGACGATCATTGGAGTTCGTGGTCGGGTATCAGGTTTTCTTGCATGTTTCTACGAGGTTGGGACACAAACGGATCAAGAGATAGGGTAAAATTTCCTCGACGTATGTGGGGCCATTTGAGATACTAAAGAGAGTCGTGCCGGTTTATTATCAGTTGTAGTTACCACAAAGGTACCAGACCATGCACGACATCTTCCATTAATCTCAGTTGGACCACAATTATTCAGACCCGTCTCACATATTTCAGCCCGAGGAGGATGAGCTTCAGGTAGATGCGTCCTTTGGGGAGCATCGGATTCGTATTGTTGACAGGAGCACGAACATTCTCTGAGTCTGGTCAGTTCCTCTCGTACAGGTTCTATGGCAGCATGGCCGAGTGCAGGACGAAACCTGGCAGTGGGAGACCGACGTACGTGCTCAGTGGCCGAAGTTATTTACGGCTATATCTTCACCACCCTTGGAAGGGAAATTCAGGGATGAATTTCTTTAAGGGGGGAATTTTTTACAAACCCGGTTCTTAGTTTTGAGGTACGAGTTTCTTCTTTTCTCTTTTCCTTAAGTATCTTTCGGAAAATATGGAAAATGGGGAAAAATCCAAAATTTTGGAAGTACACACCGTGTACTTTTTCCGCACGCCATGTACATTTGGCCATGTGGAATGAGTACACAAGGCGTGTGGCCATGTCATCAATGAAAGGTGTAGAAACTGACTACACACCGTGTAATGGTCTCTTACACACCGTGTAGTCAGTCGGCCAGAAAATAGTAAGGCGGTGGCCAGCTATGCGATAGAACACGCCGTGTACTCAAGAAGACGCGTCGTGTAGTCATGTCGGCAGATGAACAGTGCCATGCTGGTGGAAAACTACCTGATGAACAGTTAAATGAAGAAAGTACATGCAGTTTACTCGGAAGTACACACCGTGTACTTGGAAGTACACGATGTGTACTTTGTTTTTTTTCTCTTAAAATGGGGTTTAGCCTCCCTTGTTCACAGGGAATGCATAGAACATGATGAAAGTGTGGAAGAGGGAGGCCAAAGCTTTGGAGATCCGCCGATCGCACGTCAAGAATCTGTTTTCTGCACCGTCGACCTCCCTAGAACCGCGAGGGTGATTTCTCCCTTCTCCTGGTGTAGTTCTTACCAATTATTCCCTTAAGAGAAGTTATTTGGGTTTGAATGAGTTTTCTTTCACCTCATATCTACGTCGTTCTTGGACGAATCAAGGATCGGCGTTCGTGTATATCGTTTGTGGGTGTTAAAGGTAGGTGTCTTGGTGTTAGTTTTCCAACTGTTGTGCGTTTGTGAGAATTATTGTGCCGCAAACCCATGTTGGGGTGTCGTGTGGCTGAGGATGTTGTTGTATAAATACCTAGAATTGTATAGGTAATTAAATGTGATATTAAAACTGTAACACCCGAGACTTTTATGTTATATAAATCATCAAAGGAATCTTTTTCTACACAACACTTGCTTGGCTTGCTTTACACGCAATCGCGACCTTCCTCGATAGCTTGCGTCGTACGCAATACCGAGTTTCACTAAACAACAATATGCTATTAAAACTAGCCGTTATAAATAGTAATAACCACTTTTTGAAATTTTATAAATTTTATTTTTCAAAATGGACTTCATTTATGGACTCAGAATATCGAAATTAGCCTAGGGTGAAATTTTGGTATTTTTCTGAAAACTTTCAATTTTTGATGAATAGTGAAACCACTAAGTGGTAGGTTAAAAACTGAATTTTGAATAAAACTTAATTTTACCACTTCTGTGAATGGAATTTCAAAAATCCGACAGACACGGTTGATATCAGTAAGTAAAATGTGGTTCAATGAGATAAAAATAATTTTTTGGTGAATAGTAACTTTTTACTATTTTTACCGCGGTTAATAGTAAATAGGGTAACTAAGGGTAAATATGATATTAATATTACCCTAACACATGTCCTAATTCTATTGGACAAGTTTAATTCGACCAAAAACAAACTTAGGAATAAAATATGACCATTTAGGCCCACTTGGATTAGATTAGGACATTTATTATTAATTTATTTAAAGAAGGGTTAAAATAGTTAAAATCAAAGTTTAATAAGTAAATCATTTTTAATATGTGGTTATACATAAGACAAATTCGATTGTAAATATTCATTAGAAAGATAAAAAGATTTCCTACATGATGGTATTTTATTTGTAATTTTTAGAAATCAAATAATATAATTTATTTATGACACAAAGATGATGCAGTAATTATCTTATTAATGAAATATTGACATAATTGATAATATAAATACCAAAATAAATGTAATTTAAGACTTTTTATTAATTACAATAATTTTATAGGTTACTATGATATATTAGTGTTGATTTAATCAACTTGGTTCGAACATATAAGTCTGTTATGACTTTCACAAAAATCATATATCAAATAGTGTCAAAATTGACACAAAATAGTTTTTAAATCAAATATTATATTATTAATTGTTATTTTATTCCTAAAAATCTAAGGTTCGGCCAAATGACTTAGATAAGGATATATATATTAATAATAAACAATTTGGGGTTCGTTTGGCATGTTATAGTAAGTGTATCAACCATATAGTGAAAGAAAACAAAAAGACATGGTAAAAGTTAAATTATTTAACTTAGAGTTAAATCTAATTGATAAGGTTAAAATAATACCCTAAACTTGTCTAAATCCTATTGGTTGATAGGATTTCGACCCTTCCCCACTTTATCTTCGAAATAAGACCCTTTGGAACCATTATAAACCGATTTTGACTTTAATATAAAATAATATTTTGAGATATTCCTAAGGTGCCCCTCTCCTCCCTTATAAAAGGGCACCTCCTCCCCCTCCTCCTCACACCAATTTGAGCACTCAAGCTCGGCCAACCCCTGCCATTTTCTCCTCTCCACTTCCCTAGAATAATCCTAGAGGTCCTGGTCTTCTCCAAAGACCAATCTTAGTTCCTTAAGTGGAGGATTCAAAGAGGCGTTCCAAAGAAGAGGTAATATCCATTACCGATCTTTTCAATTTCTTCTTCTTCAACTTCTTCTTCTTTAGTTGTTTCATGATAAAGTAATAACATAAGTATTACTTACATACTGATATGTTATTATAAATATGAAACAACCCTAATTCACCTTCTATCCATCCTACGGAAAAATGAAATCACCGCGCGTGCGTACGTACGGAATACCGTCTCCACGCCGTGGTGTAATCTATTTTCCACCATCACCTTACAAGGATGGGTATAATGGTGTAATGAGTAACTATATATGATTATTATGAAGTAATATTGATACTGAAATAATATATATATACTCCAATACAGTTCCACGATCATAGGAACGATATCATCACTCGTGCGTACGTACGGAATACCGTCTCCACGATGTGATGCGACTCGTTCTACATGATCATCATTACATAGTAATTATATAAATGAATTGAATGAATAAATATGATACATGTTACACTAATACCATTCTGGATATATGGTATCTATAACCTTAAAAGAAGAATAAGAATGTATTCGGCAAAACACGCATAAGAACAAAAGGCAATAAAGACCCGAGTAACAAGTAACAATGAAATATTACTAAAAAGAAGCTAAGAATATGACCATATATGATATCATATTAATATGTATGATTATGGAATAAGTCAATAACATTATTTAAACCATTATACAGGAGCTTCGGACACGTACAAAGCAAATCGGACCTAAGGTAAGGGAAATATCACAATCTCATTTTTATCCGAGATTGTTTATTCGTAAGTATTTACTGGGGTGTATTTTATCATCCACATCCATGTTTCATCAATATGTAATATTATTTCCATCCACCTAAAATTGTTTAAATCCATTTTTACCCTTCGGTGAGTTTTTAGTAATATGTACGAAAGGAATCTTTTGTCGTTTTTCGTACGAGGTACTTTTTGACTTTTCCGACAAAAGTACGAAGAATGTTTTTTTTAACTTATACGGCATGAATGGATTTCTAAAACATTATTTCCAAGAAGTTTCCTTTACAAGTTTTTAAGTTTATTTTTAATCAACTTCTTTTATTTTATAATTGTACAACATGTTAAGAAAGGAAAAGTGTTTTTGAAGCAGAAAGGATATTTTCCTCAAGAATGAAGTTCAAGTATTTTATCAAAATTATTTTCCATCTAAGATAATAAAAGGGTTCTGTTTTTATCCCTATTATTACATTGGTTTGATTATGTTGTGATGGAAATATTTTTTTATGAATTCCTTTATCTTATATGAATTGATTTATGATGTCATGATGTTTCAAGAATCCCATTTTTGTTACATGGGTTATGCGATGATGTATGATTATGTGGCACACATAAGAAAGGATTCATTATAAGATGGTTGGGACCTATATCTCCCTCCAATGCATTGGGTAAAGATTTTATATCTCATGAGATAGACAGGGCTGGAACGGTAGGTTATACCGGTTCAGTGAAACAGGACTGAAGCGAGGGTTACTCGATTCAGAAAGGGACTTTGTCCACTAAGATAGTCTTGGCAATGAGTCTTGACTAACAAGAAATGATTTTCCATGGTTATGTGTGCATGCCACAAAGTTTCAAGTTTTATGTTATGATTATGGGGATCTCATTTTCACTTCTATGATTTGTTCCATGTTAAGATATTATGATCTCTTTTGCAGGTTATAATTTTCAAAAAGATATGATATGATTTTTATTTCCTTTATTTGCCCTTGCTGAGCATTTGAGCTCACCCTTTTATGTTTTCTTTTCCCCAGGTCAGGAAGATGGATATTAAGTAGAATATGCTAAAAGGGACCCTAGATATGATGAAATAAATGGGAGACACTGTAGAAGATTTATGAACCAGTTGTTTATGTTTCCCAGTTTCTAATGAAACTATACCTATACGGTCCTTTGTGGTTTTGTCATATGTTGTAATAAGTGTGCTTCAATTTTGAAGTATTAACAATTTATGTAAAGTGTGGGTCGTTATAGTTGGTATCAGAGGAAAGGTATAGTCAACCTTTGGAAACTAGGATGTGAAAGCCTTAGTAAGAACCCTAAGGATAAGTCTAAGCATAGAACACAATCTTAGTGTTTTAGAAATGTCCTTGAATAACCTAGGATAAGACCTTAAGCATGAAAATTTTATTCTTGAATTATGTGGTTTTCCTATTATAATTGGTGTTGCTCACACTATTCTTCTTGGTTTTAGTCAATGGCTGGAACCCGAAGGAACCGTGTTAATGCGGAATGCGATGGGCAATGCAATGATTGTCCCCCTGAGCAACCAAACGATATGGGAGCTGGAATGCAAAATCTTGTAGCCATGCTCACACAACTTTCTCAAGCTATGAATCATGCAGGACTTCCAAACGAGCAAAGGAAGGAGCAACATTCTGTTGAATCCTTCATAAGGCAGCGTCCACCTTCTTTCAGTGGGTCTACTGATCCATTAGTTGCTGAACAATGGATTAGTACTACTGAAAAGATATTTTGAGTTCTTCAATGTTCTGAACATGATAAAGTCATCCTAGCAGTGTATCGTTTGGAAGGAGATGCTGATCAATGGTGGAATCTTATTAAGAATACGAGGCAAAGGGATGAAATTGAGTCTATGGAATGGGACGAGTTCAAGAACTTATTTTTCAATAAGTACTTCCCTCGTATTCTCCGAACAAATATGGAGAAAGAGTTCCTTGAACTGAAGCAAAGGGATGATGAATCTGTTAGTACCTATGAAGCAAATTTTACAAGACTTGCAAGGTACGCTTCTGGTATTATTATCCAACCTGAGAGTAAGATCGATCGATTCTTTAGTGGCTTAAAACCAAGTCTTCGAAGGGCGTTAGCCATAAGAGACTTCAATAGCTACGAGGAAATCGTTCGATGTGCTCTCAAAGTTGAGATGGAGATTGGAGTAACCCATCAGTCACATGGGTTTGATAAGAAGAGGAAGATGGAATTCAAAGAAAAATCTAAAGAGCACACGGAAAAGAAGATGAGCTTTTCCTTATGCTCAAAGTGTGGAAAGAAACATGGAGGGAGTTGTCTTAAAGGGACAAGTAAATGTTTTAAATGTGGAAAAGAAGGTCATCGGGCATTTGAATGCCGTGATAATGGGAAGAAGTTGTCTAATGACGCAAACAAAGGAAGGGATACACAGAATGAACCTACTACACTTCAATGTTTCAAGTTCAAGGAGATGGGGCATTATGCCAATCAATGCCCAAATCCAAGGATTGATGATGATGGTCGACGTCAACAAAATCTTAAGGCTAAAGAAAAAGGAAAGTCACATGAAATTTCTATCAGTGATGTGGAGTATGATAACGAAGTGGTGAAAGGTACACTTACCATCCACTCTAAAGTAGCAAATGTTTTATTTGATTCTGGATCCACCCACTATTTTATTTCTAAAGAATTTTCTAAGGGTATCACCATATTGCCTCAACAATTAGATGTTGAGTTAGCTGTGACAACACCTAATGGCACATCAATCGCATCAGAAGTTTATAATTCTTCTCCGATCGAAGTTTTTGGGAAAGTGCTTCCTACAAATCTTGTGATCCTTCCTTTAGTGGAATTTGATGTGATTCTTGGCATGGATTGGCTTTCTCTACATGGAGATCATATCAATTTTCAAAGAAGGGAAGTCACATTTCATATTCCAGATCAATCTATGATCATCTATCAATGCAAGGATGAACATAACCTTCCAGTGGAAATTTCTTCCATTTTATGGGTATTGATTCCACTAAATGAAGGTTATTTATCTCAAATGGTTGGTGAGAAACTCACGATTAAGAATATGCCCATTTTACGGGAGTTTGATGATGTCTTTCCGGATGAATTACCGGGTCTTCCACCAAATCGTGATGTTGAGTTTTCAATAGAACTCGTACCGGGTGCTTTGCCTATTTCAAAGACACCTTATAGAATGGCCCCAATTGAGTTGCAGGAATTGAAGAAGCAACTCCAAGAGAATCTTGATAAGGGATTCATACGCCCTAGTGCGTCACCTTGGGGAGCACCTGTTCTATTTGTTAAGAAGAAAGATGGATCAATGAGACTCTGCATTGATTATAGAGAACTTAACAAGATCACTATCAAGAAAAAATATCCTCTCCCACGCATTGATGACTTATTTGACCAACTACGTGGAGCTCAATACTTTTCCAAGATTGATCTTCGTTCAGGGTATCATCAATTAAGGGTCAAAAGGGAGGATATACCAAAGACGGCTTTCCGTACAAGGTATGGACACTATGAATTTATAGTGATGCCATTTGGTCTTACTAATTCCCCTGCTATCTTCATGGATCTAATGAATAGAGTCTTTAGAGACTATCTTGATCAATTTGTGGTAGTCTTTATAGACGATATTCTTGTCTATTCAAAGAGCAAGGAAGAGCATGAAGATCACTTGAGAATTATATTGAAGACCCTAAGAAAGGAGAAGCTTTATGCCAAATTTACCAAGTGTGAATTTTGGCTTCAAAAAGTTGCATTTTTGGGTCACATAATCTTAAAAGAGGGGATATCTGTGGATCCAGCAAAAACAGAGGTTATCGAAAGATGGTCGAGACCAACAACGGTAACTGAGATTCGAAGTTTTCTTGGTTTGGCTGGATATTATCGACGTTTTGTAAAAGATTTTTCACGATTATCTAATCCACTCACCAAGTTGACTCGGAAAGGAGTTAAGTTTGTCTGGACAGAGGAATGTGAAGAGAATTTCAAGGAGTTGAAAAGAAGGTTATCCAGTGCACCTGTGCTCACACTGCCTTGTAGTGGAGAAAGGTTTGTGATCTACAGTGATGCATCCAAGAAGGGATTGGGGTGTGTTCTTATGCAAAATGATATGGTGATAGCTTATGCCTCACGACAGTTGAAAATCCATGAGCAAAATTACCCAACACATGATTTGGAGTTGGCTGCGGTAATCTTTGCATTAAAGATTTGGAGGCATTACCTTTATGGTGAAAGGTGTGATATTTATACTGATCATAAAAGTTTAAAGTATATTTTCACACAAAAGGAGCTGAATATGCGTCAAAGAAGATGGTTGGAGCTGATTAAGGATTATGACTGCTCAATCCATTACCACCCTGGGAAAGCAAACAAGGTGGCAGATGCATTAAGTCGACAAGACCATGCTAGTTTATCCATGATGAGGATCACAAAAGATCCAATATTTATGGATTTACAAAGGATGGATCTTGGAATTATAATGGAAGGGGAAAAATCTTATCTTTCTCAAATGAATGTTCAACCATCTATACATGTGAATATTAAAGAGGCACAGAAAGAAGATGTCGAGTTACAAAAGAAGGTGAGAAATGTTCCTGAATTCAACCTTGATTGTGATGGGATAATAAAGTTCAGGAATCGGGTTTGTGTTCCTTCCATCCCCGAATTAAAGAAGGTGCTGCTGGATGAGGCTCATAGTTCTTCATTCTCTATTCATCCTGGAAGCACGAAGATGTATAGGATCCTGAAAGAGTACTTCTGGTGGGATGGCATGAAAAGAGATGTTTCTGAATATGTCTCTCGATGCTTGGTTTGTCAACAAGTTAAAGCTGAGAGACAGAATTCTAAGGGGATGTTACAACCATTACCCATACCCGAATGGAAATGGGAAAACATCACTATGGACTTTTTCACAGGACTTCCTAAAAAATCCAAAGGAAATAATGCTATTTGGGTCATAGTTGATCGTCTTACAAAGTCTGCACACTTCATTGCTATTAGAGAGGATTTCTCTCTAGATCAGCTTGCCAGGATATATGTAAAGGAAGTGGTAAGATTGCATGGAGTGCCACTTTCTATTGTATCTGATCGGGATCCAAGATTTACCTCGAAGTTCTGGCGAAGTCTTCAGCATACTCTGGATACAGAGTTGAGTTTCAGCACTGCTTATCATCCCCAGACAGACGGTCAGTCTGAGAGAACAATTCAAACCCTAGAAGATATGTTGAGAGCTTGCTCTATGGATTTCAAAGGAGGTTGGGATCAACACCTACCTTTGGTGGAATTTTCTTATAATAATAGCTTTCACTCCAGTATTCAGATGGCTCCTAATGAAGCTCTCTATGGAAAGAAATGCAGGACTCCAACTTGCTGGGATGAAGTTGGGGAAAGAAAGCTATTAGGACCTGATCTCGTTGATGAAATGGCAGAAAAAGTCAGATCTATTCAACAACACATAAGCGCAGCTCAGAGTCGACAGAAAAGTTATGCCGACAACCGAAGAAAAGACCTAGAGTTTGAAGTGGGTGATAAAGTGTTCTTACGAATATCTCCCTGGAAGAGGGTTATGAGATTTGGAAAGAAGGGGAAGTTGAGCCCTAGATATATCGGTCCTTTCGAAATACTGGATCATGTTGGGAAGGTAGGTTACCGATTGGCGCTTCCACCGAATCTCTCTCAAGTTCACGATGTGTTCCATGTATCTCTCCTGAGAAAGTACATACCAGATCCTTCACATGTACTCAGCTCAGAAGTTGTACCGCTGGAGCAAGATCTTTCTTATGAAGAACAGCCGATAGAGATTCTGGATCATAGCGAAAAAGTCCTACGAAACAAGACCACTCGATTGGTGAAAGTTTTATGGAGGAACCACCAACTTGAAGAAGCTACATGGGAGCTTGAGGATATGATGAGGGAGAAGTATCCTCATCTGTTTGTTACAAAGTGACGAATTTCGAGGGCGAAATTCTTTTTAAGGGGGGTAGAATGTAACACCCGAGACTTTTATGTTATATAAATCATCAAAGGAATCTTTTTCTACACAACACTTGCTTGGCTTGCTTTACACGCAATCGCGACCTTCCTCGATAGCTTGCGTCGTACGCAATACTGAGTTTCACTAAACAACAATATGCTATTAAAACTAGCCGTTATGAATAGTAATAACCACTTTTTGAAATATTATAAATTTTATTTTTCAAAATGGACTTCATTTTTGGACTCAGAATATCGAAATTAGCCTAGGGTGAAATTTTGGTATTTTTCTGAAAACTTTCAATTTTTGATGAATAGTGAAACCACTAAGTGGTAGGTTAAAAACTGAATTTTTCATAAAACTTAATTTTACCACTTCTTTGAATGGAATTTCAAAAATCCGACAGACACGGTTGATACCAGTATGTAAAATGTGGTTCAATGAGATAAAAATAATTTTTTGGTGAATAGTTACTTTTTACTATTTTTACCACGGCTAATAGTAAATAGGGTATCTAAGGGTAAATATGATATTAATATTACCCTAACACATGTCCTAATTATATTGGACAAGTGTAATTCGACCAAAAACAAACTTAGGAATAAAATATGACCATTTAGGCCCACTTGGATTAGATTAGGACATTTATTATTAATTTATTTAAAGAAGGGTTAAAATAGTTAAAATCAAAGTTTAATAAGTAAATCATTTTTAATATAGGGTTATACATAAGATAAATTCGATTGTAAATATTCATTAGAAATATAAAAAGATTTCCTACATGATGGTATTTTATTTGTAATTTTTAGACATCAAATAATATAATTTATTTATGACACAAAGATGATAGAGTAATTATCTTATTAATGAAATATTGACATAATTGATAATATAAATACCAAAATAAATTTAATTTAAGACTTTTTATGAATTCCACTAATTTTATAGGTTACTATGATATATTAGTGTTGATTTAATCAACTTGTTTCGAACATATAATTTTTTTATGACTTTCAAAATCATCATATATCAAATAGTGTCAAAATTGACACAAAATAGTTTTTAAATCAAATATTATATTATTAATTGTTATTTTATTCCTAAAAATCTAAGGTTCGGCCAAATGACTTAGATAAGGATATATATATTAATAATAAACAATTTGGGTTTCGTTTGGCATGTTATAGTAAGTGTATTAACCATATAGTGAAAGAAAACAAAAAGACATGGTAAAAGTTAAATTATTTAACTTAGAGTTAAATCTAATTGATAAGGTTAAAATAATACCCTAAACTTGTCTAAATCCTATTGGTTGATATGATTTCGACCCTTCCCCACTTTATCTTTGAAATAATACCCTTTGGAATCATTATAAACCGATTTTGACTTTAATATAAAATAATATTTTGAGATATTCCTAAGGTGCCCCTCTCCTCCCTTATAAAAGGGCACCTCCTCCCCCTCCTCCTCACACCAATTTGAGCACTCAAGCTCGGCCAACCCCTGCAATTTTCTCCTCTACACTTCCCTAGAATAATCCTAGAGGTCCTGGTCTTCTCCAAAGACCAATCTTAGTTCCTTAAGTGAAGGATTCAAAGAGGCGTTCCAAAGAAGAGGTAATATCCATTACCGATCTTTTCAATTTCTTCTTCATCAACTTATTCTTATTTAGTTGTTTCATGATAAAGTAATAACATCAGTATTACTTACATACTGATATGTTATTATAAATATGAAACAACCCTAATTCACCTTCTATCCATCCTACGGAAAAATGAAATCACCGCGCGTGCGTACGTACGGAATACCGTCTCCACGCCGTGGTGTAATCTATTTTCCACCATCACCTTACAAGGATGGGTATAATGGTGTAATGAGTAACTATATATGATTATTATGAAGTAATATTGATACTGAAATAATATATATATACTCCAATACAGTTCCACGATCATAGGAACGATATCATCACTCGTGCGTACGTACGGAATACCGTCTCCACGATGTGATGCGACTCGTTCTACATGATCATCATTACATAGTAATTATATAAATGAATTGAATGAATAAATATGATATATGTTACACTAATACCATTCTGGATATAAGGTATCTATAACCTTAAAAGAATAATAAGAATGTATTCGGCAAAACACGCATAAGAACAAAAGGCAATAAAGACCCGAGTAACAAGTAACAATGAAATATTACTAACAAGAAGCTAAGAATATGACCATATATGATATCATATCAATATGTATGATTATGTAATAAGTCAATAACATTATTTAAACCATTATACAGGAGCTTCGGACACGTACAAAGCAAATCGGACCTAAGGTAAGGGAAATATCACAATCTCATTTTTATCTGAGATTGTTTATTCGTAAGTATTTACTGGGGTGTATTTTATCATCCACATCCATGTTTCATCAATATGTAATATTATTTCAATCCACCTACAATTGTTTAAATCCATTTTTACCCTTCAGTGAGTTTTTAGTAATATGTACGAAAGGAATCTTTTGTCGTTTTTCGTACGAGGTACTTTTTGACTTTTCCGACAAAAGTACGAAGAATGTTTTTTTTAACTTATACGGCATGAATGGATTTCTAAAACATTATTTCCAAGAAGTTTCCTTTAAAAGTTTTTAAGTTTATTTTTAATCAACTTCTTTTATTTTATAATTGTACGACATGTTAAGAAAGGAAAAGTATTTTTGAAGCAGAAAGGATATTTTCCTCAAGAATGAAGTTCAAGTATTTTATCAAAATTATTTTCCATCTAAGATAATAAAAGGGTTCTGTTTTTATCCATATTATTACATTGGTTTGATTATGTTGTGATGGAAATATTTTTTTATGAATTCCTTTATCTTATATGAATTGATTTATGATGTCATGATGTTTCAAGAATCCCATTTTTGTTACATGGGTTATGCGATGATGTATGATTATGTGGCACACATAAGAAAGGATTCATTATAAGATGGGTGGGACCTATATCTCCCTCCAATGCATTGGGTAAATATTTTATATCTCATGAGATAGACAGGGCTGGAACGGTAGGTTATACCGGTTCAGTGAAACAGGACTGAAGCGAGGGTTACTCGATTCAGAAAGGGACTTTGTCCACTAAGATAGTCTTGGAAATGAGTCTTGACTAACAAGAAATGATTTTCCATGATTATGTGTGCATGCCACAAAGTTTCAAGTTTTATGTTATGATTATGGGGATCTCATTTTCACTTCTATGATTTGTTCCATGTTATGATATTATGATCTCTTTTGCAGGTTATAATTTTCAAAAAGATATGATATGATTTTTATTTCCTTTATTTTCCCTTGCTGAGCATTTGAGCTCACCCTTTTATGTTTTCTTTTCCCCAAGTCAGGAAGATGGATATTAAGTAGAATATGCTAAAAGGGACCCTAGATATGATGAAATAAATGGGAGGCACTGTAGAATATTTATGAACCAGTTGTTTATGTTTCCCAGTTTCTAAAGACACTATACCTATACGGTCCTTTGTGGTTTTGTCATATGTTGTAATAAGTGTGCTTCAATTTTGAAGTATTAACAATGTATGTAAAGTGTGGGTCGTTATAAAAACACTGTTTGGGATCGCTTCTTGGATCCAGGACCACCCCGGGGGTGCATTCCTCTGTTTAGCCATTTGGCCAGGATACCCAAGGGTATGCCGTGTTTATTTTATTCATTACTTTTGACTTGATAGGAATTGTATTTTAACTTCTTGTTTATATGTTTGGCAAGGCCCAATTCTTGGTTTAGCCTGAGGGCAGTGTTGTGATTAGCCTATGGGCACTATACTATTAGCCTTTGGGAAACCTCTTCTGTGCCTGTGGGGAGTTGATTTTGTGCCTGTGGGAAACACCTCATATGCCTGTGGGCAATATTCGGATGCCTGAGGGAAGATTATTTTGTTTGGATTCTCTTTACCTGAGGTTAGGAGTTTACATGTCTGAGGACATTGGCTGTTTACTTAGAATATTCACTATGGTGGTATTTTAGATTAAATGATTAAAGGGAAATGTAAATGGAAATATAACTGGTTAAGTTAGTTACTTTTTAGTACTCCATAGTTTATTGCATTTTACTACTGCACACTCTTGTTGCATGTTTACACATAGTTGGGCACGTGCCTTTGGTGGGTGCCTACTGGGATTTATTTCTCACACCCTGTTTGGGCCATGATTTTTGGCCCAAACAGATTATATTGTTGTAGGTGTGGATAGGGGAAAGATTCCCTATACAGGTACTTGATTGTTTCTAAGGAGTAGGAGGGAATGGGACCGAGCCTAGGATAGCGATGTCGCTGGCTATTCTATTTTGCTTTTTTCTACTTTTACTTTAGTTGTAATGTATTGTATTGCAGTGTAACATGACCTGGCTATTTTATAGAATAGTGACAAGATGCATCTTCACATATATATGACTGCTGGTTTCTTTCTTTCTATCAATTATCCACTTCAGTTATATATAATGTTACTAATTCCAATGTTGTTGTATGTTTATATTATATTTTGCTATGCTACACTTTGAAAAATGAGGGTATAGTTTCCCCACTATCAGACTTGGGCCCTCACTGCTAGTCGGCAGCCTCTGTCGTTTGGGGAAATGCGCTTGAGGTCATGTGGCGAACCGGGATTGGGGCACCCATTGAGTGGCACCCGGAACCAGGACGTTACAAACTCCATCACATCATTTCATCATATATTAACACATTGTGTTTTGGCCATATTTCATTTTAGTGTGGGTTTGGAAAAACATAATGATTGAATATTAGTTGTTGATTTTCGTTATTCCAAGGAACCATGACCATAGATTCTTTTAATATATTATTTTTATTAATTACATGTTTATATATTAAAATCATGATTATATAGATAGTTTAGTGGGAAAAGTCTCCTAACTCCATTCCCATAACCATCAAACTATTTTTATTCAAATTAATCCACGTACTCAAATTTTAAAAATTCCTATATTGAGGGTATTGACTATTTTGAATCATTATTTTCAATAACCTCATTACGTACATGGGATAATAACCACATGGCCAATTATGAGAGTGTAAAAAAAATTGTTGGCTATAAAATCGGAAATATTCTTTGGATTACCAAATCTATTTTCTTGCATTATGTACTTCTAGTGGATGAGGATAAATCAAAAAATATATAATTGTTCTAGGTTAATCACATCATCATTAAGGTGATAAATATGATTTTAATACAATTTAATATTTATAGTAATATCTATACCATATATTATAGAAATGAGTTTTTCTTGGTGTAAATTATGCCTACGAAAACATGAATAACAATAAAACCATATATAATAAATAAATTTGTTATCACATGTGTGAGAACTAGTTAGAGAGTCTATATTGACTAAATCAATCCATGTGAGAGGAAAATGGTACTCTACTATTTATTTACCAAATGTTAGATGATGTTAATGAAAATACCTATTTCTATTTCCTTCATTTTAATTTCAATTATTTTTCAATTCTTCTTTCAATAGAGGATAATGAAAATGAAAGACTTAAATATTAATTTATTAAATTTTCATAATATATAATTCCATATACTCTATAATATTCTCCTAGAATATTTCAAATTTTTTTATTCAGGATTTTCATGGGCTGCCCAGAGCATTTCATGGACGTTTCAATGTATTATTTAACTATTATTCTATATTTTTTTATGATTTTTTAGATAAAATATGTCTTCTCCGTCATCATTCCATTTATTTTTTAAACTTTTATAGGGATATTATAATCTAGGGAGGAGTGGTAGATAATTCATCATAATATCATCTCTTGGGATGGAATACTTGTTGAAAAATAAATGATTAAAATAATTTCCTCTCTTCCATAGAGGAATTATTTTATTAGTGTGATGTCATTATTGGTATTGTTTTTTACATCGATTCATTAATAAAAATTTTTATATCTCACCTTTTCATGATTATTTTTAAATGTTATAGAGTTTGGATTGATGAAAAATTCATTGATTATTTAAATTCAATAAAAAATAGATACCCAACTTTTCTCATCCAGCCAACCATATATGTGGGATATAATCTTCTATACTATATGTGACATCTATAACTATACTGTTGATGTTGTTTTATCACACTTGGTTGATAGGTAACCTATTCTCATTACCAATACATCATGAACATTAGATCCACAATATTAATACTACACTACAACTAAAAATTAACTTCTTTTTAATTTATATTACCTATAAAAAGTTCATTTTTTACCTTTTTAGGTCAAAATTCATTTAGTATTTTTATAATGTCAACATTTATATTCTCTATAAGAATAATGAGTCTAAACCCCGATCTAATATGATGATTTTTATTTATTTGGATCTTTTTATAATAAATTCAAGAAAATAGTGGATTTAAAAACATGGTTATTGACCACATCAAAATGATTTACACACTATTCTACCTATATAACTATTCAACCATGCCAATTAGATAGTTTATCCCTAATTAGAATTAGTGTGATGTTGTGGAACTTACCCATGATATGTTGAAATTGTGAATTTTTTTGCATTACATATGGTTCTAAATGGCTTAATCATTAAAATATTTTATTTGTTTAAACATGAGTTTTTGTTTCAAATTTGGCGTGATCAATATTTTGTCATATTTTTAATCACTATATTTTTCATCAGTTTGTCCATGAATATGAGGTCACATATTTTTTGATCTACTAACTCATTCTAGATTATAGTGTAATCCTTATATCTCAATGAAATACATGAATTCTATTTGGATCTTGAAATTAATTTCCTTAATCATTTAATTATGATCATAAAATATTTTTCATTAACATGGCTTCAATTCATTGGGAATATCTCTAAGATGAGTAAAATATACCAATAAACCAATTTATTTTTTGAAAATTATGATTCATGGTGTATTAGAATAATGAGGGAATTCTGAATCAAAATTTTCCGTTTTTTAGGTATTTTTTGATATTTATTTTTCCCTAAAATTGTGTTGATACTTGCAATATGAACTGGTGACTCTCATGTTGGTTTCAAATTATTTAGATCTCACATTTTTAGTAAGTGAAAATTAAAAAGGGTTGTCATAGAAATTAATTTTTTTTATTTTTTATAATTAAATCATAATAATATTTCTCTTTAAGTATCACATTATTAACAATATATTCACAATATATCATCCCCAAACCATGGATGAAGTTAAATATTCAAATATGGAAATCAATAAATTGTTAGAAAAAAATCATATAAGCCAACATAAAATATCAGTTCACGAACATGGATGATTCAATTCAATCGTAACATACAATTTTTGAAACCCCATTCTGAATTTCACCCTACTGGATTGTATTTGCAAAGGATTGTCTCCTCCCTATAGTGGAAATGTACAGTTCTTATAAAATTATTAAAAAATATATTATGAATCTCTCATAGATTGGTGAATAAATTAAATTAAATATAAAATAATTATATGGAATTCCACATGATCAATATGAGAATGCCGATACTTATAATAATTATACTAAGGCTACCCATGATGATATGATTTATAAGTGTAAGTTCATAATTGTTGATAATTTTCCCAAATAAAATTCTAGAGAATATTTCCTCCTAGGTAATATTTGTTTCTTATGGATCATTGCATATATTATTCATAATGGTTATCAATTATGTCTAATAATTTTTTTCCTAATCCATGTTTATGAAGGTATTACATCCTTTGGAAGTGACTTAACCACATATAAGGGTACTTTATAATGAATTTAATGGAGAAACTCTAGATAAATGAAACAAAATATTCACTAAATAGTAAGATATCCCTACTAACTACCATTATTTAATTTTTAGTTTCTTTAAATTTATTTCATTGATAACAAATAACTATAAAGTTATGGGGGGAGGAGACCCAATTTAGTGGGTTTTTTTAAGAAAATATAAAAATAAAAGAAAAAGAAATCAAAAAACATTATTTTCATCCATTTACTTATTTTATATTGTTTAATTTTTTTAAAGAAACTTTGTTCTCTAATTTAATATTGAAAATAATTTATACATAATTAATTAAATTATGTGGGGAATAACATAGTTTTTGAATTAATGGGTTTAATGAATGTGGAAATGGATTATATTTTATGAAATTTTATTTTTGAATCATTAAAAGTTGTATAGTAAATTTTTGAAACCTAATCATTAGTAGAATGGTAAATTGATAACATTCCCCAAATCAAGAGTTTCTTTTAAAAATAATTTTTCATATTTCATCTATTATCATACATTATTGAGGGAACAAAAAATGTGTTTTCAATCTAGAACATGATTTTATAATTTAGCAAAACTTTTGAGAGCATGGAAATGTAATGGTTTTATTGAGTTGTTCCTTGAATATTATTCTAATTTTTTATCAATTTTTTGTTAGTTTCATATAATTTTCCCTTGTAATACCCATGTATCCGTGAAATACAATTTTTGTTAGAACATTTCAAGTGATGCTTACCAACATTCCATAAATCATATATTCATTAAGAGATAGTAGTCTATTTTGATTATTTATTATCTAAATTAGCCAAGGGGTCATTCGACCTACTAACCAATGGTTGTGTACACAACATCCTTGGAGAAATTCTCCCAAGCCTAGAGAACTATTACCTCTTCCACAACTCTGTCATGAAAGAGAGATATCCTCAACGACCAGATTAAGGAGATTTCTTTTGAGGTGATTCTCAAGGTGATCAAAGGCAAACATCACAAATTAAATGATCTTATGTGGTAGCACTCGAAGACTCCTTTGGTGACATCTGAAGATACGTTGTGCATGTGTCGATCACTAATAGAGGATTCAAATTCAAGGAGTCTACATCACAATGAAAGTAAATCTCAGACCCATTGTTTAATGTATCAACAAATAAGTAATAACTTTGAAGGTAATTCTATAATTAAATTAAATTAATTATAAACATAATTTTTTGATCATCTCCTCTCTGTTACAGGTTATCACCATTATCTTTTATATTTGATTCAATTATATGAATATTGGAGTTCATTACCAAATTGATCAGAGATTAATCATCGATTTTGGAAATTTTAAATGTTGGGTACATGCCCATCATGCGCTTCATTCTACTCCCACAACCTAAAAGTGGTATCAAACCAGTCATATTTTCAATTATATTTATTTAAATAACTCTTTAAGGATTTATTATTTAATAATTTAGTTTTTCAATTCATGTTTATTAGTTATTTTAATCAATATATCTAGATATGTTCCTCCCTTATCTTTTCCATTAGATATAATTAAAATAAATAATTTTATGATTAAAATTAAATTGATGATCTCATACTGAGGCGCTGATGATTCTATAAAGATAAAAAATGAGTACATGACATATAGTTTGGTTCAACATGCCATGTATTTGTGTGAAATGAATTAGGAGTAATAATAAAACTACTCAAGATATGTGCATTAACGATATGTGATGTAATTAATTATTACAAAACATTGTTGAACAAGATATACTAGTGCACAGTCAGTCGGACTACACGCCATGTGGTCCACTGGACATGACATGTAGTCCCTTTGAGTCAGGGTCATGTCATTAATCTCATACACAAATTTCCCACCAGGTGACCGTGTAATGCAGATTCTACACGGCATGTGGCCTGCTGGACACATCGTGTGCTCCAATGATTTTTAAGAACACCTCACACACCGTTTCCCTAGGCATGTTCTTCAGATGGATGGTAAGGAGGGTACATTCCAGGAAATAGGATCAACATGTCATGTACTATTTCCATATTATGTAGATTTAAAAAACTTATTATTATAATATGTAACCTTTAAGATATGTACCTTCATGTGGGAGTAAATATGGGACACAACATGTGATGTGTTTTTGATATATATATATATATATATAATTTTAATTGACATCTATGTAATGTTCAAAGATCTTCACATCATGTATGAGTTTTATTATAATTATAATTTTGTGTGCATGATACATGTCACATGAATAAAGTGTATACAAGTACAAATACATGATGTTTAGTTATGGATGTTTATTCTCCTAGTTTCATTGAAGGTACATGTTATGTACAAGGATATGGATGAATCTCGATGAAATTCAGAAAAATAAAAAGATAAAAAGGATTGAATAATTATAGATAATGATTAGTCGAGTTGAGCATAATTTATCATAATATGAAAATCTAATGAAATGAGTTTTGGTTTTATTAAATACATAATTTTTTTAATATATGTCAATGATCTTGTGCTAGAAAATTAATTTGTATGTCATTGGTTCCCTTTTAATTTATTTATTAAATTAAAATTGTTTGAATGTGTACCTTCTCCTCATTAATTTATAGGGCCTACATGTCCATGGTTTCTTTTACATAAACCCCCTTTTACCCCTCAGTTATGTGTGAGTTAAAAGAATTTTTAATGGTTGGAGCTACCAAGATAGTTGAGGAGGATCATGTTATGAGTCAAGGGAAAAAAATATAAGGAGATGAAAATGTGGATAGGTGGAAAGCTATAAACATGAACCTTAAATAGTTCAAAGTGTTTTTCCCCTATTTCAAGGTTACTATATCAACCACTAGATATACTAACCAATATTAAATCTCATGATCATACACTTTGTTTTTTTCATTTGTATGGTTATTCATTATGGATTTTTGATATGATCACATAATTACTGAACTAACAATCCAACAATATGGAACTAAAATAAAAATGGCTTAAGAAAAAATATTATCTTTATATGGTTAATAATTTAATTATATCCCAATTAACATTAACATGATTGTTTAAAAATGCCAATTTTCAATTTATACCTAAATGATAAAATTCCACAATTAAATATTATGTTGGTATATCCTTCCATTAATTTTGTTAGAATCAAACCAAAGTTCAAAGTTCTTGACCAACCCTAGTAGGGGTGGATTCAATTATTAGGGAATTATATCTTAATTATTTTGGTTAGCTTATCTTAGTTTACATAAATAGTTGACTATCCTAGTAAGACATTGTTTAATTGAAAGGAAATGGTGGAGGAAATATAAAATTATGGATTTCAGGATTGGGGAGTCCACTCAAAAGATCAATGTGTTGTTAGTTTATGAGGATGGTATTTTTTATACCAACTAAAAACCATTCATGTTTCTTGACCAACCATACATTGGTTAATGTGAAGGGAAATATAGATCCTCGCCTTTAGAATGTCCATAAAACCTGATATTCTAAAGATATTTGTGAGGGATATTGGGTTTCAACAAAAATGTGGGAGACTAATAGATATTAATTTATTTATTTGTCTATATTTATTAAGATAAATTACTAAATGTATTTTCACCTAAATTTTTTGAAACAATAGTGATAATAGAATTAAACATATCATTGTGATCCATATTCAAAAAGGAAAACATTCTCACCCACACTAATTTCTCAGAGTGGAAAAGGCACATTTGGGTTATCCATTTCCATGAGAGGAAACATTATGTTCTAGAATAGCCTTTACCAATTTCACCAGGAAATAAGGAGTGTGATGATGAAATCTCCATGAATGAGAAATATCTTAATGTAAATTCAAATGATTAGTGGATCATGATATCACCCATGACCAATGATCTCTTGATGAAACATGAGGGAATGGATTCTTATAGAATATTTTATCACCTTCAAGATCTCTATAAAGAGAAGGAGAGACATGAGAGGTATGATATACCCAATGTTATGTTCAATACTATGGTTTGAGGGTCTGTACCAGTTGGACCACATGTAGTGAACCATAGTGGGAACATGGAGCATCTGGACATCATAGGGATTAAATTTTCAGATGAGTTTCATATAGATTTCATACTATCCTCACTTCATAATAACTTATCTTTTTTTATTGATAATTATAATATGATAAATAATGAGAAGAGTCAATCAGAGCTTTTTACCCTGATTTAACAAGTTGATATGGACATGGGGTATCAAAAACATTGATTTCTTATGATTAATAGGAAAAGGAAGGACAAGAAAATGAGGCATAATATTTATAAATAATATGAATCCATTGAGAAATGACTGGCCAAGACAAAAAAGATCTAGAGGAAGAGTAAGGAAAATGAGGGCCTATACATTTCAAGTGTCAATTCGGGCCACTAGAAGTGGAACTGCGCCTAGAGAAAAGGGGATGATAGGTGTCTGTTCTTTAGTTAGTGTAATATTTCTATTTGTACACTTTGGGTATTATATATAGCTTATGGGGATCACGTTTGTATTCAAATTCAAGAACCAAGTAGATTTAAGAAAAAATTTAGAGCGGTGGATCTATGAGCTGCCAATAGTGTAAAGCTAGATTCTCTTTCCACTGGTGACAACCCCATTAACTTATTGACGGGAATGATTTTTGTTTTTCCATGGATGTTTTTATGTACGTAGTGTGACTAGGAACATAATTTCTTTACCGAGTATAGATAATGATGGATTTATTATCATGTTTGGAAATAAATTTTTTTAATTTTATAAGGACAAAAAAATTATTGTATGAAACATTTAAAAAGTTATTAGTAAATAAAAATTTATTATAATAATGTGTTGTAAGTAGATGACGAACTATGTTCACATGAATCATACAACACCTATTTGTGACATAACCACATTGGTCATGTAAATGTGAAGCTCCTAAAAAAGCTCTGTCAAGATGGTTATTTAGTCTTTTCCAATCTAAAAACACTTGATATATGTCACAATTGTTTACAAAAAAATGACCAAACCACTAGTAGATTCTTGTGTTGGAGATTCTTACTTCATTAATTTATGGATGACTTGGGTATATATGGATATGTCTAATTAACGAGGTATAAGTTTATGTCCCTTGATATATTAAAGGAGTTCATTAATGAATTAGAGAATCATCATTACAAGAAGATAATGAAGCTTCAATCAGACTGAGGCGGAGAATATATTAACCAAGAGTTCATAAACCTTTTATGGGAGTTTGAAATTATATCTCAACTCACTCCACATTATACACCAAAGTGGAACGGTGTTAGAGAAATGGGGAACCATATATTCTTGGACATGGTAAGGTGGATAATGAGCCATGAAGATCATACATTATCCTTTTTGGGATATGCATTGAAAATTGCGTCGTACACAAAAACAACATACCAAATATGGAAAAAATGAGATTTCGTTCAAGAAAAAGATTGAATAGAAACCCACTTTGTCGCATAAATGTGTATTGGGTTGTGAGGCGTTTGTTAATGCATTATCAGGCAACAAACTAGCACTCCAGGGAACAATGTGTATCTTTATAGGGTATCCCATGGAATCAAATGGTTACTACATATACAACCCCTTGGTCTATAATGTGACTTTTTCCAGACATGCCATATTTCATGAGAGGGACCACATCCTCAAAAAGGATAATGGGGGAAAGATTGAACTTTATGAATTTGATTCTCAAGATACAATTGAGTTTGCAAAAAAACACATTCCATAGGTCCCCATATAAGAAGTAGTTCTTGAAACAAAAGTATAGTGCATTAGCAAAAGAGGGGTAAGGGAAATAGAGTGATATGGTTTCATTGTCACGAAGGACAGTGACACATTATTATTGGACAATGATGAACCTCTCTCATAAAAGGAATAATTATAGAGCTAATAAGCTTAAAGATGTCTAGAATCTATTAATATTGAGATGTATTCCATATATCAAAACCAATTTAGGGTTCTGGTCGATGCGCCAGTTGATGAAAATATTATTGGGTATAAATATTTATTCTAAAAGAAACTAGACATGAAAGGTCAAGTTAAAACCTATAAAGAAATTATAGTAGCTAATATAAGAACTTGGATCTTTCTTTTAGGTATGTTTTTCCTTTTCTGGTCATTTTTTAGGAAAAGAAGAAATTATGGAAATTTTCTAAGTACACGTCGTGTACTTTATGAGTACAAGCCGTGTAATTATTTTCCACAGGAGGTCATGTGTTGGTCGTGTATTAGCCACACACACGGCCGTGTGAGAGTGACTTGGAGGCCTCTTAAAGTGGAGTATGGAAATGGAGAGTACATGCCATGTACATCATATGTACACACCATGTACTTTATTTTTTTCATTAAATGCATCGGGGTCGCGTCTAATCACCAGAACTCTCTTATTTTAGGTCTCATTTGACCGAGATCTCCGTACAACCATGAATCTATGATGAACACCCAAGCTTGCATCTGTACTTCAAATCGAACACCATCACCTGCTTTGGAATCGCATCGGTGAGTTCTCTCTTCTCCTTGATCCTCGTTTCATGATTCCTTTTCTTTTTCAAGTTATTGTAGGTTGAACCTTTTGGACGTTTTTTAGATCTTCGGTGTTCTAGGGTGAATAAAGCTTCAAGGTTCACATATATTGATCTCTTAATGCCAAGGTAGGTTTTTTGTGCCTTTCCATTCAAATTCATTGAGTATTTTGGGAAAATTCCACCAATACCTTTGAACGGGGTATTACGTGTTTACTTTTTTACCCCTGTTGATTGACTGCATGCTCGCATGTTTATGTAGATGTTATTTAGATATGAATAGGGTTGATTTCTATGATTTGGATGGATTTTTTCCTACACATGTTATGTTTACAACCGTTTGGTCCTACTTAGGCTTAGGCTTCCTTGCCTATTTTCCATGGTCGTTGCTGTAGGATGGAGAGTTTGTATTCTGACATGCTTGATATGCTGTAGAATGTTTAGCCATGTAGTTTGGTAGGTTTACTTTGGCCATATTTTATTGCTATTCTCATTGAACTACACAGGGCTGTGAGAACCTATTGTAGTAGACAATATGTGGAATTGACCGAGTGAGATTCCTCATAGAATCCTTGACCTTGGGACTATAAGGGGAATTGACTGTGATCACTTCCTCAAATAGTCCCTTACTACCTTAGACTATAAGGAAAATTGACTGTGAGTACTTCCTCAAGGAGACTTTATATACTAAACCACATGGGTTAGGCAAAGTGTACTTCCTAGAGGGTGTCTTGTACTTGTCAGGTAGGACCAGAGGGGATGGCTATGAGTACTTCCCAGTGGGTTACATGTTTGATTAGTTGTTTCTTGATGTTGAAACTATGGATTGTTTACTGCTGAGTACTTTCATGCTTACTATTTTCGGTACTTTTCCTGTCATATATTCACTGACTGTTAGGCACAGATCTTTGGGTGGTTTCCTACAAGGATTTAGCCTCACACCATGTTTGGGTTATGCTTTTGGGCTCAAGAAGATTATATTGTTGCAGGTATAGATAAGGGAAAGCGCCCTTCTACTTTAGGTACTTGACTTGTTGTGGAGCTAGAGAGAATGGGACCAAGCTTAGTCTTTCGATGCTGAGATGTTGTTTATATTTTTATTTTGTATTTGGGCTTAGTACTATTTTTTTAATCATTGTGACTTGTTTGTCTTCTTTCCTACACATATGTATCATGCATCATTTTATATATGTGTGTGTGTGCTCCAGTTGTTATTATTCTAGTCTTCCACTGTTTACTATTTTTGGATACTTACTGCTTCCACTATTGTATGCATTTTTTTACTTCTGTTGTGTACTCTTCCAATGAGGGCATTGTTTCCCCACTATCACACCCAAGGCCCTCGCTGCTTGTCAGCAGCCTCTAGAGTTTGGAGAAATGCGCTTGAGGCCATGTGACCAACCAGGTACGGGGCACCCCTGGGTGGCTTTTGGAACTAGGACATTACAAAGTGGTACCAGAGGCTGGTTCTTTTCTCTTGATTTACTATTTAAAGCCTTTAGCCAAGGATATGAAGGAATAGGTCCTTGTCAATAAGTTGTGCCTTGGAGTAGATAAACTGTGTATAGGGAAATTCCAACCTACCTCGTTTATTGCAATTTTCTATTCTTACAAGTTTATAGTTGATTTGATTTCACGTTGACTGATTCACATGATTTGTGCTATTATTTTTGTTATTATTGAGGTTTTATTTCTATCGCAATGTGATTAGATGGGGGTATTCCATCTCATGAATCATATAGGAACTTTATAGGAATCAAATTTCATGCATTCTTACTATTCCATTTAGGGTGCATTAGCAATTGCATGTTGTTGTGATAGATGTTGTGTAGAATATGCATGCTATTGTGATAGATGCCTTGATAAAATACCTGATGTTTGGTAGGGTATTTTTTGTGTAATGTTTTGTCTGAATGAATTCCAAAATTTGGTTCTTGAGGTGTTATGGGCCCTCATGGACCGGAATTTGGTGGATCATGGCCTTGGTTTCCTTGTTATAACATGTATAAGATGCCAAGATTTGATTCGCGGGTAGTATGGGCCCTCACGGATTGGAATTTGACATTTTAATGTTCGTTTTAGGGTTTTTCTGGGATTCAGAGTAGTTTCTGAGGATTACTATCCAAAATAACCCAGAATACACGCCGTGTAGTTTGACTACATGCCATGTGTTCTTCTATTCGGGAAGAAACTATTTTTATTAAGTACATTTTGTGTACTTTATGCACACGCTGTGTAGTTTTTAACTGTGTCATAGGCCATGTGGGAAGAGACACAGGATAGGAAAATTCTTGTATGAACAAGTCATGTACTGGTTGAACACACCGTGTAGTCTGACCCAGGTACCCAGCCATGTCACGAACAACACGGGTCGGTGTTATCCCTTCTTGTACATGTCGTGTCTGCCTGGAACACGTTGTATAGTGTCATCCGTGTAGTCGACCATGTAACCACCATTACGGGTCAGTGATATCCTTTCACATGCATGTCATGTCCACCTTCAACATGACGTATAGTATGAGTTGTGTTTCAGGTTGTGTCACTAACAACACCGGCCGGGTGAAGCTTTTCTAGTACATGTCGTGTCTATCTTGGACATGTCGTGTCTATCTTGGACATGCCATGTAGTATTGTCATAGAAGAGTTGTGTGGCTTAACTGTGTAGAAGGAATCGGGCAGGGTAAGAGCATTCAAGTACATGCCCTGTATTGGGAGAGCATGTCGTGTGTTTGGGGTGTTACACGACTAGTTTAGGCAGGAGTACACACCCATGTAAATGACATAAGAGAACACATTGTGTATGAATTGTACACACTATGTTGTCTAGTCTTGTAAAACTTGAATGATTTGTTTCTCTTGTTTCCTTCTTATGCTTCTAGTTTTCTATCCTTTATAATCTTGTTTTAAGGTGTGCGCTTGACCATGTAGAGTCATGCCACTGATACATCCTCTGTTTGTACACCAGTTGTAAGGAGGTGATCAGACACCATACATGGTTGATCTGGGACTCCCGGTGGATCCTCCAGTCATGTTAGCCTTGGCACCAACCATTGTACTAGACATGAGTGATGTTGTACTATCCAGGGAGGGATTTTTGAGAATGATGCATACCTTTCAGGGAGAGATGCCTCCTACCCTGTCGATGGCAGAATTGACGCGGGTCTTTTAGCAGCAGAATCCTCCCACTTTATCTGAGGATAGAGGACCCCAGGCTTCAGAGTCATGGTTAGAAGCCACATTGATGATCTTCGAGCATCTGGAGATACCTCTAGAGAAGAGGGCGAAGCTCGCTACTTACATGCTTCGAGAATTTTCCAAGAGGTGATGGGATGTGATCTCACAGGTGAGATGCCAACAGAATATGGCATGGGATGATTTTCAGCGCATCTTCTATTATTACGTCTATCCGGAGACCTTGAGGGTCGATCGAGCCTGAGTGTTCATGAGTCTAGAGCAAGTTAATCTTTCTGTTATGTAGTATTCATCTCGCTTCACCATGCTGTAGTATTTCATGCCAATTCCAAGAGGTGATGAGTTATTCCTTGCATAGATGTTTGAGGATGGTCTAAGGCACAACATCCAATCTTAGGTGAACATCTTCAGGTTGACATAAATATCCTCTATCGTCAATCAGGATCTGATCAGAGAGTGTAATCTGAGGGATTATAGAGCTGTGAGCCAGGTTGGTTCGGCATCCAGAGTTAGTATTCTTCGTACTGATAGCAGGAAGTGCCGTAGGGAGATTGCACAAGGAGATCATAGTAAGTTGGATGCATCTTCTGGTAGACAGGGGGTATGCTACCAGTGTGGGAGGAGCGGGCATACGAGGCCGCATTTCCCAAGAGACACGGTGGAGTGCCGATCATGATGCAAGATGGGTTATCTTTAGTGCTTCTTCTAGTTCTTCACACCTGCAGCTGGTGACAGAGGTTCTTCTATGACTCCTCATTTAGGATAATCACCACCAGTTTCTCATCAGCCAGGGAACTGTAGTTCTTCTAGCCATTCTGGCTGAGGTGGATGTCATGGTCGGAGTAGCCAGTCACCCATTTTTCAGCGACAGCAGGGTGGATCAGCTCAGAGTGGTCTGTCAGTGTCATAGGGCTACGGTCCAGGCCAAACATTTGCAGTGGAGAAGACCCAGAAGAATAAGGATCATGGACCTTCTACAGTTCGAGGTACAATCTTAGTAGCCTCAGTTTTAGATTCTGCTCTTTTTGAGACAGGGGTTTCCCATATCTTTATATCTTTTGCTATTGTGGAGAGCCTTGGGCTCTACATCCTTTCTTGTACTAATATCTTGACACTAGACACTCTGTTGGGGGATATAATGGTGGTTGTACGTCAGTGTATGGAGTTCCCTCTAGAGGTTGGTGGGTGTCACTTTTTATGGGACCTCTATGTCCTAGAGATGACAGGCTATGATGCCATTCTTAAAATGGACTGGATGGTTCCCTTCTAGGCAGTCCTCGACTTTTATCGAGCAGGGTGAGTTTCACATCACCAAAGGGCATATCATTTCTTTATAAGGGTGAGTGGGATGCCCAGGTGAGAAGAGCGGGTCTAGAGCATCATTGGTTTGAAGGAATTACAGCCCAGATTACTAGTTTATTTCTGCCTGATCAGAGGAATTCTCAGTTATACATTCCTCCAATGGTGGATCATTTCAGAGAAATCTTTCCAAAGGACTTTTCAAGATTGACTCCGGAGCGAGAGGTGGAATTTTTAATTGAGATTTTTTCAAGAGTGGCACCTGTATCCATTCCTTCTTATAGGATGGATAAACTAGAGTTGCAAGATCTCAATAAGCAATTGGAGGAGTTGTAGGAAAAGGGTTTCATTCAACTCAGTACTTCTCCTTGGGGTTTTCCTGTCCTATTTGTGAAGAAATCAGACATCACCCTCAGGATTTGTGGGGATTATCGGAAGTTGAACCATTTGATGGTCAAGAACTGATATCCTTTACCAAGGATTGATGATCTCTTTGATCAGCTTTGTGGATCCCGAGTGTTCTAGAAGATTGACTTGAGGTTCGTTTATCATCATTTGCACGTTAGACCATCTGATATACCTCTTAGAGACTTCTGAAATAGGTGTGGTGTATATGAATATATGGTTATGTTGTTCAGTCTCATGAATGTACCTGCAGATTTCATGGAACTAATGAACCGAGTGTTCCATCTATACTTGGATTCCTTTATGGTTGTCTTCATGGATGATATTTTGGTGTACTCTCACACTCGACACGACCATAACACACACCATGAGATCTTTTAGAGTACACTGAGGGGGCATCAGTTATATACTAAGCTCTCAAAATGACACTTTTTGATGGATCAGATTCACTTCTTTGGTCATGTTATCTCATAAAAAAGAGTATTAGTAGACTCATAGAATGTGAGAGCAGTAGTTTCCTAGGAGATTCCAAATAATGCCTTTGAGGTGTGGAGTTTTATAGGGATAGTTTGATACTATAGACACTTCATTCAGGACTTTTCACACTTAGAAGAACCACTAACGGGTCCGACTAAGAAGGGTCCAATGTTTTTGTGCTCAAATTCTTGTAAGTCATCATTTCATATGATTAAAGGGAGGTTGACTTCATCACCAATACTAGTTTTGATAGATCTGGGAAAGATCTATACTATTTACTATGATGCATTAGGTATTGGGATAGGAGTTGTGCTTATGCAGGGAGATGGAGTCGTTGTGTATGGGTCTCGGTAGTTGAGGCCACATGAGAGGAACTACCTGATGCATGATCTGGAGTTGATAGCTATTGTTCATGCCTTAGGCAGTTTGAGACATTATCTGCTGGGAGAGAATTTTATGGTTTTCACTGACCACAAGAGTCTCAAGTGCATCTTCACTCAGCATGATGTAAATTTAAGGAAGAAAAGGTGGGTTTAGTACCTTCAGTATTTTGACTACGAGCTTGCCTACACACCGGGGAAAGGAAACATATTAGCTGATGCACTGAGCAGGAGGACTCAGATATAGGTAGTTCAGGAGTCCACCAGTGAGTGGCAGCATATGGATCTGTTCTTTGAAATTGACTTGGAGGTGTATGAAAGACAGGGGCATAATTTTCTATCTTTTGGGGATGTTACCTCAACTCTTCTTGATCAAGTTCGAATGAGATAGATATTAGATTCACAAGGCCTATTCCTAAGGGAGAATGTGTCAGGAGAGGACCCTGTACCTGGATGGACCATAGGTGAGGATGAGATGTTTCGTATCTAGGGTTGCATATGGGTGCCGGTAGACATACACGAGGAGCTGATGTAGGACTTTCATTCCTTAGTTTGGGCAGTTCATCTTGGTGTCACCAAGATGTATCCTGATCTACACCATCAGTACTGGTGGCCAGGTATGAAGGGGTAAATTGTTGTTTTCGTCATGAGGCGTTCCACTTGTTATCAGGTGAAGGCAGATCATTAGCAACCAGCAGGGATTTTACCGCAGTTACTCATTCCCAAGTGGAAGCGGAATGATGTCGCGATGGATTTCGTGATAGGTTTACCAAAGTAACCTTGAGGGAATGATGTAGTTTGTGTTTTCATTGATAGACTCATGAAGGTCACACACTTCTTGCCGATCAAGGAGACCTTCAATGTTGATGAGATGGGATGGTTTTACATCTGGGAGATTGTATGCCTGCATAGAGTTTCACACTCCATTTCTTTAGATAGGGATGCTCATTTTACTTCTTGGGTCTGGCAGGGGCTTCAGGAGGCATTGTGTACACAGGTAATTTTGAGTATAGCTTATCATCCCTAGAGAGATGGATAGTCTGAGCGTACAATTCAAGTCCTTAAGGACCTACTCCAGGCATTCATTCTGGATTTTGGATGTTCTTGGGAGAATCATATACCTCTTATGGAGTTTTCTTACAACAATAGTTTTCAGGAAACTATTCAGATGGCACCATATGAGGCTTTGTAAGGTTGGCCATGTCATTCACCCTTATTTTGGCTAGAGGTAAGAGAGGAAGCTATATTGGGACCTCATATTTTCCAGGAGACCACAAACCAGATAGAGATGATTCCAAAGAGGATGGCTACTACACAGTCTTGACAGAACTCTTGTGCTGATCAGCGGAGATGACCTCTATAGTTCGAGGTTAGGGATCATGTTTTCCTGCATGTCACACTGAGGTTGGGACACCAGAGGATTAGGAGACAGAGTAAGCTTTCTCCGAGGTATGTCAGGCCATTTGAGGCGTTGGAGATAGTTGGGCCAGTTTCTTGTCAGTTTTAGTTACCTTAGAGGTATCAGGCTATGCATGACGTTTTTCATGTTTCTTAGCTCCGATGTTACTTTTCAGACCTTTTTCATGTCTTTCAACATGAGGATCTTGAACTTGAAGTGGATGTGTCGTTCGAGGAGCATCCTATCTGGATTGTTAATCATTGTACAAAGGTTTTTTATGGCCATTCTATTCCTCTAGTATGAGTGATGTTGGAGCATTAGCGAGTACAAGAAGAGACTTGGGAGAGGGAGGCCGATGTACAAGCATAATGGCTAGAACTGTTCAGGGATTCTTCTTCTACACCGTGCTAGGGAAATTCAAGGATGAATTTCTTTAACGGGGGAAGTTTGTAAGAACCAGGATCTTCCATTTAGGTATGTTTTTCCTTTTTTGGTCGTTTTTGAACAAAATAGGAAATGCTAGATATTTTCTAATTATATGCCATGTACATATTTTCCACAGGAGGCCATGTGTTGGTCGTGTAGTGGCCACACACACGGCCGTGTGAGGGTGATTTGGAGGCTGCTTAAAGCGGAGTACAGAAACTTTGAGTACATGCCATGTACTTCAAATTTACACACCGTGTACATTCTTTTTTTTATTAAACACATCAGGGTCGCGTCTAATCGCCAGAACTCTCTTCTTTTAGGTCCCGTTTGACCGAGAGCTTTGTATGGCCGTGAATCATTGACAAACCCCCGAGCATGCATCCATACTCCGAATAGAACACCATCGGTTATGTTGGAATCGCATTGGTGAGTTCTCTCTTCTCCATGAGACTTGTTTCATTATTTTTCTTCTTTATCAAGTTATCATTGGTTGGAAGTTTTGGACATTTTTGTAGATCTTCGGCGTTGTAGTGTGAATCATGCTTCATGTTTTACATATATCAATCTCTTAATTCCCAGTAAGGTGTTTTGTGCCTTTCCGTTCAATTTCGTTGATTATTATGTGAAAATTCCACCTATACCCTTGAACTGGGTATTGCGTGTTTACCACTTTACCCATGTTGAATGCCTGCATGCTCGAATGTTTTTTTAGAGGTTATTTGGATATGAATAGGGCTGATTTCTAATCTTTTCATGGATTTTTTCCCACACATGTTCTGTTTACGACCGTTTGGTCCTGCTTAGCCTTAGTCTGCCTTGCCTATTTTCCATGCTTGTTGCTGTAGGATGGAGAGTTTGTATTCTGACATGATTGATATGTTGTAGACTATTTATCCAAGTATTTCTGTAGGTTTACTTTGGCCATATTGTATTTCTATGCTCGTTTACCTGTACAGGGCCGTGAGAACCTGGTGTAGTTGACTATAATGAGAATTGACCGAGTGAGCTTCCTCAGAGAGTCCTTGACCTTGGGGATATAAGGGGAATTGACTGTGAGCGCTTCCTTAGAGAGTTCCTAACTACCATAGACTATAAGGGTAATTGACTATGAGTGTATCCTCAAAGAGTCTTTATATACTGAACCACAGGGGTTAGGCCTAGTGTACTACCCAGAGAGTCGATTTTACTTGTTGGTTAGGACCAGAGGGGATGATTGTGAGTACATCCCAGAGGGTTACCTTTTTGATTACCTATTTCTTGATATTGAAACTGTGGGTTGTTTACTACTGAGTACTTTCTTTCTTACTATTTTATTTACTTTACCTGCCATATATTCACAGACTGTTAGGAATAGATCTTTGGGTGGTTTCCTACTAATATTTAGTCTCACACCCTATTTGGGTCATGATTCTAGGTCCAAGAAGATTATATTGTTGCAGGTATAGATAAGGGAAAGCGCCTTTCTACTTCAGGCACTTGACTTGCTGTGGGGCTAGAGAGCTTGGGACCAAGCTTAGGCTTGCGATGCTATGGAGATTATTATCTTTTTCTTTTGTACTTTGGCTTAGTATTGTTTGTATTCCTAGAATTGTGAATTGTTTGGATTATTTCATACACAAATGTATCATGAATCATTATATATATATATTTGTGTGCTCCAGTTGTTATTATTCTAGTCTTCCATTGTTCACTGTTGTTGGATATTTGCTGCTTCTGCTATTGTATAAATTTTTTTACATTCACTTTGTACTCTGCTAATGAGGAAATAATTTCCCCACTATAACACCCAAGGCCCTCACTACTATTCGGCAGCCTCTGGCGTTCCGGGAAATGCGCTTGAGGCTATGTGACAAATCGGGTGTGGGGCGCCCCTGGGTGGCTTCTGAAACCGAGTTCTTATAGCTAATGTTTTTACACAACATCACATAATTGACTATGATTAATCATTTTCACCAGTTTCCATGTTTAAATCCATAAGAATCATACATTCAATAGTATCTTTGCATGATTATGAGATTAGGTAGATGGATGTAGAAACTGCATTCCTTAATGGTATCCCTCAAGAAGATGTCTATATGACACAACCAGAAGGGATTATGACACCAAGTGATACTGAATGATTATAAAAGTTTCATAGATCCATTTATTGATTAAATAAAGCATACCGATCAAATAATATTTGATTACATGAATCCATAACAGAATTTGGTTTCGTTAATAATTAATATGAAACATGTGTTTATAGGCGGTTAAATGGGAATGAGGTTGTTGTCCTAGAAGTGTATCTTGATGAAATTATTCTTATTAAAAACTAAATGCCAATCTTACAGCCTGTCTAAGAGTAGTTGAATAACTACATCTCCCTGAAGGGCATATTTGAAGCAGCCTACAATCTAGGGATCAAGATAATCCATGATAGATCCAAGAGGATTCTTGTGGTATGTTAAAGTACATACATTTACAAGATACTAATGATATTTTTTATGGAAAATACAAAAGGTGATTAGATATAGCGTCAGATAGAATAAATTTTTCAAAGGAAATGTGTCCCTAGACACAACATGGGAAAGATAGGATGGATAAGATTCAATATGCTTCAACGATATAATCTATCATGTATTTCGTGTTATGTACCATACATGATGTTGCCTATGCACTGAACACGGTAGGTAGATATCATGATGTTAAAGGAGAACTATAATGAACTGATATCAAGTCTATACTTAATTATCTAATAATATAGAAGGATTTGTTCCTAGTTTATAGAGGAGAAAAGGAGATTTTCATCAGAGGGTATACTGATTCTAGTTTTCAGAAAGATTAGAATGATTTGAAGCCACAATCATGATATGTTTTCTTTCTCAATGAAGGAGCTATGAGCTAGTATATTTCAAAGAATCAAGTTATCACTAATTCTATAGTAGAGTCTAAATATATAGTGGCATTTGATGTAACCAAGGAATTTTTCTAGATTCCTAACTATTTATTGGATCTTGTTGTGGTTCATATCCATAAATATACCATTACATTGTATTGCGATAATACTAAAGTATAGGATCTTGAAAAAGAGCCTGGGTTACATCAACAGAAAAATCACATACTCTTAAAGTATAACCTCTTGAGTGATTTCTATCAAAGGGGTGAAGTTGTAGTGAGAAGGGCTCCTAAGGAAGAGAACATGGTGGGTCCCATAACTAAATGCTTATCTTAGTAGAAGAATGAATATCTTGTGAGATCTAGAGGACTAAATGTATTTAGAAGTTGGATCTAGTGAAAGTGGGAGTCTGTTGGAGATGGTTCCCTTCAAAAAAAATTCTTTGTACTAATATGATAAACCTTTATTTATTGGATGAGTATTGATAAACTACTTATCACATAATGATTGGTCATTTGTGAGACCGAATATGGGATAATTTATTATGAAAATATGTCTCATTAAAAGGCTATAGTGGATCCCTTCTCAGATGAGAACCCAAAAGTTCCATGATACTATTATTTAATATATGTTCAATGGATGGGTGAAATCATATTATTGGACAAAAATTATATAGGATATCCAGGGAGGGGACTCTTAAAACTTTGAGGCACATTCTCATGGTGTGGCCCCTTGGAAATATCCAAGATGATATTATGAGAACAAGACCTTCGAGTAGAAAATCAACATTCATAAGTTTCATTGGAGGTTCATATCTGTCGATGTGTGTATTGGACCATAAACTTTATGATTATTATTAATAGGTATTATGACTCGTGCACATAGTTGTATTGATGAAAATCATGATGACAGTTGTTCATAATGAGGTATGATATGATGGGTGTGTCACAAGTAATACTACATTGATGAATAATGTGAGATATGATTATTCACTTCCACCGAAATAGATATCTATTTCCCTTTGATGGGTTAGTAGAGTACTCTTGATAGTTGGTGTATTGTCACGACCCGTCCTCGGGGCCCGTGCCGTGACTACCCAAAGCCCACCTTCCATTGGCCAGGGGTTGGCGATTAGCACCAAGGCGTAATTCCTAGTAAAAAGGGAAGGAATTTCCTTTGTAAAGTAAACAAACACAACAGATCAAGCAAGAAGAAGTAAAGACTAAGTAAAAACTGGGTACTATAATAAGTGCAGAAAAGTAAGTGTGCCAGAATAAAAACCCAAACTAAAAGTAAAGTACAACTTAAAAAGGGAGTAAAGCAACGGAAAAGTAAAGCCGCAGCCTCAAGCCGTCCACTGGAAGTCCCACCTCAAGGGTGGGTACAGATAGCCTCCACAGCTCCTCGGGTCCAGCCCTCCGCTCGGAGTACGTCCCCCCCAGTGGTCCACCTCCAGGTACTGACCTGCTCCGCAAGCCTCAACCACGATCAGCGTTGTCTGTCATCTACAACCAACACAACGTAGTGCAGGCATAGCCCGTGTAGGGGTGAGTATAAGCTACTCAGTAGGGACCCCAAGACCCCCGAAGGTCTCCCAGAATCCACAAAGGATAATCCACAAAGGAAAGATACAATCACGAAGTAACATCTGACACTACTTAGGTATATGCCCATACATATACCTAAGTTATCAATTACAGTTCGGCACGAACATCTGAGCCCATGTTCGATCACATCCACACAGGATAGCACAACTCAATCCACATAAGAAATCCAAACAAGATTCAGCTCACACAGGTATACTTCTTTGTAAGACGATAGAGGTGATCAGATGTAGTCACTGATTCATCTAAGCCGTAGGACCCACACAGGATCGATAGGTACTAACCCTCGCAATGACCCACAAAAAATCTATAGGTAACTAACCCCCGCAATGACCGAAAAAGGATCAATAGGTAACTAACTCCTACAATGACCCACACAGGATCAGACCCACACAGGATCTGTAAGCGCTGGCCCAAACAGGACTGCTGAGCGCTGACCCACACAGGATCTGACCCAGACAGGATCAGTAGCACTGATCCACGTAGGATCGCTGAGTGCTGTAGTCATCGTCGTCGAATCCACGAAGGATTTCTGTATATTCATCATCGTCGTTGCAGTCGCATCCAGCTCTAGGGTTCCTGCACACAGTAAGCTCGTTTGGGAGGCACTACTGGAAATTCAGGCTATAGCCATGGTTCTAAACCGTGGCTATAGGCCCTCAAACCGTGGCTATAGGTAATAGCCACAGTTCCTCGAACTGTGGCTAAGTTTTGTGTGGCTATAGGCCTAGACCTATAGCCAAGATTCCAAACCGTGGCTTTAAATCTATAGCCACAGTTCAAACCATGGCTTTAGGTATACAGCCATGGTTGAAACTATGGCTATACTAATGGCCGGACAGAATATATTTCCACGGTTTAAAACCGTGGCATTATGTCTATAGCCACGGTTAAAAACCGTGGCAATAAACCAATAGCCACGGTTTAGAACCGTGGCTATAGGGTGTCCAAATCCATAAAAAACCCTTGGACACCCCCTGGACACCCCCTGGACACGCCCCTGGACACCCCCCTGGACACCCCCTGGACACCCCCTGGACACAACCGGGACACCCCCTGGACACAGCCTGGACAAACCCTAGACACCCCCTGGACACACCCCCCTAGACACCTCCAGCAGACCCCCCCTTCCCTCCTCCGAACTGCCTTGCAGACCCCCCCCCCCCCCCCACAGTACCCCCCCATGCCCCAGCACACCCCCTACCCCCCCCCCCCCACCTGCACACCCCCTCCCCACCCCCCACAAAATTTAATTTAGTTAGCATGCTTGAAATACAAATGAAACCTACTAAATTAACTGTAAAATTAGTTTAATTGATATATTTTTCTTATGCTCAATTCATGATTACAATAAATATTTATTTTTATAGTAATCCAACTAAAATATACAGATTGTTTTTAACTTCTAAATATTCAGTTCATGAGTAAATATGAACTCATAATTATACTACATGATATAGAACTAAAATTTAAGAATGATATGTAAGTAAGTTAGTCTAAACCCCGGGACACCCCCCCCCCCCACCTGCACACACCCCTTGGACACCCCCTAAACCCCGGGACACCTCCTGGACACCCCCCTGGAACCCACCCCAGGATAGACCCCCCCCCCAGACCCTGAACACCCCTGCCAGTCTGCCCCCCCCCCCCAGACCCTGCCCCCCCCCCCCCAAAACCTGGACACCTACCCAGACCATGGACACCCCCCCAGAACCTTCCCCCCCACCTGCACACCCCCTCACTGGACAAACACCTTATAGATCCTCCCTTCCCCCTTGGATAGACCCCCCTAGCACATCCCCCACCCCTTTACACACCACCACTCTCCCCTCTGGATAGAACCCCTTAGAACCCCCCCCCCCCCCTGACACCCCTGGACACCCCCTTGACACCCCCCTGCACCCCGAGTACCACCTGCACCCACCCACCCCCCCCCCCCCATCCCCCCTGCACCCAGCCCTATATCCAGCCCCCACCCCCTACACCCAGCCCCCTCACTACCCCTTGCACCCAGGTCCCCCTCCCCCCCACTGCACCCCCACTATCCACACCCACCCACACCCCCACTTCCCCCTGCTCCTAGCCCCCCCCCCCATCCCCCCTTCACCCAACCCTATATCCATCCCCCACCCCCCTACACCCAGCCCCATCACTACCCTTGCACCTAGGTCCCCTCCCCCCCACTGCACCCCCACAACCACCCTGCACCCAGGCCCCCATCCCCCCCTACACCTAGCCCTATATCCAGCCCCCACCCCCTACACCTAGCCCCCTCACTACCCCTTGCACCCAGGTCCCCCTCCCCCCCATTGCACCCCCACTATCCACCCCCACCCGCACCCCCACTGCCCCCCTTCACCTAGGCCCCCAGCCCCAGCCCCATCCCCCCTACACCCAGCCCTATATCCACCCCACCCCCCCTACACCCAGCCCCCTCAATACCCCTTGCACCCAGGTCCCCCTCCCCCCCCCCCCACTGCACCCCCACTATCCACCCCCACTGCCCCCTGCACCCATGCCCCCAATACACCCCCCTGCACCAGTCCTCCCTGCCCCAGCACCCCCCCTACCCCCCCCCCACTGCACACCCCCTTCTTTCGCCCCTACCCCCTTCCCCCCACCTGCCCCCCCTACCTACACACACCCCTCCCCCTACCCCAGCACACCCCTACCCCCCTTCCCCCCACCTGCACACCCCCTCCCTGCCCCCCCATCTACACACCCCCCCTGCCCGGACACCCTCCCCCCTGCCTGGACACCCCCCCTTCCTGGACACCCCCCCAGACCCTGGACACCCCAGGACAGACCCCCCCCCCCATTGGACCCCTAGACACCCCAGCCACTTTATATTTGAATGTTGATTGATCAATGAAGTTTGTGGAAGATATTTTAAGAATAATGGGAGAATTTGAGGTGCATTGAGAAGCACAAAATATCATTTTTTTTATACAGAGCATAAGCACAAACATATGTTATGTCATACATTTCAGTTCACAGAACCTAAGTTTGCAGACCACAGAGAACAACACAGAACATACATTACTTGGCACATATTATTTGCGAAATAGGTGGAAGGAATACAAGTTGAAGATGTATATAAGGTGTGCTGAAGGTTGATAGAAACATATGACACACATTTTGTTAGGAATAAAATTGAGAGAGGAGAAAATCAAGAAGGTACAATGGTAAATTTCTATATTGAGAGCAAGCAGTACAGAGAGAGAGAGAGAGTTACAGTTTGGGGGAGAAGAGGAAGAAGTGGAAGAACCATTTGCCGAGTCCTTGCATAATCTGTTGAAGGACCATTCGCTGACTCCTTGCATAATCTGTTGAAGTCCAAAAAAGAATACCATCAATAGACACCACTACTGGACACCCCTCCCCTTGGACCACCACCCCTGGACACCCATGGACCACCCCCTGGACACCCCTCCCCCATGCTGGACACCCCTCCCCCCTACCTGGACAGCCCCTCCCCCTGCTGGACACCCCTCCCCCTGCTGGACACCCTTGCCCCCTGCCCCCTGACCCTGGACACCCCAGGACAGACCCCACCCCAGGACAGACCCCCCCCCCCCCCAGACCCTGGACACCACTGCCAGTCCTGCCCCCCCCCCCCCAGACCCTGGACACCCCAGGACAGACCCCCCCCCCCAGAACCAGGACAGCCCCCCAGACCATGGACACCCCCCAGAACCTACCCCCCCCCCAAACCCAGACCCCCCCCCCCCCAGACCCTGGACACCCCAGGACAGACCCCCCCCCCCACTGGACCCCCTAGACACATCATGGACAGACCCCCCAGGACAGCCCCCCCCCCCCCAAACCCTGGACACCCCAGGACAGACCCCCCCCCCCACTAGACCCCCTAGACAACGGATGGATGTCATGGGCTATTTCTAAAAGACCAAATCCGGCTGCTGAAATCAGCAGTAAGTAAGAAGAGGTAAATGAAGAAAAATGAATAAAATTTTCCCAATATACTTGGGGAATTTTATTCATCAGCAGGAAGAAGAACAGAAGAACGGTAGCTGAGAGTTTCTTCCCCGGAGGTGGAGAATGGTTTTTTTATATAGGATCTGTCTAATATTTAATGGAAGAAAGAGGGAGAGGAAATTAAGTACCTCATTACAAGTGGAAGCATCAAACAAATTCTCTTCCAATGGAATAAAATATTACAAAAAAAATCTATAAACCTTCTCTCACCTCTTGTGGCTTCCAGGTGTCCATGTGGTTAATAATTTGGTTGAGGTGAGGTTGTGGACTCATGGGGGCCAGCATGAAGGAAACTAAGTTGGAATGGATTTTAAGTAGGCTGCTCTTGTTTTTATGAAGTGGTAGGGCTGATTGGGTCTAAAATAAGTGAGTTGGAACAGGAATTTAGATGAGGGCTTCAAATATTAAGGGGTCTGGTTTAATTGGTTAGAATTGGGTGAGGTTTGGAATGGTTTTAAAGTGGGATTCCTAGTGGAAAATGTGGGGTTGGTGGCTTAGAAGTTTAGAGGTGGGTAGTCCTGATTGGTGGTCAAGTTGTGGATGGGTTCCCTAGGTGGATTGAAAAATGGTGGGGGACTGGGAAGGAGTTCATAGTGGCTAAATTGAAGTGGGAGCTTGGAATTGTAGTAGGGATTGAGTTTGGATTTTTTTAGTGAGAGTGGAAATGGCCCTGGAATAGCTGGTTTGATTTTGGTGGGTTGGACATGGGATTTTTATAGTGCATCGAAAAATAGTCACTAGAAGGGCTTGGTTTGGTGTGAAATTCAGTCAAAAGGTTGTGGGAACCATCATGGAAGCAACTACCAAATACAGACCAGAGCTAGTCTCCTCTACAGTGAAGACCCTTCATAAAAACTGTTCAAGAAAACCAGGTCTCCAGTTGCATCTTTGTCCATAACAAAAAATCCTTGTTTGCATAGGACCAAACAGACCTCCCTTTGCTAGCTTGTGGGGAAAATGTGGGAACTCCAGCATGAAATAGGCCCTCAGAATAGAATAGCCTCTTTGTAATTGCATCAAACAGATTGTGTGCAGCCTTTAAAACTCAACTTGGCAGTGATCATCCTCCTCCAATGAGTGCTACATGAGATGAGGGAATTATGGAAGGAATTTCATCTAAAACATCCAAAAGCAGAAATTGAATTTCCATCACAACAGGATGATCCGGTTCAGATGACATGTGCAGAGGATGAGGATGATCTGGTTCGGACAACATGTGAAGAGGATGAGGAAAAAGAATAATTACCGAACAAATATTATGTGATACATGTACAATTAAATATTCCATACAATTCCAAACCAATGTTTTCAGTTGAATTGATCCTTTGTACCACCTTCTATGCATGTTTTGTGGAAAGATGGATGAGAGGTAGCGCTGAGAGGAGATATAGTTTAGGAATGAGGAAATACGAAAAATTATAGAGCTAACCATTCAATGTTTCTCTAAGGAGGAGTAATCGCCGCAGGGTGTCGTCTTGGAGCAGGGAAAAATCACGGCGTGACCGCGGCGTGACCACGGCGTGACCGTAGCGTGACCACCGCAGGGTGTCATCCTGGAGGAGTAACCGCCACAGGGTGTCGTCCTGGAGCAGGGCCAAATCACGGCGTGACCACGGCGTGACAACGGCGTGACCGCGGCGTGACCGCAACGTGTTGGCCCGGTCCAGCGACATCCGCGGGGCAACATCTTCCACTTAGTTTCAAATAGGATGATATAGATGGCATGAGAGGATGTTTTCTCAGAAGATTTAAAGAAATGAATGCTAATCTGTGATGACTAGAGGATTGGCTGACCCCTGATATACCTAATTCGGTGAGGTTTGGAGATCTAGAAATGTGTAGGAATACCCCATGGGATCAGGAAAATCACAGGTTACATAACATGTAATCTGACATTACTGGTACTGTGGGACCCTTGTCCTGTGGAACTGGGCTTTTGGTTGGATTTAAATATCACATGCCATGTGACATGGTAACACAAAACTAGACAGCGCACCTCCGTTGGAGGGGTTTTATTACAAAACCAGGACTTATTTATCAAACGAAACAATTATCTGAACTAACACTTATTCAAGAATTGAAATTTAATATAAACATGAAAAATTAAGAAGGCAACTAAATGCAATTTAAAACATTCTCGAATTAAATGGGCTAGGAGAGGGACCCTACCTCAACCTCAAGGCGAGTTTGCTTTTGATGACGACAACTCGAATCTTCCTTTTTTCCACTTGCACGCATATGCAACTTAACATATATGTAAGGACACCTAGCCCCTATGTACATATTTTCATGGCCAAATATGCACAACGGGGGCCTTAGATATATGTTTATACTTGAATGTACCCCTTTATACTTACACGTGTATGCATTTTTCATATCTATATATAAGCACACCTAGCCCCAATATATATATTCATATCTATATATAAGCACACCTAGCCCCCCCCCCCCCAGACCCTGGACACCCCTCCCCCCTGGCTGGACAGCCCCTCCCCCTGTTGGACACACCTCCCCCTGCTGGACACCCTTGCCCCCTGCCCCCTGCCCCTTGCCCCTACGCCCTGTCCCCTGCCCCCTGCCCCCTACCCCCTGCCCCCTGCACCCCACTGGACATCCCCCATGCCCCAACTGGATAGCCCCACTGGACACCCCCTGGATACCCCTCCCCCCTGCTAGATACCCCCCTGCCGGACACCCCTCCCCCTGCTGGACACCCCCCCATCCCACTGATAAGTGCAGAATTGTACAGAAATTCTGCAAGCCATCCTCTATTAATACTTCGTTGAAAGATGCTCTGAAAGGGAAAAATATTAATACCAAACACTATGTTAGAAAAAATACAAAGAAGGTTAAAAAGACGTCACCTGGGGTACCAACAACCAACATACATGAATCAAGAAATAGAAAATAGATTGTTCCCAACATTTTTTACACAACCAGAACATGTCTAGGACCATCATTATAGACCTCCCCCCTGCTGGACAGCCCTCCCCTGCTGGACATCCCTCCCCCCCTTGCTGGACAACCCTCCCCCCTGCTGGACAGCCCTCCCCCCTGCTGGACAGCCCTCCACCCTGCCGGACAGCCCCTCCCCCTGCTGGACACCCCCTCCCCCCTACAGGACACCCCTCCCCCCCTTCCGGACACCCTTCCCCCCTGCCGGAGAGCCCTCCCCCTGCCTGACAGCCTGCCCCCCTGCCTGACAGCCCGCCCCCCTACCAGACAGCCCGCCCCTCTGCTGGATAGCCCCGCCCCCTGCCTGGACACCCCTCCCCCCTGCTGGACACCCCTCCCCCCTGCTGGACATCCCTCTCCCCTGCTGGACATCCCACCCCCCTATTGGACAGCCCTCCCCCTGCTGGACAGCCCTCCCCCCTGCAGGATAGCCCCGCCCCCTGTTGGACAGCCTGCCCCCCTACTGGACACCTCTCCCCCTGCCGGACACCCCTCCCCCCTGTTGGACACCCCTCCCCCATACTGGACAGCCCTCCCCCTGCTGGATAGCCCCTCCCCCTACCTGGACACCCCTCCCCCCTGCTGGACAGCCCCTCCCCCTGCCTGGACACCCCTCCCCCCAGCTGGACACCCCTCCCCCTGTTGGACACCCCCCTGCTGGACACCCCTCCCCCTGCCTAGACAACCCATCCCCCCTGCCGGACACCCCTCCCCCCTACCGGACACCCCTCCCCCCTGCTGGACAGCCCTCCCCCCTGTTGGACAGCCCTCCCCCCTGCTGGATAGACCCTCCCCCTGCCTGTACACCCCTCCCCCCTGCTGGACACCCCTCCCCCTACTGGACACCCCTCCCCCTGCCTGGACAGCCCATCCCCCCTGCCGGACACCCCTCCCCCCTGCCAGACACCCCTACCCATGTCGGACACCCCTCCCCCTGCCTGGATAGATCTATTGGTACTCACACAATTTTTGGAAAATTTTCTCAGTCTTGGGGACCTCAATTTGGTTGGATATATATACCGATAACCCAAGGTTTGGACACTATGTGATAACCCATGTGAATGTGGAAATGTATATAATGATTCTAGAAGAAGTAGTCTTAACTAACTAGATGAATGTATAGACTTTCTGATCTAATACGAAAGGAAACCATAGTTCTACATGAATTATATGTTTTCCATCATTCTCCAGAATGTAATAGGGACAAGGAGTGTTCTTTTTACAATATGAAGGGGAATGATTTCTATAACTTTGAATGTTGGAACGGTAAGATGAATATTTCAATCTATGACTTGGAGAGAAAATACACTAATGTCCCTTATAATGTGGATAAGATAGGGGTTATATCAGTGTAGAAGGATACTGGGAAAACTATAGACTTAATCACTTCAACATCACCTTAGGATGGTCCTTCTAATGAAAAAAACATGGATTATTCTCAGTGTGTTGTATTTACTCTAGAGGGACCACCCCTGGGGAAATCCTTGAATGAGGACAATGTACCCTTTCCTGATAGAGAGATAAACATTGGATAGAACATCCAGTTCGAGGGGCATGTATTTTGGGGGCACCTTTCCCTGATGTTTTGTATAGATCCAAGGGACTGTAGGTATTTTCAACTTTGTAGGAAAGCCTAATGTAAATACTCAAGAATGGGAAAAATAGGCAGAAAGTCAATGTGGACCTCTATACAAATGTAGCTGGCCTTGAAGAGAGTACTTCAAATGAGGCAACATTTGATGGCATTCCTACATAGAGGTGTTGCTTTTAGGATGCTTTACCTAACCTGATTGCATCTCATGGTTCTGAAGTGGTGAAAAATGGGAAAAAATTCTTGCAGGTTCCTACCGATCATTAATTGATGATGACACATTCTGAGGGACCCCTCATGCATGTTTCATACATAGCTATCTAGGAAAAATCTAGGAAGGAAACCTCACTAGGTTCGCTGAATATGAGTACACCCAAGGATCATCAAAATAAGTTGCAGCAGAATCCCTTACCTACTAAAAATAATGATCAGTATGGGGTTTCACGAAAGTACCTGGTACAATGATTACTAAGAATAAGGCCTCCATAGAGTCCCAATCTTATTCTAGATAGTATATGTATAAATTTACACACTTAAGTCGTGTATTATGGTGTGATGATGATGAGGAAATTTCAATAAGTTAGAAGGTTATCATCACCTCCAATATGGTAAATGAAGATGAATATCCAAAATCTAAATACATGTATGATAAAGGCATGGGTAGTGACCCAAAATTAAAGAACAAGAAAAATAATTGGAGTAATGGTATGGAGAAATTGCCCCCTGCCCCCTTCCCCCTCCCCCCTGCCCCCCTGCCCCCCTCCATCCTGCACCCTACCCCCTGCCCCCTGCCCCCCTCCACCCAGTCCCTCAGCCTACACAACACCCCCTGCACCGCCCTTGCACCCTCCCTTCCCCCTACCCCCCTCCACCCTCCCCCCTGCCCCTGCCCCCTGCCCCCTGCCCCCTACCCCCCTCCACCCTTCCCCCCCTGCACCCCTCCACCCTGCCCCCTGCCCCCCTCCACCCAGCCCCCTATCATACTTCAATACATCCCGAAGATATTATCAAAAACACTTCAAGACATAAAATGACTATTTTCAACAAATATAACAAAAGACCAAAATATATGATGCAAGAACCACAAATCAATTACCCCTCTCAACATACATGATGTAGTATGGTAAAAAGAAATAAATGAACTTACCAAAATGTTATCATCATACAAAATGGTTCCTTAAGAGAACTTTGGGTGCATATTTCTTTTTCACCCTAAGCCTATATTTTACCTACAATAAATAAAGAAAAAAAGATCAAAATAAATCAGAATTAATTACGTAGAGATTAAATAATTGATATGAAATATATTTGTGTTTATGTGCCGGAATACAAACATGTATCCTACAAAAAATAGTAGATGCAAGAACCACAAATCAAAGATTACTTGAGAGGAAAATTTTTTGTTTTTAAAATTTTAACTATTAGAAATTAGAGCTTCAAAAATTTCATCACCAGTTGCACCCTATCTTCATCAAACTGTAAAAGGTTTATGGAAGAAACAAGGTGATACAATCATTTCGAGCACAACAATTGAGTACCCTAGAATTCAGCTCATAAAAAAGATTTTAGAATTGGAACCATAAAACTATGATTAAATTTTTATTTTATGTTTGTAAAACTACATGGGAACAAAATAATATGTTAATATCACTCTAATCAAAACCAATAACTGAGAAGTGAAGTTCACATAGATGCCCATTACCAAGAATGGATTTTCCCCCTTGCTTGTCGGTTGCATGACAACGTGCCCACATTTGAACCAACACCAACCACCTCGTCCTATGGTATAAATGATTAATTAGATATATGCATCAATTTGTAACAATAAAATTTTTTAACTAATTATAAATAAAGCATATAACTAATATATTAAAAAAAAGAAATGAAGAACATAGAGTTCAAACAATCACACAAAATGCATGAATGATACCCACTAGTTACTATATTAACAACTTCAACACATATTCATGGATTTTAATGTAGATGCATGTTAACATTTGAAGTTCAAAAATGATTTTTAGTAAAACATTAAAATAAGCATACACACGAGAATTTCAATACAAAAAGGTAGTAAAAAAAGAAGCAACAACCAATAGATTTAACAAGATGATTTCAGCATACAAAATTTATTAAAAGGCAACTTCCAACCATTTATTTCAACTAAAAAAAGATGTGAATTTTCAAGTATAAGTAGAAAAATCACAGAATTTAGACTATTACTCCCACGGTGTAGATGCTCTATTCATTTGAGATCATTGGAAAAAAATTCCCTTCTTTTCTTGTTGAATAAATACCTTTGGTTTCCAAAATTTCATCTCCTATAAGTGTAAACATATACATTAATTTATAAAATCTAAAGTTCAAAACAGAACAAAACTAGAGTAAAAAACTAAGGTAGATTGGTTCAAAGTTACTATGAAATATAACTTCTCTAGATCTATAAAAATATTTGAATTTATACTTCAATAGGATGTGAAATTATGCTCACCAAAGTACTAAAAAAATAGAAATTATAACGTACATTCACTTATTCTATGTGAATAACATAATTTTTTTAATAAAAATCAATAAAAAGGAATGTTTAAACAATGATTTAGAATTATAAAATTTAGGATTAGAAAAAAAAATGTGTACCCTTAACTCACACTTAATTTGAAGTATATAATAAGAATTTAAACTCTTAAAAATTTAAGGTTGGAAGGAAACAACCTGAAAATTTTCTTAGAGTGAAAGAAGTTACTCAAAATGGGCTCCCATGTGAAGTGACCCACCTAACTTCCTACAAAAAAAGACCTCAATCAAAAAAACTTTATTAAAGAAGGTCAAATAAAAAAACTAAAAAAAAAGTAACAAGATAATCTTGGGTTTATCCCCCAATAAGTTCTATATTTATATTGCTCACAGTTGAAAAATCATTGATTCAACCCCAATTAGATGGAGGATGTGTCTTCTTACTTTAGAACTAGCATAAAATCTTTTTTCTAGCTATAGTAATCAACTCAAATAGTTTTTTAACACCCCATTTTCATATAATTTTAATTTCACCACTTTTAAATTATAACTTCCTAGGAGTAGTGGAAAGGGGGGAAAAGGGGTTATATTCCCTCTTCTTCAACTTGAGGTGTGATGTGCATAAATAGTAAAAATTCAATTCTTGGATGTGATTTTTCATCCGATTCAATATCCTATATAAATTCATTATTAAAAACCACATATGTATCAATATCAACTTTTTCATTAGTGAGCAACTTCAAAATATCCTCTTGCTCTTCGACCACTCCCAAACATTGAATTACAATTAAATTTTTTGAGTTTCAAAAGTTTCTCATCAGGTGTATTAATAACCTTCTCATGTACCTCTAGTAAACATGAAGTTCACTTGAATATACACAACATACATATGGAGAAGAGAAATAAAAATCATACCCAAAAAAATCACAATAATTTAAAAGAAAAGCTTGTCCAATTAAATAAAAAACTTCATTAATTTGGTCATCTTTCTCTTTTTAAAGAAAAAACAGTGATCCTAGGAGTGTTTCTATGTTAAAAGTGATTTATTCAACCTCCTCCAACCTCTTATCAAAACAAAAATCCTCAATTTTATAATTTTTCAAAGTAATGGAAAGGGTATCTTTAATTGGTTCATCATCTTATGATTTCACAAGAATTATGAAAGGATTATAAAGAATATCCCACTACTAAAAGACCACCTTGGAGAGGTGGGTTACATTCCTTCTATTTTTCCTTTGACATATTCATAGACCTAGTCCTCATTGGTAGAGAAAAATATGAGTAATCCCTTTTATCTTTCTAGTTGAACCTCCCTATCTTACTCTTCCCATACATGGATACATTTAATCCTGAACCTCGTCCTCTAAATCACCTAAAAAGTGGAAAGAATATTCATCACATAACCAATTTTTAGGGACCTGCTCCTCTCCAACGGTTCTGACCAGGTATTGTTCAAAATTCTGGACTAGTTCATCATATGACAAAAGATCAAAATGGTTATCCATCACAATACCTCCCACTTCTATAGAACTCTTCATGAATGTGGCCTCACTCCCTTAAACCTATTATGATACATTTCTGCTTGTTGAAAATGAGAAAACGGAGGGATTCTTGGGACCACCCTCATCCATATTCTTCAATTCCATAACCGAGTAATGCTCACTGACACCATGGAGAGGAGGGCGCGGCGCGGAGGGCGCGGCGAGGAGGGCACGACGAGGAGGGCGCGGTGCGGAGGAGGAATTGGCGAGGAGGCGTCGGGGAGGAGGGCGCGGTGAGGAGGCGTCGGGGAGGAGGGCGCGGCGAGGAGGAGGGTGCGGCAAGGAGGGCGCGGCGAGGAGGGTGCGGCGAGGAGGGCGCGGCGCGGAGGAGGCGTCGGCATAGAGGCGTCGGGGAGGGGGAGGGCGCGGTGAGGAGGAGGAATCGCGAGGGGGAGGAGAAGGAGCCCGATGGGTTTGGGAAAAAAACAGGGCTGCTGGATATAGCCACGGATGAAATAATTAATCGTGGCAGTATAAAAGATATACCCACGGACCTATAAAACCGTGGCTATAGGTCCGTGGCTATAGCTCTGATCTGTAGTAGTGAGGGTCCACTCCACGATCCAAGGGGCTGATACATCAACTGACACAAAGTCCAGAGTTGATGTATCCAAAAGTTCGGTATCGTCAACAGGAACTCAACGACACAGACAACGTGTCAATCGGACGCCCGGTCTGAGAGTTATTGGCTTTTTCGTCCCAGGGGCCCGGTTGGTTTTTAAGTCAAAACCAACCCGACCATACTCCAAATGCATCCAAAACTCTACTGGAGTAATCCAAAAAGGTCCGTCTCACTAAGAGAAATCCAACAAAGTCGACGGCACGTCAATCGGACGTCCGGAGCTCAAGTTATAAGTGTTTCTGCTCCAAGGGCCCGGTTGGTTTCGTGTACGAACCAACCCGGACGAACCCAAAGTACTCTGAAACCTTTATTGTAATATACCAAAACGATCATCTCGATCCAAGGATCGCATCGCAGCTGACGGTGCATCGATCGGAGGTCCGCAGCCCATGTTATGGGCAAAAGACCGTGAGAGGTCCAGCATTAGGGGGTTTGGGCACGGTCCGACCCGGCCCAGTACCCCCTGGGTCGGCCCGAACTGGGTCGAACCGACCTGGTTCCGGCCCATTAGGGCGTGGCCCGACCCGGTGGGTGTGGCCCGGCCTGGTCTGGGCGCAGCCCGGCTCGGCGGCCCGGCCGAGCGCGCTGGCGCTGGCCAGGTGGCTAGGCCGAAACGGCCCAGCGGTGAAGGGGTGGGGGCACAGCCCCCCCCCCCCCCCCCCCCGCGTAGTGAAACTGCGTCCCCCATGTGGGGGTCCACACCTGCTGGCCAAACGGGGGTTACGAACCCCCGGTTTTTCCCCTGACCGGCCGGCCCGCTCCGGCTGGCCGACTGCTGCCGCCACGGGACCGGCATGGGCCGGTCCCCCTGCTCCGACGCCAGTGGCCCGGAACCGGCCGCCAGTCCCTACTCCGCTGCGGCCTTGGTCCATCCGGCATTGCGCCAGCCCTGCTCCGGCCGCGGTGCCTTTGTGATTCTCCGACGAGGAGCGACGGCGCCATGGTTTAGTTCGTCCTCAATGGTGCGGCGTGACGGCGCCGCGCTTCTCTTCCCTTCCTTTTATATTTCCCGTGTGGTGCTCGGCACCGCACCGCCTTACACATGCCGCAACAAAAATCAAACCAAGAAGGGGGAGGAGGTTCGTCCGTGTTCGTGCGGTCCGACCTCTTCCCGTTATTTCGATATCAGGTGGCTCAAATTTAAAAGAAGAATGGCGATGGAAGTAATCACGAACAACCAAATAAAATAAACCCCTACCTCAAGCGGTTGATGATTCGAAGATTGTCGTGGGAGAAGGAACGTCACGGAAGAAGCGTCACAGAAAGAGGATCGTCGCGTTGCATAGAAAGGATTCGTCGGCGTCACGTCGTCAATCTCTAAGGATCCAGCGTTCTTGTCGACCTTCGTCGAAGGTCGGCGTTCTTCGCGTTCTTCGCGTTCTTCATCGAGGAAGGAGTGCTTCACGGCATGAGTGATTTCTCCCAAACCCTCTCGCACAACCAACCTCTTATAAAATTAGAGTTGTCTTATTTTATTCACACACAAGCCAACGTTTTTTGAATTTCAAAAGGAATTGAAACAATCAATTAGTGAATTAATTGAGGAGTTTAAACCGCCCAATTAATGAGGCGTTTATTATCCAGATTAATCACAAGGGTTGACTTCATTAAAAGGGGGGTTTAGGAAAAAAAGAAATGGTGGGGCTCATGTGGGCCCCACCTCACAAATATCCTACCTAGTGGGTAGGATATTGTGGGTCCCACTTCATCCACATAGCTTAGGTTAAACAAAAATAAAATAAAATTGGTTGCACCACTTTTATTTTATTCCTTCACTTAACCCAAAAATTTAAAAACCACACCCAAGCAAACGCAACTCCGGAAAAGGTGTTTCTAAGCAATTACTGGAACATCGATTCCATCGGTGTCCTCGGATTTTGATTTCGAGGACCGGTTCAAAAGTTAGAAAAACCCGCTTGTTCGTTCACTAAACGTACCCGAGCTAAACTTCAGAAAAGGATTTCGGGCACACCGGGCCTCAGAATCAGGTGCGGTCAGAAACTGTGTTCTTGTAAAATCCCAATGAAAATTAAGAAAAAAAAATTCCTTGAATTTTACAGGTCTTTACATTACTCCCACCTCAGGTATTTACATCCCTGTAAAGATACATCAAAAACTAGGGAAACAAATGTGGATACTGAGCACGCATCTGAGCCTCCCGCTCCCAAGTGCACTCCTGGAGGTTCTCAGGCTTTCATCTGATGCGCACAAGAGGAATCGACAGTCCACGTAGGACCCGCTCTTGTCGATCCTCAATCTCCACCAGGACCTCTGCAAAATACGCCCTATCATAAATGTCCAGCTCCCCATGGTCAATGATATGCGTCGGGTCATGCACGTATCTCCTCAGCTGAGATACGTGGAAGACGTCGTGCACCCGGTGCAACTGAGGCGGTATATCCAGACGATAAGTCACCTTGCCAATCCTACTTTGGACCTGGAATGGTCCGATGAAGCATGGAGACAACTTGCCGCCTCGGCCAAATCTCTGTAATCAACGTCGAGGTGAGACCAGCAAGAAGACGTGGTCGCCATCCTCGAACTCCAGTGGCCTCCGCCTCCTGTCATCATAGGACTTATGCCGGCTCTGAGCTGTCCTCATCCACTCTTGGATGACCTGAACCTTCTTCGTCGTGGCCTAGACCATCTCCGGTCCCAAAAGTGCTGACTCCCCAGGGTCTGTCCAGCACAGAGGTGATCTTCATGGTCAGCCATACAACTCCTCGTATGGTGCCATCCCGATGGTGGAGTGGTATCTGTTGTTGTACGCGAACTCCACCAAGGGTAGGTGATCCTCCCAACTGCGACCAAAGTCGAGGACACATGCACGGTGCATGTCCTTGAGAGTCTGAATGGTCCTCTCCGTCAGACCATATGTCTGAGGGTGAAAGGCAGTGCTCAGACGTAGTTGTGTCCCGAATGCCTCCTGTAACCCCTTCCAAAGCCGGGAATTAAAGCGAGCATCTCGATCGGAGATGATAGATGATGGCACACCATGAAGCCGTGCAATCTCCTGAACGTAGAGACGTCCCAAGCTCTCCACTAATCCCTGCTCTGTAATGCCCCGAACCCAGTTACCTAGAGTCGGTGCCTTATTAAATAACATTGGCATGATCACAAGAAAGATCAAATATCAAAAGATCGATTAGTTTAGTAGACTTGGAAACACTAGATATATTCATAATGTTTTACATTACATCATAAAAATGAAAACTACAACAACTTAGTCTTCATAGTCCACACTCTTATCCCCTCATACTATCCCTAAAGGTCATTCATAAATTACTTCGTCACATCCTGGAAAAATAAAACATAGAGAAGGGGTGAGCTCAAATGCCCAGTAAGGATAATAATATAGCGGAAACGTTCATAAATAAGAATAATCATTTAAGGCAATGTATTACTAAAACAAAAGCCTTTTAAACTTGATTTTAAACTTAGTATGGAAAAAATAAAATGAAATAATTCCATTTACTTATTCACATGGATATTCTACTAATCGAATAATCACATGCAATAACAATAACCACTTTCATAATGATGGAATGCATAATGCCAGACTATCATAACCACATAGCCAAGGCCTTGTGCCAAGACTAAAAATAATATTTTTTCAATACCTTGTGCCAAGACACTAGTTTGTCTCATGAGACCTACCGATGCATCGAGGAGCTATAGCGGGCTCCACCCATCACATATTAAGTCCAATGCATTCCCATATGAAAAGGTTTAAACATAACATAAACATTCGTATTAAAACTAGCATACGAAATGTCAATACATTCACCAAAAACCATGAAGGGTATAAAAATAACATATCTATAGTCAAACATATCACAAAACTATCAATACAATATGGATGTTTTGTTTCATAATAAATCAGCTTCAAATAAGCTTAAAATCCATCAAAGGATGTTGACATAGATGAAATCAAAACTCTTTTTAGAGAAATATCTCTTTTTTATTTTGAAATATTTTAAGAGTCATATAAAATAAAAAATTTTCTTTTAAAATATTCTTATAATATTTTAAGGGAAGCTTCGACGATTTTATAATGGTGGAAAATAGCCGCACCCGCCGTATAAGTTAAAAAAACATTCTTACCTTAATTCTGTCGAAAAGGTTAAAAAGCACCTTGTTTGGAAAACGACAGAAAGATTTTTTTATAAACCTCTTATAAAAAGTAAAACAAGGGTATAAATGACTTTAACCCATATTATAGTAAATAGTAAAAATGGTTTCAAATACATTTTTAAGAAACATGGATGTGGATGATAAAGAAGTCCCAGTAGATTATTACGTATAAACAACCTCAGATAATGAAGAGATTGCAAAAAAAACCCTTACCTTGTGCTTTCCTTTGGTTGAGTGTAGTTTAACATCCTATATAATTGTGAAATAATTGTTATTAAATTATAAAAGAATCATATATATTAATATTATATCATATATGATCTTTTAACATTTCTTTTTTAATAATATCTTAGTATTATCGTTGTTTAGGGTGTTAACTTACTCGTTTTATTTTATATGTTTGGTTACGTAAGCCATGTTTGTCATGGATAGGTTGTATATTATTCATATCCATAATGATATCAAGTCCTTAAACATTATTTTTAAATCATAAAATGATAATTATACTTGAATGGATACGATGGAGAATGAATCTCATCGCGTTCATGGAGACGGTAGTCTGTACGTACGCACGAGCGACAATATCATTCTTTTGATATTAAAATAATATATAATTGGATGTTATATCATATATAAAGAATCATTATCATGTTATATTTATTATTTACATGAATTAGACATCATTATTATACCCATCCAAAAAATAATTTATTGAATAACAATTACACCACGACGTGGAGACGGTAAGCCGTACGTACGCACGTATGGTGACATGTAATTCAAAGGATGGATAGAATACTGAATATGGTAGTAACATATTTATAATAACATCATAGTATATATATGTTACTGTAGTTATTATTTTAGAATGGTAATAACAAATAAAGAATAAGTGGAAGAGAACTTGAAAAAGGGTGGTGAAATCATTACCTCTTCTTCGGGTTCTTCCTTTTGATTTGATCAAAAAGGCTCCTTAGGTTGGCTTTCTGACTAAAGGAAGGCCTCTAGAATGAAGTTATGTAAGTTGATAGAGTATTTGGGCATGGGTTGGCCGAACCAAAAGGCATTGAAGGTGTGAATTAATGAGAAGGGGGAGTGTCCTTTTATAAGAGGGGTGAGGGGCACCTTTGGAAAAGCTAGAAATATTATTTTATAATAAATTAATATTCGGTTTCTAATGGCTCCAAAGTAGATTATTTAAATTTTGAGGTGGGTATAGGTCGAAAACCACTCCACCAATAGGATTTAGACAGGTTTGGGTTACAATATTAACCTTATATTTAAGTATTAACTCTTAGTTAATTAGTTTCACTTTAACAATGTCTCTTTGTATTTTTATATTATATGGTTAAAAAACTTACTATATACATCCAATCGACCCCCAAGTGGTCCATTAATGATACACCTATCATGATATAAGTCTCTTGGACGAACCTTAGATTTTTAGGAATTTAATATCAATTAATAATATAATACTTGTTTTAAAAAAACTCTTTTATGTCAATTTTGACACTATTCAATAATTGATTTTTTTAATACTCATAACAGAATGATTACTTCTAAAAAAGTTAATTAAATCAATCCTAACATGTCATATTATCCTAGAAAATCATTTTTATTTATAAAAAGTCTCAAATTACATTTATTTGGGTATTTATAAAATCAATTATTCTAATGTTTTACTATTATGGTAATTACTGCATCATCATTGTGTCATAAATAAATTAAATTATTTAATGTCTAAAAATTATAAATAAAATATCATTATGTATGAAATCTTTTTATATTTCTAATTAATATTTACAATCGAATTTATCTTATGTTTAACCCTATATTAAAAATGTTTTAGTAAATAAAGCTTGATTTTCACTCTTTTAACTCTTCTTTGAATTAAATAATAATAAATGCCTCAATCTAATCCAAGTGGACCTAAATGATAATATTTTATTCATAAGGTTGTTTTTGGTTGAGATACACTTGTCCAATAGAATTAGGACATGTGTTAGGGTAATATTAATATCATTTTTACCCTTAATTACCCTATTTACTTTTAACCGTGGTAAATAAAAGTAAAAAGTTACTGTTCACCAAAAATTATTTTCATCTCATTGAACCACATTTTACTCCTTAATACTAACCGTGTCTCTCAGATTTTTGAAATTCCACTCACAGAAGCGGTAAAATTATGTTTTATGAAAAATTCAGTTTTTTAACTACCACTTAGTGGTTTCACTATTCATCAAAAAATGAAAGTTTCCAGAAAAATACCAAAAATTAGGCCTAAGATATATTTGATATTATGAATTCAAAAATGATTTCTATTTTACCAAATTCAAAACATATCAGTTGCATTAATTAATTTAAAAATTAATTCCCTTCGTTAAAACAAATAGCATGTTTTTAAGAGATAATAACTATCAAAAGATTGACACTTGTTTATGTCCGGTTTAATTGTGAAATTATGTACAATGAACAACATTGTATTAAATGGTAAAAATATATTCTAAATATAATTTAAAACCACTCATATTCATAATTTATCAAAATAAATTATTTCGATTAAAAAAGTTGTTTTTAATTAAAATTTAGTAATTTTCACTATTCATCACAATATAAATGTTATCCGAAAAGTTCTAAAATTTTACCTTAGGCTAAATTCGATACTCTGAATACAAAAATGAAGTCTATTTTCAGAGATAAAATTTATAAAATTTCAAAAAGTTGGTATTACTATTCATAACGGCTAGTTTGATTGGTTGTGGTGTGTGTTAGAACTCGAAGTTGCGTACAACACACGCTACTGTATTATTCAAAGGAAAACGTACCATGGAATCTTGGGATGTTTCATTGTAAATTTTTGATTTCCCTATTCAAAAAAGTAAATTTATTTAGTCAAATTGAATATATGAAAGTTTAAAATATTGGATTTAAAAAGGGTTCACTATTAAGAGTTGGTAAAAGTGCAATACTGAAAATAAATTTCTTCTTACATTATGTCTAAGAAACTCATAATATGGATTCTAAAATTATAAGGATTATATAAAGTTTAAAATTTAGTTAATACTATTCATAACCTCTTTTGAATGGATTGTTTGGTAAGTCATGGTGCGCTTGAACTCAGTGTTGCGTGTAGTGCAAGTTATTGAATTATTTTGAAGAAATAACACACTATGAAATCTTGGGGTGTTACATGATCTCCGATGGGTAAGAAGTGAGCCGACTTGGCGAGTCGGTCGACAATCACCCAAATGGAGTCGTGGCCTCTGGAAGTGCGTGGAAGTCTAGTCACGAAGTCCATAGATATCTCATCCCACTTCCACTCCGGGACCTCCAAGGGTTGTACCAAGCCTGCTGGTACCTGGTGCTCTGACGTCACCTGCTGGCAGGTGAGGCATCGAGAAACGAACTCTGCCACAGCCTTCTTCATGCCCGGCCACCAGTTCTATCGTCTGAGATCCTGGTACATCTTCGCCACTCCATGATGTACCGCCAAAGGGGAAGTGTGATACTCTCTCAGCACCTCCTCCCGTAAAGCAGCTGGTAACAAGGTACAACCTTTGAAAAGGACGTCGTGCTCTCCCCCTAAATAGAAACCTTCAGGTGCCTTTCCTGAGGATATCTGCGCATGTCGTGTCTCACAGCCGGTGTCCCCACGATGTGCCTCTCTGACATGCTGTAGTAGTGGAGGAGTGACTGTGAGTGACTGAAGAAAGGCTACTCCATCTCTATCCACGAAGGATATCTGCAAATCGGCTAGCTGCTCTGTCGCCTCCCCAAGCAGCTGAATACTTGTCCTCATGCTGAGAGCATCAGCTACCATGTTCCCCTTTCCAGGAGTATAGACTATCTCAAAATCATAGTCCTGGAGGAACTCGATCCATCGCCACTATCTCGGGTTCAGGTCCTTCTGTGATAAAATGTACCTGAGACTCTGATGGTCATAATATACTATAAAGCGCGCGCCCATCAGATAGTGTCTCCACATCTTTAGAGCGAAGACCACTACTGTTAACTCCAGGTCATGGGTAGCGTAGTTCTGCTTGTGCTGCCTCAACTGACGTGATCCATAGGCGATCATGGCTCGCTCCTGCATCAGGACACATCCGAGTCTAATATCTGATGCATCGCAGTAAACTACATATGCAACTCTCTCCTCTGGTAGCCTCAAGATAGGCGCGCTAGTCAATCTCTGTCTCAGCTCCTGGAAGCTTTGCTGACATCTGTCTGACCACACAAAAGGTTTCCCCTTCTTAGTCAAAGATGAGAGTGGTGCTGCAACTCTGTAGAAGTTTGGAACAAATCTCCGGTAGTATCCAGCTAGTCCCAAGAAACTCCAACCCTTCGTCACGCTCTTGGGTGGCTCCCAAGCTAGCACTGCCTCGATCTTCACAGGATCCACCGCAACTCCCACCTCATAGATGACGTGTCCCTAGAAGTGGACCTTGCGTATCCAGAACTGACACTTCGAGAGCTTTCCATAAAGCTGGTGCTCTCGGAGTGTGTCTAGTACAACCCGCAAGTGGTAGGCGTGCTCCTCCTCAGTGGTCGAGTATATCAAAATGTCGTCAATGAAGACCACGACAAATCGATCGAGGTATGGCTGAAAGATCCTGTTCATGAGTCCCCTGAACACTGCTGGAGCATTTTTTACGCCGAATGGCATAACCAAGAACTCATAGTGGCCATACCGACATCTGAAGGTCATCTTCTACATGTCCTCATCCCAAACTCTGAGCTGATGATAGCCTGACCTGAGGCCTATCTTCGAGAACCACTGTGCTCCCTTGAGCTGATTGAAGAGGTCATCAATCCTCGGTAGCGGATAGTTATTCCTCACTGTCACCTAGTTCAGGCGATGATAGTTGACACAAAGTCGTAAGCTCCCGTTCGCCTTCTTGGCGAACAGAATCAGGGAAGCCCTGGCTGAAACACTGGTTCGGATGAATCCCTTTCCCTGCAAGTCCTCCAGCTGTACCCGTAGCTCTCGAAGCTCGATGGGTTACATCTGATATGTTGGGGTGGATATCGGGGCTATCCCAGGGTACAGGTCAATATAAAAGTCTACCACTCTGCGAGGAGGTAGCCCTGGAATGTCGTCGGGAAAAACTTCTGCATACTGATCCACCACTGCAGGAAAACCAGGACTCTGCACGTCAACTGCTCCTAGGATGAGGATAGCCAACTGATTAGTGATGGGATTTCCTCTCCTCTGTGAGAGTACGTCCTCTTCTGCGAAGGCTCCCTTCTCGCCGGTGAAGGTGAACCTGCTCCCGTCGGTGTGTACACACCGCACCTTGCGCCTAATATAGTCGATCTGAGCATGGACTATGGATAACCAATCCATGCCCAAGATGACATCGTAAGGCCTCGACGCCGCTACAAGAAGATCCCAGCCGAAGCTCTCGCCTCCTAGAGTAAGCTCACACTGCCGGCACCGGTGCGTAATCATCGAGTCTACTCCCGTAGGAGTCTCTAGCCGTAAGGATCGAGCCAACGGCTCTGTCGGAATCTCCGAGCTCCGAACAAGGGTAGCGGCTATGAAAGAATGACTCGCTCCTGTGTCTATAAGAACTACAGCAAGGGTGGAATAAACATAGATAGTACCTCGAATCATCTCTGGAGCGCCATGGTCGTAGGCCTATGCTGCCTGGAGTTGTGCTTGTCTCCGCCTTCCAGCTCTCTATGGTCGGGGTGGACCTCTTGGGGGTGGGGGTGGTAGAGCATGAAAGCATCGCCCACCACCTGCTGCTCAGCCAGCTCCTCTTCCTCGTCCGCCTGCTCCCTACGGACCACCACGGTCGACCCTCTGCCTCTGCCTTGGTGCTCCCTCAACCGTCTTCTGCTCCTCGGTACGGCGGGTCGGGCAGTCATAAGCCATGTGGCCCTGCCCGCTGCATGCGTAGCACTGTCTGCCTCTTGAAAGACTAGCTTCGTGTTGTGTGCCCCGCACCACTGAGCCAATGTCTTGAGGTCGTCGGCCTGAGGTTCTGGTCTTCCTGGACCCATGAGTCATCCATCGACTGCCTGCTGCAGATGACTCTGCTACGTGCTGCCCTGCGGTAGGTCTCGCTGCTGATGTAGGCTCAGCAAGGAAGCTCTCGAGAAGAAGGGCTCGCTCCAGTACCCCTTCCTGTGTCGGAATTCTGAGGGAGATCAACGATGCCCTGATGTCATGACTCAATCCCTTCTCAAAGGTCCGGGCCTGGAAGAATGGGTCCCATACCATGTCCGTCGAATAGCGCGAGAGATCGGTAAATCTCGTCGAGTACTGGGCGACCGTCAAGCTACCCTGCCGCAGTTGTAGAATCTCCTGGATGCGCACCGCACAGAGGGTGGCTGGGATGAACTCCGAGCAGAAGAGGATCTCGAAGTCTTTCTAGAGAAGAGATGCCTCGTCGTGCACCTGGAGTATCAAGATCCACCATATTCCTACTACCGCGTGCAGGAGGCTCGCTGCGAGGATCACCATGAGGTCAGCTAGTGTCCTCACTAACCTGAAAACTCGTACAACTGCCTCCAGCCAATCCTCGGCTGCCTGAGGGTCCGTCTCCCCGTGAAACCTGGGCGGTCGCTGACGCTGAAACTCGTGCAGTGCACTAAGGCGATGTACATCGTCAGCGGCTGGGGCTGGAAGCATCAGTGGCTCGGCGGGTAGAGGTACCCCCGGTGCCTCTGCTCTCAAAGGGGCCCTATACCGAGGCATCAACGCTCGGTGGGATGTCGTCACGCACAGCGCTCGAAACCCTAGCTGGATGTCGTCGTGGGGCCATCTTTAAAAGAAACAGGTGTGTCATGGTCAAACAGTATATCTGGTGAGCTGACACAAAGTAATCACAAAGAAAACATGAAACACACATGCAATCAATGTTTTCGTGCATTAAGTCGGAAATTAGAAGTTAGGGTCTTGGTGTACGGATACGTCGACCGCCACACCAACACTGGACTCCCTAGACTGATAACCACACTCAATACCCTTAACAATATTGCTTCACATAGAAAAATATCAGAGTCCAGAGTTCTGCGGTAGAACCGAACTCCTCTGATACCAATTTTTCACGACCCGTCCTCGGGGCTCGTGCCTTGACTAACCCAAACCCGCCTTCTATAGGCCAGGGGCTTGCGACTAGCACCAAGGAGTAATTCCTGGTAAAAAGGGAAGGCATTTCCTTTGTAATGTAAACAAACACTACAGAGCAAGCAAGAAAAAGTAAACACCAAGTAAAAACTGGGTACAATAGTAAGTGCGGAAAAGTAAGTGGGCCAGAATACAAACCCAAACTAAAAGTAAAGTACAACTGAAAAAGGGAGTACAGAAACGGAAAAGTAAAGCTGCAGCCTCGACCCATCCACTGGAAGTCCCACCTGAAGGGTGGGTACAGATAGCCTCCACAGATCCTCGGGTCCAGTCGTCCGCTCCGAGTACATCCCGCCCAGTGGTGCACCTCCAGGTATCGACCTGCTCCGCAAGCCTCAACCACGATCTGCGATGTCCGTCTTCTGCAACCAACACAATGTAGTGTGGGCATAGCCCGTGTAGGGGTGAGTATAAGATACTCAGTAGGGACCCCGAGACCCCTGAAGGTCTCCCAGAATCCACAAAGGATAATCCACAAAGGAAATATATAATCACGAAGTAACATCTGACACTACTTAGGTATGTATGTCGATACATATACCTAAGTTATCAATTTTAGTTCGGCTTCAACATCTGAGCCCAAGTTCGATCACATCCACACAGGATAGCACAACTCAATCCACATAGGAAATCCAAACAAAATTCACCTCACACAGGTATAATTCTTCATAAGACGATAGAGATGATCAGATGTAGTCACCGATTCATCTAAGCCGTCAGACCCACACAGGATCGATAGGTACTAACCCCCGCAATGACCCACAAAGGATCGATAGGTAACTAACCTCGGTAATGACCTACAAAGGATCGATAGGTAACTAACCCCCGCAATGACCCACACAGGATCGGACCCACACAGGATCTGTAGGCGCTGGCCCACACAGGATCGTTGAGCGCTAACCCACACAGGATCTGACCCAGACAGAGTCGGTAGCACTGATCCACATAGGATCGCTAAGTTATGTAGTCGTCGTCGTCGAATCCATGGAGGATTTCTGTATAGTCTTCATCGTCGTCGCAGTCACAGCCAGCTCTAGGGTTCCCATACACAGCAAGCTCATTCGGTAGGGTCCGCTCCACGAGCCGAGGGGATGATACATCAACTGACACGAAGTCTAGAGTTGATGTATCCAAAAGTTTTGTATCGTCAACAGGAACTCAACGACACAGACGGCGCGTCAATCAGACGCCCGGTCTGAGAGTTATTGGCTTTTTCGTCCCAGGGGCCCGGTTGGTTTTTAAGTCAAAACCAACCCAACCATACTCCAAATGTGTCCAAACCTCAAGCGGAGTAATCCAAAAAGGTCTGTCTCACTAAGATGAATCCAACAAAGTCGACGGCACGTCAATCTGACGTCCGGAGCTCAAGTTATAAGCGTTTCCGCTCCGAGGGCCTGGTTGGTTTCGTGTACGAACCAACCAGGCCGAACCCAAAGTACTCTGAAACCTTGACTGTAATATACCGAAACGATCGAATCGATCCAAGGATCGCATCGCAGCTAACGGTGCGTCGATCGGAGGTCTGAATCCCATGTTATGGGCAAAAGACCGTGAGAGGTTCGGCATTAGGGGGTTCGGGCCCGATCCGACCCAGCCCGGTACCCCCTGGGTCAGCCCGAACTGGGTCGAACCGACCCAAGAATGGGTCCGGCCCATTAGGGCGTGGCCCGGCCTGGTGGGCGTGGTCCAGCCCGGCCTAGCACGCTGGCGCTGGCCTGGTGGCTCGGCCGAAACGGCCGAGCGGTGAAGGGGGGCGCGCAGCCCCCCCGCGTAGTGAAACAGCGACCCCCATGTTGGGGAGCCCACCTGCTGGCCAACCGGGGGTTACGAACACCTGGTTTATCCTATGACCAGCCGGCCCACTCCGGTCGGCTGGCTGATATCGCCACGGGACCAGCATCGGCCGGTCCCCCTGCTCCGACGCCGGTGGCCCGGAACCAGTCGTCGGTCCTTGCTCCGCCGTGGCCTAAGTCGCGGCCTTGGTCCATCCAGCGCGGCACGACAGCGCCGCGCCCCTCCGCCGTGGCCCTGCTCCGGCTGCGGTTCCTTTTTGATTCTCCGGCACGGCGCGACGGCGCCGCGGTTTAGTTCGTTTTGAACGATGGGGGGCGACGGCGCCGCGCTTCTCCGCCCTTTTTTTAATATTTCCTGCGCGGTGCTCGGCATCGCGCCGCCTTACATATGCCGTTAAAAAAATTAAAGTAAGAGGGGGGAGGAGGGTGGGGTGTGTTGGTAGGGTTCGACCTCCTCCCTTTATTGCGATATTAGGCGGCTCAAATTTAAAAGAAGAATGGCGACATATGTAATCACCAACAACCAAATAAAATAAACCCCTACCTCAAGCGGTTGATGATTCGAAGATTGTCATGGGAGAAGGAACGTCACGGAAGAAGCATCGCGGAAGGAGGATAGTCGCGTTACGGAGAATGGATTTTTCGGCATCGCGGCATCGATCTCCGAGGATCCGGCATTCTTTTCGACCTTCGTCGGAGGTCGGTGTTCTTCGCGTTCTTCGTGTTCTTCGCGTTCTTCGTCAAGGAAGGAGTGCTTCATAGCTTGAGTGATTTCTCCCAAACCCTCTCGCACAACCAACCTTTAATAAAATAAGAGTTGTCTTATTTTATTTACACACAAGCCAACGTTTTTGAATTTCAAAAATAATTGAAACAATCAATTAGTGAATTAATTGAAGAGTTTAAACCACCCAATTAATGAGGTGTTTATTATTCAGATTAAACGCAAGGGTTGAATTCATTAAAAGGGGGGGTTTAGGAAGAAAAGAAACGGTGGGGCTCGTGTGGGCCCAACCTCACAAATATCCTACCTAGTGGGTAGGATATTGTGGATCCCACTTCATCCACTTAGCTTAGGTTAAACAAAAATAAAATAAAATTGGTAGCACCACTTTTATTTTATTCCTTCACTTAACCCAAAAATTTAAAAAGCACACCCAAGAAAACGCAACTCCGAAAAAGGTGTTTCTAAGCAATTATCGGCGCTGCTATTCCATCGGTGTACTCAGATTTCGATTCCGAGCATCGGTTCAAAAGTTAGAAAAACCCGCTTGTTCGTTCACTGAACGTACCCGAGCTAAACTTCGGAAAAAGATTCTGGGCACACCAGGGCTCGAAATCAGGTGCCGTCAGAAACTGCGTTCTTGTAAAATCCCAAATAAAATTATGAAAAAAAATTTCCTTGAATTTTACGGGTCCTTACATTTATGTTTTGATCTGTTCTTTTACATGGAAAATCTCAAGGAGTATCACTAGCTTTTTTAAGGTAATCATAGAATCTATGGTCTAACATGGGCTAACACATGCTACATGAACATTATCATCTCCTCAATGTACAAACCCTGACAATCTGGTGGGAGGATCTGGTTGTAGTTTTTTTGCAAATATTTACCAGCTCATCGGTGACTATCTACCATCTCGCCAGTGGACAATTTAGCACTATAGGAATCCTATATTTTACCATAGGCTATCACATGGAATCCACTAGTTATATATTGATTCTAATATAGGTGTGAAAATAGGGGGGATATATTAATTTTTTCCCAATTCATATGTTTTATATATTATTTTTCCTTGAGTCGTGGATTGTAATGTGAAATTTTATTTCTAGTGTCATATTTTTCCATTCTTGTTCCTTTCCTCTATCAAAATTGTGGATCCCATCCAGTAATTGAAATTCCATGAGTTTTTTGGTAGTTTGTAACAAAAAATGGCTAGTTATATCAAAATTAAATGCATTTATTTCATCAATTGACTTCTCAGGTTGGATAAAATCATGTTTTATGTCTTTATTATTGAAATGGTTCCTTATGTAATTTAATATCATTATTGGGAAATAGAATTTAATATATTAAAATAATTAAATGCTGATTTTACCATATTTATTGTTAATGAAATTATATTTAAAATAATTTATTTTTATGTTTTAAAATAATTCATGATTATCTATGTCTAATATTATGTCTGAAGGATTTCAATTATGGAAAAAATATTAAACAAAGTGTTGTTTTAATTGAGTTAGGGAGCCAGTCATAGGAGTGTAATGACACCCCATAATCATGTGGTTATTTAATAATGTGTTCAACATGTGGGATACTATTTTCTTGGTTGGAAGACACTATTAAGAGTTTACTTTTCCCCTTAGAACCATTTCTTTAGTGTAATTTGTGCACAATGTATCCTTTGATCATAGGGATAATGAGTGGATACTTACTGACATAGACCTTGTTACCCAAGGGATAATTTCTCTAATTTTCTATTCTTTGGGATGATTACATGGAATGATTTGATAAAATTATTATCATCTATATGATTTTAAAACTAGTTTATTTGGAAATTTTGTATACATAATTAATGGGTTTATTGTAATGTATTGATATAATGTGTGGAAAATATATTTGATGCATTTTTTTAATTTACAAAAATTGGTTTATATAATAATTCATACATAGAAATAACATAGTAGGATAACACTTTTATTGCTTTCCTCAGACCCTGTACACTCCATTGGGTGTATGTGGATCATGGTTCATTTTATGTCAATAATTTTAAGGCACCATAAGGTGGAAATGGGTTTTCTAATTAGTAGGTTGTGGGAGTCTAGTGGTGACTTCATGTCACATGATGATGAGTTGGATAAGTACATATATAGCTATGATTTTTTGTGTTTTAGAACATATTTTTTCATTATTAGGTATCTTTTCAACTATTGATTATATTGGAATACCAAAATACTATTTATAAATTTCATCATGTTTTCATATGTTTTGAAGTGTAATCGTTAAAAATGTACCTATTACTGCACATGATCTTGTTGTGAGACAATTAGGATTTGGATATCCATTCAGAAAATGATAGGGCCAGTATGGAGTATTAGATAGTTGTGTGATCTATGTTAGTGCATGCAAATTGATATAAAATAACGATTTATATGTTCTTGTTGTTCGTATACATCATTGGATATATTGGTAGAGGAGATATTTTATTATTGGGAGGAAGTGGTTGGATAAAAGAAATTTCATGGACTTATCTCATCAGGATGAGCCTAATTATACCATTGATGTTAAAAGGAGTCTTTTGGGGTTATATATTGAATTTATTTCACTTTTGTTTTCCATGAATCTCTACAAATTAATTTTACTTTCTCTCAAGTGTAAATTAGTTCTTATGTCCCATCTTCTAATTAATAATTGGTTAATTTTTTTCAATACCATTCCCCCATGAATACTTAAAAAAATCATTATTAGGTTCCTTTGTATGAACCTAAAAAATGAATCCCACCTTTTTATTAGAATGTCGATAAAGTAGTTTGGAAAAAAAATTGATCTAAGGACTATGGTGCAACACATACCACTACTAATGTAATAATAGAATAACACCAACAGTATATTGATATGAATTAATCCAAAAAGTTTCTTCATAAGAAACCAACATCATTACATGGAATAAATGATCCTATGGAGATATTATATTAGTTATAAATATTCCATGAGACTTTGAATTACTGGAGGACCCATATTCCATAAATGAAAGGTTTTCTATTATTAGGACTAAAGGCTCAAGTAAAATGTGATGAGATTCATAAATATTGGAAATAAACACTAGGGAGAAGATGAAAAATAATTCATGGACAACATTAACAAATAATGATACCCAAATCTTATTTTCCTTGAGAAATCTATGTAATTTATCAACCTTAAAAAGGAGAATTATATGGTGATGGAATGTGGTATCGTGTAATTAATATCAATTCTTTTCACCCTATGTTGAGTAAATTATGTAGATAAAGGTTAAGAACATTCAAGTAAGCCTTTGATTTGATATCATGTCACAAAGTTTCATACTAGAATAATTTACCTTTATTTACGTGGTGGATAGAGAGATAATGGTAGAGATTGATTTGGATGGAATGTTTTGGAGGACAATAGTTCCTTCTTCCACTGGTGGTTTCTTTAGTGGTTGTTATAAGGGTAAGATACATGATGATAGTTTCAATTAGGGAATAATGTTTTAGATTAATAAAAATTTTACACTCCACAATTAATTGATATTAATGGTATTACATGTTACTTGTGTGGCTTAACATGCTTGTGAAATATTCCTTCTTCACATATGTGAGAATACGCAACTGTCGTGGATCTCGTGGTAAACTAAAGATGTCCTGACAGGGTACTTATTTTCCAAAAATCAATCATATCCTCATCAACACCTAAATTATCTATGGTGAAATACTATTTTTCATGGAAAAAATCATTATAGCCAGAATACTATAAAATAATGTAGTTACACACTGTAAAAAAGTATCTAAAAAAGTTAATGTGGGTTTTTCAATTTTGAATGGTATTATTTTTATTTCTTCAATAATATAGATTAACTTATTTGATATATGTTACTGTTACACTTTTATTTCAACACATTCTGTATATCATTTAAAACATTCATCCTAAATCATTCATTATTTAATGGAGTTTGAGACACCTCTATGAAAGAAGGAGAATTTATTTTGACTCCCATCATACCCATTCTTAATATTTGACATTGAGACAGTTTGGGTTGTTATATTTCCCTATATGGGAATCATTGAGGTTATTATTGGGATAGTTTGGTTTATCATTCATAAATTATTAATTAATTTTCATCATCAATGAGTTTCATTTAATTCCACTTATATATTATCCCACGTCTTCTATGGGGAGTTGGACCTGAGGCCCAGTTAGTTGGGATATACTCTTCCCATTCATGTAATGATGATTTCATTTTTTTTCAATAGAATAGTGATAGTAATGTTTTACTATAGAGTTTCTTCATGTAGTCAATGAGTTTTATGAGGTGTTTCTAGGTGCCTTCTAAATTTTTTTCTATATAGAGGGATGTGGGGATCTCAATTGATAGTGCCAATAACTCAGATGAAATCAGTTTCATCATACCATATTGATCATGTTGAGTTGAATTCATTGAGAATTTAATTATATGATTTGAAATCCAAGGGATTTATTTTCCTGATTGTGTCACATGATCAAGATCATGTTATCTTAAAAACAAGTTTTATGACTCACTCTATTAATGTGTTGATTTTTGGTATCTCCATTGGGTTCAAATCATGAATTAATACCATTTAAACCTCATTGATGTTCTTATTGTTCATTTGAATAAGGAATTTTATTCATAAAAATTCATCCTTGATATTATTACCCCCAACATCGAATCAATGTGTCATATATTTTTAATACCACCATAAGGATGTGTATTGAATATTTCATGTACCTTGTGATACCAACTGGCCTATTTAATTTTACTATTGTCATTATGGATCTATTGAACATGATTGTCCAATAGTATTTTGACATGGTTAACACAATAGGGTTGAATGAAATTTTAGAATAATAAGAGTCTAAAATAGGGAATGTGAATCACATGATACATTCTTTTGGAATCAAAATGATTCAGTTCTAGAATGAAAAATATCAAAATAGAATTGATGGATCTGAGATGCTCTGTTTTTGGGAAACATGGTCTCTGTAATGGAAAACGTCAGTTAATCCTGAAAAGCGATAGATACAATGGTAGGGATGAACCATTAAATGTATTTGATATTTGATGCTTACTTGGATTGGTAATATTTTATCAGTGATTTAAGATGGATTTCTCAAAACAACCATCCCATTTTTGTCCTCTCACATGAAATGGGGTAATGATTGTTTTAGACTCACTGTGTTAGGGTCCCTTTAAGAAACTAAATCTCATTTAACATCATCACCAATTCTGATAGTACTAATGGATAGATAAGTATATGTTTTTATTATTATTTTTTAGATATAGGATTAGGCTACACAATTATACATGGAGATTATGTTTTTTTTATTACTCATGTAAAAATTGATAGCATGATAAATATTACCCCACATAAGATTTGGAAATCACATCATATTTTTCACACCATTAAATGTTGACAAATACATACTTTTAAGGAGAAGATCATCATTTAAATTGAAAAAATGATATTGGGTTGAATCATCTAATAGGAATATTTGAATTAAACGTAGTGATTATATTTGAAACACATACATTCATTCGACATTGACATTGGATATACATTGGAAAAAAGAAGTGTGGTTTCTTTTTTTTTAGTTGACTGTTTCCTTCCAAGGATATGATGGATGTAAAGAAAGAAAAAAACATGATGAAATTATTTTCGTATATTATCTTGGGATTCAAAGGGGATGTTTTAAAAGTTATTAAATTTTTACACAACCATCATGATATTATATTCTATATGAAACAACATGATAATGAGTTTAATAATATTATATAATCTTTATATTTTGGGTTATTATCAGTGAATGGACACTTTCCTTGTAAAGTATTAATTTATTTCAGAACCAATATGTTATCCCATAATCCATTATAAATGAAGCGATGTAATATTTTCATTATTTTATATTGGTTGTCTACCCTAGAAGTACAAATATAATTTATGACACAAATCATCATTTTTTGGAGTCCAATCATGAAATGATACATACCTGACTACATATCTCATTGCAACACTTCCCAACAAAATATGGTTGAGTAGAATAATCTTACTAGTTTTCTGCATCACGTCCCCATTCAAAAAGAGAAATATAATGACATATCAATGGATTTCAATGTTTTTGAACCCGTAATTCCATGATTAAGAACTAAATATTTTATGTGTTTCGCCGATTAAATAGACCAACTAATTTCATCACGATTAATAAAAGCACCATAGTTGATCTCTTGGGAAAGTTTAATGTGCTTGAGCTCATCAGGTAGAAAAGGATTCCAACAATAATTTTTAGAAATAGTGACCCTCATTTTACCTCTAATTTTTGGAAGATATTCTAATAGTTGAAAAGATATATTTTTTTTATCTCAACATATCATCTTCGAATTTATTAGAATATAGATTGGTAAATTCAAATTCTAAAAAATATGATCCTTACATATGTATTATACATTGAAGGTTCTTGGTAACACCATTTAAGGTTGGTTGATTTCACCTATTATAATAGTTAACATCCATAAAAAAGGGAACATTTTGAAGTGTTATATAACTGACCCTTTAACTAACCATTATGTTTTTCAATGGTGGGTGAATAATTATGGGTTACAGTATTATTTTTTCAGGAAGAAGCTGAAAATATCTAGATGGTTCATCACTACTTTGAGTTAGGTTAAAGATATTATAAATCTAATGAGGATAATCACTATTATCATTTGGTGTTTTCTTTTTATGACTACATGTCAATGAAATCCTCCCATAATTTGGTTCATTGAAGGCTTTGGAAGAAAGGGAAACTAGATAATTGATTTTAGGTACATGTAATGTCACTGAATGCATTGTAAATGTGGAATAAAACGTGGATTAACCACCTCAATATTATTTGATTCAAAATTTATTAAATTTCAATCAACTTAGGATATAGAAAATTAATGATCTCATTTATTGATTTGAAATACATTGAATTGAATCTTGATATTTCAATTATTGAAGAATAATTTAAAATTATTTATTATTAAGTAATAGTTTTATGTTGGAAAACTATAATGTTTTCCAATGTTATATGGGAACATGGCTAAAATATAGATGATACATGGGTGCATGAGTATTGTATGAGGAAACAACAGACATATGTCTTTAAGTTCCAATATTATTAAAAATTTATTTATACAGTCAGAAACAAATATAGTTAGTTGAATTATCATATCCTTATATTTTATTCATGTAAAACCATCTAGATTTTTTTCAATAATTTCTTATTTTGTATCTAGTTATTGTAGTTTTTCAAAAAAATGTAGGGTTTTGAATGTATGCATGAGATTTTGTGTATGTGCTGACCAGATTACATGGATATAAATGTTATAGGTGGTCCAATGGAATGGAATTGAGGTAAATCAACATACTAGTTGATTATACCATACTAACCAGGGATACATGAAATTCACATACAAACTGGTGATTAGACACTGAATAGTTAGTGGATGAATATGGGTTGTATGAATTCTTATTACAACCCTTGGAGGCCATCTAGAAACTATCATGTGGAAAATATAAGGATTCACAAAATATTATAAAAAACACAAGCTATCCAACAAAACTCATTAGCTAGATAGTGAAACCGATATGGCCTAGAAAAATATGGGGAATACCATAGTTTATTCTCAACACCAAAATTTTATTTTATTTAATATGAATCACTCAGCCTTTTACGTACCCATAAAAACCTAAGACTACTTTTCAGATGATTTTTTCTTTCAAAACTCAATTCCCCAGTGGGTAAATGTACTAATTGACATTGTGATCCTTTTATGGTAACTGTAACTCTAATTTTGTCTTATCCTCCTCATCCTTATCTTCATCTAGTTTCATTACATTGATTGACCATGATTTATATGATTATTCCCTGGATCTAGTTCTTTAATAGGGAAGTGTGGTTTTATGGATTTCTATGTTTCTTCTTTAAGACATTCATCTCTCTGTTTGGTGGATCCCTAATAGTAGTTGAAATTGTAACTGTATTGTGGTTTTTTCTTCTTAATGTATATTTATATATAATCCTTATATGAATAGTTTCCAATAGTTTTTTTTTTATGAAATTTGATTCAAATTATTTTATATAGAATTATTATTTCAATGGTTTTTGATGTAATGATTGGGCAAACATGGTTATTTTATGAAAACATAATCAAATGGTTTTTCCCCTACAATGTGGTAAATTAAAATTAATTTCAAAAAAAATATTTTATAATGATAAAAATGTTCGGTGATTAATTATGTTTAAAATTCAATTTTAATGGTTACATTTGAGGAAATATTGTAAAACCAATATTGTTCATTGTTTAGGTAGAGATCCCCTATTTGGAGTAATGTATTACCACTCAGGACTATTGTTCTATAGTAATGTGGGAACAAGGTGGATAGAGATTATTTAGGTTGTAAAAAATATAACTAAAGGTTACTCTTAAATGATTTCCCTATATTTCTTTGGTATAATTACCAATAGGTGGACTTATATCGTAAAATTAATTAGGGTATCCTCACAAACCAATACCCAGTTACCCAAGGGTTAATTTTTCTATGTCAATATTTATTAGAATAATTACCTTATATACATTGATAAACTAATTAATATGGAAATGCATTAAAAACAAGATTATTTGGAAATGTTTTAAAATTTATTAAATGGTATATATTCATGTTCTTATATAAATTTTAAAAATAGTATCTCATGATTTATTTTTATAAAAATAGACATAATTGATTTATATAATAATAATTCATTATGAAAAACTTGGTTAGATCATTCTAGGTTTCCTGGAAAAACCATAAATAAACATTTTTGGTATATGTATACCTAGTTTTTTATAATATAGAAAAGGTATAAGAACCAAAGGGTGGTAGTGGATATTCTTGTTTGCAGGTTGTGAGAGTTTGGTGGTGAATACAAGTAAATTATACATGGGTGTTGATGAAATTTTGTAATCTTGATTTGTTTTAAGTATTGTAGTTTTATTCAGTCATTATATATATTTCTCAATATTTAATTTTATTTTAAATCCTATATTCTATATATATATATATATATATATATATTTTTTATATTGATTTATTATTTTTGAAGTGAAAGCCTTCCTGTTGGTATTTATCGATACCCATGTGTGTCTTGTTAGCTAGTGGGGATCAGGAACACCCATCATGGATTATTGGGTATTTATCTTGTTAATAAATATTTTGGTGATTGGATTTTATTAATTACAGTGAAATAAATTATTTATGATTATCAATTCATTTGGATATAGTTTCTTCAAGTGTTCTATGAAAGGAATAGAATCATAAGAGGCCAAGTGAAGGCTTACAAGTGAAGAAAATATAAGAAACATACTTTATAACCACCATTTATAAATGAGCCATGTCATGGGGTTTATTCATAAAATTTATTGGATTTAAATTTCCTGAAATATTTTATTGTATCTCCCATGTCTCTAAAAATTTCAATTCAATATTCAGTTCAATAATCAATCATCTAGACAGGTCTATTGTGTGGAAAATTATATCCATCAAAGGAATACTAAAATCATAGACTATTGATTTTTATTTGATCTAACTTGAGAAATTTTATAAATAAAAATAAACATATGATTCATTATCAAAGTATTATGGAATATAATATGATATATTAATTCATTGTTAATTCAATTTTGTTATATATTTTTATCATTATCTTCAATGTAATTTTTAGCTTCATGTTATCACCCATGGAGGATGTTTATGTAAATACCATGCTTAAAATCATGTAATCATTTTATGATCTATTTAATTATAGTGTTGTATATTATTTCATCCTCATCTCAACATACTTCATTTTGGTGATATAGATTAACTGTCAATTTCAATTGATAATTCATGTTGGTACCCATTAATTTGATTTTTTAGAAAACCCTTAAAAATTATAATACTATTTAATTATTAGAGTGTTTGTGTATATCATATAGTTTAATCATTCTATATGAAAACAATCAGGAATGTGAAATTTCAATTTAAGATATCATTATATGATGGATAAAAATATTTAAAACACTTCTTATTATTGGTGTGTTCCCTTGACATGTTCACATTATTAAATTAGGTAAAAATCACTTTATAATCACTAATAACCAATGAATAACATTGTGTTTAGACCATACCCTTGGAGGTATCTTAGTAAAACTAAATTTATAATCTTTTTCAATCTATTTAAAATCAGTTATAAAGTTATCAAAACCATTACCATGAATTTTTGGATCCTGATAATCTGGGGATATCCATGGGGTGATCTGGCCTGATCGAAACTGTTACTTTTTTCTTTATTTCCATGCCTTTCTTATATGTTCTTGAATCTCTAAACCAAAATATTACAATTTTTCCAATTCTATATCATTTATATAATTTTTATCTTACTTAAAAAATATTTATTTAATATTTCATTATGATATAACATTTGTATCCTGAAAGACTATAATAATTTCAATTATAAAACAACATAAGAAAAATATTTGACACTATTATCACATTTTATCCTAATGATAAGATAATATTTTTAATCAGTTTTTATAACCAAATAAAATAAATAGTGGACCATGACAATAACAACTCTATTTTTATGTGATGAATTTCATGTTATGATAATTATCTTTATGATAAATATGTTCTATTTCTATTTATGTAGTATGTTTTTTGATTCCACATGTGTGGTTTTTCAATATAAAAACACTAAGAATCTTCATTATTGTTATACTAATATTTAATATTTTTCTCTAAGAGGAATTAAGGATAAAAACAATATTCTAATGATCATGTGTGTTTTAAGTATCTCGAAGAAAAATATTTTGATCATCTAATCTTAGGATCAAATAAGATTAGTGATAGAACTAGTCACGTTTTATCTTCCCAGTCAATGATATTTTATTCTGATATATGGTTCATAGAAATTTGAATTTTTTTGTACTTCTACATCAGATCAAAGTCATAATGGTTTTTTGGGAATAAATAATAATATAATTTGATTATTATTTTTCAAAAATTTATAGATTTTTATCTGGGACATCATTGAATTATTTACATTAGTATTTTTTACTCTATATTCTAATTTTTCAAAATTAATAAATTTTAATTAGAAATATATTGTACAATATAATATAATTTTTTTTCTCTGAATAAATTTTTATTGGATACATAAAAATTTAAATCCTTATAAACTATAATACTGAAATATGTAAAATTTATATGATTATAAAAATATTCAATTCAACCACCTCTTACATCATCTATACTGAGATAAATTTTTCAATGCGGGTGGAACTATACATTGTATTGCTATAGTAAAATATTTGTGAGGAGTGGTTTTTAATTTTAATATGATATACTAGGTAATATTTTAGTGAATTTTAATCAAAATCATCCAGCCATTTTTTATAGTAATTATTTTGAATAATGTTGCGAGGTGATAAAATCAATTATTATTAGTAATGGAGTTGATAACTATTTAATGTGTTTTATGTATGTTCATATTCTAGAAAAAATCATTATTAACATCAATATAAATTATAGGTAATGATATTAGTTAAATTATAGTGTCATGAATAATAAATAATGTTCAATGAAAAATAATATCAACTTTCATATTTAATAATGTGAGACTGATGATAGAATTTAGATAAAATTTAAAATTACATGTTTCCAAAAAAACAATTGTTTTGGAATCTTAAAGGGCTATGTAATGAGCTAAATATAAACAGTACAATTTATCTCTAAGAGAGAATATTTCATAGATTCCATGATTATTTATGGTCATTAATAATTTTTTTTAAATACTTCATGAAAAATATCTAAAAAATAATTAGTTTGTGGATAGTTTTATTGAAATTATTAGAAAATAATGGGAGTAAATGAGAATACTTTTATAAAACTGAATATCATACCAATGTATGTCATGATAATCATATTATAACCATAGTGCGTTACAAAAACAATTATAAACTATGATATAGCAATGGAAAAATGAATCAAAAAATCGTCTTTCATATGACTACTTAGGAATTAAAAACATCAAAGACTTCTATTTACAAGAATTATAGTATTATTAAATTGAAATATATGGATATATAGCTCATTTTTGGATAATATATTCAGTTGGTAAAATATAAGGATAAGATGTTTTGAATGATTCTTTTGTGAATATTAATATAATGGAAACAATATATTGGCATCAAAGATCCAAAATATGTGTTTATAAGAAGGATTCCTACTCTTTAATAAGTTGTGAGTATAGAAATTGAGATATATTTTACCATATATTTTTAATTGATAATAAATTAAAAGGTATCCATATTTTTATGAATGAAAAATATGATGAAATTTATGAAGTCTATAAATACATAGAGTGTTAGTGAGGTTTCATCTTCTAAAATTGGTTTAGTTAATGATGAAAATGGAATTTTATCCAGATATTTTTCTAATACTAAATTAATTGAATCATTACTTATTTATATGGTTAGTGAATCTATTTCTATTGAGTTTATATGTTTATATTATTCATCAGATGATGAATATGATGTTGGAAATGCAATATTGGATGAATTGTATAATATAAATCATTCAAATAATAATTCATATTAGGGAATTATTTCAAATAATATGAAACAAAATTGATATATAACTAAAGTTATAGATATGAATGTATGTCCATATCAAATTGAATGATATGGAATATTACATAGGATATCAGGTTCATCATTATTTATAAATATTTCATATGGTTTTACTTTGGATATAAATTATTAGGATGATTAGTTTTTTGGATTACAAATATGTTATTACCATTCAAGAATTCAATGATTATAGACTATGATGTGTATATGTTTTTAAAAATCAAATGTTATAATCTATGCATTGGTATTCAATGAAAAAGTCTTGTTCATTAAATATGGGGATCCTATATAATGGTGTGAGATCCACCTATTAGGGTATGGGACTATATTTACCTAGATTACTAATTTATATTATAAGGTTCTCCATTTTTCTTTAATGATGAGGGTTAAATCACTTTATTGAAATTTTTTGGTCATCTCATCTCTTAGAGGGATAATAAAAGTTTATGTACTACCTATAGTGGAATGATATAATTTACTCCCACTTGGTAATCTATTTATATTCACCCGATATATGTGTACCAATATTTATGGTATGAATTTCATGTTGATACAATTATAGTAGACTGGGAATTCAAATAACATTTACCCACTACATTGTTCGGGAGATTATCTAACTAGAAACATTGGTGGTATCTGAGCCACATTTACCATCACATTAACTTGTTTTCCCATTGAATTTTTGAAGAACATGAATATTATAGTCTTCATATCGAGATATCAAATGGCATATTCTGACAAGGCCAACTGATGGCTGTTGGATCACTCAATGATTCCATGTGATATAGTATATCAGATGGAGTGATCCACTATATTTCTTAGTCATTGGTTTTAGGTGGATGAATCATAACGTATGAATCTTTCAATATCCCATTTTTTACAACACATTTTTTTATATTATATTAAATATCATACCATATTGATTGAAGCTATATTTTTAATCATTAGAGCATCAATTGGCAATATCGATGTGGAATATATTACATATTCTGACTGGTATCCCCTAAAATGGATTATCATATGCACCAATTATACCATGGATTATGATTAATAGTTAATATATTAATCATAAAATATGATATAATAGAACAATAATTAATATATTTTATTTTATTAAATTTACTATGGATAATAAATTGTTTATAAATGATATTTGTGAGGTATTATAAATGGAATAATAATTATGACAAAATTAATTATGAAATGTTTTTACTGATATCTATTGTTTGTAAAATAAATAATATTAATATATATTTATTTTTTCCTTTATATATTCATATATATATATATAATGAAAAACTAATGTAAATATTATACATTCCAAATTTTATATGATAAATTCTTTCTTAAAAATTGTCATACAATGATAGATTTTCTAATATAATATTTTTCATTCCATAAAACTTATCCTAGTATTGTTATGATGATTTATTAGATCAAATATAGTGGTAAAATATAGTATATACATATTATGTGTTTGAGTTATGCTGAAACTGAAAAATATCTTAACAGAAGTATCATTTAAAATAGGGAAATTAGGTATGACTGATCACTGCCCTAGAGTATTATTCTTAGTCAATAACAATGTGTTATGGCTATCTATGTGTCCAAACATACATCCTAGGAGATTTTTTTTTATAATATTAAACCAATAACATGAATCATTTTCATATACCTTATGCGTGTGATTGATATGGATATGGGTAAATATGTTTGGCTACTATTTTTGTGTGAGTATCCAAAAAATTTTGTTTAAAATTGATCTAAACAATAATATAATTTGAACATGTTAATTTTCTGTATATAATATGGATTCCAATAAAAAATCAGTAGATTCATGCATAAATAATAGAATAAAACCTGAGATAAAAAATATTTCATGTGATGTAATTTTTTAGAATTTATTATTCACATAATATATATATAAATGATGATACTGAAAGGAATACCCCATCATATAATGTATATAAATCTTTCAAATACAAAAACATTTCATGATCTCAATTGATTAGTATGTTTGACCCAAAGCATTAGGTTCCCATATATTATCTTGATTAAGGAAATCATATTATAGGTTCCCCTAACCATCAGGTGTCAATATCTAAGGTATTATTTTGTTTACACTTAGTTTGGAAACCCTAATCATATGGATACATATGGAATTAAAATTTTATTGATCGACGTTATTGGTTAAGATAAGGAGTTATGTTCCAATTTATCCATGTATAATAAATAATATGAATGAAATGTTTCTTTTCCTATTATAATTGTGACTTATTTATGTGTTTAGGTTATGTATGTGATGGTGAAATATATGTATTGGATAACTAAATAGATATTATTAATGGGGTCATTATTTTTAGAAGGGGAAACTTCATTAAAATTAATTACTAAAGGGATATAAATCAATATTGATATAAATGAATGATCTAGGTGTTGGTATATTTGTTTTTAGAGGATTTGAATATTCCAAAATCATTTAAATAAAATATGGAATTTTGTTATGCACCAACTTGTTGTTGGACTTCTTACTACTTGGTTTATTTATAAAAATGGAAACACCTAATGGATCTCATATTTGTGGAAACTCATGGACCATCCTTCAAATGAAAGGTTCACATTGTGTAAAATGGAAATAAATTATTAAAAACTCACATTGGTCTTGAGGAAGGGAGGTTTTGATCATCACACCATTTTGGGGAAATTATTACATATCCCAAGACTCTCTTATAAATTTGATTGAATAATTTTTTTTGAAACCTTCGTTTATTCTTTGGTATGAAATATGTCACCCCAAGATTTACATTAAATTATTAGCATTAATAGAAATTTAAATCATCATTATGTGTTTTATTTTCCTCATTACTGGTGTTAAATATAGTTATATAATGATCTCTATCAATATAACTATTTAATAAAAAAATAATGATTCTTTGATCATATATTTTTATGATGCCTATTTTAATCCATGCAGTGGGGATCTTTGGAATTTACTACTATCTTGGGAGATGGGAGTTGTATTGATTTTTGGATCAAACCCATAAGATGAGATTCCTACAAATCCTGGTAAAAGAAATCCTCACCCATGTAGTTGGGTTCCACAAAATGGTACACATAATACCTTTTAGTTAATGTGACAAGGACCAAACAGTGAGGTTTAACATCATTTAGATAAGAAGTCTTAGTGGAAGGTTCCAATCCATGGATGGTGTGGGGACTCCACTGAAACAGAATGAGGGACCAAAAAGAAACGTGTTCTCCTATGAGGGGTACAATCTTATTATGAATATATCTCAAATAAGGATGGTGATTAAAGATATATGGAAGGTGTATGACCCTCTGTGATAAATATAAACCTGCCTTGGATGTAACCCAATTAACATATGGTGGATTTGGGTGTTGCTTTTGGAAATCAGGGAGGCATAATACTTATCCACGTCAATTCGGAATCAAATCCCACGTAATTTGTATAGAGGTTGGGTCTTACACTTAGTCAGATTCTCATTTTATTACTTCATTGGGAATATGACCCTTTTATGGATTGTCTAATTTATTATATGAAACTTTGAGAGGATAACGACATAGTTTTTTCAATTTAACATTAGAGGAGGACCATGATTCTAGAACCCTAAGGAAACACTCCACTTGATGTGATTTGGATGTTTGCTTTGGTGATTCCGTAAAAGGATTCACATTTTCATGGGATGGTGTATATTTATTGACCACCATCTACCTACAATGCCACGTGAGTAATGATCAATGTGATAAAAAAGAGTAATAAATAGATAATTAATGAAACATAATTTCCATTATTCACTTGTGGATGTGTCCTATGACCAAAGGGAAAAGGAAAGAGAGTTCTATGTCACCCATCTCATTTTTATTAAATTCTAGTCTAAAAGGTAGAGGGAAATGGAATTGATGTACCCATATCCTCTTATATTTTTGTAACCAATATAGTCCCATGAACTCATAGTTATAACCTAGGTAAAGGATGGTATGAAGGGTTTTACCTCTTATAAGGGGCTTAGTATATGAGGTTTTCCCATCTATTAGTTTCATAGAGGATGATGGAAGGATCCATCACAGGCCCTCATTAAAGGGAATTTCATGTGGTTTCCTCATTACCTAAAATGGATAGGGCCCTAAAACTATTTCCAAGGTCAATTCCCTCATAACTAAGGGAATGTAAAATTAATAACATTCCAATGAAACCCATTATTAAGTAAGATACCAAAAGGATTCCACATTCCATGTGTATCTATTCCTGGGAGGATTCACTAATGTGTCCAAAAATTTGATCATGTGGCTTTGGTGGAGGTAGTTACCTGATACAATGATGACGGTTCATGGAGGGGCTAGGGTGGGGCCAAACACAAAATTAGAATAAATTAGTAAGATTCATAAAGAAGATCAACCAAAAATTCCAATTTCCACAAAGCCTTTTTTTTATGACGTATGGGGTTCCCTCAATGAAATTACCTTCTATGTGGGATCATGTAACACCCCGACCCCGGTTATCTAGAGTCAGTGCATTATTTTAGTACATTTGAAAGATTATAAGGAATCAAGTCCCTAAGGACCGATAGGTTTAGGAGTCTTGCAAAATAGATTACATACATTAACATTACATTACAATTTCAATCATAAAACAAAGCGTAAATAGTTCATTGAGAATGCCATTATTACCTTTAGCTTAACCCTGCATATCAATCATAATACACTTCTTGGAATCCTGGGAAAAAACATAGAAATGGGTGAGCTTGAATGCTCAGTAAGGGTAAGAAATACAGTGTAATATAACATAAATATTAATCATGGTGAATAATTGAAACCACATTCTATTACCAATAATAAAAATGAATACTTTTATGGAAATAATATTAGTTGATTAAATAAATCCATAATAAAACATAATCATGGGTATTATACTAGTCGAATGACCACATGAACCATCAATATTATTTCCATAATGAGGTAATGTATAATTCCAGACATTCTAAAACATTTTGTCAAGGCCTCGGCGAAGATGTCTAAAAATGATTAAGGCATCATAAAAAACCATATATAAAATTGGGAAAGGGCCTTGGCGAATTACATGTCTAGTTGTCTCATGAGACCTACTGATGGATCGAGCAGCTGTAGTGGGCTCCACCTGTCACTTACTATGTCCAATACATTCCTCATACAAAACGGTTTCAACATAACATAAACATTTGTATTAAAACTAGTAAACGAAATGTCAATACTTTAACCAGAAACCATGAATGGCATAAAAATAAAACATTCATAATCAAACATACCAAAAAACCTTCAATACAATATAGAAGATTTGTATCATAATAAATGATCTTCAAAAAAGTTTGAAATCCATCAAAGGATGTTGACATAGATGAAAATTATTTTTAAAACTCTTTGAGAGAAATATCCCTTTTTCATGAAAACATTTAAAAGCTACACAATTTAGAAAGGTATACATTTAAAGACATTTTTGAATCAAAGTTTCCCATACCACTTTGATCCTTTTGAAAGAAAATAACATTTTTAAAACATTCATGTCCATATAAATAAATCCGTAAAAACCATTTTGAAAACATGGACATTAATGAGAATGATTTATAAGAATAAATATTTAAAACATTTAAAATGATGTTTTAGTAAAAATTCCCTTAAAAAAAATTCCTTTGAAAACTATTTTATGAAATATGGACATGGATAGTAAATATGTCCCAGTATGTACTTACTTAAAAAAATCTCGGATAATAAAGAGATTTTGAAATTAACCCTTACCAATTTGGAAACTTATGAAACATAAACCCCATGAAAGAGGTATCATACAATGAATATGTAAATACAAATAAATTAAAGTTTACTACACAAAGAATACAATTATGGGAAGTACATAGACCACACAAAAGGTAATAGTGGCAATATGGTATAAATATCACGGGAATAAGGAGTGAGATGAAAACCCCTTATCTTGTACTTTTCCTTGGTCGAGGGTTCGTTAAACTCTTGTATAATGGTGAAATAATTGTTATCAAATTATACAAGAATCATATACATAAATATGATATCATATAATATCTTTTAATATTTCTTTGTTAATAATATTTTAGTATTATCGTCATTTCGGGTGTTCACTTACTCATTTTCTTTTATATGCTTTGTTGCATAAGTAGTGTTTGTTATCCATAGGTTGTATATTATTCATATCCAGAATTATATCAAGTCCTTAAATATTATTTTTAATCATCAAATTAAATTATTCTTGAATGGATATGATGGGGAATGAATCTCATCACGTTCGTGGAGACGGTAGTCCGTACGTACGCACGAATGCTACTTCCATTTCATTTTCCATTTTAAAAGGAATAAAAAAATGATAAAAAGGTATATTATTATTCCAGTATGATATAATATCATATATATGTTACGTATGTTCATTAACACCATCCTTTATACGTTCCATGTATGGTATGAACGATTCATGTCACTTTGAGGGGGAGGTAGTCCACACTTCCTCAAATGAAATTATCATATATATATATATATATACAACATGAAACGAACAATTGTATGATATAAAATGGAATTAAATAATCTTATATATAAAATAAATATCATTAATATCATATTTAATTATAGTTCCATCATAATGGCCACCATGAGAGGCGGTAGGATAAAATTGAACAATCATCATTTCGTGAGGCGTTTGGTTTCCATCCACAGAAACATTATGTTATTCACCCATTAGATAGAGGTGTGTGTAAGTTTTGCTCGAATACTTCTCATAAAAATATCCTAGTAAATTTAGGATACTGTTTTTGTTACAAAATAATAGAATAAGAAGAGTTTAGGTGTTGGATAAGTAAAATAAAAGAAAAGAATCTAAGAGAAATTGTCATCTTTAATTTGGGTAACTTCCTTTGGTTTGAACCAAAAAGAACTATTGAAGTGCCTTCTTCCTAAGGTAAGGCTTCTAAGAGGAGGATAAGAACGTAGTTAGCTTAATTGGTCAGAGGCTGGATAAGCCAAAAGGCATGAGAGGTGTGGGGAATTGGTTGAAAGTGGTGTCCTTTTATAAGGGGAGGAGGGGCTCTTTAGGAAAAACATAAAGTGTTATTTTATAATAAATTCATATTCGGTTTATAATGGTTCCAAATGGGATTATTTAAAGTATAAGGTTGGTATTGGTAGAAAACCACTCAAACAATAGGTTTTAGACAAGTTTGGGTCGTTATTTTACCCTTATCATTTAGATTTAACTCTTAGTTAAATAGTTTGACATTTACCATGTCTCTTTGTATTTTTATCTTATATGGTTAATAAACATACTAAAAATTTCCAATAGAACCCCAAGTGGTTTAGTAATGACATATTTATCATCATATAAGTCCTTTGACCTAACCTCATATTTTTAGTAATATTATATTAATTAATAATCTAATATTTTTTTAAAAAACTCCTTTATGTCAAATTTGACACTATTTAATAATTGATTTCTGTTAAAGTCTTAATAACTTTATTAATTCAAAAAAAATTAATTTAATAAATAATAACATGTCATATTAACCAATAAAAGTCTTTTAATTCCATAAAAGTCTCAAATTATATTTATTTGGGTATTTATAATATCCATTATTTTATTATTTCACTAATAAGGTAATTACTGAATCATCATTGTGTCATAAATAAATTAAATTATTTAATGTATAAAAATTATAAATAAAATACAATTAGGTAGGAAATTTATTTATATTTATAATGAATATTTATAATCGAATTTATCTTATGTATAACCATGTATTAAATGTGTTTTAGTTATTAAACTTTGATTTTAACTCTTTTAACTGTTCATTGAATTAAATAATAATAAATATCCTAATCTAATCCAAGTGGACCTAAATGATAATATTTTATTCCTAAGGTTTTTTTTGGTCAAGATACACTTTTACAGTAGAATTAAGACATGTTTTAGAGTAATATTAATATCATGTTTACCCTTAATTACCCTATATACTTTTAACCGTGGTAAATAAAAGTAAAAAGTTACTATTGACCAAAAAAATTATCTTATTGAACCACATTTTACTCCTTGATATTAATCGTGTCCCTCAGTTTTTTGAAATTCCACTCACAGAAGTGGTAAAATTAAGTTTTATGTGAATATCCAAATTCTCCTAAGAGGTGGGTAAAAGACGGTGAAAAGTTCCATAAATTTTTTATATATCTAAAATTATTCTAAACTTACTCCAATGAATTACATTTATCATATATAGGTATCATGTATCTATTTTGACCTCAAATAAATTTAAATAAAATAAATAAATATTTAAATAAAAATTCGGTTTTAAACTATAACTCAGTGTTTTTCACTATTCATCAAAAATTAAAAGTTTTCAGAAAAATACGAAAAATTTACCCTAAGCTAATTTTGATATTATGAATTCAATAATGAAGTCTATTTTTCCAAATTCAAAACATAGAAGTTGCATTTATTAATTTAAAATTAACACCTCGACCCTAGTTACCCAGAGTCGGTGCATTATTACATAACATTGGCATGATCACAAGAAAATCATGTCTCGAACGACCGATCAGTTTTGTATTTTTGGAAACAAGATTCATACATAAGTTCAACTTTATAGCTCGAAGGGAAATACAACACAAATATATTTCATTAGAAACATCCAATCATCCTAGATTATGCCTACAGGTCACTCATAACTAACTTCTTCATATCCTGTGAAAATGAAACATAAGAAAATGGGTGAGATCAAACACTCACTAAGGGTAAGTAATACAGCGGAAAATGACATAAATTTTAATCATGGTAAATAATTAGAACCACATGCCTTTACCAATAATAAACATGATTAGTTTTATGGGAAGAATATTAGATGAGTAAATAATGCCATAATAAAACATAATCATGGGAATTCTACTAGTCTAATGACCACATGAACCAACAATATAATTTCCATAATGAGGTAATGTATAATGCCGTACATTCTAAAACATTTTTTCAAGGCCTCGTCCAAGGAATCTAAAAATGATTAAGGCCTCAGCCAAAACCATAAATCAAATTGGGAAAGGGCCTCATCCAATTCCACATCTTGTTGTCTCATGAGACCTACCGATGCGTCGAGGAGCTATAGTGGGCTCCACTCGTCACTTACTAAGTCTAATACATTCATCATATGAAATAGTTTAAACATATCATAAACATTCATATTAAAGATATCATACGAAATGTCAATACTTTAACCATAAATAATTAATGGTATAGAAATATCACATCCATAGCCAAACAAATCACAAAACCTTCAATACAATATTGAAGTTTTGTATCATAATAAATCAACTCCAAATAAACTTAAAATCCATCAAAGGATATTGACATAGATGAAATCAAAGCACTTTTTAGAGAAATATCTCTTTCTATTTTGAAATCATTTAAGAGTCACATAATTATAAAATAAAACATTTACTCTGAAAATATTCTTATAATTTTTTAAGGTAAGTTTCGACGAGTTTATAATGGTAGAAAATAATCACCCTCGTTGTATAAGTTAAAAAAATACATTCTTACCTTAAGTTTGTCGAAAAGGATAAAAAGGACATTGTTTGGAAAACGACGGAAATATTCCTTTATAAACATCTTATAAAAATTCAACAAGGGTATAAATGAATTTAACCCATAGTCTATAAAATAGTAAGATTGTTTTGAAATACATTTTTAAGAAACAAGGATGTGGATGATAAAGAGGTCCTAGTAGATAATTACGTATAAACAAACTTGGATAATGAAGAAATTGTGAAACAAAACCTTATCTTGTACTTTTCCTTGGTTGATGGTAGGTTAAACTCTTGTATAATGGTGAAACAATTGTTATTAAATTATACAATAATCATATACATTAATATGATATCATATATGATCTTTTAACATTGCTTTGTTAGTATTATCGTCGTTTCAGATGTTAACTTACTCATTTTATTTTATATATTTTGTTACATAAGCCATCTTTGTTATGGATAGGTTGTATCTTATTCATATCCAGAATGATATCAAGTCCTTAAACATTATTTTTAATCATCAAATGAGAATTATAATTGCATTGATACGATGGGGAATTAATTTCATCGTGTTCGTGGAGACGGTAGTCCGTACGTACGCACGAGCGACAATATCATTCTTTTGATATTAAAATAATATATAATTGGATGTTATATCATATATACAGAATCATTATAATGTTATATTTATTATTTAAATAAATTACACATCATTATCATACCCATCCAAAATAATAATGTTTTGAATAACAATTACACCACGACGTGGAGATGGTAAGTCGTACGTACGTACGTATGGTGACATGTCATTCAAAGGATGGATAGAAAACTGAATATGGTTGTAAAATATTTATAATAACATCATTGTATATATAAGATACTGGAGATATTATTTTAGAAAGGAAATAACAAAGGAAGAAGAAGTTGAAGATGAAAGGAACTTGAAAAAAGGTGGTGAAAACATTACCTCTTCTTCGGGTTCTTCCTTTTTATTTGATCAAAACGGATCCTTAGGTTGGATTTTTGAGTAAATTAAGGCCTATGGGATGAAGTTAGTATATATGAGAGGGTATTTGGGTAGATTTTTTCCAATCCAAAATACTTTGAAGGTACGAAAAATTGGTTAGAAGTGGTGTCCTTTTATAAGGGCGGAGGGGCTCTTTAGGAAAAACTTAATGTATTAATTTATAATAAATTTTTATTCGGTTTCTAATGGATAAAAAGTGGATTATTCAATGTCTAAGGTGGGTATGGGTTTAAATCCTTTCAACCAATAGATTTTAGACAGGTTTGGGTCATCATATTAACCTTATCTTTTAGTTTTAACTCTTAATTAATTAGTTTGACATTTACCATGTCACTTTGTATTTTAATATTATATAGTTAATAAACATACTATATAAATAAAAGAGACCCCCAAGTGATCCATTAATGATACACATATAATGATATAAGTCCTCTGGTCAAACCTTAGATTTTTAGGAATACAATATCAATTAATAATATAATACTTGTTTTAAAAACTCATTTATGTCAATTTTGACAATATTTAATAATTGATTTTTGTTAAAGTCATAACAACTTTATTAATTCAAAAAAAATCATTTAAGAAATCCTAACATATGATATTAACCAATAAAATTCTTGGATCACATCAAAATTATCAAATTATATTTATTTTAACTTTCACAATACCAATTATTTGATTCATTCAATAATAAAGAAAATAATGCATCATTATTGTGTCATAAATAAATTTAATTATTAAACATCTAAAAATTATAAATAAAATACCAGAATGTAGTAAATATTTTTATATTTCTAATTAATATTTATAGTCGAAAATATAATGTATATAACCTTATCTAAATTTTTTTTTTCTAAAAGATATATGCTTATGTCATTTTTGTATTTACTTTAACTTAATTAATATAAAGTGTCCTTATCACCTACAAGTGGCTCCATGGGGTCCCAAAATCAACCCAAAGATGCCCATGGTCAGACATGTATCAACCAATAAGTTTATGACATGTTTTAGGGTAATTTATTATTATTATAATATTATTGTTTACCCTTACTTACCGGATTTACCCTTTAACCATGGTAAATAAAATATTTACCGAAATAATTATTCAAAATGTCAAAAAATAAAAATTACCTATTTACACAATTTGGAAATACTGATTCTAAATATGGAATCCATGTTTTCTAAATTCAAAACATATAAGTGGCAGAAATTAATTTAAAATTAATTCTCATTGTTAAAACAAAAAATGTGTTTTTAAGAGATAATAACTATAAAAAGATTGACACTTGTTTATGTTTGGTTTAAATGTGAAATTATGTCCAATTACCAAAATTTTATTAAATGGTAAAAATATATTCTAAATATATTTTAAAACCACTCAAATTCATAATTTATCATTATTAATTATTTTGATTAAAAAATGTGTTTCTAATTAAAATTTAGTAATTTTCACTATTCATCAAAACATAAACGTTATCTGAAAAGTACGAAAATTTTACCCTAGGCTAATTTCAATATTCTAAATCCAAAAATAAAGTCCATTTTGAGAGATAAAATTTATAAAATTTCAAAAAGTGGGTATTACTATTCATAACGTCTATTTTGATTGGTCGGGGTGTGTTAGAATCTCGAAGTTACGTACAATTCAAGCTATTTCATTATTCAAAGGGAACCATATCGTGGAAGCTTGGGGTGTTACATTATCCCCTCCTTAAAATAATTTTATCCTCGAAATTTCTAGAAAATTAATGTATAAAAGGTCTCGGGTGGTTCTTCATCATAAGTTCCTCGGGTTCCCATATTGCCTCTTCCATCTTATGGTTCCTCCATAGAACTTTTAACAGATCAGTCGTCTGGTTTCTCAGCACTTGTTCTCTCGTATCAAGAATCCTGACGGGATCTTCGCAATAAGATAAATCGGGTTCCAGTTCTAATTCCTCGGAAGTGAGTACATGCATTGGGTCAGGCACGTATTTCCTCAACAGTGATACGTGGAAGACATCGTGAACTTTGGAGAGATTTGGCGGCATTTCCAAACGGTACGCTACAACACCAATTTGTTCTAGAATTTTGAAAGGTCTGATGTACCTAGGAATCAATTTTCCCTTCTTTCCAAAATGTATAACTCTTTTCCATGGATATACCTTCAAGAAAACATGATATCCTACCTGAAATTCCAAATCCTTCCTTCGGTTATTATCATAGCTCTTCTGCCTACTTTGAGCTGGTTTGATGTGGTTTTGGATTACCTTTACCTTTTCCATCGTTTCCTCCACCAGTTCTAGGCCTACAAGTTTTTTTTCACCAACGTCATCCCAACAGGTTGGTGTGCGACATCTCTTTCAATATAACACTTCATATGGTGCCATCTGAATACTTGAATGGAAGCTATTGTTATAGGAAAATTCCACCTGAGGTAAATATTTATCCCACATACCCTGAAAGTCAAGTGAGCATGATCTCAACATGTGTTCTAAGGTTTGAATAGCCCGTTCTGATTCTCCATCTGTTTGAGGGTAGTAGGAAGTGCTAAAATGAAGTTTAGTATCCAAGTCTTTCTAAATACTTTTCCAGAATCGTGAGGTAAAACGGGGATCACGATCAGAAACAATTGATAGGGGTACTCCATGAAGTCTCACAACTTCATTAATATATATTCTTGCTAGATGTTCAAGTGGAAAATCCTCCCTTATAGCAAGGAAATGTGTTGACTTGGTAATATGATCAACAATGACCCATATTACATCGTTCCTTCAAGCATTTTTTGGTAGTCCCATGAAAAAGTCCACCGTGATATTATCCCATTTCCACTCAGGTATGGGAAGAGGTTGTATGGCTCCTCTAGGTTGTTACCTTCCAACTTTCACTTGTTGACAAACAATACATTTGGACACAAAATCTAAAATCTCCCTCCTCGTGTTGTCCCACAAAAAATGTTCTTTTAAATATCTATACATTTTGGTGCTCCCATGGTGTATAGAGAAATTGTAACTATGAGCATCATCCAACAATTCCCTTTTTAGATCAGGTATATTGGGAACACAAAGTCTCTTCCCAAATTTCAAAATTCCATCTTCATATACAAAGTCACTCAATCTCCCATCATTCACAACTTTAATCTTCTTTTGAAACTCTTCATCATAGGTCTGGGAACTCCTTATACTTTCTAATAAAGATGGTTTGGAAACCATTTGAAAAATCATTGATGTTTCACCTTCCATGGTGATTCCCATATCCATCTTTACTAGATCCATGTATATAGGATTATTTTCAACTCTTATCTTGTTCAAAACTCCATGATCCTTTCTACTCAAATCATATTCCACCTTATTCACCTTCCTCAGGTGGTAGTGTATCGTGCAATCATAATCCTTGAGTAGTTCAAGCCATCTCTTTTGCCTCATGTTGAGTTATTTCTATGAGAAAATATACTTCAAACTCTGGTGATCAGTATAAATCTCACATTTTTCACCATAGAGATAATGTATCCATATCTTCAAAGCAAATATTATAGCATCTAACTCAATATCATGAGTAGGATAGTTTTTCTCATGAATTTTCAGTTGTCGTGATGTATGGGAAATAACTCTATCATTCTGCATAAGGACACAACCAAGTCCTTTCTTCGATGAATCATTAAAAATAACGAACACATCATTCCCTGATGGTAGAGTCAATATAGGATCATTGACTAATATTCTATTTAGTTCTTCAAAACATTCTTCACACTCTTTTTTCCAAACAAATTTAAGCCCTTTACGTGTGAGCTTTGTTAATGGGTTAGCCAATCGGGCAAAATTCTAGACGAAATGTCGATAATAACCTACTAAACCAATAAAATTGCGTACCTCAGTTATACTCGTCGGGACTGGCCATTCTTGGATTGCCTTGGTCTTAGAAGGATCAATATAGATTCAATCTTTAGAGACAATATGTCCAAGAAAAGAAATCTCTTGAAGCCATAATTCAAACTTGCTAAACTTCCCATATAATTCATGTCTTCTAAGAGTTTTTGGGATAATGCGCAAGTGATTTTCTTGATCTTCATAGCTTTTGGAATATACCAAGATATCATCAATAAATACCACAACAAAATAATCGAGATATTCCTTGAAAACTCTATTCATTAGATCCATGAATACAGAGGGTGCATTAGTCAATCCAAAAGGCATTACTGTAAACTCGTAATGCCCATACCTTGTTCAAAATGTTGTCTTCAGAATACCTTCCCTCCTCACACACAACTGATGGTATCCAGATCAAAGGTAAATCTTTGAAAAGTATTGATCTCCATGAATTTGGTCAAATAAATCATCAATGCGAGTTAGGGGATACTTTTTCTTTATTGTCATAGAATTGATTTCCCTGTAGTCAATACATAACCTCATGGATCCATCTTTCTTCTTAACAAAAAGGATATGGGCTCCCCATGGAGAAACACTAGGGAGAATAAATACCTTATTAATCAATTCCTCAAGTTGTTTCTTTAGTTCAACTAATACGACAGTGGACATTATATAAGGGGTATTCAATATGGGCCTTGAACCAAGAATTAAATCAATGGAAAACTCAATTTCTCATTCTAGAGGATTTCCAGGTAAATGTTCTGAAACACATCAACATATTCTCTCACAATAGGTACAACCTCTATTTGAACATTATTTTCCTTACCCATAGTTATTTCATTCTCTTCCTCCCCAATAATTGAATTTAGTTGAGCTACTAGGGGTGGATCTAGGTAAGAATCAGGTGGTGAAGACTCTACTCTAAAGATAAGGTGTTCTTTATCATCATGATCAAAAATTATAACATCCTTATTCTTAAAATAAATCTTCACATCATGGTCCAAAATCCAATCCATACTGAGGATTATATCAAACTCAATCATAGTTATGACGATGGGATCAGCAGATAAAGAACATTTATTTGCCCTAATGGGAACGGATCTACTGAACTTTGTAGTAATGATACTTACCTTAGGAGTTTTAACTAAAAAATCCCTTGTTAAATCAAATTGAAAATATCTAATTTTCATAGAAAACTAGGAAGATATGAAACAATACGATGACCCAGAATCAAATAATGAATTTTCTAAACTTGAGTAAACCATTAAATTACCTGCAACCACGTCTTTCGGAGCTTCTACCTCAGCTATAGTGATAGCATAAGTTTATCCTTGATCCCTTGGCCATATCTAAGGTAAGTTTCCCTGAAGCTTAGGACATTCATTTTCATAATGTCCCATATCCCTGTAGTTGTATCATTGAACATCGGTAGCTTCTTTCTTCCCCTTGCAATCACGAGCTTGGTGGCCTTTTTCATCACACTTGTAACAGACTCACATTCCATTCAAGCAAGTATCAGGGTGTTTCTTCCCACATTTACTGTAGGATGGATATTCAACTTTTCCCTTCTTCCCCTTATTTCCATTCCCAGAGTGATCGGCATATCTCTTCTTCTCATGCTTTTCTTTAAAGTCATAAGACTTAGAGAATTATTTTTCTGTCTTGATAGCACATGAGACAATATCTTCATACGTTGAGAAGAATTGTGAGACTAATTCTCAACGAAGAAATGGTTTTAACCCATCAATGAAATGATCAATCTTACTCCTCAGGTTACATATATAATCTCCAGCATACCTTGTTAACCTTTTATAGTTAGCCTCATACTTTGTGACATTATCATCCTCCTTTTGTCTCAGACTTAGAAATTGAATTTCCATATCTTCTTGATGGTCATGAGGAAAGTATTTTTCTAAGAAAAGATATTTGAAATCCCAAATTTCCATATTTGATTATTCATCATCTTCCTTCATGTTTTGAATCAATGACCATCATTGGTCAGCATCTTCAGTGAGGCGGTAAACTACCATGATAACTTTTTCCTTTTCACTACACCCTAAGGCGTGGAATATTTTCTCTAAAGAACTTATCCATTTCTCAGCTACCAATGGATTTGTACTCCCATTGAATGTTGGTGGTTGTTGCCACAAGAAGTGATATAACATTGATCATCCACGTTGTGGATCGGGGTGCTCCATACAGGTAAGGTTATTATTCATAACCTGAGTGAGTTATCCCAGTATGGTGATTAGCTAATCAGCACTAGTTACATCACTAGCTCCACTATATTTATCTTGAGCAGGAGGGAAATCCTTACATGTAGTGCATGCATTTATATGGTTTCCATTCCTTACACTAGGTGTCATTTCTAAACAATGGCATAAACTAGATCAGTTTATGAGTCAAAATACATAATTCCATACTTGTAAAAAACTTAACATAAATTGAACTATTTATGGATATAATCCATAATCATAAAAAAATGTTTTCTTTGAGGAATTATATACTCATAAACCCTTCATAATGGTTTATAAATAAAATGAGAAATATCCTAATCATATCCCCAAGGAGTGTCGTAACCAATAGTGCAGCAAGGCCCATTGTCATGCACCGGTTCCCGTTCGAGTCTAGCTCAAAGCGGTGTTTTCGGGTTTTACCCCTAGGTACATCTGTGCCAGATTCACCTCTACCTGCTCGTATCCAGACAGGAATGTATTTCTTCAAAAACTCACAAAATCTCTACAATACCAAAATTCTCATAAGTTCTTCTATACTAATCCTTAATGTCTATATTAGGGCTATGTACTCTAATCAGAGTTTATCTAAATCTAGTTTCCAAGGTTTGTACTAAACTTCCTCTAATACCAACTGTAATGTCCCTACCCTAGTTACCCAAAGTTGGTGCATTATTACATAACATTGGCATGATCACAAAGAAATCATGTATTGAAAGACTGATCAGTTTAGTATTATTGGAAAAAAATTCATACTTAAGTTCAACTTTACAGCTTGAAGGGAAATACAACACAAAAATATTTCATTAGAAACATCCAAGCCTCCTAGATTATACCTACAGGTCACTCATAACTAACTTATTCATATCCTGGGAAAATGAAACATAATAAAATGGGTGAGCTCAAACGCTCAGTAAGGGTAAGTAATACAACAAAAAATGACATAAATATTAATCATCGTAAATAATTGAAACCACATTCCTTTACCAATAATAAACATGAATACTTTTATGGAAAGAATATGATCTGAGTAAATAATGCCATAATAAAACATAATCATGGGTATTCTACTAGACGAATGACCACATGAACCATCAATATTATTTCCATAATGAGGTAATGTATAATTCTGGACATTCTGAAACATTTTTCAAGGCCTTGTCCAAGATGTCTAAAAATGATTAAGGCCTCATCAAAAACCATAAATCAAATTGGGAAAGGGCCTCGACCAATTCCACGTCTAGTTGTCTCATGAGACCTACCGATGCATCGAGGATCTATGACGGGCTCCACCCACCACTTACTAAGTCCAATACATTCCTCATATGAAAAGGTTTAAACATATCATAAAGATTTATATTAAAACTAGCATACGAAATGTCTATACTTTATTCATAAATCATGGATGGTATAAAAATAGCACATCCACATTCAAACATATCACAAAACCTTCAATACAATATGAAGTTTTGTATCATAATAAATCATCTCCAAATAAAATTAAAATTTATCAAAGGATTTTAACATATATGAAATCAAAACTCTTTTTAGAGAAATATCTCTTTCTATTTTGAAATCATTTAAGAGTCACATAATTATAACATAAAACATTTACTTTGAAAATATCATTATACGCTTTTAAGGGAAGCTTTGATGATTTTATAACGGTATAAAATAGTCGTGCCCACCGTATAAGTTAAAAAAAAGACATTCTTACCTAATTTTGTTGAAAAGGTTAAAAAGGACATTGTTTGGAAAACGACGGAACGATTCCTTTATAAACATATTATAAGTAAACAAGGGTATAAATAACTTTGACCCATACTATATAAAATATTAATAATGTTTTGAAATACATTTTTAAGAAACATGGAAGTGGATGAAAAAGAGGTCCCGATAGATAATTACGTATAAACAACCTCGGATAATGAAGAGATTGTGAAATAAACCCTTACCTTGTACTTTTACTTGGTTGATGGTTGGTTAAACTCCTTTATAATGGTGAAATAATTGTTATTAAATTATACAAGAATCATATACAATAATATGATATCATATATGATCTTTTAACATTGTTTTGTTAGTATTATCGTCATTTTAGGTGTTAACTTACTCATTTTCTTTTATATATTTTGTTACATAAGCTATTTTTGTTATGGATAGGTTGTATCTTATTCATATCCAGAATTATATCAAGTCCTTAAACATTATTTTTAATCATAAAATGAGAATTATAATTTCATGGATACGATGGGGAATGAATCTCATCGTGTTCGTGGAGACGGTAGTCCGTACGTACGCACGAGCGACAATATCATTCTTTTGATATTAAAATAATATATAATTGGATGGTAAATCATATAAACTGAATCATTATAATTTTATATTTATTATTTACATCAATTACACATCATTATCATACCCATACAAAATAATAATGTTTTGAATAACAATTACACCACGACGTGGAGATGGTAAGTCGTGCGTACGCATGTATGGTGACATGTCATTCAATGGATGGATAGAATACTGAATATGGTTGTACCATATTTATAATAACATACCAGTATATAGAAGATATTGGATTTATTATTTTAGAAAGTAAATAACAAAGGAAGAAGAAGTTGAAGAAGAAAGAAACGTGAAAAAGGGTGGTGAAAACATTACATCTTCGTCGGGTTCTTCCTTTTGATTTGATCAAAAGGGCTTATTAGGTTGGCTTTCTGAATAAAGTAAGGACTCTAGGATTAAGTGAGGATAGTTGAGAGGGTATTTGGGAAGATTTTGGCAGAGCCAAAAGGCTTTAAATGTATGATTAATTGGTAAGAAGTGGTGTCCTTTTATAGGGGGGAGGAGGGGCTCTTTAGGAAAAACTTAAAGTATTAATTTATAATAAATTCATATTCAATTTATAATGGCTCAAAAGTGGATTATTAAAATTATAAGGTGGGTATGGGTCAAATCCCTTTCAACTAATATATTTTATACTGGTTTAGGTCATTATATTAACCTTATATTTTAGTTTTAACTCTTAGTTAATTAGTTTGACATTTACCATGTCACTTTGTATTTTTATATTATTTAGTTAATAAACATACAATATACATCCAAGAGACCCCCAAGTGGTCCATTAATGATTAAAATATCATGATATAAGTCCTTTGGCTGAAAATAGATTTTTAGGAATATAATATCAATTAATAATATAATATTTGTTTTAAAAACACATTTATGTCAATTTTGACAATATTTAATAAATGATTTTTGTTAAAGTATTTAAAACATTATTAATTGGAAAAAAATTCATTTAAGTAATCCTAACATGTCATATTAACCAATAAAATTATTTTATGTCATCAAAACTTTCAAATTATATTTATTTTAACTTTTATAATAACAATTATTTGATTCTTTCATTAATAAGGAAAATACTGCATCATTATTTTGTCATGAATAAATTTAATTATTAAATGCCTAAAAATTTAAAATAAAATACCATTATGTAGGAAATATTTTTATATTTAAAATTAATATTTATAGTCTAAAATATAACATATATAATTTTATGAAAAAAAAATTTCTTAAAGATATATGCTTATGTCATTTTTGTGTTTACTTTATCTTAATTAATATAAAGTGTTCTTATCACCAACAAGTGGCTCCATGGGGTCCCAGAATCGACTCAAAGATGTCCATGGTTGGACATGTATCAGCCAATAAGGTTATGACATGTTTTTGGATAATTTATTATTATTATAATATTATTTTTTACCCTTATTTACCGGATTTACCCTTTAACCATGGTAAATAAAACATTTACCGAAGTAATTATTCAAAATGTCTAAAAATAAAAGATACCTATTTACACAATTTAGACCTCCTAATTATAAATATGAAATCCATTTTTCTAAATTCAAAACACATAAGTGGTAGAAATTAATTTAAAATTAATTCCCATTGTTAAAACAAAAAGCGTGTTTTTAAGAGATAGTAACTATCAAAAGATTGACACTTGTTTATGTCTGGTTTAAATGTTAAATTATTTCCAATGACCAAAATTGTATTAAATGGTAAAAATATATTCTAAATATACTTTAAAACCACTCAAATTCATAATTTATCATTATTAATTATTTTTATTAAAAAAGTTTTTTTTAATTAATATTTAGTAATTTTCACTATTCATCAAAATATAAAAGTTATCCAAAAAGTACCAAAATTTTACCCTAGGGTAATTTCGATATTCTGAATCCAAAAATGAAGTCCATTTTGAGATAGAAAGTTTATAAAATTTCAAAAAGTGGGTATTAATATTCATAACAGCTATTTTGATTGGCCGCGGTGTGTTAGAATCTTGAAGTTGCATACAATGAAAGCTATTGGGAAAGGGCCTTGGACAATTACATTTATAGTTGTATCATGAGACCTACCGATGCATCAAGGAGCTCTAGAATGCTCTGCCTGTCACTTACTATGTCCAATACATTTATCATACGAAAAGGTTGAAACATAACATAAACATTCGTATTAAAACTAGCATACGAAATGTCAATACCTTAACCATAAACCATGAATGGTATAAAAATAACAACTCATAATAAAACATATAACAAAACCTTCAATGCAATATAGAATATTTCTATCATAATAAATCAACTTCAAACAAGTTTAAAATCCATCAAAGGATGGTGACATAGATGAAAATGATTTGTAAAACCCTTTGAGAGAAATATCCCCTTTTCATGAAAACATTTAAAAGCTACACAATTTAGAAAGGTATAAATTTAAAGACATTTTTTAATCAAAGTGTCCCATACCACTTTGAATCTTTGAAAAGAAATAACATTTTTAAAACATTCATGTCCATATTAATAAATCCTTAAAACCCATTTTGAAAACATAGACATTAATGAGAATGATTTAAAAGAATAAATATTTAAAACATTTAAAATGACGTTTTAGTAAAACTTACCTTAAAAATAATCCCTTTGATAAATATTTTATGAAAAATGTACATGGATAGTAAATATGTCCCAGTAGATACTTACGTAAAAAAAATCTCGGATAATAAAGAGATTGTGAAATTAACCCTTACCAATTTGGTAACTTACGAAACATACACCCCGTGAAAGAGGTATCATACAATGAATATGTAAATACACATAAATTAAATTTTATTACACAAATAATACAATTATTTTCATTACATACACCACGCAAAAGGTAATAGTGGGAATATGGTACGAATCTCACAGGAATAAGGAGTGAGATGAAAACCCCTTACCTTGTACTTTTCCTTGGTAGAGGGTAGGTTAACCTCCTGTATAATTGTGAAATAATTGTTATTAAATTATACAATAATCATATACATAAATATGATATCATATAATATATTTTAATATTGCTTTGTTAATAATATTTTAGTATTATCGTCGTTTCTGGTGTTCACTTACTCGTTTTATTTTATATGTTTTGTTACATAACTTGTGTTTGTTATCTATAGGTTGTATATTATTAATATCCAGAATTATATCAAGTCCTTAAATATTATTTTTAATCATCCAATTAAATTAGTCTTTAATGGATATTATTGGGAATGAATCTCAACGCGTTCATGGAGACGGTAGTCCGTACATACGCACGAACGCTACTTCCATTTCATGTTTCATTTTAAAATGAATCAAAACCAAATGATACATAGGTATATTATTATTCCATTATAATATAATATCTTATATATGTTACTTAATATCATTAACCCCATCCATTATATGTTCCATGTATGGTATGAACGAGTCATATCACTTTGAGGGGGCGGTAGTCCACACTTCCTCAAATGAAATTATCGTATATATATATACAACATGAAACGAACAATGGTATGCTATAGAATGGAATTACAGATGCTTATATATAAAATAAATATCATTAATATCATATAAAATTATAGTTTCATCATAATGGCCACCATGAGAGGCAGTATGAGATAATTGAACAATCATCATTTCGTGAGGCGTTTGGTTGCCATCCAGAGAAACATTATGTTCTTCACCCCTTAGATGGAGGTTTTTTGTATGTGTAGCTCAAATACGTCTCATAAAAATATCATAGTATATTTAGGATACTGGTTTTGTGACAAAAGAAGAGAATAAGAAGAGTTTAGGGGTTGGAGAAGTAAAATAAAGGAAAAAAAGCTAAGAGAAATTGTCGCCTTTAATTTGGGTAACTGCCTTTGGCTTGAACCAAAAAATGACTCTTGAATTGCGTTCTGCCTAATTTAAGGCTTCTAAGAGGAGTATAGAGATGTAGGGAGCTTAATTGGGTAGATTTATGACGATCCAAAAGGCTTTAGAGGTGTGAGGAATTGGTTAGAAGTGGTGTCCTTTTATAAGGGGGAGGAGGGGCTCTTTAGGAAAAACATAAAGTATTATTTTATAATAAATTCATACTCGGTTTATAATGGCTCCAAACTAGATTATTTAAATTATAAGGTGGGGATGGGTCTAAAAACACTCAACCAATAGGTTTTAGGCAAGTTTGGGACACTTTTGTACCCTTATCTTTTAGATTTAACTCTTAGTTAAATAGTTTGACATTTACCATGCCTCTTTGTATTTTTATATTATATTGTTAATAAACATACTATAAACTGCCAATAGAACCCCAAGTGGTTCATTAATGACATAAATCACATCATATAAGTCCTTTGGCCGATCCTTAGATTTTTAGGAATATTATATCAATTAATAATACAATATTTGTTTTAAAAACTCTTTTATGTCAATTTTGAAACTATTTAATAATTTATTTTTTTTAAAGTCTTAATAACTTTATTAATTCAAAAACAATATATTTAATCAATCCTAACATGTCATATTAACCAATAAAATTCCGGGAATTAATTAAAAGTCTAAAATTATATTTATTTGGGTATTTATAATATCAATTATTTTAATATTCCACTAATAAGGTAATTACTGCATCATCATTGTGTCATAATTAAATTAAATTATTTAATGTCTAAAAATTATAACTAAAATACCATTATGTAGGAAATATTGTTATCTTTATAATGAATATTTATAATAGAATTTATCTTATGTATAACCATATATTAAAAAAAATTAGTTATTAAAATTTGATTTTACCTCTTTTAACTCTTCTTTGAATTAAATAATAATAAATGTCCTTATCTAATTCAAGTGGACCTAAATGATAATATTTTATTCCTAAGGTTGTTTTTGGTTGAGATATACTTTTTCAATAGAATTATTACATGTTTTAGGGTAATATTAATATCATTTTTACCCTTAATTACCCTATTCACTTTTAACCGTGGTAAATAAAAGTAAAAAGATACTATTCACCAAAAATTGTTTTTATTTTATTGAACCAAATTTTACTCCTTGATATTAATAGTGTCTCTTAGATTTTCGAAATTCCACTCATAGAAGCGGTGAAATTAATTTTTATATGAATTTCCAAATTCTCCTAGGAGTTGGGTAAAAGACGGTAAAAAGTTCCATAAATCTTTATATATCTAAAATTATTCTAAACTAACTCCAATGAATTGCATTGAACTTATATAGGTATTATGTATCTATTTTGACCTTAATTAAATTTAAATAAAATAATTAATTATTTAAATAAAAATTCGGTTTTAAACTATAACTCAGTGTTTTTCACTATTCATCAAAAATTAAAAGTTTTCAGAAAAATACCAAAACTTTACCCTAAGATAATTTTGATATTCAGAATTCAATAATGAAGTATATTTTACTAACCTCAAAACATATAAGATTCATTTATTAATTGAAAATTAATTCCCGCTGTCATAACCCAAAGCCGTATTTTTAAGAAATAATAACTATCAAAACATTGATACTTGTTTATGTCCAATTTCAATGTAAAATTACTTACAATGACCAGAATTGGATTAAATGGTAAAAATATAGTCTATTTATACTTACAAACCATTAAAATTTATATTTTAACACTATAAATTATTTTGATTAAAAAAGTTGTTTTCAGTTAAAATATAGTATTTATCACTATTCACCCAAATATGAAAGTTATCAGAAATACACCAAAAAATCACCCTAAGCTAATTTTGATATTTTGAATCCATAAATGAATTCCATTTTGAAAGATAAAATTTATAAAATTTAAAAAACTGGGTATTACTATTCATAATGGCTTGTTTGATTGGTTGTGGTGTGTGTTAGAACTCAAAGTTGCGTACAACATAGGCTACTGTATTATTCAAAGACAAGCGTACCATGGAAGCTTGGGGTGTTACATTCTCCCCTCCTTCAATAAATTTCTTCCTCGCAAATTATTCTCGGTATTGGAATCTTGGGGTTGACATTTCAAAATATCATAGTTGAAATCCCACATTGAAAAATGAATTAATGGGGCCTCTATTTAAAATAAAGAGCGGTAAGTATGAAGGTTACCGAAAATAACACATAATAGGGTTCCATGTAGAAAAACATGGATATGGAAGAGAAAATATAACCATCAATATCTGATGGAGAGTGGTAGAGAACATGGCTATGAAAAGGCCAACAATCACAAAGCCATAAATTTGTGATGATCTAAGGTACCATCTAGGACAACATTTTTGTTCTAAGTTCCTTTTCTTAATGTTGAGGAATTTATTTATGAGATTGGATAAGATCATAAAGAGATATACTTACTTTATAATTAGAGTTTTATCCATTAATAAATTTCTACCAAAAACATATCTTTCACTCCAAAACATAATACAACTCAAAAATACTCTATTTATCCTAATCGTATAGGGTTCCAAATATAAACATATACCATTTAAATGATGAAAAATGTTTTGTAACAAACAGGGACTTCCTTTAGGCTAGTTGTAGGTAATAAAGTCCTATCACACTATGATTGTGGGTTCGATTCCTACAGCTTTGTCCGACATGACAGGTTATCGCCTGACCTGCAGGTTGTCCTTTTTTATAGAAATCCAAAAATAATCTCAAACTAGAATTATCCAAAATAATTTTTTCCAAACTCACAATACAAAATTTATAGGGAAGTTAAACATAATGAAGATCCATTTTTCCACGTAATAACATATGAACACCTTCATCTTGTGTTCCTTTAAAACACTACAACATCCTGAATTAACATAAAATCTTATTGATTACATTTATGATCCCTTATTCATTATAGAATACTGGATATACTCCCTCTATCCAAAAATGTTGTAAACTCAAACAATGATGGAATGTACAAATCATTAATCACTTTCATGGTAGTCAAGAATATCCAATATTATTTATCAAAGTCAATCATGTATTATTCCAAAATCACTACCTCAGTAACAGAACCATATTATGGTTTATCTTTCTCTCAACCATATATTTTCCAAAAATTTAACCTACTATTGAGTCACTTTTCTTGGTTCCACACAATCTCGAGTCCTTAATGAAATTGTATTTCAGTACAATCCTTATATAGTACATAATTATTATAACCATTACATCGTTGATACAACACTCAAATTACATAATTCTTTAATAAAAACATAATAACTCTAATCATTCTCCTCAACTATGGTAGTATCGTAACTTGATTATTGTCCAATATCATCATTCGGGGCATACTCTGATGATTTGGACATTGGTTCGCGTTGTGTCTCAACACCTTGAAGATGAATCATTTTACATTGGAAAAATTTTTCTTACCCTTGAAATCACGTACTTGGTGTCCTTTTTCCCCACACATATAACAAACTCCCATTTCCTTCAAGCATTTACCAAGGTGATTATTTTCACATTTATCACATATGGGAAAATCCTTCTTTGCCCTATTCCCTTTATCCATCTTTCTCTCTTCCATCCTTTTCTTCCCTTCCTTTCCTTCAAATCCATTGGACTTATAGAATTCTTTACTTATCTTATTAACACATGATATTATTTATTCATATGTTGAAAATAAATGGGAGACTATTTCCCTTCTAAATGTTGGCTTAATACTGTGAAATATATGATCTTTCTTACTCATGGATCATACATATTGCTGGAGTTCTCATTCCTTCCACTGGGCGCCATTTCTAAACAATGGCATACACTAAGTCAGTTTATGAATCACAATTCATAATACCAAACATGTAAAATACATAACGTAAATTGAAAAGTTTATGGATATAATCCATAATCACAAAAATATTTTCTTTAAGGAGGTATATACTCGTACATCCTTCATAATGACTTGTAAAGAAAATGAGAATTATCCTAAGCATACCCCTTGGGAGTGTCGTAACCAAAATTGCAGTAAGGCCCGTTGTCGTGCACCAATTCCCATTCGAGTCTAGGTCAAAGCAGTGTTTTCAGGTTTTACCCCTAGGTACATATGTGCTAGAGCCTCCTCTACCTACTCATCTCCAGACAGGGAAGTATTTTCTTGGAAAACTCAAAAAATCTCTACATTACTAAAATTATAGGAAACTCTTCTATACTAATCCTCAAATTCTATCGTAGGGTAATGTGATCTAATCAGAGTTTATCTAAATCTAGTCTCCAAGGTTATTTCTAAACTTCCTCTGATACCAACTGTAATGCCCCGACCCCAGTTACCCAGAGTAGGTGCATTATTTTAGTACATTGGCATGATTACAAGGAATCAATTCCTGAAGGACCGATCGATTTAGAAGTCTTGTAAAATAGATTACATACATTACCATTACATTATAATTTCAAACATAAAGCATAGAGTAAATAGTTCTTTGAGAACTCCATTATTCCCTTTAGCTTAACCCTGCATATCAATCATAATACACTTCTTGGAATCCTAGGAAAAATAAAACATAGAAAAAGGTGAGCTCAAACGCTCAGTAAGGGTAAGCGATACAGTGGAAGATAACATAAATATTAATCATGGTAAATAATTGAAACCACATTCCATTACCAATAATAAACATGAATACTTTTATGGAAAGAATATGAGCTGATTAAATAAATCCATAATAAAACATAATCATGGGTATTCTACTAGTTGAATGACCACATGAACCATCAATACTATTTCCATAATGATGGAATGTATAATGCCTGACATTCTCAAACATTTTGTCAAGGCCTCGGCCAAGACGTCTAAAAATGATTAAGGCCTTGGCCAAAACCATATATCAAATTGGGAAAGGGACTCGACCAATTCCACGTCTAGTTGTCTCACGAGACCTATCGATGCATCGGTTGGTCTCATGAGACAACTAGATGTGGAATTGGTCGAGGCCCTTTCCCAATTTGATTTATGGTTTTGGCTGAGGCCTTAATCATTTTTAGACGTCTTGGCCGAGGCCTTGACAAAAATTTTCAGAATGTCCGGCATTATACATTCCTTCGTTATGGAAATAATATTGATGGTTCATGTGGTCATTCGACTATTAGAATACCCATGATTATATTTTATTATGGAATTATTTACTCAGCTCATATTCTTTCCATAAAAGTATTCTTATTTATTATTAGTAAAGACATGTGGTTTCAATTATTTAACATGCTTAATATTTATGTCATTTTCTGATGTATTACTTACCCTTACTGAGCATTTGAGCTCACCCCTTTCTTATGTTTCATTTTCCCAGGATATGAAGAAGTTAGTTATGAGTGACCTGCAAGCATAATCTAGGAGGCTTGGATGTTTCTAATGAAAAATATTTGTGTTGTATTTCACTTCAAGATGTAAAGTTGATCTTATGTATGAATCTTGTTTCCAATAATACTAAACCGATCGGTCTTTCAGGACATGATTTCCTTGGTATCATGTCAATGTTATGTAATAATTCACTAACTCACAGTAACTAGGGTCAGGGCGTTATAAATCAGGTGCCTTATGTGTAGTGATTTTCTATGCTCATTCTTTTTTTCCAATGTATACTCTTTCTAAATGATGTAAGGATCCCTCAGTATATCCTTTTCATATGTGGGGTGATCGACTGAAAATATAACATTTGATTATTATTCACAGAATTTTAGTTTTAAAGGGTTTTGGTTGTATATATGTTTAAGGGAATCCCCTCCCATTTTTCAGAATTATGCAGCATTCTAATATACTACAAATCAATGGATCTCAAAAATTACTTTAAACTTTCATTTTTATTTCTTTTTTTGGACCCCACTTGAATTTTTATAATATAATTGATGTAACCATTTTCTGGGAAGTCAATAGTAAAATTTTTACTATGGGTATGTTATATTCAGAATCCCAAAATGGAAATCCATCCCCTCAAATAATTCCATTTTTTGGGGGTAGGAAACATTTTCTAGGATTGCATATGACATATTTCTTATGAGGTATGGTCATTTGTGGGGGATAGGAAACACATCTTGGGCCTAAAAGTTATATTATTTCATTCTCGGGTGTTGGAAAACACCATCACATCACAGAAATGACTTTTTTAGGGGAATCCAAGTTGAGAGGTAGTCATCCTAGTAAATATTCATTGCAGGGACAATCCCCCTTAAAAAATCTGTATCCATTAAATCTTATCAATCCCTTTATCCTAGTTTATCTCTTATAAAATTTAGGATTTATTAATATTTTCCATTAGGATTTTTCAGGACCTACCGTATATCCCTCAATGAAATGTTCTCTGATCAGGATGAAAAGGAGGTAATTCTGATGAAGATGTTGGAACAATCTTAACTACTTATTGTTTTGAATGTTGAATATTAATGTGAACCACTCCTATAAATATGTTTTTAGACAAATTTTTCATTTAAAAAACATTCACAATGTGAATTATTAATATGTATATTCCTCATCGCTTAATCCCTCCATGTAGTGTTCTTTTTTATATAAAATCATTTATCCTAATAAAGTGTCTTCAACTACAAATGTTAGTTCCCAATACCAAATATGATGCATTGTATATCATTTACTCTCAAATGGAGATACAGTCATCCATGTGTATCCTGGACACATCATGTAACGATGATTCATAGAATAATTCTTTGAGGATTGTGTACTACTCAATTTAGTGCTTTATAATTTTTCTTTTTTATGAATACTAATAATTTATTTACTAAATTTTTATTCATAAAATTATAATAGATGTATCCCCCAAAATCTCATTTTTATTTTGACACTATGTATACCATTTATAGGGGGAAGAATTCCATGATTTATTCATTTGATTACAATTCCAAATGTAACAACAAGCCACACCATCAATCCTAGTAAATACATCTATGTATAGGCTAACATGGTTACCCAATCTAAAATAGGTTTCCTCTATGCAGAGTTTTTCTATAATTATATATTTTGATTCCATAACCACATTAGGTAAATGAACATTTGTTTTGGGTACCCATTAGAAACTACATTCCTCAATCCAAAATGCAAAAAATGGTTTATTCATTCTGTAAGCTTACTCCAGCTGATAAATTTTATATTATTCTCCTTTTTTGCCTCATGAGTCTTTGAGGATAATTGATGATGTTTTCCAATGTCATCATAACATTTTATATAAATCCACAAGAAGATACCAATTAGGGTGGTCGTCAAAATGGAACCTTCTCCTTGATGGATCATTTGGTACATACAGGTTATGGCCTTTCTTGGTATTCTAGAGTTTTGAGGATTTTAAAACAGTGATAAAGGCCTTGGTATTGTGTGAGGACATCAAGGTATAACATTTCTACTCTAATCACCACCATGAAATTATCTCTCAACTTGTTAACTAATGGAGTTTGGATAATAAGACCCTCTATTTGGTTCATAGAGTGGTTTTTATTTGTCTCTAGGTTCTCTGGATGACTTGGGACATCTAATCATGGGAAACATGTTATATGAAATCATTCAACCATATTCCATTTAGGATGACACAGATAGTACCCCATCAGTTAGATGAAAGATTATAGACAATGTGAAGGGACTTCTGAAGGGTGACCCTATCTTGAAGCACAACAATCCATTTTCTAAATAGATTAATTATTTCACCGTGCCAAGAATCCAAGAACCTTGTATACGAAGAAAACGTAATTTACCCACCCATGACACACAAAGTCGTGTTGGGGCCTATAAGGTGATGCTCGAAGAGGGAAAATTCACTAAGTGGGGGTGGAATATTATACCTGATATTGAATGAAAAATTTGATTTATATCCTTTTTCTCCATGTGTTTTAGTGTCTGGATTCAATTAGTGTAAAAATTTGGAACTATAGTCAAAGTCATGAATATTTTAATTTTGTTTCTATGAGAAACTTAAAAGCTAATTAATCTCACAGTCCCAGTTCTAGAAAATATATTCCATTTTGGGAAAGTCTTAGTAAGAGGAAGTCACTATATTGGATTATGGTTCCCTTGAAAGTTATATGGGGTTTGTTATCATCCCATATGGTATGTAATGACATCACCAACAACCAACATATAATGGACGTTGAATACCACAAATTCATTAGTTCATAAGTGGGGGGAATTTATTAGGACAGAAGAAGAATTATGTAGTGAATTGACTCAACCATCCTAATCATTTCACTTTTAATCCTTACACCTCCACCTCTATGACCTTGGTAAATTATGAATATTTAGACAATCATGAAAGGGGGTATCACATCTCCATAATAGAGGATTTCTTGGATTCTATAAATGACAGAAAGATGATATTCAAGGGGTATTCACATGGTAGGTTTTTCTATTTACTCCACTACACCCATACGAGGTTTCAACAAACCATTAACAGTGTATGAATGTAAAATAATTTAATGGTGGCTCGACAGCTCTATCTATTGTTCAATAATGAAGTCACATGGTGCATGATTTATATCCTTCCTTATATGGGTATTCATCATACACTAACCATGACTTATGAAAAATATAATAAAATATCATACCCTAGGACCAAAATGAATAAACTGAACCCTAATTTTAAAGGCCCACCTCTACATGGGACCAAAGGGTAACTAAGGCAATGAAATTGTCATTCATGTCCTATAAAGAAACTAAGAAAATCACCATCATTTCAAACCCCCTAAATGTTTTTCAAAATCTAGGGTAAAAATATCAAAATGCTGCTATTAATTGTCATGATAAAGAATCTAACCACCTTAAGCCCACATATCCATTAGAATGGAGAATGTGAGACACTATGAGAAATTTGACACCCATCTGTGACCTGTGGAGAGTTATTATAGAGAAATCGGTTTCATTTGGTATATAAGGTTATGAATCAATTCCTACAAAATTTTTTCATGTTTATGACACTAAGCTTATGGAATCCCATTTCAATATGTTGATACTATGGTCCACTCAATTCATATAAAACATAGATTTTATTGTAAATTGATTGAAATGGTGAGGTTGGTGGTCAATGGGAGTGAAAATGATGACAGCAATCCATCTATGGGGCATGATGAGGCCATTTGAACTCCTAAAATAATTTATAGTGACATTACCACTCCTTCGTGATTGAGGATTCATATAAACCCATACATAGGGTGTTCTAGGGAAGTTGAGGTTCCAAGGAATAAATTTTCAAATTTGGAACCCTCTACACTTTCCATGGGTAACCCCACAACATTCACCATTCCCATTACTATAGCCTTCCTGAAGGACATAAGGGAATTATATTATAGGAGATTGAGTATATATTCTAGAGAAATCTATAAGTAAAATCAAGATGATGATGTTGATCTCCCAAGAAAAAGGCTTATCACTGCTCCTAAGTGAATATTTTTCCTCGATAACCATTTTCATGTTGGAATATACATGGAGGGGATGAATAAAAATTATTCATTCATTATTGGGATGAATTTTCTTGTCCAACATAGTTCTATATATGGTAATAGTTATGGTGGAGTGGGATAAGGCTGACGAATAAGTAATTTTATTATTTGTATCAAATACTCTTCATATAATTATTATGAAAAAATATCCCTACACATTTTAATTTTAGTAGGATGGGGAAATTATGTCACATATCACATCCATGTAATATATCCCCAAAGTGTAATTATATAAGTAGAACATATCTTCAATTGATTAAGCCACTAGTTTAGGAACTCCATGGGTTGATGAGAACATGAAGGCAGTTTTTGTAGACCACGTAATGGGATTACATCCCTCTTCCCCACTTGTTGATCCTCCAGGTTACTATCTCCATGAGGCACTATGAAATTTCAGCATTCAAAAATGTCGGTGATACATCATCAATTTAGAATAATATGTGGCTATTTAATTTCATGACTTATCCATCATGATGGGTATTTCCATGTGATGGGTAATTATCTTGATATTGATTTTTAATAGATCTAGTGACTCAGTATTAAATTAAAACTCATGGGAATTCATCCCCTTATTCTTTGGTGACAAACATGATACCGTTTGAAGTTATACCTAAGATGAAAAAGGACCCCTAAATATTGAGTACATCATGTAGATTCCAAGAACCATTGGTGAATACCTTCTAAATCAAATGGGCTCTTCCCCACAAGGAGGAGAGCTTGTTGGGGGAAATTTTTCTGCCAAGAATATTTATCATTCACCATGTGAGAGCACAACTTCATATTATTCATAAAATATTGATTAAGGGGAGAGAGGCTCATCTATTTCTACTAATCCATTATCATTATTCATAAATTTTTATACCTAGAATACTGATCATTCACCATAGGATAAATCACGAAATTTTCTAGGAAATGGGAAAATAGTAGTCAGGTATGATGTCATTCCGATTATCGAAGAAATGTTCTCCATAATACTAGTTATTTTTTCCCTTTACAAATTTATGTATTGACTACTTTAATTCACAGACTCCATGAGTATTGTAATAAGAACATGTGGTTCCATTTTCCACATTGACATATCAAAAAAGCATATTTTATAGAGTATTTGGAAGTCATTTAGCTATCCCTTTTTTGAAGGTGTTTTATAGGGAACCACTCTAGTGGATCATATTACTAAATACATTAGAACATCTAAAAATGATTGTGAAGAGGATCAGGAGTCTCTCTAAAATCTCCATGTTCCATGTCAGAATGTGTGGAAGGATATCTAGAAGCTGACTTCATAGACCCCCTGGAATAAATTTTGATAAAACTACACAAATTACTTAATGTGATTTATCTACTTAAGTATGGGTGGATTTATTATCAAGAAATAAAATATGTGGTAAAGGGTTCGATTACTTCTCAAAAGTGGGATTCCATGCTATGTTATTAACTTTCAACTATAGAGTCCATTTATCATCTCGCTACAATAAGAAATATCCTTCTTAATGAAGCTTGTGAGCTTTATGGGGTGGCTTCAATGTGGAAAAATCATGTTGCTGATAAGAGTATATTGGTGCTTCCAATTCTTCATTAGTTGGAGTGGATAAATAAATAGCTGGGTCATTTAAAGGAATCCATTGATGACCCATTATTATTAGAAGTTAAGAAGGTTATATTAGATGTTTTCGATAGGGAATATGAAGTATAGGATACTGTTTCTGTAGAAATTTTGATGTTTTCTAATCTATGCCGAGCAGTAGTGGATTTAGATCATGAAATGATAAAAATTTATAAATCCATCGAGTGGGAATTGTAACTGAAATTTATTACTCTTTTAGTGAGAATTAAAGTTATGTATGGTCCTCTTTTTTACCCATATAATAGGAAAATTAAAACCTTTTCACCCTCTAGAGATTATAATTTATCATATCTTGTAATACCAATATATCATAACTTTTATTGTATTGAATGTTAATATCCAAAATAATTGAAATTGTTTTATAACTAGATAACAATCCAAATCACAACCCAATATAATCAATATGAAATGGTCTCTTTTAGAAAAATTCTTATTGATTGGTAAAGGCATAATTACCATCATTATAATACAAACATCATATTATTTTGAAGGAAGACAATATAATTGTCTATTTTTTTCATTAGACAAATGACCCAATGAGAATAATTTTAGATTTTTCTGTGATAATATGGAAAAATAGATAAACATTTCATCCTTTTAGAATGCCAATAATTATATCCTCAATCCATTAGGGTGAAGAATTAGTGGGTGTGACTTGAATTTTATCCATGTATCCCTTTATATATTTTCAACCTAGTGAGTACTATATATATTAATATGGGAAGTTTAGTTTCTTTAATGTTTTACCAAATAATTTATTTTCTAAGGTCAAATAGTTTTGAAAGGGAGTTATGGGGTGCTGACACTAGCAGGTCTTGTTCATTGAGAATGCCCCAATATTTTCCATACATACAGTGGGGATTTTAATCCCTAATATCATAAATTACAACCAAGAATAATGATTGGGGAAATGTATGTGATGAGTGACAAAGGATCATGTTTGAAAAATAGATTTCATAATGAATTAATCAAGGTATTCGAATATAGAATATTTAAATCATGAGAACAAATTTTCCATTAGTTGAATGTCCCATTTTTTTAGGTAATGCATATTCAAAAAAAGGATTCCTCAAAAAACTGACATTCTATTCCCAATAGCTAAGTAGTTTTTTAATATTTATATTTATCATAACAATTAAAGCTATTATATAAAGGGATGACATTTGTGAATGAATACAACATCTTTATTTTCATTTACAATGAATGGGAAATTGATTCAACAAAATTTTCATCTGTTTAATGGATATTACATATAATTATATGACACACATATGAGAGGAGGTCCCTCTCTATGAAGGTTTTATGTATGGGTAATCGTAATGTCATACTAATAGGATATGTATCGCATATTTTACCATCTTACAAGAAGTTTTTTTGAGGTATTCAATTTAACGTCACACATATTTGACTGAAATATCAGTTTTTTCTATTTTCATGGTAATATATCCAATAATACATCATTATCATTATGAATAGAGGGGAAGAGGTGTATCCTGTAATCTAGTGAGCTTCTAAATACAATAAGTTACATTAGAGGAAATCCTAATTGGGGATTATGTATATAGAATATGTCTCTCTTGAGGATGAATATAACTTTGGTTTTCTAACCTCCTTTGTGGTTGATTTATGATAATCATACTAGGGCATATTAATGCATAGTCTGGATAAATTATCTACCAGAAAATTACATTCCATTACCAATACAACGGTTGTTTATGGAGATTCATAATTCAATATATATGGATTTTCTTTATACGTAAGTTGAGTGCCTGGTTATGGAATGAGTCTTTCATATCAAAATTTCTCAATAATAGGTTGGAATATTTTTCTTATGCTGGTTTGACCCATAGTCATGAATGGAGACTTTTTTTAAACTATTATTGGGCCAGATACATTGAGGTTAGGTGTCATTATGTGTCATTTTAAGGGGAAAATCAATATATACATAGTTATTGGAAGGAATTCTCACCCATTGAAATATGTTTTTGTGTATAGGGGACCATTTTATTTGAATACTAGCTCACGGATGGGATGAGAGTCTATTATAGACACCCTTGTGTAGATATATCTCATACATAGGAGAGTAGGGTCATTTTTCTTAAATTATGTCTAGGTCCAAGACATAATGTTTGAGGGAGACTACATATCATAGAAAATATAGAATCATTCTATACATTGTTCACATGTGAATGATATTTGTGTAAGTCTATCTGATACACATGGATAAGGTAGATTTTTATGTTGTGTCTAGACCCATTATTATTGATCTAATCAAAAATATGTATTCTGTGATAACTAGAATCATATAGGGAATATTTTTAGGAAATTAACATCATTTAATAGGGGTATAAACCATGAATTTTAGCATCATGAGGTAAGTAATAAGGTTACCCAATATTAAAAATAAGGAATGAGGCCCCATTAATTATCTTTAGGAATTTAGGGAATTCTCGTATGAGTGGCATCATGTTCTTGTGATATGAGTCTTTCGGATCTAGTTTCCATTGTTATCAGGAACATGGTATACATGGTAAGACTACATTTTAACACCCTAGGATGAATATTATTTATTATAGTTTAATGTAATGTGACTAGGAATCCATGGGGTCTTTTAGTTTTATGTCATACAACCAGTCCTATATTTCATTAAAACTAGAAGTGATTAATGGCTCAGGGTGTGAAAATTTTATGTCATTCCTTTTACATGAAGAGGGAAATTGTAAACCATGATTATATTTTTTCTCGTATCAAGATAATTTATATGGAACAAAAATTCCAGTAATAAAAATGTAAAATGATTTAAATTGTTTTCCTGTGTGATGTTTTTTGGGATTATGAAGAATGAAGAAGACTCTTCAATGATTCTATTTCCTATGGTTGAAATGCCTTTTTGGGTAACATATCAAATCCAATATATGGTGTATTATGCATAGTAAAAAAATTCCTCAGGGAACTTACACACAATTAATGATGGCCATTTAATGATTTTGGAGATCCAAATTTTCCCAAGAAAACATGTATGATGGGTGGAAGGATTGTGTATTAGTATGTAAGAAGCATTCAAACCGTTATTGGTTATAGAGTGTAAAGTCGACTATATAGACCAAGTTCATATCTAAGGAAGGTGATGTTTTTGTTTTCTAGATATTGATGAAATATGATAAAGGATTTGGGAGTTTTTATATAACCTACAGGGATATGAATCAATCTATGCATTGGTATTAAAAAAACTACATGGTAAAAACCCATGCTGGAAAAAGGAGAATCCTCTCTTTTGAGGACATCAAGGACACTTGTGGTTTTAATAAGTAATACCATGTTTATAGGATTGGATAATCTAAACAATTATTATCATGTGATCATGATTTTTACTATATATATTAACTAAATGTGGTATAGTCACCTCCCATTCAGATTAAAATATTAAGGAATGGATGGTGATGATATGTAGTTTAATGTTGTGCAATAAGGGTGTAGGTGTCGCACAATCAATAGTCCTGTGATATGTTTAACATTAATGTAATTACATGAAATATTTTATCAAAAAATATACATTGGTGGGTGATATGGTAAGTTATACATACATCATGATTAAATAATATGTTCTATTATAGTATAAATTGGGTATGGAGTAAGGTCCCCATATTTTTTTAGATTTGGAGACGTCATTCTTGGTATCATCGAAGTCTTGGTGACCAATTCCATATATCATTCAAGTAGTGGTAGGAGATGTACTTTTTTAAAGGATTGTACACTCTGATTTTGGTGGATTTCCAATGATTCAAGGTACAATTTTTTTCTCATATAGTCTCTCCAATTCATCCAGAATTTTTTGGGATTTCTGATCTATGGATAGCTGATCACATATGGAAATGATAATTGTGTTTAATTAATACTTGTTGGGAAGTAATTTCCTTATCACATATACATGTTTTTATAAGGTCAGTTTTGTGGCAGTGTAGGTTATTATATAATCCCACAAGTCATGGGAGTGATTACCCATACTAGATTTTTTATCCTTCTCAACCATCATTCAAAGTATATTTTATAAGATCAATTTAAACAAATTTATAGTTCAATTATCCACAATAGGAAAGTGAGATGAATGGTTGGAATTGAAATTATAATCCTTATGTAGCTTCTCTAACTCAATAAAATATATTTCGGTTCTGTTATCTATATATATTGTATAGGGGACACTAAACATGGTAATTATGATAGCTTGAAAATTTAAAGATATATCTCATGACCCGAAATCATTGAGGGGTACAGATTCATCCCATTTGGATAAGAATTCAGTTTTAGTGATAATTTTCTTGAATAGTGTTGATGTGGCTAGAGGATATGGTCCAAAAATATAAATTACCTAAATTAAAAATGTCCAAGAGTATTTGGTATTATGAAAAACTATAGTGATAATTAATGATGTCAAAATTTACATCTAGGGGATGGAACTTTTTTGTTAATTTTGTGTAATCTTGCCTAATACTGGTACATTTGTACCCAAACCTATATAATTGATGACAAAACAAGAACCCAAACAAGTGGGCACTATTGGATCCTTGTTTATCTTAATTCATTAACAAAGAGGTCGATAATCCCTCAATTCTCCTAATATGTACCCATTAATAACCCACATATATAGTACCTATTGATGTTTTTTACATTCATAATGAACAATGGTAATTACTTGTCTTCATATTTTCTCTTTCCCACCTTTTTCTGAATAAAAAAAATTTGGTGACTAGTGAATAGTCAAAAATTGGTTTCCTTAAGAAACTGACACACTATTAGTGATGTCCATTGAAGGATTTTTGCGAATTAAAATCTCCTCAAACAATGATATGTATGGATGGACGGAATCTGTATGAGTACATGAGAAGAATTTAAATCATTATTAGTTATGGAGTGTAAAGTTACCTATATATATCTATATAATATTTAAGGATTGAGATGTTTTTTTCTATAGGATATTGATGGAAAGAGAGAATATATATGGGCGATTATACATATCCCACATGGATATTAATCATTTCACACATAGTTATGTAAAAAACTACATGGTATGAACCCATACATGAATAAGGTGAATCCTATCTTGCCAGTATATTAAGGCATTTCATGGATGTCCTAAGGAATACCATATTTATTGGATGGGGTAAGAAAAAAAATTATCATCTCGTGAGTATGATGTTTACTATATTTATTAACTTTATTTAGTAAGGACCTCTCTCATTCGTAGTGAGAGATTAGTACCCATGCCTATATATTTTTTGAGAAAACAAGAACTGAAACTAGAGGGAACCATAGAAACCTTGTTTATCTTATGGAATTACCAAAATGGTCTCATCTCCCTAAATGATCCTAATAAGTACCCATTAATTCCCTTAGAATAAGGGACCTTTTTATTTTTTTATGTTCATATTGAACAATGTTAATTAATTTTCTTCTAATTTTCTCTTTCCCAGTAATTTTCTATGCGAGTAATTCATTTTGATGATAGTAAATATTGAGTATTATCCAACTAATGGTTAGACCACATTGTTTATGGATGAGACTATTTACACTAATCACTTACATGATGAATTTAACAAAAGGGGAGACCTATTAGTAGTTTAAAATACATACGGCTGTTTCACCTATGTCTGGATCATCCATTATCATTGCTTCATTTTCTAATGCATCCTCATAGTTCTTTTGTGACCACAGGATGCGAACAATGGTCAGATCTGAGGGTGATTACTCCAACATTCAATGTATATAATCAAGAATGGGATCAAAACATATTCTTGGATAACATAATCACCATTAACATAATTCTTGACCAATTCCAAATCACCCATTATCACAAAGTGGTTTACTAGTACATGAAGTGGAAACTCTAGAACTCTAATGTGTTCCTCATTCTAATTAAAGTTTTGTGTACCATTTTGAAATAAAAAATCTGTAAGGTGGGACTTCTATTGATGGGGAAATGATAATTACTCCTAAATAATCTTTATTGAGAATAAGATCATCCATTCAATTCTATAGTGTTCATTTTCATGTTCCATAAAAATAAATCAATCATATTTGGGGTCCTTCTTGAATAGAGATGTTTTCTTCATCTAGTAGTAAAATATATAGAGAAATAATTTATATTGAGGTATTTTTTTGAAGGAATTATTCTTAATACAAGAGTTTTAAATATTTTTGAATCACATACTAAATATCAATCTCCTGACGAGGAAGAACATTAATTGAATATTGAATTTTAGAATATCCCCTGGTTCTGTCCAGATTGTAAGGTCCACGGACATGAAAAATGAAATTATATAAGTTCTATAACTTGTGATTATAGATCATTATGTGGAAATGATAAATATTTATTTTTTAAAATATACAAGTCAAACCTGGTGCCTTCGGAAATGTGAAACCACTGGATAACATGACTTAAGAAAAACTGGTTGAACCTTGAATAAATATGGCTGATGTAACCTCCCCTAATACAGAGAAGGCCAGAAGGACCTCCTATGTTGAGGGGGGGCCTTGCTGACCATGGACATAACACGACTGATGATTATACCCCTTGATCATGATGGGAGTATCCCCCCCAAGGTTGAAATTGTTGAATGTGGTCTTGTTGATCTTAGCTTAATACCTAATAAGATGAAATGCTCAATGTCTATTAAAATTTAAGGGATTAATACCCAATTGGAAATTGAATATTATTCTAAGGAGTCTAGTTTATACTTATTTTTTACTGGTTTATTCTAAAATAATAGAGGCTGGAAATATTATTTCTCTTGTATTTTTGAAACTCACACATGTGAGGAACCTCCTTATGTGGTCGAGAAGTAGGCCACTACCAAAGAGGTGGTAGTGTATATAAGAGAGTTTCTTTGGCTTCAAAAATCCCCATTCTTTTTAATGAAAATGTCAATAAAAACTAGATTCATGTGTAGGTGATCCTTGTTATCCCTCAGGTAGGGAAATTTGATGATGGACCTATGGTTCCAATGAATTAAAGTAACAACCAGGTATCAGCTTAATTATAGAAGAATAGTGACCTGCAGGTAGGGAAGATCACTCCAATGAAGGTGGCACGCTATCTTGCTTTAGAATATGATGACTCTTGGCTATAAGATAGTTCTTGTAAGCATGGTTTGAATGAAATAAGTCGTGATACGTGACATGGAAAGGATGAATCAACAACAAAAAAGGAGGATGAACTATATGAGGTCTCATATGTGGATGATAGAGACATTAAAACTCTCATTCAGCAAGCGCAGGATTTGGAAGCTCTATAGAGCAGGGGGTGTGGACTAGTCCATGGATGAGGAATGGATTGGGGAGCCTTGAGGGATATAGGACAAATGATTGCTGGGGGGATTAGAGAAAAAATTGGGTCCTCGTGATAAGGCCTCTGATATACTATTTTTTCACTTCTACAACTATCTTTGTTTCTCAATATTTTATTATTCTATAAAAAAGGCCTTTAAACCCCTCACCTTTAAAAAATGAATATGAAACTATTTTAGGATCACCGTGACAGATTCCTGGTCGACATAAGATGAATGAGAATTCATTTTAATGGGATATTCTGAGAGACTAAATATACCTTGTGATTCTTTAGTTCATGAATCAGTTTTTGGAAATCAAATATTTTATCCAGAAAGATTTTCTAAATATCTGATCATGAGTCCAATCATCAATTATGGTGTGGGTAAAGAAATAAACATTGTTATCTCTCCCATTTTAATTTTTTTCATGTAATTCACCAAGTTAACCTCTAGGTTTCTGACATACATATTTAGTGTTCTTCCTTTAATGAGAGGCATAAGCACAAGTGGGCTCATGATCTATATCTATATAATTTTTATTTCTTCCTAAAAACAATTTATTCACTGATATGTAACCCATTATTCCATCAATGTGGTAATGAGAATGCATTTTTACTCATGTTTGACTTTAAATAATAAAATTTAGCCTATTTTCCTTTGAAGTAATCTCAAATATTTTTGGGTTAAATGTGTTAAAATATCAGGGATAACCATTTTCTTCTCATGACCCTCATTGATAATAAAATGGTGTTTGGTGAAGCAGATAAATATCCTTGAGGTAATGCTGAAATCACATTTATTAGGGTTCATTTTCAGGTCATAATGTCCCAGTCTGTTGAATATTCTTTCAACATGATCCATGTGCTCATAAAGTTATCAATATGTTTCCACCAAATCATCAATGTATAATTTTATAGACAGCTTAAGACATTATTGGTGAGTTGATACATGGAAGGTTGGTATGTAGCACTAATATTATTTAAACAACATGTAATTACAAGATAGAAAATACACCCTAAGTGGCCCTAAAGGTGGTGTATTATTCATATTTCTAGTAAATTTGGACCTAATTTTACCCTAAATAGAAATTCATGAATCAGAGGTCTTGATATTAGGCCATTACATCAGCTAATAACTATCTGAATGGGTTTTGGTAAATCATCCTTTAGATAGTGATGTTTCAGATCTCAAAAAATGATATTGACTCGGATTTTCCAATCCTTCTTCTTGAGAAGGAATATATTGTCCATACATTATGGATCTGGGACCTCTTGAATTAAGTTTTCTAGGAAGAACTCATCAAATTTTGCTTCAATTTTGTCAACATGAGTCGGGTGTGTCAATTTGGATTCTTTATTATAGCACCAGTGGTTCATTGCAAGGTCAAGATAGTGATTATCCACCTCAAGATGAAGGAATATAATTTATAAATATCTCTAAGAAAACACATACTGATGATTCTTTATAAATAAGGTATATACCACTTTCTTTTTTCATAAGACATGGTTGAAATGATCAATGTGGGACATGGGTCATTTTCTATAACCATATTTATCACTATATGTTTACAAATGATGGTAGATACACCCTCATAAAATCCAAGAGGGGAATCTCTAAAGCCTCCCGTCTCCTATTATTTCTCATCTTCTTACTTTTTTTCCAAAGAGGGATAAAGTAATGGAATAAGATGTCTAGATTATTGTTAGTGGGAAATGTGTTAACATTAAGAAGATGAAGTAACATCCTATTTAGAAAATGAAAATGCACGATACTTATGATTCATTAGAGGGGATGGAGTGAGGGTTGGAATGAGGGAATTATCATCTAAGAATTTACCACTATTTGGAGATTCAACAACCTTATCAACATTTTTTGTACATAGTTTTCATGATTAGTATCATAAATGATAATGAATATGATAACTAATTTTGGTCTATGTGGTCAACCTGATTGATTGGAAACAAAAAATATTTATCAATCTGTTTGAAGGGGTTATCTGAGATCATTTCTATATCATTTAGAGTAGTGACACATTCAACACTGTCTACCATGGTCTATTTAACTTCCCCCATAAAGAATTTTTTGATATAATTTTACACATAATATTCAAATGGGGCCTTATCATCATGCCACGTCCTGATTTTTCCATTAATGTAGTATTTTATCCCATGAAGGTTTGATTTAGCTATATGACCAAATTAATACAACTGAGGCCTTCCTAGTAATCATTGAAGTAATAATCATGCTGAACAACAAAGAATTATATGTTTGTTAAAAGGTCTCTTAACTGAGTTGTGAGGTTAAATTGGCATAGTGGAATTTTCTCTCTTTTTTCATATCTTTGAAGTTCCAGTATAGAATAATTCAAGCTAAAATCATCATATCCCATCCCAAAATGTGTCCATACTAGAATGAGAATGAACCCTGATCTATTTTCAAATAAATCAAATCAGACATTGTTACGATTTATCCAGTTAGACATGTATAAGGGTCTTATATGTCATTATATAAGGATATCATTATCATGGACCGTAAAGGTTATAATTACGAGGAATTATATGGGTTCAGTATCTTTATAATAAAAATCAAAAATGAAAATATCATCATCAATTTCTTGGGGGCTCTATAAAGAATCTATGAGTTCTTCCCTGAGGAATTTTTATATCCTCAGGGTGTCTAAGATCGAAAAACTACCCTGTACCAAATATAATAGCTTCTATATAATATATTTATAGTATAAATTCCTACAATTACTAACACAGGGATACTCATTCATAGGATCTTTAGGGGATGGATTAATAGACGTAGATGGACTAAACCACAAAATTGGAGTTTTAGGTACTTTTACCCTCGGTGGGTTAGGTTAAGATGGTTTAATTTCTTACCGAGGGTGATCAGAAACATGTACCCCTTATGATTGATATTCCAATATGATTTGGTCAGGTAAAAATTAATAATTTGGGTGGGGATCCCTTTTCTTTTTGGGGATCAGTAATGGGAACTTCTTAAAGTTTCCATATTTATATCAGTCCGTGTAGGGATGTGGCTAAAATTATGGTTTCTTACTGTCGTTGTATCAGTCTCTATACTCCCAGAAAAAGAATACTCTTACCCCAGTTCACCATTCTGGTGTATGGAACATGGGTTCATATCCTTACTCATCATCATATAAGGGATCCATTAAATGAGTGAAATTAATGGAACCGGTGATTGATTCCTCCTAGGTTTAGGGTTTTTTTAGATGACTAATTCTCGAGGGATTATTTTCATTGGAGACACTTGTTGTTCCAAATATGAAAACATAAATTAATATAGATTCAAATACATTATTTTATTTTTTAAAAGCTTATCCACCTCCATTTTGTCCCTTCCTACAGAGCCACGTCCATATTTAAAATACCCTATTTTGGGGAACTATGATGGTGACCGGGTCATCTTTCTCATATAGGTTTTGGCAGGGGTTATAGTTGGTTTCTTAAAATGTTCTCATAATATTCCACAAATAAAATCACTATATTTATATGTTTCATTACTTGAAATATCATTCCATTCATTTTCTTATTCATAAGGAGTATCTGAAAAAGAATATTTTTTTTCTTACAGCTTCCCTAAAATTATTTTCCAATAGCCTGCCACATTTTATAAGATGTATTCAAAAACAAATCATTACTAAATGGTGTGCACCAGTATCTGGTGAAAGGGGAGATAATTATCATGGTAGTTGAGACCTATATTGTTGAGAATCATGGGCTCTTGAACCTTTCAGTAATACATCATACATATATTCTATAATGTAACTATAGACTTGATGATCATGTAATGAATAAAAATTACCATTTTCCTCCTCGAATTAATTTCTTCATGGCCCCCTCTACTCACCATGATGATGTGGGGGTTACCGTTGACACCCCAGGGGAGCTAGACTATCTAATTTATGTTTTAGAGAAAGATCTAGTAAAGAAAATTGATGAAGTTTGATGGTTGTTTCCACTTCATTTCTTTAACATTTCATTGAGACTCAATGAATCATTATGGACATTACCTTAGTTCGTGATATGGAATCATCCATTCATTTAGAAAGTGTAGATATATTTCTAAACACACTTTTATTAAACACTAGGATGTGCAGTGTTTGAAACTCATCATGGAGGTTATCATTGAAGAAACTAAATATTATTAGGGAAGGAGAAAGCATAGGGTGTAGGTCATCCCTTTCCATTTTGAAATGAAATCTGAGAAACTCTTATTTTCAAATTGCTTTCAGTTTGAATGTTTAAGGATAATTGTATTTTTCAATGAGTAACTAAACGAAAAAATGAAATTTCTTATGGACGTCTTCTGATTATGTGATTAAACAATATTGAAAAACAATACACCTTATGAATCCCTACCATTATATGGTTTGAATGAGGAAACTATGTTTCACTACTAATTATTGAATGGGGTTCCCATTATGGGATAAGAGTAATATAAAAAGTGTGTTAGATGAAATTATATGTGTCCTATGACATTGAATATTGAAAACATAGGGCTCTAGATATTTGGAGGGGGAGAGATGTCGGTCACCCATTGTATGTATTGATTCTATTGTATATGTACTAGTACATTTTGTTCCACCGCATCTTCCAATCAATATTATAGTTATTTAATGATTTTAATAATCCCTAAATGAGTATTTGGATGAATATAATCTAGAATAAGGTATATAACAGGTAGGCCATGATGAAATAGATCCCAAATTATTTAGGGTTGACATCTATATAGGGATGACCTTTAATAGATTTCTTAAATAAGTTTTTGAGGATTCCCTAGTAGAGGGAAATCATCATAATCATCCATGATCTAGTCCATGGAATCTGATTGGATGGGAATATGGTTTGGAGGATGTTTAGGACCTATTTTAGTCACATGTATGTACCCTCAATTATTTAGGAACCCTTGTTATAGGTTGATGTTGAGGCTCTTCTCATGGAACATATTTTGTAGTAATGCTTCCTTAGAGAAATTTGGAATTGAGCTTTTTTAATAATTTCATTTATTATTCTTGCTGATAGAATCATTCCTCTAGTGTGATGGAATCAACAACATCATGAGTTGGGTATTTTGTAGCCTAGAATTCATCATTCTTTTTTTTTGATGTTCACCAATGAGGCAGTAATGGATTGGTCTAGGGAACTCACAAATTTAGGGTGATTATTTTCTTTTAGTTATGAAAAAATCATTCATTTACCACAGTATAGGACACATTATGAATGGAAACATTATCTACTTGTTCCACTACATTATCTCCATTATTGAATCTATCTAATGTATTGAAACCTATGAAATTAACTAACTCATAATGCATCATAGGTGTTGTATTAGTCGTCAAATAATGGTAGGGTTATTTGATCACATTACTGGACCTATTCCTTCATTTTCTAGAATCTATTATACATTTATAGAAAAAAGTATCCTAGAGGTAACCACCATACATAATTTTCATACACAACCCTTGTGGGGAGAACAGGTCATTAGACATGATGATATGAGAGACATTAGATCTTTATGTTCATAGAGGATGGGAAGATGATAATTTTCATTGAAGGGGTTTTTTATGAAAAAATTACCCTATCACTTCAAACTGGGGTTCCCCCCATTTCTTTTTTATTATGAATTAGGATACGTTTTTCATCCATGGTGGGGAAAGTTGCCTTAAAATTTACCCTCTCCCTATAGGTGGGGGTTTATACTATAATATGAATATTCTTCTACTTCTTCCATACTATTTATTTCTTATATCATTGTTTGATCATTGTTCTAGTGAAATGCATGATCTACATGTGAATATCCTACTTTTGAGGGGGGAAATATTTTATAATGATTTGATTCTTTTAAAAATATGTCTTCATTATGTTTTTAATTTATTAGTTTGGTATATAATCGATTTAATTTTCTTTTCAAGACTATGTTTTTTATACCTATTATAGTATGGTTCCTACTAATGGAACCACAATTCCTAAGTAGAGGTCATTTCTAGTATCCTCCTTAGAGAAATGACATTACCTGATATCAATTCTTCTGGATTTTGATTATTGTGATGTGAATTTAAATGGAATGATCCATGTTAAACCCACCCCCAAATATAAATACATGGTGGGAAATTGATGATTAGATGAAAAAATTATTGAAATACATTGATTAATCCCAATTGAGGATATTTCCACCGCTTCTCTTATCGTGGTGGTCATGTTGTTGGATAATCTTCTATGTGTATTTGAGGACAATGTTAACCCAATAGGTTAACATTTTTATCATTCCTATCATATGGTAACAACACTGTTTCAATGTGGTGGAGGTTTTTCTATAGACTCATAAAAATTTTGTGCATATAGTATTCTGACATGTTCTTTAGAAGGTCAAACAGATAAGTGAATGAGCACCAAAATGTGCTGGTTATGTCATCCCTATGAAACTATGTTCTGTTGAGTATGCTATATTTTTATTCTTATACTAGAGATTCATCCACATGAACATACCAGCATGGTTGATTCCTAGTTTTTTTTGTCAAATGTAGCAGGATAAATAGGGATTTTTTGGAATGGAAACATTCCATAGGTGGAATAGAGGATTCTCATTGACATAGTCCAACGTTTGATTGAGAATGAATGTCATATATCATGGATAAGGTGTCAGATATGACTACTCACATCCCTCGATAAACATTATAATATAATGTAAATTATTTATTTTATCCATAAAGGTTCATATATTCTTGTTTATTGATCTTATATCCATGAGGAATGATGTCATCGCGCTCACATAGAGATGTACTATCACAGTTTATTAGAACATTCCCATGTGGAAATATTTTTTGGCAATCATTCAAGGGATTCACTTCAAAACTATTGGTAGATATTATATTTAGAGGACATTCATGAATTCTATTTGACATATATAATTGGATAATGGATCAGTAGGATCATGGGGCACCACTAAAAGATGTTTTATGGCCTAATGAACCATTGAATTTAACATATCATGGTTATAATAATGTCCTATAATTTCTAAAAACATCCCAAACAATAAAAGACATATCATTTGTGGGGGAAATTCATTTTAAATGGATGGTAAATGTAATTCGATCCCCCAAATGATATTTTTTCTTTCAAAGGTGCTACTGAACAATGTCACGTCCCATAAACAATATCATTTTTGGGACTCTATGTAGAGAGGTGGTACACATTGTGAGTTTTCTATGTGTAAATAGTCCCCTTCACAAATTTTTATCCTTTGAAACGTTCCAATCCCTTTTCCCTATTGATATCTTCACAAATTCATGCAGTTCATTAATATTTTTATGAATATTTTTAAGGATCCAACAATGATACTCAAGAATAGATTTTTATTTTTTATAAATTGTAACTTGAATCATAATTATAATTATTTACTAGCATAACTTATATACTGAGAGTTATGAAATAATTTATATTACCACAGTTGTAGTAATTATTATTAATACACTATTTAGTTCATTTACAAGTATTTCATGTCATATAAAAATGTTATTGAATTTTTGAAAAATAATGGGAACTATTAGGTGCTATGAAATTAATTATAAATAAAATTTTATACAGTATAGATATATCATACTGATGTGACATTGATGATATGTTACTATCATGTGCAAGGTTATCATCATCATTAATAATAATTCTTATGAATTTCGTAGTGGGTGATATCGAGTTGAAGATATCCTGAGGACTAACCACCTAATTGGATCACCAAATAATATCGGTGTCAAAGGATATTCATATATGTGATCTTGTGTATTGGAATATCAACATGAGAACATATTAAATGTGTACCATTATATCACTTACACAGATTCATTCCAAGAGCTGGTGTTTCATATTTGAAGATATTTTCGATTTTGGTTGTTTGAGAGGGTATGGTGTTTTCCATCAGATCAGGAATGTTCTTTGACATAGGACACTTGCTTGCTGATTTGCCTTGCAACAGTGGAGAGCTTTATCATGATTTTATTCTAGGGAGGGGAAACTCTATGTCTTTAGTCCGGTTTTACTTTCTTTTCCTTTAGGTGTGATTTTTCATTTTTCCATGAAGTCTGTGGAGGTTTCCCCCTTCCCTTAAAAGGGGGTTTTATCATAATAAATTTTTTGAAGTCCTTTAGATCGTTGGATGGATTAAAATAAGAAGAAATGATTATTTTTTACTTCCAAAAGGAATATATTTCTCAGCTCAAATTTGATTTGGAAAACAATAACTATTTAATCTATGGCTCTAGTGGAGGAAGGTAACTCCATCTAGTAAGGCCATATATAACATTTAATGCTAGAAAAGTTAACCTTAAAAAGTGTGAATCCTTCAATATGAGATATTATTATACAAATATATTATATTAAAATAAATGTTTTCATATTATGGTTTCATTTAAATGAATAATTATTACTCCTTATGGTTTGTGATGTGAATCTAGGTAAAACTATTGGTTTGTAGATATGAATCCCTACAATCATAATGAGGATTGTGATGGCCACATAGAAAAGATATTCAGAATAATTCCCAATTAAAATGAATTGTAGTTTAGGAAATGGTGAGACCTATAGTTAGTGACGGGTTATGTCCACGTTTGATCAACAATATGTCATAACAAAACTCAATCCTATTATTGTTATGAAAAAAAGTGTTGTAATTATTTATATAGTGTATGAACAATTTATTAAGTGAATGTAATATAATACATAACGAAAAAATATTTATTATTCAAATTTTATTTAAAAATTAATTGGATAACATGATTTCATTAATGAATTTATTTTTATCATGTATCATAATATGGATTTTACAAGATTTTTATAAAATATTGGTGTCCTTTTATACATATTTAGTAAGTCATATGTGCAATTACTGGGTTATTTATATGGTTAAACATATTAAGTAGAAAAAAAGAAATCTTTTTATGTTTTAACATACAAATATATTCCATAAAACACCTAAATTTAAAGGGATAATAATTACCTTGAATTTTTTATCTTGATTATCCCCTCTCATATGCTTTAGAGAGAGGAATTGAGGTTTTAGAAACAGTTATATGAGAACATCTCTCTAAAACGATGAAATAGTTCTCCCAAAAACATTTAGTTATGCAAGGAATCATTAGTTATCATTGATATCCCTAAAACAATTATGATCTACAATGTAAACATATTTTTAAACTATTTTGGATGATCTAGAGGGTTTTAAATTTAGTTACTTCAACTAATAATCATTCATGATGAGCCAAGCATGTTTTTGATCAAAATTTAATTCGGATTAACATAAATTTTATTTTTCATGTTAAATTTAAATCATAAGGGATAATATAGTGTTTCATAATGTTCTACCTCATAGGTGATAATATTATGATGACGACACACCAATTAATAAACTTAATTCTGATGCCATTCATGCTTCCTTAGAACAGTCAATACAATTAACTGCTATCAAACTAATTGTATTTTTAATAAAATATAATTAAAATTAAATATTTAGGAATTATAGTAGATGATATTGATATGGTCCAAAGGATACTAATGGTTAGTTAATCTAAAGTTGGATAATAGAGTTATTTCTATTAAAATATGAAAAAAAAATTCTTTATAAATAATTAATTAAAATTTTATATTATACATATTACAATGGGGTGAAACTCAGTAATCAATGTGGAGTGATTTCTATAATTTCATATATTGGAATCCATATATTATGAATAGTGACATTGTAGGGTGTAAGGAGTCTACCTCAAAATTTAGTCATTTTTAATGACATAATTTGACAATGGATACTTTAAAAATAAAAAAAGTCTATGATGTAGGGTTCAACTGTATGGAAATAGTACCCCGAATAAATAATTACCAATGGTTAAATAGTAAATAAAAGAATAATTATGGTCCAATAATATATATATATATATATATATATTATGTCGAATGTTGGTTACCTATATTCACTCTCATATACATGCATCTTAAGTGTTCATCATCCCCACGATATTGATTTGGAAGCTAGAGAGGTCAGGATTTTCCAGACCAATATGGGTGGTTTGAGAACATTTATAGGCCAAAACCCCTCAAGGGGACATAAAAAACATAGGTATTTGATAAAATTCATTAATAACAACATTAATTTAAAAAATATTGTGAATTTAATAAAAATATATTCATGACCATGTGGGTCATATATTGGAAATTCATATTAGTGTAACTTAATTTATTTCATAATAAAGTATATTTAGTATTTAAAATTGAATCGTTTTTAGATTTTATTATCCACTACATTGAAAATGATCATGAACATAAACTAACCAATAAATTTATGATATTTTCTTAATTTAATTATTACTCTATGTGATGATTTTAATAATTAATTAATAAACTATTTTTTTGTGTTTCTTCCAACATAATTATTAATATAATGTCCTAAACATCTACAAGTAAATTTAAACATGTGTATATTTTATTCCCATAACCCTCATACTACGTGTGATTAATATAGTAAAATGGTCACAATACAAGTCAGTACACATCATGTTGAAGCTTATAAAACAACATGATTTCACTTTGACAAATTGGATGGGGTGGGTACTACAACATGAGTTATAGATCTTGTTTTTATTACCCCTTCGGTATATGTTGATAAATTATATGAGGAATTAAACAATAATTAGAATAAATCTATTGATCACGTCAATTGTAATTATTTATTCTTGAATATTCATTCTATTAATGTATAGTTCATAAAATATCTCATTTAATTATTATTATAACACAAAATAAACATAAAGGGGTGGTGTGAATTGGCGTGCCATGGTTTTTCTTAATAAAATAGATCATTTCCATAAATTAGTGGGAACTCTTAAAACTTCTTAAAGGAATCACAAAATCCTCAAACAACCAGTTACTAATGTATAATCACATAATAATTGTTGTATATGGTTTTCCATTGAGGGAAAAAACAAGGATCATGCACCAACAATGTTCCAATCGTACCAAAATCCTATTAGGTTCACTAGTTTGGTGTATAAAATTGTATTATATATGATCACTCTATTTAATTTTCACCACCTTTACTATGTTTTTGGTCTCTTAACATCACACCCAAGGTACACTGTAAATTTTTCATTACCAAACACTACTTCAGTGATGGAACGTTCACTATTTAAAGGCTTCTATGTCTCTTTAAAATATTTTCTATTTATGGCGTTTTCCATGATTATTGTAAAGATATGTTTGATTTATTCTCATAATTTGAAACTAATTTAATTCTATGTTCACATGAAATAATATTTTAAATAGATCCTATATGTGAAAAATCCTCTTTCATGAAACTGTTTTTACTTTCACGAAACTCCTAATATTCAAAAACTCATTCTCAGTGGAAACTATGATCCTGTAAATTATAATATATGAAACATTATAATGATTTATATCTAACATAAGACTAACCATTTAACTAAACAAGGGTTCATTAAAACACTCTATTCATAAAACACAATGACTCGTGATATATTTCTCATGGAACTCACTAGTTCAGATAACTCTTTCTGTAACCATTATTATTAGTACTTTTAAGAGTTGTTCTCCCAATAATATCCCATGGCCATGTCTATATAAATTATTAATTCTCCCTCCATATAGGGTATGATATTTATAGGAAAATACCAACCCTTCACATATGTTGCAATATTTACTATCACATAACATCAATTAATAAAATCATCTCCATAATTCTCCATTTGTGAAACATTACCTCATAAAACATACATATTTCATGGTTCCCTCGATTTTATAACTTATATTGGTCCAAAGAACTCCATATTTCCTGAAACAATACTGTGACTATAAAACTAATTGCATTTGATTATTTAATGTATAATTTTACATAAATACGAAATTTTCATGAAAATATATTTATTTTGTGAAACTCATGCATTTACACCAAAATAATTATATATATTTCATAACAGGACATAAATGAAATGGTGAAAATTTATGTTCCTATTCTAGATGAATTAATACTATGTGATTCACTGCATGGATGCACACTCCTTCCGTCCATAATATTAGATAAGACTAACTCCATGAGATCAGGTTTGAGTCCACATATTCCATATATCACAAAAGAATGAAAACATAATATGAGATACAATAATTCCCCAATAAAATCATTATTTTTCATTTGGACACCATCATCAAAAAATGGTCATAAATTATAGATGGTTTGATGAACATTACAACCTACTTCCATAAATATATTCTTTTCATAAATTTTAGAAATATTCAATCAACTAATTATTTATGTATCTATTCCTAATATATAATATCTAATAATCATATCATCGAGATATGAAAAATATATTGTCCCATAAATTTAATTAACATTATTCTATAGGACTGGGAAATATTTGGAAGTATTAAATATCATTTGTGTGCTATAAACACTCAATAAAGTTTCAATACTGTATTCATACGATGTGATACTAAAAATAAAAATAAATCTATCAATGAATAACCTTGTCCCTAATATTATCCACCATTGGGTATTTTAGAAATCCAAATATAATCTCAATTAACTATAATCATTGAATAAAACCTCATAACATTGAACTGATGAATCTATTACTCAAATTATATTGGATTAATAATGGTTTTAAAAAGTAATAGTTCAAGAGGCAATTTCATGACCTCATTTACTATAAAAAAAATATCCTAAAAACCTATACCCCATAAAATTTCAGAAGTTTATCCCATTGTAAATAAAATAAGGAAGTCATATTTTATTCTTTATCTCCAAAAACAGATCTTGGATCACAAATAACAATGAATCAAGAACCACATTCCCATTTTTAATAAAAATTTTAAAAACACTTTGACAATGATTAAATATAAAACACCTCATAGCATGGGAGGAGGATAAAAAAAGGTTCAACTGTTGTTTCTGAATCACATATGAGACCACTGGATTTTTCAGGATGTCGACCACTTGATCAATAGTTTAAATATGCACCATTTTATTCAATCCGTGTTCAATTTTTCCTTTAATGAAATGATATTTGATCTCTACATGTTTTTATCAGAACGTTAAACCTAAAAATTCATAATATAAATCATGATCTTGTTATCATGTAATATCAAAATTAGTTATTTCACCTCATCACCAATATCATAATTTTTTATTCATAAAAAATAGCGGAGTGCATGCCATTATTGTAGACATATACTAGCATTAATTTTAACAATGATAATTTATTTTTTCTTCATAGTCAAACATCTAAAAAATTTATTTCCATTTAATATATAACCACCACATGTAGAGTTTTGATCTAATACATCACCAACTAATTTAACATAATAAATTATTACAAATGAGGTTCACTTATTGTTTCATAGTATAAAAAAAATATAGTACCATGAATGTACCTCGTGATTTATTTATATATTGAATGATTTATAAATATTCATATTAATTTAGATATAATATACTAAACATGTTACAATGGTGATATTAGGTAATGTTTTAATACACTACAGATAGTTACCAATAAATCATCTTATATAGGGTGGTATCCACAAATTCCCCATCTCCATTTTTCTCAATGTTCGACCCAAATGGAATTCGAATTTGAAATTTGTAATGAATTATTCATGTTGAACTTCATCAATATCTATCTTTCATAAATGTCTTGATAAATAAAATTTATTATTTCTTTGGAATCAATCATATCACCTAAAAGTATGTGAGTTATCAAATCATGGATATTTGGGAAATATAGATTCATGTGATAAGAAAATTCACCCACATATATATGTTTTTATCTACAAAATATGATATAATTCTAAAATAGGAGAACTGGTATTTGATATCCATAGGGTTTCATCACATAGAGATTATAATCTAACCAACCACATTAAATATCATTATATTCAAATATTCACCCATTTTGGAATATTTTGCTTGTGGTTAATTCTTTAGACCATATAAATCCTTCATTAAAATATAGAAAATAATTTCTTCATTTCTAATCTGAAATCACACAAGTTGTTCAACACAAACTTATTCTTCAAGAATGTAATATAATAATGAGGTTTAATACCATTATCATAATCTTTGTACCCTATATAAATATATAAGGATAGAGAGATAATAAGGTACTCTAGTAGAGAAACATGAGAAAATGAATCATCATCACATACAACATGAATTTGTGTGAAAAATTTATACATAAAGTGTTCCTTATTTCTGATCCCATTTCCAGGATTATTGATATGTTTTCATGAACATCCACATTATACCATGGACACAATGACTTTTAAGACACTCAATAATAGAATATTTCAATTTTATTTATCACAATATCATATTTCATCAATCACAACATTAAAACAATATTCATATTTCATTGACTCATTTAATTAGTATGGATAAATCCTCTTGATTCAAAATTTTACATTTCAATGTAGGTTATATAAAATAAATAATAATGTTGGATGGGTAAACATATTCTCCTCAACATCTCCTGTGAGAATCTAATTCAGTTTCTTCAAAATTTATTTCCTCTTATAATTCTATTTTTGAAGCATCATCATTTGAAGTTCCCATAATGTTAGAAAATACTTCCACAACTTCTGTATTTGTACCTATTCCTTTTCCCCATCTTTATACTCATTGAACCTATCAACATATGATATACTTTATTTGTTCATAATTTTATCCTCTATGGTCATGAGAAATTTCTATTATTTATTTATGAAGGTTGATTATTGTATTATATATAGTCTATACTCTTTAATGAGTATCAGAATAATATTATTTCATTTTTGGAAACACCATTCAATATATTATTTCCATATTTGTTTCATATGATACGTTTACATCAGAAAACAATGGAATGCATTAATACAAAAAAAAACTTCAATTAAATATATGTTTTGGTGTCATTTCCAATTCTAGTGTCATATCTATCAAATTTTAAGTATATATTATTACTTAGTGATGAGAGACACTACTCTCAATAATAATTTTTCATGAAATGGTTTTAACCTATAGTTTTCTTCATTCAATTACTCTATTTGGTGGAGGCATTCTCAATGAAGATACCTCATACATGTTCATTTGATTTTCAAGGATATTTTTTTATTTATTAGACTTGAATTATTTTTTATTATTAAACTAGAATATCTTGATTATTTAGAATGTTTCATTCTCAAATTTTCTATGTTATATCAATATGTTGTCAACAAAATCCCATTTACTCAACATAAATATCACACATGCTATTTCTAAAAAATAAAAAAAAATTAAATGAAGAATTGTCCTCCATATTCAATAGGAACTTTTGTTGGATGATACATAGTTATGTGGACTATATCAATCATATTTCATGACCCTTTTCTCTTTAGTTAATATTAATTTGGATATTTTTTCCTTAGATGCATGAATCAGATGAATTTTCTTAATTACGTATCAAATTAGGGCTATCCATAGTATCCTTCAACATGTATAAATTTTTTTATTCCATTTGGATAATGTTTTAAAAAGATCAAATTACAAAAGATTATTTTCATATAAATTATTATGATACAATTGATTTATTTACTTTATACCTTGTCTAAATTACTATTTGGTCTTCATATATCCATGAGAGAATTCCATGCCATTCCTTTATTAGTGAATCCTTTCTGATTTAATGTCAATGCTATTCTTGAGTCACTAAGTTGACTCACACTCAAGACATTTTGACTTAAGTCGTCAATGATGGGAAAATCGTGTTTTCTTCATCAAATCACCTAAAAATTATTTATTTCATCTATGTTATATCATTATGGAACCATTATTGAATTAATTACCACTTCCATCAATTATTTCCTTAACATTTTCAATGAATTCAGATTTCCTATCATATCATATGAGCATGCACTTTATAAAATTAGGGTGATGTTATTCTTTTTATGTTTATATTATATATCCTTTAGGTTGAATATCATAATAAACATACAATCTTTCCATGATGTACCTAGTTTATTTGAGGTATAATATATACTCTCTAATCACGTTATTAAATTCGTTGTTGAATCAAAGTTATTTACTAATTCTTTATAAGAGTGAATATTTTCTGGAGTGATTTTTCTTGGTTGAACTAAATTCATTATTCATTGATTTCGATACATACTATTTCCACATCCCATTTTCCTATAATAAATTTATTTTTTCAGAAATTTTATATAAAAAATATCCATAGAGATTATTTATTCTATATGATAAAGGATATAGTCTCATTATCATTTATAGATGGGCATGTGATTCCACATTTAATTGGATCCTTACCCTTTCCTATTAAGACATTATATGACCGAAAAATCTGTTTAATCGACATTTAATTTGAGGAAATGACTTCTTACATCAATTCACATTGTGTTCTTATCATTTTGTATACTTATGTTTTCAAGTATTATCTCTTGATGATTGAGGATTATTTTTAACCAACTATATTATTTACTTCATCAATGTCTCTATTCGAACATGAGGTACATTTTTTATAACATATATATGACCAAAATTCTATATTACTTTATTTTGGACCATCTTATTTTCATGATCTAATGTTTTTATATCACAAATATTGACACTTCTACAAAAAAAAAATTGGTATTTGATCATTCAAATCACTCTCTACACTATATGTGTCACATTTTTCTCTTTCAGAAATATCTATATCAAATATCTTCCAAAATGAATTTTCTTATTAGATTTCCTGGATTTTGTTTTATTTTTTCTTTTACTCATTTTGGTAAAAAATTATTCTTCATGTCCCTAAACAATCTTACCTTTATCTTATAAATTCGAATTATTGTGATTGATAACTATTTTTGTTATCATCAATATTTATTTTAAACTTATAAATCATAATTGATCTTTATTGAGTTTTCAATTATTTTTCTACCTCTTATTATAGTATATCATACTATATTTAAATCCCATGTACACTCTACTATAATTATTTCTGCAAAGCTATGAAAGATATTTTTATATTTTATTGAATTTAAATATCTTCAAACTCACTGATATGTTTCACACTGAGATCATAAATACCATTTATATGGTTTTTTACCTATTTAAAATGTTCTAACATTACAATTGTATCCATAATGTAATCTTAAACATCATATTTGAACTCTATTTTCAATTCTGTCCAAAATTATATACCACAATGTTACTCATTAAATACAATGAACTTTCTTTTTAATTTCATTCATAATTTTATGTTTTCCTTTTCAAAGAAAATACTTTTATTATTTTTCATGATTTATTCTTCACATAATTCATCATAAATTTTTATTTACCATCAATAATAAATGAGCCATTCTTTACCAACCCAAAATAATCCAACATTAGTTGACATCAGAACTAACTTTTTATCTCTTGAATTTTGAGGCATTAAGAGAAAGAAAATCATCATCCACATATTCTAAACCATAATTACCTTTATAAATTTCATGTTTTTAAATGGATTTTAATTCCATGTAAATACATTATTGAATTGGTCTGTCTTATACTTTTTTAATTATGTCAAAATATATCCTATTTCTTATCATATCATCAATTGGAATCATAGAAAAGTCACATTCCTGATGAGTATAAACATTTAGATTCTATATCAGTTAATACCTTATAAAGAATATATTTATGTTTTCAATAACATTAATTTCATCAAATGGATCTAAAATAGACCTAGAACATCATTTTTTTTATAAAACAAACAACAGTTTCAATTGGATGAATTTTTAGATCATTGAATGTATTATGTAGAATGTGCAGTTTTTACACTTTCACATTGTTATTACCATCATATAAAATTTCTATTTTCTCCCACATGGATGTGTCTATAGTGAATCTCAAATTATTCCTATATTAATATCATTAATGTGCTACGGTAATATTATTTTGATATTTCCTAATTGGATCAATTTTTTTCTATTTTACTAATCAAATATCCTAAAAATAATTTACCTAGAACCCTTAAAATGTTTAAAATAGATCATACATCACAATAGAATAAATTTGATATGTAATCATATTAAAAAAATATGTATTTTCCATCATTTAAAAGTGGGTAAAACCCCCAAATTACACTAAACAATTCATGAAAACAATGCATAAATTTAGATTGAATAGATAAAGCTTGATCCTTCTAGTATAAGTTCATAGACCCCAGAATACCCAACGAGAAGAGGTGTTAATCAGGGTGTCATTTATTTTATTTTAAATATATATATTGTACTCAATTTTTTAGTGAATAATTAGATATACATAATATATTTGTGATATAATTAAACATATTTATAGTGAAATAGAGGAACAATACATTTATTTTATTTAGTTCACCAATAATGTATAGTCTGAGTAAACACCAGAACTATTTTGGGCACACCATACTATAATACAGTTCACCAAATTGGTGTATAAAATGTTTTAGCTATAACCACATGATGTTATTATCACTATAGTTATATGGTTAAGGGTTTGGTACTCCTCACCTAAGGACTATTTCCCCTTCTTTACACCCATAAGCAACAAAGTTGAATGATCTTATAATGTTTTTAGATGTAAAAGTCTTACAAAATGATTCATATTATAAAAAATTTCCCTAAAAATAAAAAGAACCTTTTTTTAACATAGTCAATTATTAATGCTCCAAGAATATAATTTTCCATTAAAATATAATGTTTAATACCTATAGTTCCTGAAACATCCACTTTCAAGAAGATATTAACAATAATGAAACTCCTAAATTAATGAAACTACTATTTTATTAAACTATTTTCATGTAAATTCTAACATGAAACTTTATTAATACTTTTATATCATGTAAGACTAACCTTTATGAAAAAAATGGTTTCAAAAATAGTATGTTCATGGAAAATAATTAATCATGGAATATTTTGTCTAGAACACGGTGGTTCGTATAGCTCTTTATGTAACTCCAGAACATGGTGAATTTTGAGAATTTGTTTCTCATAAATGTACACCATCCAAGTAACCCTTAATACTTCCTACATCCTCTATTGAGGTTGGATATTTATAAGAAAATATGGCCCCATAATGATGGTTTCAGTCTTTGACATATCATAACATCAGCTTGTGAAACTTTATTCATTATTGTTTCTTTTTTGTAACATTTATCTGAAAAAAAATAACTATTTTATAGTCTATATAATTTTAGAACTAGTAGTAGTATGGGGAAAAAATTCATGATAATATTCCATAACCACAAAATATGATGCATTTGATTCAAAAATGTATACCTATTCATAAAAAATGATATTTCACAACATCATCAAACTTCGTTTAAAATTATGAACATTCTCAAAATAAATTATTTATATTAAAGTCCCAAACATTTCTGGAACATTTATCTACTAGAATACCTATTCACCAAAAAGGTATTAAAAACATAAAATATTTTAACCTTTATGTTCATCATGATGGGTTCTTAGTCTATATATTCCATAAATCACAACACAAAGTGAATAAGTATGTAGTTGAGAATAATTTCAATCTATAATAAATATATTACATTCAACCATCGTCATCTAGAAAATTTCACTCACTATAGATTATGATATGATATTCACATCCTACATCCCTCAAATCTATCTTTCAACCATCATTACTGATATTCAATAAAATCCTTCATGTCTTAGCTCCTGATAAGTCATAAACCTGAGTCATCAATTGTGGGTATGAAATTGAAATATTCTAGTTATTTCTCTTCACAACATTCTTTTAGTATGATAAGTGTATACATTCCCTCAACATCTCCAATGATATAGAAATTTTCATTATAAATTTTTCATATCACGACCCGTCCTCGGGGTCCGTGCCGTGACTACCCCAAGCCCGCCTTCCATAGGCCAGGGGCTGGCGACTAGCACCAAGGCGTAAATCCCGGTAAAAAGGGAAGGCATTGCCTTTGTAAAGTAAACAAGCACCACAGAGTAAGAAAGCGGAAAGGTAAACACTAAATAAAAACAAAGTACAACTGAAAGTGCGGAAAAGTAAATGGGCCAGTATACAAACCCAAAACTGAAAGTAAAGTACAACTCGAAAGGGAAAACAGCAACTGAAAAGTAAAAGCTGCTACACCGAGCTGCCCACTGGAAATTCCACCTGAAGGGTGAGTACAGATAGCTCCACTGTTCCTCGGGTCCCGCCGACCGCTCCGAGCACGTCCCGCCCAGTGGTCCACCTCCAGGTACCGTCCTGCTCCGCGAGCCTCAACCACGATCAACGTTGTCCGTCGTCTGCAACCAACACAACGTAGTGCGGGCATAGCCCGTGCAGGGGTGAGTATAAGCTACTCAGTAGGGACCCCGAGACCCCCGAAGGTCTCTCAAAATCCACAAAGGATAAACTAAAAAAGAAAGATACAATCACGAAGTAACAACCGACACTGCTTAGGTATATGCCCATACATATACCTAAGTCATCAATTCCATTATGCTCCAACCTCTGAGCCCAAGTACAACTCAGTCCACACAGGAAAGTTTACATATTCCACACAGGAAAGTAAAACGTAATCCACACAGGATAGCACAACACAATCCACACAGGAAAGTAAATAGGATTCAGCTCACACAGGTATACATCATCAAAAAGGTGAAAGAGATGATCAGACATAGATACTGAATCATCTAAGTTGGGACCCACATAGGATACAAGACCAGCCGTTTTCATTGTTTCATCTATACTGGGACCCACATAGGATACAAGACCAGCACTGCTAGGACCCACATAGGATACAAGACCAGCTGTCTTCATTGATTCATCTATACTAGGACCCACATAGGATACAAGACCAGTATTGAATCATCTATGCTGGGACCCACAAAGGATACAAGACCAGCACAGCTAGGACCCACATAGGATACAAGACCAGCTGTCTTCATTGATTCATCTATACTGGGACCCACATAGGATACAAGACCAGTATTGAATCATCTAAGCTGGGACCCACAAAGGATACAAGACCAGCACAGCTAGGACCCACATAGGATAAAAGACCTGCTATCTTCATTGATTCATCTATACTGGGACCTACATAGGATACAAGACCAGTATTGAATCATCTAAGCTGGGACCCACAAAGGATACAAGACCAGCATAGCTAGGACCCACATAGGATACAAGACCAGCTGTCTTCATTGATTCATCTATACTGGGACCCACATAGGATACAAGACTAGTATTGAATCATCTAAGCTGGGACCCACGAAGGATACAAGACCAGCACAGCTAGGACCCACATAGGATACAAGACCAGCTGTCTTCATTGATTCATCTATACTGGGACCCACATAGGATACAAGACCAGTATTGAATCATCTAAGCTGGGACCCAAAAAGGATACAAGACCAGCACAACTAGGACCCACATATGATACAAGACCAGCTGTCTTCATTGATTCATCTATACTGGGACACACATAGGATACAAGACCAGTATTAAATCATCTAACCTGGGACCCACAAAGGATACAAGACCAGCACAGCTAGGACCCACATAGGATACAGGACCAGTTGTCTTCATTGATTCATCTATACTGGGACCCACATAGGATACAAGACCAGTATTGAATCATCTAAGATGGGACCCACGAAGGATACAGGACCAGCACAGCTAGGACCCACATAGGATACAAGACCAGCTGTCTTCATCGTCGCAGTCCACTGAGGATCTCTGCACAGTCGTCGTTGTCGAAGTCGCAGCCAGCACTAGGGTTCCCGCACACAGCAAGCTCGTTCGGCAGGGTCCGCTTCACGAGCCAAGAGGCTGATACATCAACTGTCACATGGTTCGAAGTTGATGTATCCAAAAGTTCCGTATCATCAAGAGGATCTCAACGCAACAGATGGCGCGTTAAACGGACGCCCGGTCTGAGAGTTATAGGCTTTTTCGTTCCAGGGTCCCGGTTGGTTTTTAAGGCAAAACCAACCCGACCGTACACCACCTGCGTCCAATCCTTTGGCGGACTATGCCAAAAGATCTGTCTCACCAATAGTAACTCAACAAAGCTGACGGCACGTCATTCAGACGTCCGTAGCTCAAGATATGAGTGTTTCCGCTCCGAGGGCCCGGTTAGTTTCGTGTACGAACCAACCCGGCCGAATCCAAAGTATTCCGAAACCTTGAGTTCAATATACCGAAACGACCGTCTCGATCCAAGGATCGTGTTCCCGCTGACAGCACGTCGTTCGGAGGTCCGTAGCCCGAGTTATAGGCATTTGAACCTAAATAGTTCGGTATCGGGGGTTTCGGGCCCATGCCGACCCGGCCCGAGACCCCCCGGCTGGCCCGAACTGGGTCGAACCACCCCGGACAGGGTCGGCCCGGCCCGGCATAGCCCGGCTCAAGGAAGCACGCTGAGCGCGCTGCCAGCTCGGCCTTCGGCCGAGCTAATTGATAAAACGGGGGCGCCTGCCCCCCTTTGTAACCCCCCCCCCCCCTCATAATGGGGGGCCATTCAACTGGACGAGGGAATTTAATTCCCCCGGCCTTCCCCATTTCTGGCCGGCCCGACCTGGCCGGCCGGCTCCTCCTCAACAGGATTGGCAGTGGCCGGTCCCTTTCCGGCTCCGACACTGGCGGCCCGGCTGGCCGCCGGTCACCAAGCTCCGCCGCGGCCCTTGTCGTCTAGTGCAGTGCGACGGCACCGCGCCCCTCCGTCGCGGCCCCGCTCCAGCAGCGGCGCCTTCGATTTCTTTCAACACGGCGCAACGGCGTCGCGTTCTTTAATTTCCTTCCACGGCGCGGCGCGACGGCGCCGCGTAATACTTGCCGTGTAATTCCCGCGTGGTGCGACGACACCACGCCATCTCGTTCCATCCGCAAAGGAACAAACATGAACATAGGAGGGGGTTCAGTCGTGTTTGTGCAGTCCAGACCCCTCTCATTAAATGATAACATTTAGTCGATTAACCACGAGGTTCGACATGCTAGAGTCAAGAACAGAAACAACTAATAAAATAACAATAATCCCCTACCTCGGTTTCAAGATCGGAGCACGTCAACAAGCCGTGGAAGACAAGCGTCGCAGAGGTCGGCGTCGTGGTAATCGTACGTTGATTCCGTTGACGTCGAGGTGCGTCCGAAGAGGTAGCGTCGCTGGAGAAGCTTCGTAAGCTGACGGAGAAAGCCCGAAGAGGAAGCGGCATCTCCTCTCGTTGACACGGGAAGAAGATCGAAAGAAGTGGCGTCTTCAATCTTCGGAAACACACCGGCTGCGAGGAAGAGAAGAGACGACATGTCTTTCTCTTCTTATGGTGACGATGTTCTTCGTCGGAGCCTAAGTGTTCTTCGCGTTCTTCCTCAAGGTTGAAGAAGATGAAGAAAGCTTCCCCAATCCTCTCAAGGTGGCAAAAGAAATCTAACAAAAATAAAATAAGTCTGAGGCTTATTTTATTTACACAACTAAACCACTTTGAATTTCAAAAGTTTGAAATTAAGCCACTCAACTTAATTAATAACACAAGTTGTCAAAATTAAATAGAGTGGAGTTATTGGGGAGTTTAAATAGGAGTTGAAGAGTTAGGGTTTGTGTGGGCCCCACCACACTTAATCCTCTCAAGGGAGGTTAAGTGGATGTGGGTCCCACCTCTAACTCCCTTTGGGAGGATATAACCAACATGGTTTAAAATAAATTGTGTTTCCACAATTTATTTAACTTCATTTAAATTCCCCCAAAACTAACTCTCAACCCGCATAAAATGCAACCTTGGAAAAGGTCTCCTTAAGCGAATATCGGCGCTGCGAGTTCATCGGTGCCCTCGGAATTCAATTCCGGGCACCGGTTCAAAAGTTAGAAAAACCCGCTCGTTCGTTCACTGAACGTACCCGATCCAAATTTCAGAAATTGATTCCGGGCACACCGGGCCTCAGAATCAGGTGCCGTCAGAAACCACGCTCTTGTAAAATTCCAAAGAAAATTATGAAAAAAAATTTCCTAGATATTTCCGGGTCTTTACATTACTCCCACCACAGGGCTTTACGTCCCCGTAAAGCTTCAACACAAACTAGGGATACAAAGGCGGTAGAGCCAGGCGGTAATCCACCTCGCCAAAACTCCGTAATCCACGTCGAGGTGAGACACGCAAGAAGACGTGGTCGCCATCCTCAAAATCTAGTGGCCTCCACCTCCTGTCAGCGTATGACTTCTGCCGGTTCTGAGCTGTCCTCATCCGCTCCTGGATGGCTTGGACCTTTCTGGTCCTACAAGAGCTTCTGAAATTTCTTCTTTGCCGATAAGAGAAATCTGGTCTCATCCCTCGGATGAACCATGTTCCTCGCCTAATATAGTCAATCCGACATGGATGATACTAATCCATACCAAGGATGACGTCGTAAGGCCTCGACGCTACTACCAATAGGTCCAACCGTTACTCTCGCCTCCAAGGGTTGAGTCACACTGTCAGCTTCAGTGTGTGGTAACTGGGTATCCTCCAGTAAATGTCTCACAAGTGAGCGTCAAGTCAACAGTCTAAACTAGAACCTCTTAGTAACAACACAAAAGAGGACAGGAATGAAAACATCACAAAGGTATGCGTCTTTTATTATTGCAGCTCATAATACAAAGACGCTACACATTAGCAACAAGGAACTAGAAGTACAAAAGACATATCCACTAGTTCCGCTCCTGTCCATTTGCTCCCAGAGCTCCAAGATCGAAGGCCTCAGCTGCCTGAAGCTGAGCTCTCCCATGTCCACCAACTTCATGCGGTCGGGGCGGACCTCCTAGTGGTGGTGGTGGCAACACCTCAAAGCGTCGTCTACCACTTTCTGCTCGGCCAGCTCCTTTGCCTCGTCCGCCTGCACCCTGCAGACCACCGTGGTTGAACCTCTGTCTGGGAGGTCCCTCTACCACCTACAGCTCATCTATAAGACGAGTCGGGTAGTCTCGAGCCATGTGACCTTGCCCACCGCATGTGTAGAAATGCTTTCCCCTCGTGTAGCTGGCTCTCCTTCGTGTGCCCCACACAACCGAATCTTCATCCAGTGACTGCCCATCTGATGGTCTGGCCCGTTTGGACCTCTGTGTCACCTGTCTACTGCCAACTGCAGAAGACGCTGCTACGAGCCGTCCTGCGGAGGGCCCTGTCACTGGAGCCTGCTCGGCGAGAAAACTCTCCACTAGAAGGGCTCTCTCCAACACCTCTGCCTGTGTCGGAATATTGAGGGAGATCATCGATGCCCTGATCTCGTGTCTCAACCCCTGATCGAAGGTCCGGGCCCGGAAGAATGGGTCCCGTACCATATATGTGGAGTAGCGTGAGAGGTCAGTAAATCTCTCCGAGTACTGGGCCACTGTCATGCTGCCCTGCCGTAGTTGTAGCAGCTCTTTGATGCGCACCGCACGAAGGGTGGCTCGGACGAACTCGGAGCAGAATATGCTCTCAAAGTCCGTCCAGAGGAGATATGTCTCGTCGTGCACCTGGAGAATCAAGCTCCACCATCGGCCCGCTGCTGCGTGCAGTAGGATCGCAGCGAGGATCACCATGAGGTCTGTTGGTGTCCTCAATAGCCTGAAAACTTGTACAACTGCCTCCAGCCAGTCCTCGACTGCCTGGGGGTCCGTCTCCCCACTAAACCTAGGTGGTCGCTGGCACTGAAACTCATGCAGTGCGCTGAGGCGACGTGCATCGTTAGCGGCTGATGCTGGAAGTATCGGGGGCTCGGCGGGTAGAACTACCGCTGGTGCCACTGCTGACAAAGGGCCATGCACCGAGGCCTCGTCGCTCGGTGGGCTGTCATCACACTCGACTCTCGGAACCCTAGCTGGCTGCTGTCGTGGGGCCATCCTGAAAAGGAAACAGGTGCGCCATGGTCAGAACAGTATACCTGGTGAGCTGATACAAAGTAATCACGAAGAAAACTTGAAACACACATGCAATCAATGTTTTCGTGCATTAAGTTGGGAATCAGAAGTCAGGGTCCTAGTGTCCGGATACGTCAGCCGCCGCACGAACACTGGACTCCCTGGACTTATTACCATACTCAATACGCAAAACACTATTGCTTCACATAGAAAATATCAGAGTTCGCGGTAGAACCGAACTCCACTGATACCAATTTGTCACGACCCGTCCTCGGGGCCCGTGCCGTGACTACCCCAAGCCCACCTTCCATAGGCCAGGGGCTGGCGACTAGAACCAAGGCGTAAATCCCGGTAAAAATGGAAGGCATTGCCTTTGTAAAGTAAACAAGCACCACAGAGTAAGAAAGAGGAAAGGTAAACACTAAATAAAAATAGAGTACAACTGAAAGTACGGAAAAGTAAATGGGCCAGTATACAAACCCAAAACTGAAAGTAAAGTACAACTTGAAAGGGAAAACAGCAACTGAAAAGTAAAAGCTGCTACGCCGAGCTGCCCACTGGAAATTCCACCTGAAGGGTGGGTACAGATAGCTCCACTGCTCCACGGGTCCCGTCGACCGCTCCGAGCACATCCCGCCCAGTGGTCCACCTCCAGGTACCGTCCTGCTCTGCGAGCCTCAACCACGATAAACGTTGTCCGTCGTCTGCAACCAACACAACATAGTGCGGGAATAGCCCGTGCAGAGGTGAGTATAAGCTACTCAGTAGGGACCCCGAGACCCCCGAAGGTCTCTCAAAATCCACAAAGGATAAACCAAAAAAGAAAGATACAATCACGAAGTAACAACCGACACTGCTTAGGTATATGCCCATACATATACCTAAGTCATCAATTCCATTACGCTCCAACCTCCGAGCCCAAGTACAACTCAGTCCACACAAGAAAGTTTACGTATTCCACACAGGAAAGCAAAACGTAATCCACAGAGGATAGCACAACAAAATCAACACAGGAAAGTAAACAGGATTCAGCTCACACAGGTATACATCATCGAAAAGGTGAAAGAGATGATCAGAAATAGATACTGAATCATCTAAGCTGGGACCCACATAGGATACAAGACCAGCCGTCTTCATTGTTTCATCTATGCTGGGACCCACATAGGATACAAGACCAACACTGCTAGGACCCACATAAGATACAAGACCAGCTATCTTCATTGATTAATCTATACTCGGACCCACATAGGATACAAGACCAGTATTGAATCATCTATGATGGGACCCACAAAGTATACAAGACCAGCACAGCTAGGAACCACATAGGATACAAGACCAGCTGTCTTCATCGATTCATCTATATTGGGACCCACATAGGATACAAGACCAGTATTGAATCATCTAAGCTGGGACCCACAAAGGATACAAGACCAGCACAGCTAGGACCCACATAGGATAAAAGACCAGCTGTCTTCATTGATTTATCTATACTGGGACCCACATAGGATACAAGACCAGTATTGAATCATCTAAGCTGGGACCCACAAAGGATACAAGACCAACACAGCTAGGACCCACATAGGATACAAGACCAGTTGTCTTCATTGATTCATCTATACTGGGACCCACATAGGATACAAGACCAGTATTGAATCATCTAAGCTGGGACCCACGAAGGATACAAGACCAGAACAGCTAGGACCCACATAGGATACAAGACCAGTTGTCTTCATTGATTCGTCTATACTGGGACCCACATAGGATACAAGACCAGTATTGAATCATCTAAGCTGGGACCCACAAAGGATACAAGACCAACACAACTAGGACCCACATAGGATACAAGACCAGCTGTCTTCATTGATTCATCTATACTGGGACCCACATAGGATACAAGACCAGTATTTAATCATCTAAGCTGGGACCCACATAGGATACAAGACCAGCTATCTTCATTGATTCATCTATACTGGGACCCACATAGGATACAAGACCAGTATTGAATCATCTAAGCTGGGAACCATGAAGGATACAAGACCAGCACAGCTAGGACCCACATAGGATACAAGACCAGCTGTCTTCATCGTCGCAGTCCACTGAGGATCTCTGCACAGTCGTCGTCGTCGAAGTCGCAGCCAGCACTAGGGTTCCCGCACACAGCAAGCTCGTTCGGGAGGGTCCGCTCCATGAGCCGAGAGGCTGTTACATCAACTGTCACATGGTCCGAAGTTGATGTATCCAAAAGTTCCGTATCGTCAACAGGAACTCAACGCAACAGACGGCGCGTCAAACGGATGCCCGGTCTGAGAGTTATAGGCTTTTTCGTTCCAGGGGCCCGGTTGGTTTTTAAGGAAAAACCAACCTGAACGTACACCACCTGGTCCAATTCTCGGGCGGAGTATGCTAAAAGATCCGTCTCACCAAGAGGAACTCAACAAAGCTGACGGCACGTCATTCGGACGTCCGTAGCTCAAGATATGAGTGTTTCTGCTCCGAGGGCCCGGTTGGTTTCGTGTACGAACCAACCCGGCTGAATCCAAAGTATTCCTAAACCTTAAGTGCGATATACCGAAACGACTGTATCGATCCAAGGATCGTGTTGCCGCTGACGGCGCGTCATTCGGAGGTCCGTAGCCCGAGTTATGGGCATTTGAACCTAAACAGTTCGGTATCGGGGGTTTCGGGCCCGGGCCGACCCGGCCCGAGACCCCCCGGCTGGCCCGAACCAGGTCGAACCGCCCCGGACAGGGTCGGCCCAGCCCGGCTCAAGGCAGCGCGCTGGGCGTGCTGCCAGCTCGGCCTTCAGCCGAGCTGATTGATAAAACGGGGGACGCCTGCCCCCCTTTATAACCCCCCCCCCCCCCCTCATAATGGGGGGTCATTCAACTGGTCGGGGGAATTTAATTCCCCCGGCCTTCCCCATTTCCGGCCAGCCCGACCTGGTCGGCCGGCTCCTCCTCAACGGGACCGGCAGTGGCTGGTCCCTTTCCGGCTCCGACACCGGCGGCCCGGCTGGCCGCCGGTCACCAAGCTCCGCCGCGGCCCGGAACCGGCCGCGGCCCATGTCGTCCGGTGCAGTGCGACGGCACCCTGCCCCTCCGCCATGGCCCCGCTCCGGCCACGGCGCCTTCGATTTCTTTCTACGCGGCGCGACGGCGTCACGTTCTTGAATTTGCTTCCACGGCGCGGCGCGATGGCGCCGCGCAATACTTGCCGTGTAATTCCCGCGTGGTGCGACAACACCACGCCATCCCGTTCCATCCGCAAGGGAACAAACATGAACATAGGAGGGGGTTCGGCCGTGTTTGTGTGGTCCGTCCCCCTCTCGTTAAATTATAACATTTAGTCGATTAACCACGAGGTTCGACATGCTAGAATCAAGAACGGAAACAACCAATAAAATAACAATAATCCCCTACCTCGGTTTCAAGAGCAGAGCACGTCAACAAGCCACGGAGGACAAGCGTCGCGGAGGTCGGTGTCGCGGTAATCGTACGTCGATTCCGTTGACGTCGAGGTGTGTCCGAAGAGGTAGCGTCGCTGGAGAAGCTTCGTAAGCTGACGGAGAAATCCCGAAGAGGAAGCGGCGTCTCCTTTCGTTGACACGGGAAGAATATCGAAAGAAGCGGTTTCGTCGATCTTCGGAAACACACCGGCTACGAGGAAGATAAGAGACGACACGTCTTTCTCTTCTTATGGTGACGGCGTTCTTTTTCGGAGCCTAAGTGTTCTTCGCGTTCTTCCTCAAGGTTGAAGAAGATGAAGAAAGCTTCCCCAATCCTCTCAAGGTGGTAAAAGAAATCTAACCAAATTAAATAAGTCTAAGGCTTATTTTATTTACACAACTAAACCACTTTGAATTTCAAAAGTTTGAAATTAAGCCACTCAACTTAATTAATAACACAATTTTCAAAATTAAATAGAGTGGAGTTATTGGGGAGTTTAAAGGAGAGTTGAAGAGTTAGGGTTCGTGTGGGCCCCACCACACTTAATCCTCTGAAGGGAGGTTAAGTGGATGTGGGTCCCACATCTAACTCCCTTTGGGAGGATATAACCAACATGGTTTAAAATAAATTGTGTTTCCACAATTTATTTAACTTCATTTAAATTCCCCCAAAACTAACTCTCAACCCGCATAAAACGCAACCTCGGAAAAGGTCTCGTTAAGCGAATATCGGCGCTGCGAGTTCATCGGTGCCCTCGGAATTTGATTCCAGGCACCGGTTCAAAAGTTAGAAAAACCCGCTCGTTCGTTCATTGAACTTACCCGAGCCAAATTTCGGAAATTGATTCCGGGCACACCGGGCCTCGGAATCAGGTGCCGTCAGAAACCGCACTCTTGTAAAATTCCAAATAAAATGAAGAAAAAATTTTCCTAGAAATTTCTGTGTCTTTACATTTCATAACAAGAATACTATGAGACACTAATATTGAATAAAATCCATACATTAACAACCCTGGACCCAAAAACATAAATAATCATTTGTAAATAAGTAAACATGTGTAATTAATTTTTTTTAATTCTCTATGGTTATGTTGTGAGTGTGATCATAAAAAACATTAACGATAAATGTTAAATGGATTTCACTAGATGAGATAAAAAAACTTATAATTTAAACATTATTTCATATCCCTTCTATGAAATTAAATTGAATTAATCCATAGTATAGCGTCCTCATATACCATAGTTGAGTGAATTTATTCTCATTGGGTACTTCTTATGAATTTAGTTTTGTAAAATTTCCTAAAACTTGCATCAATGATTTTTAAATATCTAGATTGGTATAATTTTAGAGATAAATTACTGTAAAAATATAAGTTAAGAGTTATATGATATGATACTCCTCTTAGAGATTAATGTGCCTCATAAAAATGTGGATGTCCAACCAAATTCCTTACATATAACTGTAAGAGTATTCTTGTGAACCTATATTTAAATATTTTGGAGGGTTTTAAGGATCCCCTCCACTAGTTTACTTAAGTGACTAAATATTTCAATTATATTAAATTATGGTAAAAGGATTTGATAAAATTCTAGGAGTAACTTAATATTTATAAATATATAGTTTGAATTAAATGAAAATAAATATAAAAATATTAGTCTTATAAGTTAGTTTTAAAATAATTATAGAAATTAATACCACAGAAATAAAAAAATGAATAGTGGAAAATGAAAATGTCCTCTAGGGAATGAATTTAGAATAATTGTATATTTACCTTGAATTTGTAAAATTATAAAATAATATTATATTTGTTTTATTCCTCACTACCCAATGTGAAACCTAAATGAGAAAGAGTGGATAAAAATATCTTATATAAGAGTTAAGTATGACGTATTATATGTTTTCATAATTAAATCATAAATTTCTAGTGATTTGTGTACGAAACCTCAGGACATGGATGGATATACCATGTTGTCTCATCTATAAGATTTTTATATGAAGAATTTTATGCAATGAATGGGGAGATGATTACACTAAACACATGTAAATTGAAAAATGAATCATGATATTTTGGTACAACCCAATATTTCATCCATATAAACCAGTTACACCATTTTTTGAACATTATAAATGGAATTGTATGAATAAATCACTTCAATATCATTTGTATAATGATAAACATGTTGATAAGAATCAAATAATGTTAAATATTTATTTTTTATAAAAAAATTATAGAACACATTGAAAATAGATGGATTTTACATATTCAATAGATCATTTGTGAAGTGAATAAATTAAAACAATTATAATGATGGATAGAATAAAAAATTATTCTATTTTAATCTAATGTGGACAAAATAAGAAATATATTTAAAAGTCCAAAAAAGATTATAAGATGTAAGAAGAATATTTTAGTTCAACAATATTCATCATATCACATGATGTTTAATTGTTTTCATAGATATTTAATATTTTATATTCAAATTCAAGAGATATGTAACTATGAAATGATACTATAATTCAAGGTGGATTTTCATGGTAGACAAAGAATGGTAATCCATATATTAATAAATATATTTCCTTGAATTAGTACTTTCCCATATAATTTATTCATGTCAAAAAATTGTTTTCTGTTTATTTTATCAGAACATTTTTCTCTATGCTTATTTATACACAATTTGACATTGTTCCAATTATAGAATGAATGTACATATAGTGTTTCATATTAAAATAATATTTTATTAATTATTTATTCACATAAATTTAACTCAAAATTAATGATGAAAATAAAATAAAAGTCTCAAATAATATCTAGTTTTTTTAATTTAACTCATCTTCAAGTAAATTATGATGGAAATACCAAGGAAATTCTAAGAAATTTTTTTGACACATTTTGTGCTAAATAAATTTGGTATTCAACCCACAATATTATATCATATTTTGAATAATACACATTAATGTGTAAAGATGGTAAATCTATATATATTCTATGATTATAATAGCTAGCATCATGGAAAATATTTCAACATAATGATTATTGAATGATCATATATATAATGAAATTACTTATGAAATTTAATGATTATAAATGTGAATAATAGAATATGATTGGTAACTAGATATAGTTTCTTAAGGATAATTAAAAAAATAAAATATAAATTGAGAATTCATATATAAAAGAACCTAGAGTAGAAATATTCATAATCTCACATTTCCTTATTCACATGAGATATATGATATAAGTAAAAATATTATTTATAAACCATATTAAAATCCTTCATGGATCATAAATACGTATAGGATGATTGATAGTAAACTAAAATATCTACCCAGAATAATTATGTTAGTATATTTTGGATATATTGTGAGTCGTATATATTTTATAGTATATTTATTTTTTCTATGGGACACAATTGAAATATTTCAGTATTAACCTATAACCATAGGAAAAAAATAAAAAAAAATTATATAATTTTTTATATGAAATAAAATTTTCATATCGCAAATATTATGTTCTTATTCCATGATTCTCTCACATATAAGTAAATATGGAAACATTCATCATGGAAAATAATTAATGTGTCATGATTAATTATCATACTACTAACCAATACAATAAAATCCCAATTATAGATAAGTAGTATTCAATGCTAAAAAATCTATGAGGGTTTCATATCTCTTTTGGGATAGTGGGACAAAAACGGTGATCATGTTAGTATATTCCCTGTTTGAAGAAATACTTTCCTAGGAAAATTATAAGCCACAAAACATAGTGGGATGAATTGTTTCAGATGTACATATTGTGTATGAAAATATAAACTAAGGAAACTATTTTATATTTACTATAAAAGGTGATATATTTTTCATTAGTAATAATTATTATTACTAGAGAGTATTAAATGGAAACATGTTATAATTTTAATCCTTTTTAGAATTCAACATTAAATTCAATGTTTCAAAATCAATTTTCATGACCTTGAATATTTCTCAAGTTTATGTATGTCAATTTGTGGTTATTGAATAGAAAATATACATGTATGAGAAAATTATGTTGAAAATAAGACTCAATTGTATATAGAAATTATTAATTATAAAATCATTTGGAGCCCAACATATCAAAAAAACATTCTATGAAAATTATATTGGGTATTGGATATCAAGACCACATTTTAAGGAAGGTGTTTATATGGAAAAAATGGATTCAGTTTGTGATAATACATAATTTCAAAAATTAATTAATATTATAGAGATACATTTGTGGATAAATTCAAGAATAATGATCCCAATATATTTTCAGGAATTTATTTTTATGATGTATCTATAATAATTAAGTGAGACAACTGTAATTTTCTAAGTAAATTTAATTTAGAAGATATAGAAAAAAACTATTAGTATTATAACTAGTAAAGTATATATTGAAATGAATTAAAAAATATTTAATTAACATAATAAGTCAAGTTATAAAAAAGAAGATATATTTAGAGAGAATAAATGGGTTAATTATAGTAAGTAAAAGTAAATATATTAACAAGGTATTGAAAATTAAAGTTTGAAATATTGGAGATATAATTCTAACAAATATATAATATAATAAATATATCCATGAAGACGATTTTTTGAATTATTAGATACTAACATAGTGTGTAAAATTACATACACACCATTGATGGATATTTCAACAATTCCTTGAATTTTAGTAGATATTCTATTTTTAATAACTTTATTATGGTATGAAAATGTCAAAAAAATTGTGGATAACTCAATGAGAAGATTTCAAAAATATCCAAAAGTACTTTAGAAAGTCTAAGGGCTATGTTCCCAAGAACATGAGAGGGATGTAACCCTAGTTATCATGGGGTTATAGAAATATTGTTTTTAATTATATTCATTATTTAATATAGAATTTATTTAATGGGAATAAGTAATAAAATATCATAGAAGTGACTGGTAGTGATTTTTATAAATATGTTGTATGTTATATCTTATGATCTAGAAAAGGAACTGTTAATAAATTTTTTCATGTTTTTTATGGTTCACATAATCATATCTAGATAATAAATTATTTTTATTATATAAATTGTGGTAATATTTTGATAATGGTAATTATTATGAAGTATATATTATGATCATGGATAAAAGGGTCTTGAGGATATATTCACATGAGATATATTACTCAAGGTGTTGATGACATGTGTAATAGAGTATCCATGCATAAAAATGTGGAATTCGAAATAACTAAATCTTTTACTCATGAGAAGCCAAATATTTTTTTTGATAGATAACATGTTTATTGTCAGCATGTTGGCTCTAGTGAAAATGGGAGCATTGTAAATAAGGGTTTCCAAGACCCAAATAGACATGTATATTTAGATTACGATAACATATATATACAGTTTTATGCAAGATTTTATATTAAAATTATACTGTTGATATTTTTGTATACACTATATTTATGAAAATTTCCTTGGATTACATATCATATAATTAGGTTGTAACGGTTCTTATATATAAAGTAATCATTATGATATTGTGATAGTAATCATTTAAAATATGTTTAATGGTCTAGACACATCATACCTATGGGATACAGATGATTTATGACTATTAGGTTTTGGGGGATGATAACCATTTAATATTGTTATCATAAACATAATTGTTTGTGATCTAGAGTAAAAGAGATTATGATGACTAATCAACCTATAGAAAAAAACATGTTGCCCGTGTCCTTGAATAATCCAAATTATAGAAATATTTATTTTACTCACAACATGAGATTATAATAAATTTTTACCATTTATTTTTTTACATTAATGAGGGTTAGAAAAATTTTATTTATATTAGGAAGATATTTCTTGCATTAGATGTATTATTCGATGAATGAAACTTATTGAATAGTGAATATATGATTTAAGTCTTCTAAAATGAGGAAATATCTCATCCTCAATTAAACAAGATGGAATTGCCTTTTTTAATAAATTTCTATTTTATAATGGGTTATTATCCACATAATAAGGTAACATATATTAATAACATAATAAGGGAGATGAAATAATTTGTGCAACTTACATTACGATATATTGTGAAAATATGAGATTATATAAATGAGCACATGTTTGTAATAGTCTATCATTGCAGTCAATGAATCTTATATCCTTATAAGACATGATGTTTTTCTATATATCACTCTTGGTATGGGTGAATGAATCATTACAATTGAGATAAGGTCATAATAGTTCACAAAAAAAGCGTTTTGAGATACATTCATAATTCTAATGACATGGAGTTTAGGATATGGTGGGCCTATTTTAGGGGGTCAGGTAATTAACATTTTTTAATGATCTAAAAAAATAAATAACATCAATATTATTTTATTTTAGAATAATAGATCTCAAATTTGTTGACTTGGTGTATTTATAGGCTTTTAGTTCAAAAAAATATTTTATGAATTAATACATATTATCTCATGTTCCAGTGAATGACATCAATGCAATGAGCACCGATACTGTTGATCAAACTCTTAGATTGTAGAAATGAAGGTTACATATACTTATGTACATCAAATTATTCATTAGTTATCTTTCCTACAATGTGGAAAATAATGATTGAAAATCAGACAATATTTCAATGTTAAAAGTGATAATATACTGGGTTCCATATTTTGTATCATCGATGAACTATTTTTGGAGACATTTAGAGCATGTTTTACAAAATATTCAAAAAAGGTAAAGTTTAAATTTAATTTTCATTCTAAATTTATTTAAAATTAGATACCTATATTTTTTACTGAGTTATGCCTCACTAAATATTTAATTATAACTTTGATCCAGGTAAAAAATATTAATTTCCATCATTTTCATCATTTTATTATGAACCGAGTACTAATAGAGAAGTGTCCTCAAATATATGCATTCTAATAATATTTATGTCAATAATATATAAATCAACATCCCAAACTATAAATCATGGATATTATATTATTAGTTTGTATCGCACATTTTTTATGATCAAAATACATAGAATTAAATTCATTAAATTTGAAAATATTTAATTATTTCTATTACCTCACATTTAGAAAATCAATTATTTAATGGGATTTTTGGAATTGATGTGTCATAAAATTTTATTTTATAAATATTTTTTAAATTGATAAAATTAGGAATTTAATTTACCTAATTAATATTTGTGGTAAAATTACTAATTATCTATGAATTATTATTTATCAGGATATTATTAAGGAATAATATATTATTGGAATCTCAAAAATGGTGAAATTGAAAAGGAATTCCTCTTCTATTAGGATGATTTTTTGTAGAATTTTCGAATAATGGATAAGAAATTATATTAATAAATATATTCTTAATTTATTTAAACATGAATGTATTATATTAAAAAAATTTCTTTATATGAATTTATTAATTCATGTTGTGGAAGCCGAAATATATCCACTGTATACATGATTATCATTATAAAAATTCATGAATGCCTTCTTGATTTTATTAAGATGATGTTACTCATAAATATTGGTTATTTAAAAAAAATTAAGCATTGTAAGTGGGGATTTAATCTGGTTCAGCATGGAACCATGCTCTGTATGCATCATGCCTTACTATATTCTAGATGAATAAAGGGTTCACAATGGGAACAAGGATTAACTTGTTGGCTCAAAATATGTTTTAAGATAGCACAATTACAAGAGGTGGTGGGGATGAATTATAATTTTAAAAACATATATTTTTTATCTTAAGGAATTATTTTTGTAATAAAGTTAAAAAAGTAGGATTCACTAAACCCTCATCACTAAGGTTAAAGAAAAAACCTTGGGTCTAATAGAGATCCCAACAAGATTGTACCAATTTGGTAAACGATCCTGCTTGTCATTCAAAATACCATGGTTAAATTTTGGGTAAGGAATAATTTCCAAGGTTTTATAAAAGGAAACACGAGTAGTACTGTAGCAGTGGTGGAACTGTTGCGGTGGTGACACTACAACAACATATGTACTATAGCGGGAACTAGAGTAGTAGTAGTACTATAAGATATATTATAACAGATCGGGTACTGTAGTAGTATTATTCACATGTGGGCTCTTTGGAAAAAATGTGATATCATTCCCCTGTGCCTTCGGTTTATGTAATGGGTCTCCCTATAACCAGTTAATAAAGGTCATTTCTTTGCTTTAATATCAAAATCAGGCTTCTCCCCAAACCTTTTGAAAAAAATATTGTGTCCGATAAAAATGATTATCATAATGATAATAAGGCACATATTTTGTTAGAAATGATTCTACCTTAAAGTGTATAATATATTAAATTAATGTTTAAATAATTGATAATGTAAAATAAGTAACACATTATATATATCATAAATTTCAGCAGAATTAAGTAACAAGTAATCCAAATAGTAGAACCAATGAAACGAAATATTTTACCCCAAAGAGAAAGGTATATAATTACAATGGATAAAATTACTATGATTCATACACTCATGAATTTTTTTCCTACCCACACCAGGTTAAGCCATCGATCCATTAATGATCAAATGGATCTCCTATCTTGTTATCCCCACAGGACCTTGATTAAGTAGGTAATCAAAAATTCTATCTTCCTTTCTCTATAAGAATTTGATTATATTATCATATGCATGAAGAAAATATTAAATAGAAAACATGAAAAGGTTTCTTTATGATTGAAAATATCTTATTATAGTTACCAACAATAGGGAAATTTTTTTCACAAGATTGAAAATCAACAACATGTAGACACACATAGTATTTGAGTTATTTACAAATGATGAAGTTACTGATTATTTATTGGCTTGGAATGAATTGGTCAACTTGGTCACGAACAATCATGTTTTTCATTAAATTGTAGAGGGACTTGTATAGGTGGCACATACAATGGTTATAAAATAATAGACTAGAAGACATAGTTTTAGCATAAGGAAAAATATCATATGAAACATTATCCTGCAATAAGTATTCAAAATAAATATGAATCCAATTATATGTATAATAAAATTAAGAAAATATATTAACTAATTGGTTTTGAGAATGTTAATGAATCTGATTTGATAAAGTGTGAGAATCCAATTCGATAAACTGCATAAAAATATTTTGAGAAATTGAGAGAATCAGATTCAAAATTACAAGGGAATGAGTTTTTTGAAATTTTGAGAATCAGATTCGAAATTCTGATAAAATTAGACTTGAAAAACTATGGGAATCAGATTTGAAATTCTATGTGAATTGGATTTGAAAAACTATGGAATAAGAATTAAAATTCAATGCCAATTGAAGTTGAGAAACTTTGAAAATCTGATTATAAGAATGGATCTGATTTATTTTATCGGTATTAGTTTATATTAGGTCTTATAGAAAAATTTCTTATACATAGAAAAAGAAACAACATAAAAAGGATTAATGAACATGAGTCATGTAATGCCTCGGACCTCTCTGGTCTATTACTTTGTGAAAATGTGGTGTTTGAAGTGTTCTGGGAGGTCAAGGTGACTTATCCCCAACACTTTTATAAATATCCAATTTTGTGAATAGTTCTATCGGTGAGGTTTAGTTAACAGTTCTATCGGTCAGGTTTTGTGAACAGTTCTATTGGTGAGGTTCAGTGAATAGTTATATCAGAGAGGTTCAGTGAACAGTTTGAACGGTGAGGTTTTTTTAACAGTTCTATTGGTGAGGTTTAGTGAACAGTTCTATCGGTGAGGTTTTTTGAACAGTTCTATCGATGAGGTTCAGTGAACAGTTCTATCGTTGAGGTTCAGTGAACAATCCTATCGGTGAGGTTCAGTGAACAGTGTTCTATTGGTGAGGTTTAGTGAACAGTGTTCTATCGGTGAGGTTCAGTGAACAGTGTTCTATCGGTGAGGTTCAGTGAATAGTGTTCTATCGGTGAGGTTCAGTGAACAGTGTTCTATCGGTGAGGTTCAATGAACATTGTTCTATCGATGAGGTTCAGTGAATAGTGTTCTATCGGTGAGGTTCACTGAACAGTGTTCTATTGGTGAGGTTCATGAATAGTGTTCTAATGGTGAGGTTCCTGAATAGTGTTCTATTGGTGAGTTTCATGAATAGTGTTCTATCATTGAGGTTCTGACGGTGTGGTTCAGGAACATTGTTCTAATGGTTAGGTTCATGAACAGTGTTTCCAGCTTCTTACAGTTTCACCCCTTTAGCGTTTTCCTTTGACGTAAAATGCATTTAAAGCCTTATTTTAAGGACTCTTAGGCCTATTCAAAGGCCATAAATCCTATATTAATTATTCCTAAGGCTGAGATGTTTTTACTTGGTCAAACCGCGTGGGTTAATGTGATCCGCTTTTAATGGGTAATTAAGCGTATATTAAACCGTCGCCCCATTAAATCTTCAAAAGGGACAAGATATCTTCCTCCCTTATTCTTCTTCTTTTTTCTCAACTGTGAGACTCTAGAACCTTTCAATCCACCCCGTTGGATTTTCACAATCAAAATTTACTCCCCAGATTGGTTCTACTCTATTTTGATGCTACCAATCTGTATCGATCAATCTTTGATATAAGGTGTGTTTTATTGTCATTCCTTTGGGGATCATATTCTCCTGTATATCCTTTCCATATTATATCATGAAATATCTATGATTCTAATGGGGTTTTTCTTGGGGTTTGGTTGGTGCATTCGTACCGTGGCATCCTCAGGTGGATGTAGTTATCACGAGAGGAGGATCATGACCCGTTGTGTGGATAAAGAACGATAGGAACTGTTTGAGGTAAGGGATTCGTTTCTTCTCTTTCATTTATGTGAAAATGTATCTTTAGCATGTTTTATCTCACTAGATGAAAATGGAATTGAAATAATAAATATTTGAACCAGATAAATAAATTGATATTGATCATATTTTATTGCCTTTTGTTTTTTCTAGATTGTGTGTTATTTATGCTTTTTCTTGATGGAAATCAGTAATGAACATAAACTAGGATTAATTTATAATTGTTTGGCAAAAGATAAAGAGTCATGTAAAAGAATCTGGTTCTTGTTGTAATTTGATGTTAATCAAATTGGTGTAGTAATCATGTTCAATTATTTATGATATCTTACTATTAGGTTTCCCGAATTTAGAACCAAAAAATAATAAATCGGTCAATCCAAGATGGATTAAAGAACTGTTGGTTGTTAAAAGATAATTTATTATAGGGTTCTAAGTTACCCTCTTTGTTGTTTAAGGGCCAAGATCCCAATTGTGAAGATGTTTGTTTTACTACTGCTTGTGTTTTGATGTGATCCTGGATATTTGTGGTAATCGGTGGAGGCATGGAGGCCTTTTTGGTTGTGACAGAAGATGATTCCTAGAGTGGTGAGATTCATCGGTTTATGCATGTGGGTGTCAGGGAGGACACCAGGGATGATGGAATGGAATGGATGTGATTTTTAGATGCTTTCTATTTCATTGGTTGTTTATCTACTTTAATTTTCCCCACTTCTCAAGGAAGCTGGTCTTACTTACCCCTCTACCGAAATAGGTGAAGATATGGGGGGTAAGCCATGTGCTTTCTGTGTTTAGCTTCTCAAGGAAGGATGGGTATATGCTCTTGCTATAAGCGGAAAAGACTTGACGGGTAGTACATATACTCATCATGTTGATCCCCCTTGTGTTTAGTATCATAGAATGTTTTTCTATAATTCCTGGGAATGTAGGGAAATATTTTTTATAATGAATAATTGAATAAATGGTGTTAACCCATGGGGATGGAGTTGCTGGAACATAATGATGAGGTTGTAATTTTGAAGTAATAGTTGAATAGGGTATGATTCTAATGAAATTTAATGTGGAATTGTTCATGGTTAATTATTGTTTAAATAATTAACTAACGTATGGTGAAACTGATAAAAAACGAATGAATTTATCTAATAAAGCTCTCTAAATGGTTGTATACTTATAGGGTACCTAGTCTTAGTAGTAGCAGCTCGGAGTCTGAGAGGCATTAGCTGTAGTTTTTTCTAAGACTAGGTAATTCCCAGAGTGTGGTTGTGAGATATAATATATCCTATACTTTTTTTGTTTCTATATGCTACTCCACCCAGTCAGTAAGGGAAACTAACGCCCCAGGGATTCTAAGCCCTAGGGGGTATTTTCCCCAACATTCCAGTGGGAGGATGGATGGATGATGGCCCCACTATCTTCTCTTGGTTATTACTTGTGCTGGTAGGAACATCGGTTAGTTTTCCCCATATATGTGTGTAGAGGGATGTAATGGCTTGTGGTTATTCACACGCATATATTCTGGATATAGTATCCAATGGACTACTATAGGTGCAACGTGTATGGGTTGTGATGGATTGAGGATTCTTACTCGGTGTATGGGCTATAATGGCTGAGGTATAATACTCGATGTATGATACACATTATGCGGGCTGTGGTGGCTCCCAGAAACTACCTGGTTACTTTGCATACATGGATGTGGGGTTTTTTTGCACGAGGATCACATTGTGGTGATTCGCCCAGGTGTCTACGAGAAATTTTTTTTGGAGAGAGATGCTCAAGACATGAAACGTTGGGGTAAAGTGGAAAACCAGTGGGGAAGTAGTATCGGCGTACCATTGATATTCTTTATTATATTATATATTATTATATGCGTTACTTTGTGATAGTAGCCATGGTGAGATTGAGAACTTAGTATACCTATTTAGGTGACGAGTTAGTTTCACTTATTGTTCACTGTGCTTTAGCATGCTTTCTTTAATTTTTCATGAGAGGCTTCAGGGAGGATCCTACTAAGTATACTATTCTACTCACCCTATGTATATATACACTATTTTTCAGGTCACTTGAAGCAGTTTGGAGATCAAGCTGGTTTCTACTAGCTTGGGGTTACAGGAGCTGTTCGGGCTTGTGGTTGCTACTGTTTTTACTTAATTTTGGTTAAATGTAGTTTTTCCCTTCCAGTTGTAGTACTTTTTCATGAAATTTCATATATTCACTTGGGTTTCTTTTATATTCCAATTCTGAGTTGGAGTTGATTGGTGTCTCTCTTATCTCCCTCTTCCACATGTGTTCTCTTAGAGGGTAATGCCTCCCATTTGTGTGTCTATTATACCCTTGGTGCTAGTCGCCAACCTGGGGCCTACTGGAGGTGGGACTCAGGGGTCATTATATCCCTTCTCATATTGCCGACGCAGGAGGGGTACACTTTTGGGGAGGGGGTTGTGATAGAGTGGTATCAAAGGTCTAGTTTAAGGATAGGATGGAGTTTGGAGTTAGGCACAGGTGAGGTTGCATAGGATGGTAGGGAAACGGTGTAATTCATGTTTAGCAAGTGATGTAAAAACTGGAGACTGACTAAGACATTGGCGTTTAGGGGCCCCTAAGATATTATTTATGGACCTTTAAGTTTATAGTGGCTACTAAATAAGGTGATACTAGTTGCAGGGTAGAGACCTAGGAAAGGATTATGCATCATTTTTCTTTGTGCCTATGTTTGAATGGGTAGACCTTGGGATAGGTTAACCTCAAATAATGAAAAGAAATTAATTAATTAATTAATGTTGAGTCTCCCATGTTCCAGGTTTAGGAGTTCTAACAGTTTTTTATTTTACAGGTATGGATCTAGGTCGAAATCCTCATCATGTTTGTGTAGAAAATGTCTATCAGGTTGTTCCAGCAGATCGTCGCAGGGTAGAGGTTGACGACAACGACACATGGAGGAAGACACTCTGAGAGTTTCAGTTTTAGAGTCTTCAGAAGTACGAGGGCTCCATTTCAGATGCAGTCATAGAAGACTGGTTAGTGGAGGTCGAGATCTGCTTCAGTTCGATCCGTGCTCCACTGGGTGTCCATGGTTGTGATGATGCTGTGTGTAGCAGTGAGGCAGTGGTGGTTCTTGTTCCTCGGGTATCGTGAGGAGTCAGCGATCTCATGGGAGGAGTTCCGAGACAAGTTTAGAGTCAATTTTATTTCTTCAATAGTGAAGGATTCCAGTCACCAGGAGCTTCTTACCCTTGGATAGGGGAGATCTAGTGTTAACGAGTTTGGAATCCATTTCAAGAACCTTTTACGATATGCCTCGGACTTGTTGTCATATGAGGAGACTAGGGTGACACATTTTCAGGAGGCTTTGCATCCAGAGATCCAGCGCCAGGTCACCCCTTTTATCCTGAAACATATCTTCAGGTAATGGCGATGGTAGAGGTTGTCGAGAGGACTTTGGGCAAGACTATATCATCACGATAGGGGAATCGACATGATTCCTCATGAAGAAGAGCTATGGTCTGGGGTTCCTGGTTTTCAGGTCAGAAGAGTATCCGTTCAGCCAGTGGTAGGTCCCAGCCCTTCACATCTCTTTTCTCCAGAGGAAGAAACTCTCAGGAATATGCCAATGGATGAGGCGCTTGTTTTTGTTGTGGTGGTCATGGCCATTATCAGTGGGAGTGCCCGACCTTTTAGAGCGGTCATCGTGCACCGGGTGCTACACTCCAGGTTCCTCCATTGAGGCAGTTCTAGTCGAGGCAGCATCATCCAATTTCACCAGCTTTAGATCAGTAGTGGGTAGATGGGGCAGGCAGAGGATAGCCCCATGACGCTCCCTATAATCAGAGATCAGAGCATGGCCATTGTGGTGGTCGTCATCAGGGTCAGAGAGGCTATGGAGGAGGTCATAGTCAGCTTTATGCTCTAGCATTGCCAGCTCCAGGAGAGCCATTCTTCGTTCGAGGTACCCTTTTCTTGTTTTCTACCTTGGTTTATGACTTTTTTGATTCAGGAGTGAAACACTCCTTCAGATCACCTACCCTTTTCCATGCTTTGGGACTTGAGGTAGAGAGTCTTCCAGTGCCCTTAGCATTGACTACGCCAGTTGAAGTTCGAGCTGATTTGTTTGTTGTATGTAGAGATTGTGAGATAGTGTTGGGGAAACACCTCTCTTGAAGAGATTTCCTATGTTTATGAATACAACCATATGATTTCATCCTTATCATGGATTGGTTGTATTCTGTGTAGTCTATCGTGGATTGCTTCAGAAAGAAGGTCGTTTTCATTGGTGCAGGTGGAGAGAAAGAGGTGTTTTTGGTGAGTGAGATCCTCGGATGGGTCATAGGAGTGTTCCATCCTTATAATCCATTATGGCTGAGATGATGTTGAGTTCTTCAGCGGTTCAGTAGTTGGTGTTTCCTAGTGTCATAGAGGAGTACCCTGATGTCATTCCAGAAGAGGTTGTAGCATTACCCCCTCTACAAGAGATCGAGTTTGGGATCGAGATATAGCCAAGAGTGTCTCCTATCTCTATTTCTCCTTATAGGATGGCCCCTTTTGAGTTAAGAGAGCTACATATACAGCTTCATGTTCTGTTACTGTGTGGTTTTGCTTGGCCATGTGTGTCACCGTGGGGTTCACCCATTTTGTTCATGAAGAAGGATGATGGTAGTTTGCGGTTGTGTGTCAATTATCATCTCTTGAACAAAGTTAAAAATAAAGAATAACTATCCTCTTACATGGATTTATGACTTATTCGATCAACTGAAGGGTGCAAGTTGGTTCTCAAAGATCTATATGCGGTCAGGATATCATCAGATTCATGTGAAGGATGAGGATATCCTGAAGACTGCTTTCCGTTGTCATCATGGGCATTATGAGTTAGTTGTAATGCCATTTGGTGTGACGAATGCTCTAGCATTATTCATGGGATTGATGAATTATATGTTCCGTGAGTTCCTCGACATGTTTGTGGTAGTTTTCATCGACGACATCCTTGTGTACTCCAAATCTGAAGAGGAGCATACACAGCATCTACAAGCCATTTTGGGAGTTCTTCGTTGACATCAGCTATTTGGGAAGTTGTCGAAGTGTGTGTTTTGGGATCAAGAAGTCCGTTTCTTGGGGAATGTTGTGTCTCAACAGGGATTAGTTGTGCATCCATCAAAGATAGAAGTAGTTGGGTCTTGGTAAACCCCCAAGATAGTTTCAGATGTGTGAAGTTTCCTTGGTCTTGCAGGCTACTACAGGAGTTTCATAGCCGATTTCTCACAAGTTGGGACTCTATTGATAGCTTTGACTAGGAAGGATCAGTCATTCATATAGACTGATCATTGTGAAGAAGCTTTTGAGTACCTAAAGTAGAAGTTAGTAAATGCTCCAGTCCTTTGTCTTCCAGCTGAGGGAGTTCAGTTTGATGTTTTCTATGATGTTTCACATATGGGTTAGGTTGTGTTCTCATGCAGCAGAGGTTAGTTGTTTTTTATGGGTCTCGGTAGTTACGTCCCCATGAATGCCACTATGCCCCCCATGATCTTCAGTTGGCAGCCATGGTGTTTTCTCTGAAATTGTGGAGACATTACCTCATTGGTGAGCACTTTGTGGTTTTCACCAATTATAAGAGTTTGAGGTATGTTTTTTCCTAGCGTGACTTGAACTTAGGAAAACGTCGGTGGATGGAGTTCTTATTGGAATATGACTTTCAAATATCATATACACCTAGAAAATGGAATTTTGTAGCTGACGCACTGAGTCAAAAGTCACGTAGTGATACGGTGCGTGAATCTGGTGATTCCTAGAGAGTAATGGAAGAAATGTCAGCATTACATCTTGATAAGGGAGAAGTTTGGGGGTAGAGGATTTATTTTTCAGATGATGGTATAGTCATCCTTGATGCAGAAGGTTGAATAGTCCTAGTTGGGAGATCTAGAGGTAGAGGTCTGGACTGAGTGAGTTGTTTGTGGTGAGGCCCCTGATGGTTGGTCGGAGGATGAACAACACTGATTGTTGTATCATGAAAGGATTTTTGTTCCCTGGAAGATGTGTGTGAATATTCCTTGAGAGTTCCATAGTTCGACTTTATCAGTATATCCTAGCGTGAAAAAGATGTACTGATCCTTAAAGAGTCAATTTTGGTGGCTTGGGCTGAATCGTGTGGTTGCGGAGTTTGTGTCTCGGTGTTTAGTCTGTCAGAAGGTGAAGGTCGAACACCGTGTTCCTGGTGGTCTTTTTCATCCATTAGAGATTCCTCAGTGGAAGTGGTAGGACATCTCAATTTACTTTTTACAGGTTTACCTCGAGCTCCGGGAGGACATTATGCTATTTGGGTGGTAGTGGATCGTTTAACAAAATCGGCCAACTTTATAGCGATCAAGGAGTCGAGCTCAGTTGAAGTTTTATCAAGGAAGTATCTAGAGGAGGTGGTGAGACTTCATGGAGTCCCTAGGACGATCATTTCTGATTGAGATCCCTATTTTACCTCCATAGTGTGGAGAGGTATCCAACATGCTTTCGGTTCTCAACTATGCCTTACCACTACTATTCATCCTCAAACGGATGGTCAGATAGAGTGAACCATCCATAATCTTGTAGACATGTTACGCTCTTGTGTTCTTGATTTTGGAGGTTCATGGATGAGGAACTTACCCATGGTGGAGTATTCCTAAAATAATATTTTTCACTCCACCATCAGTATGGCGTCGTTTGAAGCCTTGTATGGTCGGCCTTGTCGTTCTCTGTTGTGCTAGACTAAGGTCGGAGAGTCAGTAATTCTCAGGCTGGAACTAGTGTAGAATACAACATATATGGTTCAGGTGATTCGTGAGAGGATGAAGAGAGTGCAATATTGTCATAAATCGTATGTTGATAAAATAAGGAGAACCTTAGATTTTAATGTTGGGGATCATGTGTTTTTGAAGGTGACTCCCCGTCGTGGGCAGTGAAGGTTTGTTCGTGGAAGTTAGCTTTCTCCCCGGTTTGTTGTGATTTTCGAGGTGTTAGCTCATGCTGGAGCTGTGGCGTATCGAGTAGCACTTCCCTCACAGATGAGTTGGATACATGATGTTTTCCATGTTTCACAGCTTCATCGTTATCTTCATGATGACTCTCACATAATCGATTGGCGGGAGATCGATGTTGATGATGATGCAACCTTTGAGGAGCGACCTGTGGAGATCTAAGACCACAAGAAGAATGTCTTGTGTGAGCATTTTATCCCCCTAGTTCATGTCATGTGGTGACACGGTGGCATGGAGGAGAGTGCCTGGGAACATGAGTCACAGATACGTGTTCAGTACCCAGAGTTGTTTGATGTTTACCTCTTTTCATGTAACTATGTTCTCTTTATGGTTAGACCTTTCATGTTTTATTTATGAATTTATTTTGTTGCATTTGTAGCTTTCTCTCTTTTGAGAGGTATCTCGATGGGTGGTTATTCGGACCCCATTTTGAATTCTCGAGGATGATAATGTTTTGAGAGGTATCTAATGTAATGGATCGGACCGCTCTGGTCCATTACTTTGTGAAAATGTGGTGTTTGATGTGTTTCGGGAGGTCATGGTGACTTATCCCCAACACTTTGACAAATTTCCAATTTTTTTAACAGTTCTAACGGCGAGGTTAAGTGAACAGTTCTATCCATGAGGTTTTATTAACAGTTCTATCGGTGAGGTTCATTAAACCGTTCTATTGGTGAGGTTTTGTGAATAGTTCTATCGGTGATGTTCAGTGAACAGTTCTATTGGTGAGGTTTTTTGAACAGTTCTATCGGTGAGGTTCAGTGAACAGTTCTATCAGTGAGGTTTTTTGAACATTTCTATCGGTGGGGTTCAGTGAATAGTTCTATTGGTGAGGTTTTTTAATAGTTCTATCGGTGAGGTTCAGTGAAAAGTTCTATCAGTGAGGTTCAGTGAAAAGTTCTATTGGTGAGGTTATGTGAAGAGTTATATTGGTGAGGTTCAGTGAACAGTTCTATCAGTGAGGTTTGGTGAACAGTTCTATCGGTGAGGTTATGGGAATAGTTCTATCGGTGAGGTTCAGTGAACAATGTTCTATCGGTGAGGTTTAGTGAAGAGTGTTCTATCGGTGGGGTTCAGTGAAGAGTGTTATATCAATGAGGTTCAGTGAACAATGTTCTATTGGTGAGGTTCAGTGAAGAGTGTTCTATCAATGAGGTTTAGTGAACAGTGTTCTATCGGTGAGGTTCTGATGGTGAGGTTCGTGAACAATGTTCTAACGGTGAGGTTCATAAATAGTGTTCTATAGGTGATGTTCATGAACAGTGTTCTATCAGTGAGGTTCTAATGGTGAGTTTCATAAACAGTGTTCTAATAGTGAGGTTCATGAACAATGTTTCCAGCTTCCTACAGTTTCACCCCTTTAGCATTTTCCTTTGACATAAAATGCATTTAAAGCCTTATTTAAAGGAAACTTAAGGCTGATTCAAAGGCCATAAATCCTATATTAATTATTCATAAGGCTGTGATTTTTTTACTTGGTGAAACCACGTGGTTTAATGCGATCCTCTTTTAATGGGGAATTAAGCGTATCTTAACCAGTCACCCCATTAAATATTCAAAAGGGAAAAGATATCTTCCTCCCTTATTCTTCCTCTTTGTTCTCGACTATGAGACTCTATAACCTTTCAATCCATCCCGTAAGAGTTTCACAATCAAACTTTTCTCCCCAGATTGGTTCCACTCTATTTTGATGTATCCAAGCTGTATAGATCAATATTTGATATAAGGTATGTTTTATCATCGTTCTTTTGGGGATCATATTCTCTTGTTTCTCCTTTAAATATTATAGAATGTAATCTCCATGCTTCTTATGGGGTTTTTCTTGGGGTCTAGTTGGTGTGGCCGTACTGTGGAATCCTCGGGTGGATGCAGTTGTCATGAGAGGAGGATTGTGACTCATTGTGTGGATAAAGAACGAGAGGAACTGGTTGAGGTAGGGGATTCGTTGCTTCTCTTTATTTTATGTGCAACTATATCTTTAGTATGTTTTGTCTCACTGGATGACAATGTAATTGACATAATAAATATTTGAACTGGATAAATAAATTGATATTGATCATATGTTATTGCCTCTTGTTTTTGCTATATTTTGTGATATTTATTCTCGTTCTTGATGGAAATCGGTAAAGAATGTAAACCAGGATTAATTGATAATTGTTTGGCTAAGAGAAAGAGTCTTGTAAACAAATATCATTCTTGCTGTAATTTGATGTTAATAAAATTGGTGCAGTAAGCATGTTCATTTATTTGTGATAGCTTACTGTTAGGTTTTCTGAATTTAGAACCAACGAATAATAAATCGGTTAATACAAGATGGTTTTAAGAACTATTGGTTGTTAAAAGATAATTTCATGCAGGGTTATGAGTTACCCTCTTGTTTGTTTAAGGTCCAAGAGCCCAATTGTGAAGATGTTTGTTTTACTGCTGCTTGTGTTTTGATATGATCCTAGATGGTTTTGGTAATTTGTGGAGGCTTGGAGGCCTTTTTGGTTGTGGCAACAGATGATGCCTAGAGAGGCGAGATGCATCGGTTTATGCATGTGGGTTTCAGGGAGGACACCAGGGATGATGGAATGGAATGGATGTTATTGTTGGATTCTTGTTGTTTCTTTGGTTTTTTATCTACTTTACTTTTCCCCACTGCTCAAGGAAGCTGGTCTTACTTACCCATCTTCCGAAAGAGGTGAAGACACACAGGGTATGCCACGTGCTTTCCATGTTTAGCTTCTCAAAGAATGATGGGTATGTGCTCTTTCTATAAGCGGAAAAGACTCGACGGGTAGTACATCTACTCACTGTGTTGATCCCCCTTGTGTTTAGTAGCATAGAATGTTTTTCTAGAAGGCCTGGGAATGTGGAAAAATATTTTCTGTAATGAATAATTTAATAAATGGTGTTAACCCATGGGTATGGAGTTGCTTGAACATAATAATGAGGTTGTAATTTTGAAGGAACAGTTGAATTGTCTATGATACTAATGAAATTTAATGTGGAATTGTTCATGGTTAATTAATGATTAAATAATTAATTAATGTAAGGTGAAACTGATAAAAAGGGAATGAAGTCATCTAATAAAGCTCTTTAAGTAGTTGTATGCATATAGGATACCTAGTCTTAGAAGTAGCAGCCCGTAGTCTTTGAGACGTTAGCTGTAGGTGTGTCTCAGACTAGGTAATGCGCATAGTTTGGATGTGAGATATAATATATCATGTAATTTTTGTTTTTCTATACGCTACTCCACCCAGTCAGTAAGGGAAACTGACACCCCGGAGATTCTGAGCCCTGGGGGTGTTTTCCCCAACATTCTGGTGGGAGGATGGATGGATGAATACCCCCTTTGGCCTAACTCTCTTATCTTGGTAGTTACTTGTGCTGGTAGGAACGATGGTTAGTTTTCCCCATATATGTGTGTAGAGGGTTGTAATGGCTTTTGGTTATTCACACACATATATTCATGATATAGTATCCTATGGACTACTATAGGTGTAATGTGTGTGGGCTGTGATGGCTTGAGGATTCTTACTCTTTGTATGGGCTGTAATGGCTTGAGGTATAATACCCAATGTATGATACACATTATTTGGGTTATGGTGGCTCCCAGAAACTACCTGGTTTCTTTGCTTACGTGGACGTGGTGGTTTTGTTACATGAGGTGCACATTGTGGTTCTTTGCCCAGGTGTCTATGGGAAATCCTTTTTGGAGAGAGATGCTTAGGACATGCAACGTTGGGGCCAAGAGGAATACTATTAGTGAAGTAGTAGTGGTGTACCATTGATATTATTTATTATATGATATACTCTTATATGTGTTACTTGGTGTGAGTAGCCATGGTGTGGTTGGGAACTTAGTATACCTATTTAGGTGACGAGTTAGTTTCACTTGTTGTTCACTGTGATTTAGCATGCTTTCATTACTTTTTCACGAGAGGCTTCGGGGAGGATCCTACTAAGTATACTATTATACTCACCCTATGTATATATAAACTATTTTTCAGTTCACTTGGAGCAGGTTGGAGATCAAGCTAGTTTCTACTAGATTGGGGTTGTAGGAACTGTTTGGGATTGTGGTTGCAATTCTTTTTACTTTCTTTTGGGTACTTATAGTTTTTTCCTTCCAGTTGTAGTACTTTTGCATGAAATTACATATATGCACTTGAGTTTCTTTTATATTCCAGTTCTGAGTTAGAGTTGATTGGTGTCTATCTTATCTCTCTCTTTTGCATGTGTTCTCTTAGAGGGTAATGCCTCCCATTTGTGTGTTTATTATAGCCTCGGTGCCAGTCGCCAACCTGGGGCCTACTGGAGGCGGGACTCGGGGGTTATTATCTCCTTTCTCACATTGCCGACCCTGGAGGGGTACACTTTGTGGGGAGGGGGTCGTGACAAGTAATATTTTTATTGGACATGCATATGTTTAGATAAAATTTCATATAGTGATGAAAATAATATTAAAGTAAATGAGTTTGTGATTTTCAAAACATTAGGAATGTGAAATGTCATTTTAAATATTTTGACTCAACAATATCACAATTTTTGGAAAGAGAAAAAGATGTTGTAAGAAAATAATATTAGGACTGAAATATATTCTATTTTATTTAAAAGAAATACTTATCTCCCACTAGTTTATAACTCATAAAAATAATAATATGACTAACACCCCCTTTGGATATAAACTCCCCCCCTAAGGATTGTATTATTTTAATTATGTATTTTTATTTATTTCTAATGAAATATCTCCCCCTTACTTAAGGATATCTTCTTTAATATTATCAACCATCCTCCCCCATTGAAATTTACAAGCAAAAATAGAGAAAATATAATGTACCATAAAATGGTAAGAAATCATTATATATGAATCAAGATGGAAAATAAATTCTTGATATTGAAAATTTTTACAAAAAAATTTGTAGAGATACAAAATAAATTAATCATTCTACATCATTATTGATTTCATAAGATCCTTAAACTTGTTCAATCATTATGATGTTATTCAACCATTGCACGGGGAAATTCATGATGCTAATTTTTCTTTTAAATTCTTGGAATTTCTTCTTGTCTTCTCTAAAAAAATTCTTCCTCTTCCATCAGTTTTTTATTCAACTCATTATTTTGGATCATTAAAATAATGATTTCATATTTTTAATCTTTTGTTATTTTAATCTCACCTGTGGTCAAATTTAGTTTCCCTTAAAAATAGTTTTCTTCATGGAACCAAAATTCTTGTTCCTCATTCAAATTCTATGAAAAACTATTAGGTATTCTCTAAGTGATTACATAGATTCAAATAAAGAATAATTAATTGATTCAAACATTTAATCAAAAAAATTAATATCCATATTGATCTTTCTTGACCCATTTTTCATCTCCTGATTATATTTTCATTGTTAATAAAAAATTTCAACAAATGTTTTGAATTTTGCTTCATGCTTGATCATATTCTCCATATAAAGGGAAAAAGGGTGTTATTTCTAATTTTATTATTCTAAAATTATCTAAAATCTTAACTGATTATTTGGAAAGTAAGGATATAATTTACCAACATCTTCGAAGGATGAACAAGTAAATATTCTCCCTGAGAAGATGGAAACATTTATGATTCTGGTTGATATTTCATATAAGTTATAATATCTATTTGATTCCCAATATCATTCATATATTCTAATTTCTATGTCCTATGTTTTTTTATCAATTTAATAGAAATTTCAACAATATTTTTCTTACCATCAACAAAATCACCATCACCTTCACCATTTGATGTAAAATTCTAAACATCACTATAAATGAAATATTCTTTCTATGCAAAGGTTTATTTCTGGATATGACTATTAGATTTATGAACTGAATTTTCTTCTGAGGAAATCTTCAATGAGTGGGATTGGGACGATATTATATATATATATATTGGATTGAATTTCTCTATGAATCTATCATTTTTCTTGAATATCATACTCACTTTCTTTCTATTTACTTTCTTCATCACTTTCTTGAGACTTCACATAAATACTCAGAACTGAACCTGAGACAATTTATATTCCTTTATTAGATAAAGGATCTTCTACTTACACAACATTTGTTTGTTGAGGGGGAGCATCGGTGTCTAGAAGAAAGTATAATAAATTGGAATATCTTATGATGTTCTTTCAGTAGCTTTCAAAAAATCTTGAACCAATCTAATTTCGGGATCTTTTTCTTCAACTTCTTCTCTTTAGCTTCTTTTTTTTCTTTAGAACTGAGAAATTTTTATGAATTTTCCTTTTCTAGTTTTAATTAGAGAAATAGATATAAATATTTTCTATGATCTTTATCTTCTCTCCATTTTTTGATATCTTCATCCAAAAAAGTTTTTTCATTCAACAATTTCTTTGGTTTTGAGGCTTGATATTTTCTTTTCTATGACTCAGTAATTTCATTCATAGATATTTTCCCTACTATTCATGTCTTTCTAGTTAAATAAAAAAACTACTTAGTATTTTCATCAAAATAATATATCATTTTTTATGGGTGGCATCACTTAAGATAATATTCTTGATATTATTTGGCTTCATGTTATAAGTAAAATTGAAATAGTTCAACCAATTAACTAACAACTTGGTAAAAGTAACTCGAAACACATGGATAAGAAATGTGATTAATCCTTCCTTTTTCATAATGATCATAAGAAATATTTATTTCATCATGTATATCTTCCTTATAGTTACAAGAAAATATTGAATGATTATATCAATTCCATTATGGTATCTTTTTCTCTTTTTCCCAGAATGAGTAATCCTAACATCAATAAGGTTATAATCTAATCATTAGAGGATAAATGAGAAATTTTTGGCTTCTTTATTAATGAAGACATTAATATTATATAGAATTTTCTTTATTGAAGGAACCTTTTTATTCAGACAATTTGTGGGAAGGGTAGAAATAATATCCTTCAAATGGTATTTCTAGGACACTGACTACTTTTTAAAAGACATTGAGTATGATTTTCTATAACATTAAAAATGTAACAAATATTTTCCTCCTTATATAATTAATTCAAATGATTCATAAAAATCAATAACTTTTTATAGATATAATAGATACTTATATCCCTTGTTTTTTGTAATAAGGATAGATTTCCATCCTTGGAAATTAATGATCATACATAGTAAATAATCATACTACTGAAGAAGGATTGATCAACTAAAATCTCTTCAAATATATCCCAATCATTGAATTGATTTGACACATTCATTGAAATTTGAGAATATACTGACTGAGACTCTTAGATATAAGAAATTAGAAAGGAATTTGACTGAGGATTGTGAAAGCTAGTAGAAACTCGGGCAGAAGACAATGCAGACCAATGTGGGACACTGGGGGGGATATCATTCTATTTAAATGTATTCACGTTAGAGTTCAAATTCCAAGATTAATCTAACTATTGAAAATATACGGATATTATATAGTGGTTCAGATTAATCCAATGATGGTTTTAAATATATTGAACATTTGATGTTTTAAAAAAAATTATGTAATGATATATAAAAAATTGATATTCCAACAAAAAAAATTAAAAATAATAAGTAATAATAAATAAGTTATACATTTATGAATTATCAGAATATTTATTATTATTCGAAATATATTATTCATACACGTTTTAAATATGACATTTTTTTATGAAGATAAGAAAGTTGAGAAAAAATTTACTAAAGTCTAAATATTTTTTAGGGATAAATTTTTTTTGATAGGTTCCAAAAAAATGTAATAGCATCCCAATGAAGGAAAAAAATTAAATGAAAAAATTTAAAATTAACTCCATATATGAAAAGGAGTAACATAATTTAAGGAGATAGATTAAAAAAAAATTTGAAATGGATTATTACCTTGTAGTTTTCATTTTAAATTTTCTTTAATTTATTCAAATATATCAGAATGTAATGGTTTTGTAAAAGTATCAGCAAGTTTATCTTGAATTTTGATAATTTTTAAAATAATATCCCCTTTTTTATGGGTTTGATCCCTATAAAATTTATTTATAATATGCATTTTCTTTCATCATGAGTGATGTACATGTTTTTCTCTTAGGTAATATCATAAATTTTATCACATAGTAATTGAGATTTAGTAAAACTCATTCCATAATCAGTGAGTGTGTTTTGAATCCAAAACACTTGATCACAATAGCTTCCAGCTGCTACATATTCCACTTCAATATTGGAAAGTGTTAATAAGTATTTTTTTCTTATATGACCAAGAAACTAATGAATCTACTATTAAATGACATGTTTTGGATATACATTTCTTATCCATTCTATAACAACCAATGTCATCATCCAAAAAAATAAGTTCCAAATCATTTCATGAAGAATAAAATAGTTCAAAATCCATGGTTCCCATTAAATAACAAAAAATTGTTTTTACATCCATTAAATGGGATTCTTTTGGATTTTTTTGATTTATTGAACATAAGAATACTGAAAACATTATGTTTGGATGACTAGCTGTTATGTATAGTAAATTTACAATCAAACCTATAAATATTTTTTAATTAACTTGTATTCCAGCATCACCAAGATCAAGAGTATTTGAGGTTATGATTAGGGTACTAATAAATTTGTTTTTTTTATATCTATACTTTTTACAGAGATTTTTAGTATATTAATTTTGAGATATATAGGTCCCTTATGGTTTTTTGGAAATTTTAAAACCATGAAAGAATGGTAACTCACCCATAATTCTCATTTAAAACTCATATTTCATAATATTCTCATTTGAATTAGTTAAGTAATGTTTAGTGGATCTGAATATAACGTTATCACCATAAATGTGAAATGTCAAAACATTTTTTTTCTTTATGAAAAGAGTTGGATCATTATTTCGCTTAACAAAAATTTTTTCTAAAATAAATCATATATTTATATCAGACCATGATATAAGGGTTTGATTAAGACCATATAATTATTTGGTAAAATTAAAAAAATATTCATAATGTTTTTATATTAAATACTATGAGGTTGTTAAAAAAAGTTACTCCATAACATATCTGTTGTGGAAATCACACAATACATCTATTTGTAAAAGTTTAAAATTATTGAATGCTGCAAAGGATAATAGAATATGAATATATTTTTTTCTAGTTTCTAGAGTATAGGTTTATTCATAGTCTATTACTTCTTGTTTATTATATCCTTTAGTAAACAATCATGATTTATAACGTACAAAGATTCAATTTTCAACAAATCTTATTTTGGAAGACCCATTTTACTCCAATTATAGAGGTTTATTTAGGTCTTTCAACCAAGGCCTAGAATTTATTCCATTAGAAATAATTAATTTATCTTGCATATCATTAATCCACCCTTTATATCCTAAATCCTCACCAGTACATTTGGGTTCGAATTGGGAAATAAATTCAATATTCCTTACATCATTTCTTAAATAACTTCAAGTACTTACATGTTGATTTACATCACCAAGGATACTATCATTAGTATGATTATAATGAAACAATTGATGTGGGTATTGATAATATTTTCATGAACATAGTGTAGAATTTTATCTAGAGTGAATATATCATAAAATGTTTCTTGAGTAATCTTTTATTCAAATATTCTTCGATCAAATGTTAATAATTGATTTTTGAAAACACGTAAAATTATATAGGATGGGTTTATTTGAAAAAAAATAATATGTTTCAAAAAAATTGACATGTATAGTTTCCTCAACAATAGAATTGTTTTTATTTAAAACTCTATAAGCCTTATAGGTAGTAGAATGTCTTAAAATTTTACCTTCATCAGTCTTGGGTGACAATTTATATAAGTTAAATTTTGGAATAAATATGAATTATTTTCATCTAAATACTCTAATATATGAAACTTTTTGTTTTTAGCCTGTCTATAACTAATAATTTGTTTTATTAAGAAATAAACTTACTAATACTTGATTTATAGTATAATAATAAGTACTAATAGATTCACCTAAAATTTAGTTAGAAATTTTGTATTATCTCAACATGATTCTTGTTATCTCGGAAAGAATTCAGTTTCTTCTTTTAGTAACATCATTTTTCTGAGCAGTTTTTTGGAACTGAGAAGTTTTGTGTTATACCATTTTTATAAAAAATGATTCAAAATCCGATTTTTTGAATTCTTAACCATTATCACTAAGAAAATTTATTGATAGTTTGTTTTCCAAATTTTTAACTATGTCTATAAATGTTTTAAAGAAATAAGAGGCATCAGATTTCATTACAAAAAATAGACCCATGTAAATCTGGTGTAATAATAAAATAGAACAAATTCAAATTATTTTCCTCTGATACTTCTAGTTTGTGTAGGACAAAAAATATACATGAGAACTAATTATAGGCCACCAGTATTTGATACTTTTATAATTGATTTAAATCTTGAATTATGTTTCTTTTCATAATGAAATGGGTTACAAACTTTTGAATAATACAATATATGATTTTGAAGATCCTTAAAAAGTCATATCTTATTCAACATTCATATGTTCATAAGGGTACAATTTCCTAACCATATATTCCATAACCAAGATTGATCTTCCCTTATACTAAGGCATAGTATGTCTTAGACCCAAATGAATTCTATGTTAAGTCTGTAGAGCTTACCAAGCAGATGGTAAAAAAGAATGAATTCATTATTGTAATTGTGTACTAATAATTTATCATTAGTAAAATTCACATGGTAACCCTCATAAAATAATTTTCTTATGCTTATATTTTTTTTAAGACCTTTAGCAAATAAAAAATTTGTAATCAAGAATTTTCCAATAAGAACAATGTTACCTATACCAATAATAATTCTTCTAGTAGAATCTCTAAAAGTAACCCTTACAACATTCATTTCAATAATATTTTCAAATATGTATATGTTTATATTATTATTCCAGGAAAATACACTATCCATATATCATTTTTTGTTGTTGGTACTTCATTTATTTTCATAAGAACAAAACACCTTGAATTTTGGAATCCAAACATTCTTAGATATAGAAATGTTAGAAAGTTAGATAATAGGAATCCACATTTATTTAGAAAAATTGGTTCTATGAAATCCTAAGGATTCAATTTTTTAAAAACAAATTATATACCAATATCCACCACTTTGAAACTTAGTACAGAATGGGGAACTTTTGGGGAAAATAGTTATTGCTAAAAATTGGTTTTGAAGGAAAGTAACCAATTCCAGAACTATTCCTTTAGGTATGATTTTTTATAAATTTTATCAAGTTATTCCTTGGAAGAAGTAAATTTTGATATTAGTTTCACAAGAGAAATGATTTCATATTTTATTCTAATGAAAAAAATCTCATCCTCAAAAGTATTTGTTTTATATTTGCATTTGTTTTCTCAAAAACGTTTTTCTCATAAATAAATTTTTCACGATCAATTAAATGGCTATCCTTTTCATATTTAACTTCCTCAAGATTTATAGAAATAGAAATTATTTCTAAATATTTTTCATAATGATCATTAGAATGATATGAAACTTCTTTTTCTAAAATAATGATTCCAGCATTTTCTTTATAAATTATATTTCTAATTTTCAAATTCTCATTCTCAAGTAACATGGAAAATATATAAAAATACATAAAATTAAGGTAAATAATTTTTTTATGATAAGTATTATTATAAATATAAATATATAGAATTTTCTTTATTAGTAAAATTATCATTTAAAGATATGTTGGTCAATGATTCAATAGTTTATACCTTTTCCCTGAAACTATTATTCCTTAAAGGTAATCTGGATATAACAACAATATTCTTATGTCTAGATTTTTCATTATCTAATAATTAATCATAAAAATAACCTTCAATATCACTCCATGTATCATTTACCTTTATACCATTCATACATTAATGTTTGTAGTACTTTTTATGATTTCTCTCTGAATTATTATCTTTTATTTCTTTACTTTTAATCAATGGACATCAATGTCTGATGTGTATTTATTTATTGCATTAATAAAATGTGACAACCAAAGATTTATTATAATTTTTAAAATGTTTCATATATCAATATTAAAAATCCTTATTTCCAACAAACATGATCATCCTTCAAGAAGTATTGAAAAACACATTCTCTAAAAGTTCCAATTCACTTAATTTTGATTGAACACCCACATTCATCTTTATTGACTTCACTATTTTCTCAAGTGTGATGGATTTCATCTAATTTAAAGTTATAGTAAAATAAACACATAAATTGTTTTATTTTCTATTTTAGAATCTCTCTCTAATCTATTATCATATTTTATAAGTGTTCTAAATAAATCATCAAGAGTAATATTTATAACTTCTCATGATTCATTAACTTTTTTTCTCTTTAATTACCATTAATTAGGCGGGATGTCTATTATACTTTTCACAAGAACATCCTATTTTAATCATTTATCTCCCATGGATTTTAATATATTTAAAATAGTCATAAATCCCTGTTGAACATTAGTTACAGGTTCTCCATACGGATAAGGAAAAACATGATATTCTGATCTAAGCATGGATCTTCTTTTCTCGATAAATTTTGATGTACCAAAATGAGTAATCTACAGTTTCTTAAAACTTTTATTTATAGCATGAAAATATGATATATGGATTTATATATTTCTAATCATTGAACAAATTAAATTATTGAATACTTTATAGTTAATTGAATATTCTTTTATCTCTTGATTTTTAAAGAGTATCACTTATTTATACGGAGTTTGGTAATCTCTAGTAATCACTACAATATTATCAACACTAGTATTGAAAAAAACGTCTTCAATATATCTCTTCATTATTCATACTAACTACCATAAAAATTATGTGGTCTTGTAAGATTAAAATTTTCTATTCGTCTAATATTAAAACCATTAATCTTTAGAATAATACCAAAAATTATTTTTCCATAACTTACATTAGTGTAGAAAAATATTTATAAACAAAAATGTTTAAAATATATATATAAGTAACATGTAAAATTACTGTAGGAAAATATATGAGTAGTGGAAACTAGGTATGATACCAATTGTTGGATAAAAATATGTATGAAGAAGGAACAATTACAAGATGGGTGAATTGTAAGCTTGAAAACCTTTGTATTTAATCTTCTTGATGGATTTTTTTGACAAAGTTAAACAAATATGTTTCACTAAACACACTAATGTAAGGTTAAAGAAAACACCATGGTCTCGATAAATATGATTATTATATTGAAAATAAGAAACATTTTTTTCTTAAAAAATATTATACCATAAAGTGAACAAAATAATAAAAAAGAAATTAAGTAATAGAGAATATCTAATATGTCACAATTTCTATTTATAAAAAAATATAGAGGAATTTTAAAAATTATAATAGAACACCTATAGAAAATGAAATATAAAATTTTAACCAAATTATAATGGTATCAACTGAATTTGGATAAAAGTATCATGATTTGTAATCTCAAGAATGTATATCTAAACCAAACCAGGGTTGGAACTCCATCTATGAAAGATTTAATGCAATATCTATAATTCTATCCCTATAAGCCCTCAATTATGTAAGTAATTGGTTCTTGTTTCATTTTTTTTCTAAAATCCCTCAATAATAAAATTTTAAATATGAATAAAATCTTAAAGAGATAACCTGAAAAGGTTTCTTTAAGAGTGACACACACTTACTGTAGTTACAAACACCATAAAGAAGAAGTTCACAAGAGCAAAATTCAATAGTATGTAGACACACAATTTAGTGGAGAAATTTACAAATGATGAAGTTAATATTTATTTATAGGCGTGGAATGAAATGGTATACTTGTTCTCTAATGGTCATATTTTTCTAACATTTTGGAGGGAACTCTACACCTGGCACATACATCAGTCATAAAATTACATATTAGATGATGTTATTTTAGCATAAAGAAAAATATCACGAGAAAAATTATCATATAATAATTAATGAAAATATGAATAAATATAATGATACATATTATAAAATGATGAAAATATTGTAACTAATCAGTTCTGATAAAGTGAGAGAATCTGGTTTGATAAGAATGAGAATCATATTCGATAAACTTTTTAGTTTGGATTTGATAAATTGAGAGAATCATATTTGAAATTTTGAGTAAATAAAATTTTAGAAACTAAGAGAATAAAATTCAAAATTATAAAAAAATTATTTTTCAAAAACTTTGGGAATCATATTTGACATTCAGTCTTATGGAAATGTTTATTAGACATATCTAAATAACAACATAAAAGGTATTAGAGAAAATGAGTCTGATTTTTATCGAACATGCATAAGTTTAGATAAAATTTATTATAGTAAGGAAAATAATATTATAGGAAATGATATTGTGATTTCTAAAACAAAAGGAATGATAAAATTCATAATAAAACATTTGAAACAACACAACATCCCTACTACCAGTGGTTTTTTGGGGGAAAATAGCATAAGAAGATAAAATTATAGAGAACTAGTTGTATTATAATACTAATGATATTTTGAATAATAGAAATAAAGAATGATACATATTTAGTTAAATATTTAATTAAAATAGAAAAACAATTATGTAGAAATAAGAAACATTCCAAAATAATCAAATGTGTAGGGATTTCATGAGGATTTTTTTAACAAAATGAGAAATGATGATAGAGAATACAAGAAGACAGTATTTCCCTACATGTTTTGGAACAAACAAAATAAGTACAACCCACGCAACTCTTTTTTTATAATAAATTTTCTATTTTTTCTATTTTTTAATTTTTTAATTTTTATAATTTATTATTCTTATTTATTCACCTATTTTTTGTTGCATAAATAATTATGATTTTTCACAGATCGATGAATAGAAGAAAATAAATTGTGATGTTTTATTACAAACTAACCTAAAAATATCTCTGTAATTATCATTTTTTATTATTCATTCTCAAGTCAAAGAATGATAGGAAATTATGTGTTATTTTATTCTTCTTATATAATTCTTCAATTTATTAATGGCCATTATATCCATATACATATAATAATATATATATATATATATATATATATGATTAGGAATGGATGATTTTTCATGTTCTTACTGATCAATAGCTTATTCTGATGGGTAGTGAAAACCACTTAGACCAATTAGAGGAAATAATACCTGATTTGGTCTTGACTAATTATTTGATAATTGAAGTTTTACATTACATCATAGAAAAATAATTTTTATATATTAAAAAAATGCCTTAATTATTAAAAATTACCTATATACATTATACCTCAAGTAAGTGGTGAAACAATTGTGATACCACTCAATAGATATTTAATAGGAATACATGAAAAATGAAATTAAATTATGAGTGTATTAGAACAATGAATCCACACATATAATTTCTACCTCATATTAATTAGTCTTTTGATTCATCCTCTAAACACTAATCATTTTATATTTCTTTAAAAAATTAATTCATACTCAGAAGTTAAAAATAGATACATCAAACGCTTGAGAACAACCTTTATAGGGGCATCCTTGGGTTTCCAATAAACAAAATCTGACCATGTAAAATACATTTTTCTGTAAAAACAATGAAAAATTTCTATTAAAATATGGTTATCATATTAATGAGTTGGTTCAAAGAGAAATAACTCTTAATTTCATGGTGAGATATTCAACTAATCAACATTTACCACGTTATCTACATATACATAAGATTCTTCTAGAAATGCTTAAAATTTTATACATATAAGTAAAATTTTAATTTATTGGATTAACATACTCGAGGGAGACTTGTAGTGTTCACATTTATTCCAAAATAATGGTCTAAAACCCCAATTAATCATTTAGAGATCATTATTACACCATGTTTATATCTCTAAAAAATAAAATTGACAAACCATTTTTAGATAACTTTTTTGAATATAAAATAAGATTTATGTAAATTTTTTTAACATGTTATATGTTTAGGAGGGTTAGGATAAAAATATTCACATATTGTAATTTACACTTGTTTAATCTATAATGAAACACCTATGAGTGGTGGGAGTGCTAGTAAATTGGACAGAATTACCCATTCCACTTTTAAAATATGTTACATATTTGTTTAATATTTTACAAAAAAGGGATGAAGATGGTGGATAAAATTATAAATGAATTCTCCATCAATTTATTTTCCACAAATATAAATGAACATAAAAAAAGTATTTACACCATTATAAAATCTTCTAGAGAGACTCATTATAAGTATTATGGGAGATTAATGATGATCGGTTCTAGTTTCCCATTCCGATCTATTGATGTTAACCATTTACTATTACTAATTTATCTAGGATTAATATACAATAATATAAACCTATTGGAAGAATCCTATGGTGGATTATCAATAGAAAACTCACTATTAGTGGAAAAGTGAGACATTAAAAAGGTTACCTATAACACCCAAAAAAATTCTAAAAGAGATACATGTAATATAGGATAAATGTGGGGAGATATTCTAACTTATATCCATTTATAGTTTACAAACATAAGTAACTAACCAATATGATTATAAATATATCCCTAAAAAGATTCAATGATTTATAGTCACTAGTAATGGAATGTTAATTATGTTTATCTCTTACACATTATATTTATCAGTGTGTTAAAATTAAAGTAACATAAATTTTTGTAGTATCATATCAAAAAGGACAATTTAAGTAGATAAAATTAAGATATAGGGATAATTCTAAATTCTATTACGGATTAAAGAATGATATGAGCCAATCAATGCCACCCTATAGAAATGAATACCCATAATAACACCCATTTATGAGTGTTTCTCTATTTCAATAACCATACCAATAGACCATCATCCAAACATCCTCTTTAAAATCCTCTATCCAGTAAAAGATGAAATTTTAATGACCATTATCCACTATCAAATCCATATTTTAGAAACCCAAAGTAGTTGAAGTTTCTGATTTTTGTAGTTAAGTGAATGATTTAAATAGTCATCTTAGTAGTATAATGTGAATCCTATTCAAAAACTATAGAAATATACCATCCTAGATAGTAAAAAATTACAAGGTAAATGTGACATTGATTACCACATGATGTGAATAGTAAAATTCAACCATTGACCACTACTATATCAAAAAAACATAAACCAAGAATGAAAAAAATTACAATCCACTAAAAAATAACCTATGAAAGAAGGAAATATTTTATAATATAAGAGAGGTGTACCAATATGGTGTTGGATTTGGTGTTATAGAATAAACATTTATGTAATTTATAATAACCATTATTCATAGAATTTTAATTCTAAAATAGTTTTTCACCTGATCATTGTTAATCTATATGAAATTTTATGTGATAATTTCATAAGGTCACCTGTTATATTGAAAGATCATTATAATTCCCCATAATGATGATAAAATAGGATTCCAATGATAAAATTATTAAATATATGTTTTATTTTTGGATGATATTAATTGATATGACATAAATGTAATAGTATATCACTAATAGGTGGTGTAAAACACTTTTGGACTTCTTCTAAGGAAGTTATTCCATGGTAATATTAATAAAATATGTTGTTAAAAAATTATTATGTATGAGAAAAAAATGTTTACCTTTGTCTTTGTATATTTCTATTCGTAGTTGTGTGTAATTTTCCTTATAAATTAATTTCTTCTTCAATTAATATCATGAGTTTGTGCATTGAAATATTTATTTCAATTAGTAAGACATGTGTTCATAGAGACATTAAGTGTGTTGGGTACATCATGACTGATATGTAATTAATTAATAATTTAAGAAATATTTTACCCTTTGGAAATTTTAAAAAAAATTATTGTAATATCTCATCACATTTTTAGGAATAGAAATACCTTGTTATGTATATGTATGTATCATTCATTTTTAACGTTTTAATTATGAAAATTATATGAAATATACCTTGATCATCTTTGCTTATAATACTGTTGTGTGATCTTCTTGATTAGAAATATAATTATAAAGTGACTAGATTAAACATTGAACATTCTAATGAGATTTTAAGTCGATACAAAAATAACTTATATTTATATAGTTTCTGTTGAATTTTTGTATATTCTAACAATGGAAATTATGTGGTTTAACCTAATTTTATTATGAAATTGACCTATAGTGTCACATTGTAATTATATCGAGGAAGTCATATAAATTATAGCTGAATTAACATATTAACAAAAATTATATCTCTATATTTTGATTAATAATTATTCATGTCTGGATTGATCCAAAATGTTCAAACTATAGTTCTTTATTATAATATTTTATAATTTAATATTTAATATGTATTTATAGTTTAATTTAGTGAATGTATTACTAAATTTTTTCTCCAAGATTAATGTATTGGTATATATTTATTTAAATCAAGGATAGTTATTCATGTTTTGATAATTATTGAGATGGATTGGTGGAAAAAATTAAATTATCTTGTGATTAATATTATTATAAATACAATTGAATAAATGTAAATGTTTAATCCATAAATTAAATTTATTTGCCTATAATTGCAGTTCCTTTAAAATAAATAATAATAATAATAATAATTAGAAATTTAGTGCCATGGAATTATGAGAATTATATATTCTAATGTTAAATTTTTATTCTCTAACAATAGGTTTATGTAAAACCAATAATAACAATCCAAACCATAAACATCATTATGAATAATTAAACTATTACGATAATTACCCATATCCTTAGAAGGATCATCTCACATAATGCTTATAAGAATAGATAATGATCATCCTCCTCCCCCATATCAAATCAGTTGATAATAAAAATTATTATTCTAAAAATTAAGGAACTCTTATGGTTATCATCAATGAATGATCCAAAGCATTTGAATCTTATTTTCTACCACCTTGGAATTTCTAGAATAATTTTCGATGGTTCGTGTGGAACATATGGAGTAATTCTAAAATGATTCATCCCTTGAATAATCTCAATAATTAAAGGTATGATGATAAGTGTTGTACATAATGTTTTATGATGGATGAATTAGTATTCCAGGTAAATAATTATTTTAATAATTAAATATATATTATACGAGGAGATCCAGTCATCTTCATTTGGGAGTTTATTTCGATTAATATTTGAATTAATTTAATTTTTCAAGATGTTATTGTTCATGTTGATCAATGATTTATCATTGATTATGAAAAATATGAAATATATACATCCCAATATGTTCTTCCATATCTGAAAAAAAAAATCATATGGTTTTAAAACAGCTATATGATAAATTTTAACTATTTAAATGTCATTGATTATTTGTTGAATTTACTATTACTTTTTCATTTTATGTTTTACTATTCACTAAATTATAATGTTTTGATCTTATCTTATTAATATTATTTATCACTCATAGAATCAAAAATGAAAAATTATAGACAAATAAAATTTAAATATCTCTTACTGTGGTGTTTAGGATTTTGGAAGGATAACATTAGGGATTATGATGTGTTACTTGAAGGTAAATTCCTTATACATGTGTTCACTTCACTAGAATGAGATATGATAAATCCAAGACTTCAATATTTTTTAAAACACAAAGTGTATTAAATACACACCGTATGTGGAATAGGTTGTCTCGGAACATGGTGAGTTGACTACACATTATGTAACTAATTTTAATGTTCCATTTTTCATGAGATAAAGAGTAATCATGTACATATTACATGAGGTGTGTGACTCAGAAAAATGTAACATGGAGGTCATATGACATGTAACTATAGTATAGATAATGAAACCCAATATTTTTTGTGGTCTATTGACATGACTAGTCACCATGAATTAGTCAAAGATAGAGAAAAAATTGAAAAACACAAGGTGTAACTAGACTACACACATACTGTATAGAACCTTGTTACTTAAAAATAATATTTAATTATTCAATTTAAACCTAACAAATAGGTGTCTGTGTTTCATTTATTTACTATAAAAATTGTACGATATGTTATATGTATATATATAATTTTAATTCATTATTTATTTCTATGTAATATTTATATCTACTTCCCACAAAAAACTATAAAAACTCACTACTATGTGAACATTAAAATCATTACAAACAAAATGAATTTAATGATTCTATATTTTATTTATCAATAGTGTTCTCGATCAAATTATGTGGAATGACATGTATTACATATGTATTATGAGTATAATTAATACGAAAAAAAAACTCACACCAGGTGTCTCAGATAGGTAATTAATGTTTTACATCTATGCAAATAAATTGTACATAGTTACTTGTAAATAAAAATTATTTAAATATTTATTTAAATTATAATCGATTGAAATAAATATAATAGTATGTGTGTAAATTTAGATAAATGAAAAGATTAATTTATAATGACAATTAATTATTTCAATTCCATCTAACAATAGTTTTTATAGATTGAAATACATTCCAGTTTTTTAAATTCATTATTGTTGCATTTCTGTGGATTATCATGACTATACAAAGACCTATATATGTGATTAGTTTTTTTAACTTATTTTTTTCATTGTTTAAACTTAGATTTTTTTCCATCGTTTCATCTCACCTTTTCATTATATAATGGTCATTGCGATTGACATATCATATTTGTAATCTTTGAACAATTCAATTGGTTACCATCATATTTTTTTGAGTAATGGTTACATAATGGATGGATCAACCATGTTATATGAGATGGTTCATGTTTTTATCTAAGGAAGGAATAATATAAGAGGTACACCGAAGAATTGGTGGAATGATTTGACTCAAAAGAGGAATGGTTCTAGGAGTTTATTACGTGGGTCAGTGGTTTATTTTTTATCTAATATATCATCCAAAAAATAGAAATGATCATTATGATACAAAATAATAATTTCATTTTTTTGAGATTCATGGTTATTTATTTTTAGATAATTTATTAAAATAACTAAATTAATAAATTAATAATCCAAGATGATTTAATTAAAATAATATTTTATTATTAATATATTTGATAATTTACTTTTCAATCATGTAATTAAAATAGAAAAAATATTGAAAAAATAGGTGAGAAATATATAATGGTCAATTTACACATAATTCAAAAATTAAATCAATAAAATATAAATTTAGAAAGTTCCACTATTAATTGAATAAAAATGTAACCACAAATGTATGTGGGTGAATTTCCAAATTCTTATCACTTATATCTATAAAGGAATTATTATGTGGTTTTTTGGTCAATGTTAAAAAATTTGTCTTAATTATAATGTAAATATTATATTTAATAGAATTTGTAGGAAATATTTGAGGAAAATAAATTCTATTTTTTCATGATAGTGAATTCTAATCCATAGATAAAGGACATGTGAGTAAATGTGTTTTTCATGTTAAAAGTACCTAAACTCCTTTGAAAAAAATTCATGGAGAATTTATATGTTATGATAATGAGTATATAGATCTTTTCTAATAGAATATCAACATAAAATGATTCTTTGAAACTTTAAGTGAGGGAATATGAATTTTTATAAAAAAAAATGGAGAGATCAAAAAATTATTCAATATTTATTATATATTTTTACAATCTATAAAATAATAAAATCCATGTATTTATTGATGAAAAGAAAATCTATATGACTACAACTATGTCAATTTTATCTGTAAAAGATAATATAATCATTTCATCAGTTATAATTTCAATTAATTTAATAAGCGATTTCATATTAAAATATTACGTGAGAAGAATTTATACAGGATGGAAATCAATATTACCAAATATTCATTTACAATTTATAGTGAGGAAGAAATGTAACTCTTACTATAATATTTGGATGATTCCATTGTTATCTAATTATTCATGCTATAATTCATGTTTAGTGAGCTTTTAATGAATCATGGTGATATTAATTCATATACCATTTGGTCTTACCATGGTTATATTTATTAATTAGTGGTGAGTTAAGAGATATATAAAATATCAAATTAAATATTGACTTGAAATCATGTATCTTCATCCCCAACTGGGTCTCATGTACTATAGTTTATTAGGTAGAAATAGGGAATAAGGATCCTAGGATTTAGTATTCCATATGAAATTGATATATATTTCTTCATCTCCTCGCAAAATTATTCACTATTAATTTCAATATGAGAAATGGTGAGAACTCCCTATCATATCTACGTATCATGATTAACCATGTTTATAAGGACATGAGGCATGAATAATATAGACACTTTATAGAAAATAAAAAAATGATTAAAATGGATCAAAGACACACTCCAATTATCGGGAACCTAAACACTCTCCTTATAATTAGAAAAATATGTGATGATAGTAAAAGGTAAAAAGACCCGGTATGTTTTTCATGTTGTAAGAAAGTAAAGTTGAAGAAGAGTTTCACCCAGTTTAATAATAACTATAGTGATTTTGGATTGTTTGTTATTAAGTGTAATCTATCTATATCTACACATTTTGTATTATTAAGAGATTTCAATAATCAAATCTATATCCAAATGTAAAAACAATACAGATTCAATTAAATTTCCACTAGGGAAGAGAATATTCATGTATCCAATAAAGAACAAATTTCATAAATGGATATATGAGACAACATCATCCCATTTCCAATATATAGTGTCATGGTTTTTTGTTATTTTATTGAAATCCAAATTTAGAAAGAATATAAATTTTGTATCCTCCATATATACTAATGAATTTATTATAAATTTTTAAAATAATAATTGTAGATACCCAATATTTACATAAATGGACATTACATTACTTTTGAAAAATACTTAATACATAAAAAAACCAACACTCAAGGACCATAATAGTTTAGTGTCTTTGGAAACTCAGAACATAATCTTCTAATCATGGTGAAAGATCTTCAACATCTACCATAAATATCTTCCCCTTTTGATTTCTTACCTAAAACCTTGCTTTATATACTAGTGAAAAGAAAACATATAAAAGTTGATCTCAAATGATCAGTAAGGGTAACCATGGAGAAAATAAAACAAACCATATACATTTTAACTTAAAAACATGAACATAATTTTTAAACATCAAAATCATGAGTGGTGAAATAAATCATGGCAGTACGTGAGGAATAGATCATAAAGGAACATTAATCATGATAAAATAGCATGGGAATAAAACATGTAATTGTGGAAACAATTAAGAACATGATATTATTTCCATAGTATCCAAGGCATTGCTGTCAAGACCATCCTAGTGGACAAAGTCCATTATTGAATCGGGTTTAATTTTCGTTCCATCCCTGTATTACTGAACCGGATTCACTTTCCGTTCTAGCCATGTCTTTCTCTTGAGATATAAATCTTTACCCAATGCATTGGAGGGAGATATAGGTCCAACCCTTCTCATAATGAAATCATTCTTACTTGTTCCACAAAATTCACATAAATCATTTATCATAACCCAAAGAGAAAAATGGGTTTCATAAACATCATCCCATCATAACATAATCCATATAAAAAATTGGATATCATTTCATCATAAGAAAATTGAAACCATATAAATAATAGAGGCATTATATTTGAAACATACTCATATGAAATAATGTCATCTTAGATGGAAAATGGTTTTGATAAACACTTGAAATTAATTCTTGAGGAAAATATCCATTCTTCTTCAAAATCATTTTCTTTTCACAAAATTCCATGAAATTTTAAAAGAAAAGGGTTTTTTTTTAAAATAATCAGGAAATATTTTATAGTAAGTTTCATGAAAATAAGGAGTTATGAAACCGTAAAAATCTGTTCATGCTGTATAATTTAAAAAATCATTCTCCTCGTATTTTTGTCAAAAAAGTCAAAAAGTTCCTCGTATGGTAAACAAAAGAAAGATTCCTTCCATAACACAAAGTTAAATTCAAATATGGGTAAACATGACATTAAAAATACATGAAATAATATTAAAAACATTATGAAAAACATTTTATGGTCATGGATGAAAAATATATCCCCGGTAAATACTTAGGTATAAGTAATCTCAGATAAAAATGGGATTGCAAAATTATCACTTACCTTTTGTCCAATTTCTTCTGTATGTGTCCGAGACTCCTGTATAATTGGTTTAAGAATTTTATTAACTAGTAAAAGAACCATAATAATATTTATTATATCATACATGGTTCACTTATGACTTTATATTACTCGTTCTTTTGTCAATTCTATGTTAAAGCAGCGTTTTGGGTAAAATCGTTTCATTTATCGTACATGTTTGGACTTGTTGTTCTTGATATTATTATTACTTATATCATGATTTACTAACTTCCAGAATTTAAAAAGTTATTTATATATCATATATATTCATCATATATATATATATATATATAATAGATAGATAAATGAAATGAAACACACTGTTCATGGAGACGGTAGGTCGTACGTATGCATGAACGTTATTTTCCTTTTCTTATTGACTTGAATGGAAGTAAGTAGATGAAATATATATATATACATAAATCCAGTAGAATTATTATTCCATATATATCATTATTATTCATTATATATACTTTATAATCATTCTTGAATGGTTAATATGGAGAATGGATCACATCGCGTCGTGGAGACGGTAATTCGTACGTACGCACGAGCGATGATATCATTCCCAAAATTATTTACTAGAATTGGAGTGGATGATATAATATCTCATAATAAGTATGATGTTATAATAACCAAATATATTTATTATTTACACCGTTATACCCATCCAAGTAAGGTGGTGGTGGAAAAACAAATTACACCACGGCGTGGAGACGGTATTCTATACGTACACACGCGCGGTGATTTCATTTTCTGTAGGATGTATAGAAGGTGAAATGGGGTTGTTTCATATTTATAATGACATTTCTATATATTATTTATACTTATGTCATTAATTTATAATGAAACAACTAAATAAGAGGAAGTAGAAGAATAAATAAACTTGAAAGAATCGGTAGAAGAGATTACCTCTTCTTCGGCACGCCTTCACTTAACCTTCTCTTAGGGCACTAACGTTGGTCTTTGAAGAATAAAAGGGCCTATAATAGGATTATATAGAAGTGGATAAGTGAAATTGGTAGGGTTTGGATGTGGTTGAAGGCTAAAATTTGTGTGAAGAGGAGAGGGAGGAGGTTTCGTTTTATAAGAGGGGTGAGGGGCACCTTAGGAAAAACATAAAATATTATTTTATAATAAAGTCATATATGGTTTATAATGGCTAAAAATTTATTTATTTCGAATATAAATTTGGTATGGGTCGAAATAATCTCAACAAATAGGTTTTAGACAAGTTTAGGTTACCATTTTAACCTTATCATTTAGATTTAACTCTGTGTTAAATAATTTAGCTTTTACCGTGTCTTCATGTAATCTTACACTATATGGTTAATAAACCTACTATAAACTATCAATAAAATCCAAATTGGTTCATTAATGTCATATATTTTATTATATAAGTCTTTTGGCTTAACCTTAGATTTTTAGGACCATTATATCAATTAATAATATAATATTTGTTTTAAAAACTCTTTTATGTCAATTTTGACACTATTTGGTATTTTGTTTTCTCTAAATTTATAACACCATAATTACTTATAAAATAATTCATATAACCAACCCTAATATGTTATATTAACCTATAAAATTAGTTTTATACATAAAAAGTCTCAAATTACATTTATTGAGGTATTTATAATATCAATTATTTTAATATTTCATTAATTAGGTAATTACTACATCACCACTGTGTCAAAAATAAATTAAACTATTTAATGTATAAAATTTATAAATAAAATACCATTATTTAGGAAATATATTATCTTTTCTAATTAATATTTATAGTCGAATTTATCTTATATATAACCCTATATTAAAAAAAATTTAGTTATTAAACTTTGATTTTAACTATTTTAACTCTTCTTTAAATAAAATAATAATAAATGTCCTAATCTAATAAAAGTGGACCTAAAGGGTAATATTTTATTCCTAAGGTTGTTTTTGGTCTAATTACTCTTATCCAATAGAATTAGGACTTGTGTTAGGGTAATAATAATATCATTTTTACCCTTAATTGCCCTATTTACTTTTAACCGTGGTAAATAAAAGTAAAAAGTTACTATTCACCAAAAATTATTTTTAACTTATTGAACCACATTTTACTCCTTGATATTAATCATTTCTCTCATATTTTCGAAATTCCACCCACAGAAGCGGTAAAATTAAGCTTTACGTAAATTTTCAAATTCTCTTCGGAGGTGGGTAAAAGATGGTGAAAAGTTCAATAAAATTTTTATATATCTAAAATTATTATAAAATGACTCCAATGAATTACATTGAACTTATATAGTTATTATGTATCAATTTTTACAAAAAATAAATTTAAATAAAATAACTAATTATTTAAATAAAAAATTCAGTTTTAAACTATAACTCAATGTTTTTTCGCTATTTATCAAAAATTAAATCTTTTTAGAAAAAAACCAAAAAATCACCCTAGGATAATTTAGATATTATAAATGAAAAAATGAAGTCCATTTTGAAAGATAAAATTTATAAAATTTCCAAATGTGGGTATTACTATTCATAACAGCTAGTGTATATAATATTTTAATAAAATATCGTTGTTTAGTGAAACCTAGTATTGCATATTACAAACGCTATCGAGGAAGGTCGTGATTGCATGTAATACAACCCAAGTCAGGGCTATGTGTAGTGAAAGCTCCCTTTGGTGTTGCGTATAATATAATAAAAATGTATTTCATTTATACATTAAAAAAAATCTATACTTAATGTTGCATAGAATAATTTCCACAAAACGAACTTGAAATTGTGTGTAACACGATCCAAGAATAGTGTTGTGTATACTGCAAGATAATACGGTGTTTCATATAGTACAAGCTAATATTGGTATAGTATACAATAGAAGACATCAAAGAAATTAAAAATAATATATCTCATAAAATCTCAGGGTGTTACATTCTACCCCCCTTAAAATGAATTTCGCCCTCGAAATTCATCGGGGTTATAAATCGTTTACTACATGAAAGTTTCATTCATAGAAACCCACATCGTAAAAAGGAATACTAAAAATTAATTTTAAGAAGTTAAGTATGAAACATAATGGTTACCCAAATTAACTCATCACTGGGATTCCACATAGGAGAACATAGGTGAAATATGGATATGGAAGAGAAATCTAACCATCCTGATTGGATCAAGAGTGGTAGATAACATGGATATTAAAAATCCAACAATCACAAAGCCATAAATTTTTGATAATCTAAGGTACCATCTGATTCATCAGATATGAGGGCACTATGGCGACATTTTGGGTTTTCAAGATCATTTCCCTAATGTAGAATATTTTTTGAATTAAAAGAAATACTTACTTTATTTTGGTACAATCTCACTGTTGTTTGTGCCTTGAACAATTTCCACTTTATCTCTTAAAGAAATGAAGTTGAATTTGTATTCCATGAAGTGTTAGCAGATCATGCGATAGAATGATACGTCATTCCATCTATCTCAAACATAAGGTTAGAAAAATTTATATACATAAGTTCATATATAGTGAGATTAATCATATATGGTTCCTAAAATAGAATTATACTTCATCTATAATACCTATTAATAAAATAAAACTAGTTTCTCCTAACCAGGGACTTCCTGTAGGCTAGTGGTAGGCGATAAAGGCCTGTCGCACTTCGTCTGTGGGTTGATTCCCACAACCTTGTCTGATGCGACGGGTTGTCTCCCGTCCTGTAGGTTGTCCCTTTTTCTAAAACTAAATTATTATAATATTCCTTCAATAATATTGAAAAAGGTTTTAGCCTTAAACAATACTATCTTATGTATAAATTAATACATTCCAATCTTTAGGCTTATCCAAAATACTTCGGTCCAAGATCATAGTATAAAGAAAACTATTACTTAAAAGGTCACATTACAAGCACGTGAATACCATCATGTATCCCATATATATCATAAGATATATCTTATTGGTCACATTACAAACATGTGAATACCTTAATCATGAATTCTTTTGAAACATGAATTACCATAGAACCTTAGTGAAAACATGAATATTTTCAAAAGATAACTCTTTCCACATACCAAAATCCCAAAATTTCTATATACTCAAACCATGATATCAGTTTGTCCTTATATCAGTCATGAGCTCATGAATACTATCAAACATTTCATTTTCTCTTTATCCCTTCATTATGCGCATATCATCTGCATTCCAAAAATATTTCAATCACTTTTCATGGTTATCAGTACCTTACAATTATTGAAAACCAATACAAAGATATTATAAAATTCTAGGATACTATAAATGAGATTCTATGATACTATTTTGAAATCCCATTACATAAACACTTAATCATTACACAACATCATTGTCATACTCAACATCACAAATAATGATCGCATGTGACTTCCCTTTGTCCTTTTCCTTAATAGGTTGCTCACTTCGATCATCATTAACCCTTGGATTAGGTCATTGATTAGCATAAAGGCCCATTTCCTTAAACTTGAAGCATTGAAGTGTTGGTGGAGTGTTCTCTGTAGTCTTTTCTCTATTCACATCATTAGAAACCTTTTTTCCATTACTTTTGAACTCAACTACTCTATGACCTTATTTTTCACACTTGAAACATTTTCTAGTACCTTTTATAAAATCTCCACTATGATTTTTTCAACACTTTGAGCATAAAGAAACATTCACCTTCTTTTTCACCATTGTTCTGAGATTTTTCCTTGAACTCCATCTTTCGTTTTTTGTCAAAACCATAATATGGATATGTAACACCAACTTCTAGTTCTACCTTGATAGAACAACGCACGGTTTCTTCATAGCTAATGAAGTCTATTAAAGATAATTCCCTTTGAAGACTTGGTTTTAATCCACTTAAGAATCGATCAACTTTACTTTCAGGTTGGATGATAAAGACAGATGCATACCTTCCAAGCCTTGTAAAATTCGCCTCGTATATACCAACAGATTCATCATCCTTTTGATTAATCTCAAGGAACTCCTTTTCCATATTTTTTAGAAGAATACGATGGAAGTACTTATTTAAAAATAATTTCTTGAACTTTTTCCATTTTATGGATTCAATTTCACCTTGGGCCTTGAATTCTTAATTAGAGTCCACCGATGGACTGCTTCACCTTCTAAATGGTAAACAGCCAGAATGACTTTTTCATGTTCCGAACATCGAAGTATGGAAAATATCTTTTCAATGGTGTTGATCCATTGTTCAGTAACAAGTGGATCAAAAGACCCACTGAAAGAAGGTGGACATTGCCTCATGAAATACTCTATAGAATATTGTTCCCTTCTCTTCTCATTCGGATGTCCAGAATGATTCATAGCTTGTGTAAGTATAGAAATAAGATTTTGCACTCCATCTCCCATAACATTGGTTTTTTCAGGAGGACAATCATTGCATTTCCCATTACATTGATCAACACAGTTCCTTCGGGTTCCAACCATCGTCTAAAACCCAAAAAGAATAGTGTAAGAAGAAAAAATCATGCTAGGAAAACAACATAATAAAGGAAGGTACCTTAAGTATATAACATCGTAGGTTTAATTCTAATATCGTTTCTGTAATTATAGGACAATAAACTATACTTATACTTAACCTTAGGGACATCCCTAGACATACCTTTGAAATATCTCTATGGATTTCACTAAAGATTTTGCATCCTAGTTTCCAAAGGTTAACTAAACCTTCACCTCTGATACCAACTGTAGAGACCCAAGATTAATGTACATGGAAATTACATTACTTTTGTGGAGTACATAATACATAACAAAAAACAACACTCAAGTACCATAATAGTTTAGTGTCTTTGGAAACTTGGAACATAATCTTCTAATCATGGTGAAAGATATTCAACATCTCCCATAAAGATCTTCCCCTTTTGATTTCTTATCTAAAAACATTAATTATTTCCTATGGGAAAGAAAACATATAAAGGGTGAGATCCAATTATTAGTAAGGGTAACCATGGTTAAAATAAAACAAACCATATAAATTTGAACATAAAAACATGAACATAATGTTTAAACAACAAAATCTTGAGTGGTGAAATAAATCATGGCAGTACGTAAGGCATAGATCATAAAGGAACATTAATCGTTATAAAATAGCATGGGAAGAAAACATGTAATTGTGGAAACCATTAATCACATGATATGATTTCCATAGTTGTAAAGGCATTTCTTCCAAGATAATCCTAGTGGAAAAAGTCCATTATTGAATCGGGTTTACTTGTCGTTCTAGCCCTGTATTACTGACCGGATTCACTTGTCATTCCAGCCATGTCTATCTCATGATATATAAATCTTTACCCAATTCATTGGAGTGAGATATAGTTCCCACTCATCTCATAATTAAATCATTCTTACTTGTGCCACAAAATTTACATAAATCATTCATCATAACCCAAAGAGTAAAATGGGTTTCATAAACATCATCCCATCATAACACAATCCATATAAAAAAATGGATATCATTTCATCATAAGAAAAGTGAAACCATGTAAATCATAGAGAAATTATACATGAAACATACACATATGAAATAATGTCATCTTATATGTAAAGTGGTTTTGATAAAACACTTGAAATGAATTCTTGAGGAAAATATCCTTTCTTCTTCAAAATCATTTTCTTTTCACAAAATGCCTTGTAATTTTAAAAGAAAAGTATTTTGTTGAAAATATTCATGAAATCTTATATACTAAGATTCATGATAATAAGGAATTATGAAACCATATCCATTCATTTTGTATAAGTTAAAAAAACATTCTCCTCGTACTTTTGTCGAAAAAGTCAAAACGTTCCTCGTATGGTAAACAAAAGAAGTATTCCTTCCATAACACAAAGTAAAAATAAAAGAGGGGTAAACATGACATTAAAAGTAAATTGAATAATATTAAACACTTTATGAAAAACATTTTATGGCATGGATGAAAAATATAACACCAGTAAATACTTACGTATAAGCAATCTCGGATAAAATGAGATTGAAAAATTATCCCTTACCTTATGTCCAATTTCTTCCATATGTGTCCTAGAATCTTGTATAGTGGGTTTAAACATATTATTAAATTGTAACAGAAACATAATAATATTTATTATATCATATATGGTTCACTTATGACTATATATTACCCACTCTTTAGTCAATTCCATGATAAAGCAGCATTGTTGGTAAAATCGTTTCATTTAGCATACGTGTTTGGAATTGTTGTTAATGATATTATTATTACTTATATCATGATTTAATTACTTCAAGAATGTAAAACATGATTTATATATCATATATATTCATTATATATATATATAATAGATATATAAATGAAATGAAACACATCGTTCATGCAGAAGGTTTGTCGTACGTACCCATGAACGTTGTTTCCTTTCCTTATTGACTTGAATGGAAGTAAGTAGATGAAATATATATATACATAAATCCAGTAGCATTATTATTTCATTTATATCATTATTATTAATTATATATACTTTATAATCATTCTTGAATGGTTAATATGGAGAATGAATCTCATCGCGTCGTGGAGACGGTAATCTGTACGTACGCACAAGCGATGATATCGTTCCCATAATTATTGAATGTAATTGGAGTAGATGATATAATATATAAGAATAAGTATGATGTTATAATAACCATATATAGTTATTCTTTACACCATTATACCCATCCAAGTAAGGTGGTGGTGGAAAAACAGATAACACCACGGCCTGGAGAAGGTATTCTGTACGTACGCACGCGTGGTGATTTCGTTTTCCATAGGATGGATAGAAGGTGAAATGGGGTTGTTTAATATTTATAATAACATACCATTATATTAGTTATACTTATTTAACTACTTTATAATTAAACAACTAAAGAAGAGGAAGTATAAGAATAATGAAACTTGAAAGAATCGGTAGAAGAGATTACCTCTTCTTTGGCGCGCCTCCACTTAACCTCCTCTTAGGGCACTAAATTTGGTCTTTGAAGAAGACCAGGGACTCTAGTAGGTTTCTATAAAAGTGGAGAAGTTAAATGGTCATGGTTTGGCCGAGTTGGAAGGCTTAAATTTGTGTTAATAAGAGAGGGAGGAGGTGCTCTTTTATAGGAGGGGTGAGGGGCACCTTAGGAAAAACATAAAATATTATTTTATAATAAAGTCATATTCGGTTTATAATGGCTCAAAATTGATTTATTTCAAATATAAAGTGGGGATAGGTCGAAATCATCTCAACCAATAGGTTTTGGACAAGTTTAGGGTACCATTTGTACCTTTTAATTTAGATTTAACTCTACTTAAACAATTTAATTTTTACTGTGTCTTCTTGTATTCTTACACTATATGGTTAATAAACTTACTATAAACTTACAATCGAACCCCAATTGGTTCATTAATGTCATATATATTATTATATAAGTCTTTTTTCCAAACCTTATATTTTTAGTACCATTATATCAATTAGTAATATAATATTTGTTTTAAAACTCTTTTATGTCAGTTTTGACATTATTTGGTATTTTGTTTTCTCTAAATTCATAACAGCATTATTACTTCGAAAAAAATTAATCTAACCAACCCTAATATGTTATATTAATCTATAAAATTATTTTAATTCATAAAATTTCTCAAATTACATTTATTTGGGTATTTATAATATCAATTATTTTAATATTTAATTAATTAAGTAATTACTGCATCAACATTGTGTCATAAATAAATTAAATTATTTAATGTCTAAAAATTATAATTAAAATACCATTATGTAGTAAATTTATTTATATTTATAATTAATATTTATAGTTGAATTTATCATATGTATAACCCTATATTAACAATGTTTTAGTTATTAAACATTTATTTTTACTATTTTAACTCTTCTTCAAATAAAATAATAATAAATGTCCTAATCTAATCCAAGTGGACCTAAAGGGTAATATTTTATTCATAAGGTTGTTTTTGGTCGAATTACTCTTATCCAATAGAATTATTACATGTTTTAGGGTAATAATAATATCATTTTTACCCTCAATTACCCTATTTTCTTTTAACTGTGGTAAATTAAAGTAAAAAGTTATTATTCACCAAAAATTATTTTTTGCTTATTAAACAACATTTTACCCCCTGATATTAACCGTGTCTCTCAGATTTTTGAAATTCCACTAACAGAAGTGGTAAAATTATGTTTTATGTAAATTTTCAAATTCTCTTAGGAGGTGGGTAAAAGACGGTGAACAGTTCAATAAAATTTTTATATATCTAAAATTATTATAAAATGACTCCAATGAATTACATTGAAATTATATAGGTATTATGTATCAATTTTGACCTAAAATAAATTTAAATAAAATAAATAATCATTTAAATAAAAATTCGATTTTAAACTATAACTCAGTGTTTTTTCACTATTCATCAAAAATTTAAAGTTTTCAGAAAAATACCAAAAATTTACCCTAGGCTAATTAAGATTTTTCAAATCAAAAAATGAAGTCTATTTTGAAAGGTAAAATTTATAAAATTTTAAAAAGTGGGTATTACTATTTATAACAGCTAGTTTATATAATATTTTAATAACATATCATTATTTAGTGAAACCTGGTATTGCGTATTACACACACTATCGAGGAAGGTCACAATTCTGTGTAATGCAAGACAAGTCAGAGTTGCATCTAGTGAAATCTTTATTTGGTGTTTCATATAACATAATCAAAACTTATTTCATTTATACATTAAAAAAATCTATACTTAATATTGCGTATAATAATATCCACAAAACGAACTTGAAATTGTATGTAACATGAGCCAAGAATAGTGTTGTGTATACTGCAGGCTAATACGGTGTTGTGTATAGTAAATGATAATCTTGGTGTGGTTTACAATATAAGACATCAAAGAAATTAAAAATATTATATCTCATAAAATCTCGGGGTGTTACAATAACTATTTATTTTACTATGAAAGAATATTTTATTTTATGACACTTTTAAATAACTATATATACTAATTAACTTTAAAAAATGAATTCATTGAAATAGATAATGATTTAAGTAATCATAAATCATGTTACATGATTGTATTGAATCACCATCGAGGATATGAAACTGATATTAATATAAAAAATCACTATAGATATTGATAATTAGACTCATTTAACCTAAAAACATATCATTGAATCTTATAAGGAAAAATAACCATCCCACCATTTTTGGAGTAGGTGAATGATCCATAAAAATTTTAGAATTGGCATTCATAGTCGTCTGATAGACATTCCTGTAATATATAGTGATGGATATTGTTACTTCATTACTTTTATTAATGGAATATATAGATATGGACATATCTACCTAATGGTTGTATATGTCTATGACTTCTATAATTTCAAGTATTTCAATACTAAAGATGAAAGCATGCATAGTATAAAGACTCATATGTATAAATCCATTTGAGGAGGTGAGTATATAAACCAATAGTTCCTTAACATTCTGTGGGAGTGTGGGATTCAACAACAACACACTAATCCTAATACACCATAGTGGAATATTGACCATGAAAGGAGGAACCACACCTTTCATGGAATTGTATAGCTAATAATGAGTTGTGAAGAATATCTGTTATCCTTCTATGGATATGTATTACCGACTAAATTATACACACTAAATCTTATCCAAACTAAAGTGATGCAAAAAATCATACTCTATATCTTGAATGTTAAGGAAAATGTGTAATCAATCATGCATTTATGGGGATTTGGGGTGTTTTTTATATCCAAAATATGAAATAAAATACATCCCCATGTAATTAAGTTTATCATTAAATGATATCCAAATGATGCTAGATTAAATTAACTACCCAACCCATTATAATAATTAATTGGATTAGACCATTACATTTGTAGATATGAAAACATAATTAATAATGATATTTAGAGAAATGTTGACTACTATGAAGCTTATTATGAATATATACGTGATTTGGTATAATAATATGTTTTATTGGACCCATAAAATAGATTTTGTTTCAAAAAAATGTAATTAATAGGACCACCAGAGAGGATTGAAAAATTTAATGATATCATTTTCAAGTTAATTATGTTGGAGACTCATATTGGGTTGGGAATAATGATCATCCATATTACGAGGAGGTAGTAGATGGATTAGAGGCTATAAACTTTGAATAATTCATTAATTCAAAGATGAATTTCCTATATTAGATCCGAATATGGGATATATTTGATCCACTTGTTGATTAAATAACCATTGGGTAAAAATATGTATTTAAGAGAAAACACAACATGTAATATAAATGAGGAACCTATAAAACATAACTAGTGGGTGCATGATTTTATATTAGTTATAAATTGACAATGAAAAAACCATTTATCTAGTCTCGATGTCTAAATGATTATGGAATATACATTATATTAAAATTACATGATTATGAAATTTTGTGTATTGATGTCAAAATATATTTCTTTAATAGGATCCTTTAGGAATATTTTTTATATGGAAACATAAAATAATATTCTAAATAATGGTAAATTTAATCAGTTATATAAGTAGATGATATTTATTAATGGATTTACTGAAGAATCCATTTTTCAAAACATTTGGTTCGATGAATCCATAATTGAATTTGGTTATATAAATAATGAATTTGTTCTATGTATTTACAAGTAGTTTAATGGGATTGAGATAATTTTTTTGTAGTATATTTCATGAAAATATAACATATTATAAATTAAATAACTTCATTACAGACATTTAATGCCTAATTAGAAAATTTTCTTTAAATTAATGAATTTGGTGAAGTATCCTACATTAAAAAACTAATATCTTACAATATTAATATCATATCCAACATGGTGTATGAAACAAACCCCAAAAAATTTAAGGGATTATTATATCCAAATACATTACAATATATTTTTTTTAAATAATCTAATCTCTTCGATAGCTTACATCACACACAACATCATGGTTAAAAGAAATAGAAAAAAATTAAAATATCAATTATGTGTAAATTAAAATTTTATATGAGTAATTAAATTAAACGGTTTGGATATAACTAACTAAAACATGAAGACAATGGTTTTATTATAAAAATAATAATAATAATTTAAAATAATTTTTTGGTTAAGAGAAATAGTATTTGTTTTCTAAAATATGGTTTAGTCGCGCTCCGAGAAGAAAATATATAATTAATTTTTTCCCATTTTAAAAAAAATATTTTATAAAATGAACTAAAATGTTTAAATTATAATATCAAAATTATCTTAGGAATAAATTTTGGGTTTTTTCTAAAGTGTTTCATTTTTCAACTAATAATGAAAAATATTGAATTTTAATTATAGACAGGTTTTTTAATTAATGAATATATAATGGTAAATTATATTTTCTATTGTTTTTAAACTAAAATTATATAAAATATTTATCAAATAAACCAATATAGGTAATTTTAATCATTTATTAATAAAATTTTATATATATAGTTCGTAATCTTTTGAACAATTTCTCTTTGAGAATCCTTATTTTGTGTCGTGTCTATGAGACTGATTTTAAATTAAAATTTTAATCATAATTGAATGAAGTTTGTAAAAATTGATTCAATTTTTTATGTTTTATTAAATTATATTATCTGATAAATTCAACTTAATTTTTTCCAAAAAAATAGAGGAAATAGTAAAAAATAATTATTAAGGGTAATATAAAAATGGATTTACCGGGGGTTAACCTATAAATATAATTGTTAAGTTGACATAAAAATTTTATAATTTTTTTTAGAAATATTACATAATTATCCACCATATAATCTATAATTTTCCATTACTTTATCATTTTACATGAATAAAATATGTGTAGAATTAATTATTTTAAAAATATTAAAAATGGGCCACTCACCACACTTATTAAGGTCCACCCATATCCACTCTTCTTAACACTTCCAAACTATCATTTTTCAGCCATGATATACCTATATATCTTCCATAAATTCCTCATATCACCCTAAAATCCTTATTTTTGGTCATAAATCCAACATAGTAATGATTTGGGGCTATCCTAAAGAAGATACCAAAAGAAGAGGCAATGTTCTTCAACCAGTATTTTTTACTTTAATTATTTTTCCAACTCATTAAATTATTTCATTAACCGTGAAGATATAATATAAAATGTTTCTTCCATGTAACAATAAATTTTTATTTTATGTTATTGTACTATATAGTCTTCCAATTCTATAAAATGTGTTATAAAATGATCATTTGTGTATACTAGGTATATGGCCTCATGAATAGATGTCTTTTATTTCTAGATTACCACCTTATACACATGGGTTTGAAGATGGATATAATTTTTATATTTTATACTTATAAAATAATTATACCTATAGATTAATTATATCATATAAATCATATTTATTTTAATTTCATAATAGATACTACAATTTCCCACGTTTGTAAGGTGTACTAGTGAATCAAAAAATGATAATATTCATCTTTCACTAATGATTTATATGAATGGTGATAAGGTTATCATAATGATGATATGTAAACTAAATAGAATAATTATGATATTAATCTCTTACATATAATTCATAAAATATATTTTATCATCTTATTCCAATCCTTTTGACTCAATTAATGATGATGACATTGTTTATGTATGTGTGTGGGCTATAACCTTTACCAAGTAATTTGACTCACATTTCATAACCACACCACATGGATGATATATATATATTTATATATATTTAAAGTAATAATACTGATATTATGATATCATTAACATTTTATTATTATGAAAAATTAAATTCCACTATTTAATAACAACCTTTGAAAAATGGGAACGTTACTCATGCGCTTGTACAACCTACGGTCTCTAAGATCATAATGATATAAATTTATCAAAACTATCTTTCATGATTTGTCATAAAAGTATTATTTAAATATAAATATAAAAATTATTTCATTCTTATCATTATTGTTATGATGTAACAACATAATAGTCACATGAACCAGAATATTCATGAAAATACACACACGATAAAATAATACAATTAACACTCGAAACAATGAAAATAAAGAATTGTTTTTAATATATGGGTGAGAAGAAGTTATAAAAGAATCATATATGATATTTGAAAAATTAATATTATTTTTATATTTAATAAAAATTTTAAAACAAATATAGGATAGGTTATTTCATGTTATACAAAGAGTATGCATGAGGTATGGGATTTCTTAATTAAATTTCCATTCATGGGGTTAAACTTCTATTATATTGATTATGTAATTTTAGGAATATGTTATTAATTTTAATTATTATGTTATGTTTTATTATCAATTTATATATGTGGTTTTACAATTAATACACAAAATCAATTCATTTATTATTCTCTAATCAAATGATATGATCCTAGTAAGGGACTTCGTCTCAATTTCCCTTCATTGATGCATATTGTAATGTTATGTGAGAGGTTTATTTCATACAGTTTATATATATATATCCCATTTAAATGTAACATCATTATGCATATAAAATTTAGTTTTTTGTATTATGTATTAGTTAATAAAGGGGTATTTCACTAAAAAATTACCATGTAGAAAAAGTGATGGTGCAATATATCTTTCATTTGGGATTATTAATTTCTCGTTGAAACAATTTTTTTATTGTGATAATATTTCATTGGTAATTACATTTATTTTAAACATTCATATTATTTTGTGATGTATATGATTATTTCTTAAATATTAGTTCATTTTAATGTAATCTACATACATGATATGTCATTTGATTAAATGGGAAAATGATGATAAATCATTACACTTTACTCAATAAGGATACTTGATTAAAAGAAAATTGATTTTGAAATAAATCAATTATTTTATATATAATTAATTATTTGGAAATTAATGACATGGTTTGGGCTCGGATATAGGTAGTCCATAAATTCTACAGTATTATAATGATATGAATCAGTTTTCCAAATTAGATGGGGTTTTACCCAGTAGTTTAAAACAACCTTGAGGATTGATCTTTCTAGTAAAGGTATCTAGAGCCAAGGAAACATTGTTTCCAATAATTACTTATCTATTTAATTGTGAATTCATTCTTTATTATTATTTAGAACACTTTATCTATGATATTATTTATTAATTACTTTCTTTTTCAATTGATTGAATAAAGTACATATGTTTTCACTATTTACATTTCCATATTGATTATGTATTATCTTACCATGATATTCATGTTATTTTAATGGAATTTTTGTTTATCAATTAAAATTTCCATGTTCATTATGATTATTAATTCATGATATTATCAATTTTACTTAACCCTCATCGAGAATTTATGCTCATCCTTATTTTTTATTATTTCTCTAGTATATGAAGAACAAATGATTGAATGTGTTTTCAAGGATGTCATTCGTTTTATTTTTTAAGTATTCTGTTATATTTTCTATTAAAAATGTAAAATGGGTATCATGTATGCATCTAGTTCTCTAGAAATTATAAAAATATTATTCTTTTGGGATTTTATTCATTGTATCTATCCTATAATAATAAATAAGGAAATAGCTCTGGGATACTAGTTCTAGGGCCATTATACTTAGTATCAGAATAAGTTTAGCTAAAAACATTAGAACTATATTATAAACTACATAGAGTAGGGGACAAAACCCTATTACATACATTGAGGATATGTGTATAATAACATCATAATGTTTTTAAAGGAATAAATTATGTGTATTTACCTTGAATTACATCTTTGTGTGGATACAAAAAGTGGATGTGTTTCTAGAACAATGTTATCAAGGGGTAATATCTTTGAAAAGGGTACATTGGTCTTGGACCCATTTTCACCTATTTCACAATAATTGTCCTTGCTGAACACATATATTGGAAATCCTGGGGAACATGTTTTGGATTAATCACATTTCCATAACCATCCATTATGATGGACATAAAAATAATGAAATCCTTAAATAAACCCTTTATATGTTAATGAGATTATATATGAATAATTGTTCAAATTATATTATGTATTTAACTATTTTTTGGATAATAAATTATGTTCATAATTTTGTTGATACAATTTCGTGTATTCCATCTGTTATAGATGGAACCTATATGAAGGAATCAGAACCACATCAATTCACAAAATAAGATGTATAAGAATTATTTTTTTATTTTATAGGATTATGCTAATATTTATAGGAGAACTACACTATAAAAAATTTTCATCATATGAAGATATAATATCATTTCATAGAATTATAAATAATGAATTATCTATTTAATATTTATTTCAATGGAATAAATAGAAGAATATGAGGGAAATTAATAAAAGGGATAATGGAAAATAGGGAGAGACATATTTTCCCAAACATGATAATTTTGGATGGAAACACCATGGTACATTCATAAAAAAATATGAGTTCTCTTTAGGTATGGGGAGAAAGGGTAAAATTATCTTTATTTAAAGGGGAAAATGTTTATAATGTTCAATGATTCAATTTTATTTAGATAGAGCACTAAAAAATGGATCCCCCATTTCACGACCCATCCCCCAGGGCCCGTGCTGTGACTACCCCAAGCCCGCCTTTCATAGGATAGGGGCAGGTGACTAACACCAAAAGGAATATTCTCTAAAACTAGGAAGGCATTGCCTTTATAACCTATAAACATAGAAAACCAAGAACGCATAAAGATACAAACTCAAGTAAACTATATAGTAAATAGGGTGTGTACAGTAAGAAAAAGGTTCTAGAATACAAGCCCAACTAGAGAGTACAAGAAAACTGAAAAGTACAAGTAAACTGAAACATCTCCTGTGAACTCCCTCCAGGGATCCTACCAAAAGGGTAGGTACAAATCTTGAGTGGTCATCTCTGTGGTACCCCTAGTCTAATGTCCACCTCTAAGCTACCTCTAGTCCAGGTACACTCATCCTCATTCATCATTGTTCGTCGTCTGCACCAGACACAACAAAGTGCGGGCATTACCTTTGCAGGGGTGAGTATAACGATACTCAGTAGGGACCCCGAGTCCCTCGAAGGTCCTAGAAAATCCACAAATGATAAACCTAAAAGCATTAAAACAACTGAAAAATCTACTTAGTAATATTCCCATACATATACCTATGTTATCAAGTATACTCATCTCATTCATGAATAAACATAGGGCCCAACTCATTATCCCAATGCTCAACTGTTCCATGAAGGAAAGAATACAACGAATGTAACACCACAAAGGTAAGTACCACAAAGGTAACACCACACAGAAGAATACCAAAAAGGTATCACCACGAAGGTAAGTACCACAAAGTTTCTCCACACTAAATAATACCACAAAGGTATCACCACGAACGTAATGACTCATCTCCAACAGATATAACTTAGGTATGGTATAAAAGATGAATAGATGTAACTACCGAATCATCTTACTCTATTTAAGAGGAAAACCCACATAGGATCATAAATCATCAGACCCGTGTAGGATCCTAGTATAGCATAACCACATAGGATCTTAGTACTAAAGACCCACGTAAAATCCTAGAGTAGTCCCACATGGTTTTCGTAAAGCAAATCCATGTGGGACTCTCGAACCCAGAACCATGTAGGATCCCAAAGAACAGACCCGCATAGGATCTCATTCTCATGTTACCACCAGCTACAAGGTTCTTCCACTAAGCTCCCTGGATTCCAGGAGGTTCCACTCTTCAATCCATAGTTCTATACTCAAATTTCCACAAAGTCCTATGAATAAGTATCCCAAGGGACGTCCATGAAAAAGGGGTCTCAAAGCAATAAATGGTGCGTCAATCGGACGCTCGGTCTGTAAGTTATTGTCCATATAGTCTCGAGGGCCTGATTGGATTCGTGTTCGATCCAACTCGACCATACCCCAACTTTATAGAAAACTCAAGTGGGGTATACCAAATGGATCAAATCAATCCAAGGTTTCTGGTGCCGTATACGGTTCATCAAATGGATGCCTGTAGCTCATGTTATGGTCGAAAGAGCGAAAAGGGGTTGAAGATGGTATGGGTCCAGTCTGAACAAATAGGACTAACCCGGCCTGACCTAACATGGGTCATCCCGACCCAGTTTCGGTCGACCCAGCCCAACCTGGGTTTGGACCTGGGTTCGACCCGGCCCGCTGGGTCCTACCCGACCTACTTGGTCTGGCCTACTGGGTGGCCCGTGGTGCGTCCTACGATGGGTGGCCCGTGCTGGCCGGATGGCCAGCCCTCCTCGATGGTGTGGTCATGTATCGTTCCACCACTAGAGGTCGGTGGCAAGTCGGATGCCCTCCTTCGCCGTTTCTTCCTCATGTCGTGGCTCCTACAGGCTGGCAGCGCGGACGCGCACTGCCATATCCCTTTTATGTGGCCGGTCGTGCGTCGACCACCGCCTCTACTGCACTGCGACCGATGATCCATGGCCCTCCACTGATGGTGCGGTTACGCCGCCACCGTCTTCGTGGTCGGCCGATGTGCTGGCTGCCACTCCCGATTCCTACCTATGCCAGTCTCCTTTACTAGTCATCGTCCTCCTCTATCATGACGAATGCATCAAAAAACACAAAGGATGCGGATTAGTCGGGCCATGTTCATTTGGCCCGCACCCTCCACGTCAGAGCGGTAGCAAGCGGCTCATGAGGAGAGATTCAACGTAAAAGAAATTAATGATGATCAATAAAATCACACCCCTACCTTGTCGTTCGTTAGAGGAGTCGAGAGCTAGAAGAAGAATTCATTGATGAACTTCGGCATTTTTTGCTTCCACGAAGTGCTTCTAATATGGGATTAGGGTTAGTTCATTGTTCTTCGTTGGAGAGGGCGTTCTTCATTGGAGGAAGCGTTTCTCCAAAGTTCTCTCCTTTGCCAACAATTTAACCATGTAAATGAAGATCTAACAAATTAAAATAGGTTTATCAAATTAATTTATGTTGGCACAATTAATTATGGCAGAAATAAATTTCACAATTAATTAATTTAAGTAGAACAATTAATTATTTGGAGAGTTGAAGGTTTTCCCATATAAAGTGGGGTTCGGGTGGTCCCCACCACCATGAATAGAAAATTGGAGGTTTTCTAGCTCGGGTGGTCCCCACCACTGAACATTCAAATGGGAGGTTTAATAAAAAAAGTTGTTCTTTATTTTATTTTTATTTCCACAAAAAACATGAAAACTAACCTTCACCCTCATTCAACTATGGTCGAGGTGAAAGTCTCCTAAAGCGAATATCGGCGCTGCAAGTTCAACGGTGCCTTCAGATTTCAATTCCGAGTACCGGTTCAAGAGTTATAAAAACCCACTCGCATGTTTACTTAACATACTTAAAAAAAGTTCAGAAATCTATTCTGGGCACACCAGGTCTCAGAATCACGCACCGTCAATTTTCACTGACTCGTAATATTCCATATAATTAAAAAATTACATTGAATTTTCAGGTCTTTACACCCAAAGTTTCTAAATAATATACATCAAAAGTAGCTAATGAGTCATTATAAATCCTATACAATTACAACATATGAAGTGGAATGATTAATTTTCTGATTATTGGATCATGAATTATCTCATTTTAGTATTTTATCAATTATATCTTTATTATGATAATTATGAAATGTAATAGGACATAACTTCATTACATTTTCATTATGGATTATAATGTGTATATTGAACGTTACCAATGACCAAGAAAATTGATTTAGGGGAACATAGATCTTATTGGAAAACATGTGAATGAAGGAAATATAACTCTTAGTATTTTCCTAATATTAGGATAAATACGTTAGGAAGAAGATATTAATTATATAGATAAATTATGTTTTTTAATACCGACTACCTTGGAACTGCTAATTATTTGTTGAAAAGTGGTTTATTTTATCCGTAATGGAGATAACATCATTTGTTTATATAAGGACTATATCCAATAATCTATGTTTAGTTAATAAGTGATGGAGGATCCATGATTTTAATAATGTTTCATGGTGACATAGGTTATCACCATGCTTAAAAAGAATACATGATAAAGGTATTGAATTTTTTCATATGTGATGATTGAGAATTACTTCATGTTTTCTGATAGATTAATGATAAGTTCATTTTTGAAATATACCAATATTATTTAAAAGGTGTGGGGTGTTAATATTTAGAAAGATCAAGGGGTTGAATATTTAATAAATGGGTTATATTGAATATTATATGATCATTTAGAGATTAATGTATTACATCACCATATAAATTTATATAGATATTGGATATACTATAATAATCATTTTAAGTAATAATAACTAGATATAAAAGTAAAGTCTTATTATTTAGTTATAGATATTACTGTCCCTTAAAAAATTAGTGATTCACCTATAAAAAATTTTTTGGATATTCATTTCATATTGTAATAAATGTTGTTGAAAAATATCAAATTACCACGAAAAATAGGAATTTTTTTGATGAAATATATATATATATATATATATCAAATATGTTCCTTTTTATATATTGTATATCTAAAAGGAAAATAAAATTCCACAAAATTACGAAACATATATTAAAATAAAATTTTGTCTTATAATCATCATTTTTAATATCTGTAACCATTTTCACACCACATTAGATAATGGATTTTTGTTTATTAATCTTATATAGATCACCCAAATTCATGTAATAAATGTTCTATATCACTATCTATATGTATTTGAGAGTTAATTTTCTCATAAGGCTCCTTTTTTTCACTACCCACCTATGTTATCTTATTTTGAAAACATAGTATGTGTTATTAATGATTAATATCACTCATCCATTTCTCTTTATCAAGGGGTTTTCAACCATTCCCATTATGTGGGATTCCTATATTGGACTTTTCAAAAAGAAAAACACTGTCTACCGATATCAATATTATATTATGAGAAGGTAATTTAATTAAGGGGGTCGAATGTGATACTATATGATTATAAAACAGTTAAATAAAATTAGATAGTTTGTATGAAACACAACACATTGTGTACAGTGGAATATAACATCCAGGGAAATTAAGATATATATTTTCATCAATTCTATCTTTTCTATAGAGTTTGACGCATGAAACATTATATAGCAATTTTACATTAATTTTGAACAAAATTAATTGTGAAAACATTAAAAATTAATTATCACATTTAATGTAAATATGATCGATTGATTTTTAAAAAATAATGAAAAGGGTTAAATTGACCTAATTCAATTTATATATTTGGAATAAATTTTATAAATAATTTTTATATAAAAAAATATTATACCCTTTAACATTTTCACATTGAAAACCCTGATTTCTAGCTGCATTTGCAGGAATAATTTGATTTTTAGTTTCATCACTTATGTGAATTTAATTTTGAAAATTGGATTAAATATTTGTAATAAAAAAATATTTATATTATATAAAAATTTAATATTATTTTTGACCAAAATTAATAGTGAGAATATTATAAAATTAATTGTCACAGTTAAGGTAAAAATTGGTCTATTGATGGTTAAATTAAAAAGAAAAGGGTTACATTGACCTAAAACGTTGCATATAATATATATTATAGAAATATTTAAAACATAAATCAAATTTAGTAAATAATGTACTATTATTGTATCCATGTTTCAAGAAGAAATTATGGGTAGAATTTTTTATTTTAAAATAATTACAAGTATGCCACTCACCGAACCATTTAAAGGACACCCACTCTACTATCTTATTTACATAATCAGAAAATTTTGATTAAACCATTCCCCAAAAAATCATGTAAAATCTTCCTTAATCTCATACTATTGCCTTAATTTAGGTAGAAATCCAACCTATAATTTATTTGGTACAAACCTATGCAAGATACTTGAATAAAGGGTACAGTTATTCAATGAGAGTTTATATTTTATTTCTTCTATCACTACTATTTTTTATTATCAAAAAATGATTAGATAATAAATTAATATATTCCATATAATAATATGTTATTATGCTGTAGTAATGACTTGAAACTAATTTTACATCAATTAAATACATTATGAAATCACTATTCATGTGTACAGTGGACTATCGCCTCATGATGTGATGCCATTCATTCTTCCATTAAAAAAACTCAATGATGGGTATTATTTTAGATATAAAGTATATATAATATAATTATAAGATAATTACATCTATAGGGTAATTACATCAGATAAATTTTTTTCTTTCTATTTCGTAAGAGATATTATATTGTTCTCTCATGTGTAAGGAGGACTACCACCTCCCAAAGCGATGCCATTCATCCTTTAATAATTCTTTAAATTGAGTTTTATAAGGAAATTTTTATTAATTAATTATAATATAGATTAAATAATAATGATATTCATGACATATTTTAATTCTACAATGATAATATATTTTTTCCTTTCTTTCATTTTCACTATCATAAACATGATAACCTCATTTCTATATGGGTGTACTACCACCTTTATAAAGCGATATGGTTCCCTTTTTATCATCACACCACATGGATGATATATATATATATGTATATTTAAATAAATAAAAATTTATATATCATATAATTATCATTAATTAATGTTGAAATATTAATTTCCACATTTCTATAATTGTCCTTAAAAAAAGTAAATATTACTCATGTGTATGCTTGACCTACCATATCAATTATCGTAACATAAATATTTTATCAAAACCATATTTATTGATTGGTCATAAAATTATAAATGGTGAATAAATATAATAATTTTTTCATTATTATTATTCTATATATGATATAACTATATAATATTAACAAGAACTATATCTTTTATAACAAATAATTAATGATAAAACAATGCAATTAACTATTGAAATAATGAGAATAATCAATTATTATTAATGGATGGGTGATAAGGTGTTATAAATAGTCAATTTTAGGTATTGTAAATGGTAATATGGTTTTTTATAATTTGATAAAATCTTAAAAAGACAATATAGTTGGATACATAACATTCACCCAAAAGGAATCATGACTTTATGGATTTATTAACTTAGTAACTAATCGTTGGGTTAATCATCTATTTCATTTTTTATTTCATTCAATGATTATGGGTGAAATTATAGTATATAATTATTTTTGGTCTATAAAACTTTTTTATTTTATTTTAAAATTGATACTCATAATCAATTCATTAATTTATCCCCACCACAATAATATTATATTTCTAAGGGAATTCTTCTCAATTTTGATTCATTAGGTAACATCATACTGTTATGAACCAAATTTAATTTATATGATGTATATACTACACTTTTAAATTTAATATCAACATTCATCGATAATTTATGGTATTTTAAATTTCCATTTAAATTATTTCATCCAAGGGGATTTGAATTAAATTTTGTTAAGTGGAAAAAATGATTATGTAATATTACATTATTTTGTAATGGTTAAAATTATCTTGTAATAATCACATTATTTTGATAAATTTTTCATTGGATGTTACATTTACATTAAATATCCATATTATTGAGTGATGGATATGATTATCCCCTCATCCTTATAATTTTTTTACATAAAGTGATTACATTGAATGTCATTTGACTAATCGAGGGAATATTGATAAACTAATATCCCTTACTCAATATAAGTACAATATGATAAGACACATTTTTAATGAATTAAATAAATTATTTTACATATAAGTAATTTTGTTGGAATATATGAAATGGATGGGGCACAGTTATAGATATCCCCAAGATTCTTAAGATGTCCATTGAGAAGAATAAGTTAGCCAAAACAGATGGTTTTTACAAAGTATTCTTAAATAGTCTTAGGGATAGATCATGATTATAAATTTATCATGTGAATGGTAAAAATAAAATCCTATATTTATTTATTTATGTAGTTGAAAATTAATTTACATTATTGTCCATGATATTTTCTCTATGATATTATCTATGGATGAATTTTATTCTCATTTTTTCGATTAAATGGAATGTTTTTTCAGTTATTTACATTGAATAATTGGTTTTCACATATATTACCATCATAGTGATTTAATTTAAATGGAATTTATATTCAGTTATTTAACATTTACATTTAATTATTCTTAATGATTCACGGTAGCATCTGCTAAACTTGAACCTTACTGATCATTTTAACTCACACTTATTGTGTTTCTATTCCCCATGATATGAAGAAAAATCAATGAATTTTTTTTTATTCATGGTGGTCATTTTTTACTGTTATAGATTATGTTTTATTTTATATCCCAAAAGTAAAGTGGGTATCACGTATATATATAGTTCTATAAAATTGATAAATTGATCATTCCTTAGGGATTTTATTTCTCATTTCTATGCTAATTCAATAATGTTGGATCCAACTATAAGTTATATGAGTCAGGTTTTTTATATACATTCTCAAGATCAATACTATTCAAGATTAATCAAAGTGGAATATTGGACTAAATCTAAGTATATTGATTGACAATAAAATATGGATATTCAGTTTGGAATTATTAATAAGAGGATTGGTTACAATGTCAGGTTATATACACCATTCAAAGAAAATGTGTCCTTAGATACTACTAGAAATAGAGTGGATGGGTAGGTTTCATTATACACCTGTGATAGGTTCCATCATTAATGTTTTCTCATATACTAGGACTAATGATTCCTATTCTTTAGGCATGATGTTAAAATATAATGGTGATCCATGTGAACCATATTATATTAGAATTTTTTATATCGCTAATAATTTGAGACACACTATTGTTATTTTCTCATTATATAGTGGAGATGTAGAGATAATCATTTTAGGATACACTACTTAATGATTCGAAATAGATAATAGCAAAATGAAGTTGCAGTTATGATATTTTTTGGAGTCCCAATGTATGATTCATAATCTATAATATTTCAGTGATGATACCTTTCACATATTCTATAGTGTAATTCAAGTATATGACAACACCATATTTTGATAAATAAATAGTTTTTACAAGATTCATCCTCAATTATATTGAGTAGGTACCCAGTATTTATGATTATATTACATTATATAGTGATAATAATATTTTGGTGGATCTCATAATGGAGAAAAGGGTGCATTAATAGATGAAAAAAATACATTATAAGTATTTAATCTTGATATATTTTTCTCAAATGGGTGTGTATATGGTATGATGAGTTCCCATAGAGGAGAACATGTTTTACCCCTTGTATGAAACTATATATAAGTATATTCATTAATATAATATGGGGTCTAGAAGAATAAATGATGTTAGCAGTTTCATATAGTTAATGTGGGATTTATTTATAGTTAGTTCCCTATAGAAAAACTCATTATACATTCTTATTTCTTAAATTCATGGTATTTGGATATTAAGAATGATTTTTCACATCATGATTTTTCTTCATTATGAAATCGTATGTGATGATTTTCTATGTAATATTTTATATAGAAGGTAATATCCTTTTACCACTTGGATGAGAAGTTTAATTTGTAATTTTATTATACTTAAATATATGTTCTCTGGGAATATGATATTATTTTATGGTAATAAAATGATTATATATTTTAAGGATATGGGTTTCATAATACATAGATACTTCTTATCAATATTTTATCCAATAAAATATCATGAAAATATGTTATGAGATGTTGAATCTCTAATTATAAATTCAAAATTATGTGTTTAATTGGATGTTACACTCAAAAGATGAGTGTAATGGCCATCGCATATTATGAATTTTTAAATTCATATTATAACTCACATGATTTTTCATATTAATATAAATTATAATGATATATGTTTGGGGTGAATTTTTTTTGTGTTGGGTACCTCACAATTTATATGTAATTAATGAATAACAAGATAGTTGTTTTCACATTTTTCATTAATAGATGGTGATATCAAATGAACACTTTTGAGTACAATATAACACTTTTAAGTCCATTTCCATGTTGTTTTGAAAAAAAATCATTTTTATAAATTCAATAAAAGATAAACTATGCATATAGGATGAGACAAAGGTGATAAACATTTATGATACGTCATATCATGATAAAATTATTACATAACATAGTGTACATTCTTATGAGGTTTTATGTAGTTATGATATTAACATATTTATCAATGGATTCCTTGGTGTTTTTCTAAATTCTGACCTTGTACTTTTTCAAGTTTAGTTTATAGCCACTGAAAAGGGGGGATTTTAGGTCACACACTTATAGTAAAAGGAACCTCGATTAAAATAAATATGAATTTATCATGTTTTTTAAATATTATACCAAAATATATTTTAATAATTATAAATGTTTACATTGAAAAAATATTTGTTTACCATATATTTGAGAGACTAAATGTGATTTGAATATTCATTAAATATTTATCAACTATTTAATTTATTATAATATTACTTTATTTATAGATGAGTAATTTATTGATAATGTTTTATTTTTATTAATAGTAATTATTCAAGGTTCAATAAATATTTATGAAGAATGACTGATATAATTCACTTGTCTGGTGATAAATAATATATTAATTTTTACTCGAATAAATGTTAATGTATTTATTATGGAAATAATAATTAATTATTAGGGAGTCTATCTCATGTAATGATATTTATAATAGTAATTTAATAATTTAGACATGGGGTTAGTCAGGGATTAATAGAATAATAAATTATCATGTGAAATTATTATTATATATGATTATATTTATTATACTCCATTATATCATATTTTCAAGACTAATCCTAATCGTTTATAATGAATTCCTAGAGATATTTTATAAGGACCCAGCCTTAAACATTACATAATCATGAATTAAATGAATAATTCACAATCAAGATCTTTCAAGGTTTGGATTTTTACAGAATTAGGCCATAACTATTACATATCAACTTGAATATTACATGTAGAAACTAATACGCAGTATCCATATTTTAAAAATATAAACTCTTAAAATGAAACATATCAAGTCCCATTTTTAGACAGTATGACTTTTTATTGATCCCATCCTTGACCCTATTCATCTTTATGTCATGTGGAAAACATTTCAAAAACATGGGATAAGCCTAAAAAGATCGTTAAGGTTTATAAAATAAGAAAAGAAAACATTAACCCATCAATAAATACAAATCAACGAAACAAATACTTTTCAATCATAACACACCTCATGAAATCATGATATTTATGAAAAACATAAAGAAATCATAAAGGTAACTTATGGAATTTATAACATACTTACATTTTAGCTGTCACAACTACATAGGGAGTCACATTTGGAATACCAATCACTATATATTCCTTAAATCTATTAGGAGAAACATTAATGTTTACCTCCTTCATGTTACACAATGCATTGGAGAGATATCTTGAGCTCACCTGCCCTAGATTTATCATGGAACCACTCGTATACATAAAAAATGCTCAATAACCATAACATATTCATATCACATAACAAAATCATAAATGAATGATAAAATTTACACATTCCAATCACAATATATCAAATCAAGATATTGAAATAAACAATTATTTATCTAATCATATACAAAAATATTTAAAACATTTAATAAAGATATTTTTTAATCAAAGTGTCACATACCACTTCGAAGATTTTAAATGAATTATAATTTGAAAACATTGATGTCCATAAAAATAAATCCTAAAAACCATTTTGAAAACATTGAAATTAATGAGAAATATTTATAAGAATAAATATTTTAAACAATTAAAACGATATTCTAGTTAAAGAGTTTCTAAAAAAATGAGAGATTCTTGAAAACAAATAATTTAGGGAAAAAATTAATCAAAACTTTATAATAGCATGATAATAAACGGATTCATGATATAATATTCCAATGGACAGTATATACACCACATAAGAGTGAATTGGTTCATAACAACAATGATGTCTCAATGGAATGTAAATTGAGATGAAATCCATTATAAAATGGTATCCTTAGATTAAGGATAAATCAATTAAAAACTAATGTGTAACAAATAATAATACCCTCAATATAAGTGGTTATTAAGTGTGAAAAAATCAGGTACTATTCACACATATTCATTTTACTACATAATCAAGAAGTAGAAGTTTAACACAAATAATTGAAATTGGGTGAAGAAGTTTCCTTACAGAAACTTGATAGCCTAACTGTGTCACTTTAAAATTATGAAAATGAATTGATGAGAGATAAAAGGTTACCTCATCACATGGAAATATAATTTATATAAATAATTATATAGAAGAACATATCCCAACATAAGAAGAAATAAATTAAAATACATAACAAAAAGAATTCTTTTAAAAATAGGAGGGTGAAAGGTTCCCTTACAGATTTGGTAACTTACAAAACAAACACCCCATGAAAGAATGATAATTAAATGAAGATGTAAATACTCATAAATTAAAGTATATTACATAATTAATACAATCATGTTAAGTAAATTTACCACAAAAAAGGAAATAGTGGCAAATATAGCACAAATCTTACAGGAATAAAGAGTGAGATGAAAACCCCTTACCACGTTGTAATCAATCGAGCCGTATGACCAAAATATAATAACCACCAAATTAATAATATAATACCATGAATATAAAGATAATAATTATAATATATATCATATATAAGTACACAATACACCACATTCAATAAATAAGTTGTGAACAATGGAAATCTCACAGAATTTAAAGTGAGATAAGGAATACCTTACCTCGTGTCCGACTTGACTCGTTTGTTTCTTGTTATTCCTGAATAAATAACTAAAGTTAATTTATACTTGATTAATGTCCTTTTTCAAGTTTATTATTAATTTTATATCACTAATTACCATGTTATAAACATTATGAAATAATTTCAGTTAATAATGGTTGTTTGGTCGATATTTGGTACTTGAGAGTCAAAAATGGACTTCTTATAATTACAAGTTGTCCTCGTGGTCAATAGTAAATTATATCATGAAATATATTAATGATTTAGATCTCATATATATCATATATATCTAGTATGTATAAGTATTTATAAAGTTACATAACATTTAGAGGTAAGAAATGAAATGCACCGTTCATGGAGACGGTAAGCCATACGTACGCATGACCACTACTTTCATCTATATTTTTTATTTTAATGGAATTAAATCATAATGATACATATTTATATTATAATTAAAGTATAATATAATATATAATATCATTAAATTCATCCTTTATATTTCCCACATATGGCATTAATGAGTCATATAACTTTAAGGGGGCGGTAGTCCGCACTTCCTCAAATGAAATTATCGCATTTACCCATTATGGAAACCGTAAAGGTATGCCATAAATGAATAATAAATATGCATATAGAAACATAAAAATAATATATATATATATAATATATAAATGCATTTCCATCATAATGGCCACCATGAGATGCGGTAGGAGATAATCGAACATTCATCAGTTCGTGAGGCGTTAGTTTTCCATCAACAGAAACAATATGTTCTTTACCCATTAGATGGAGGTGTGTGTAAGTTTAGTTCTAATTATTCCCATAAAAATATCCTAGTATATTGAGGATACTTTTTTGGTTATTAAATAAATGAATAAAAATATTTTAGGGGTTGGAGAAATAAAATAAAATAAAAGAAGTTAACAGAAAATGTTACCTTTAATTTGGGTAACTCCATTTGGTTTGAACCAAAAGGGTTTGTTGAAGTGTCTTCTACCTAAGTTAAGGCTTCTAGTTGGAGTAGTGGGATCTTGAGAGATTATTTGGGCTGGTTTTGCATGAGATAAAGGGGTTTAGATGTGTGAAAAATGAGTTAGAAGTGAGGTATTTTTATAAGCCGGAGGAGGGGCTCTTTAGGAAAATGTGAAAATATTATTTTATTATATAATTATATTCGGTTTCTAAAGGTCCAAAACTAGTTAAAGTCGAATATAAGGTGAATAATGGTCGAAATAAAATCATCCAATAAGAATTGGACTAGGTTTAGATGTTATTTTAATATTTATAATCTTATTTATTTAAATAATTTATTAATGAGCTAAATACTGCATCATTATTGTGTCATAAATAATTTTATTTATATGATGTATAAAAATTATAAATAAAATACCATTATTTAGGAAATATTTTTATATTTCCAATGAATATTTATAGTTTAAAAGATAAATTACAATACCCCATATAAAAATTAATTTACTAAAAGATATTTGTTTGTGTCATTTTTTCATTACTTTAAATTAATTAATCTAAAATGTCATTATCTCTCCCAAGTGGCTCCATGGGGTCCAAAAATCGACCCATGGATGCCCATGGTCGGCCATGACTCATCCAATATGGTTAGGACAAGTTTTAAGGTAATTTTGTATTATTATAAAATACTTTTTACCTTGAATAACCTTATTTACCTTTAACCGGGGTAAATAAAAGTCAAAAGTTAGTATTCACCAAAAAAATTATTTTCATCTTATTGAACCACATTTTACTTACTAATAATGGCCATTTATGTCATATTTTCAAAATTCAGTTCATAGATGTGGTAAATTTTCACATAAAAGAAAAAGTCGGTTTTTTTAACTACTACATATTGGTTTCACTACTCATCAAAAATTGAAGTTTTTTAGAAAAATACCAAAAATTCATCCTAAGCTATATTTGATATTCTGAATTCAGAAATGATTTATATTTTTCAAAATTCAAACATATAATTTTCATTAATTAATTTAAAATTAATTCCTATTGTCAAAACAAATAACGTGTTTTTTAAAAACAATATCTGTCAAAAGATTTACTCTTATTTATGCCCAATTTCAATGGGGGAATTTCATCCAATAACCATAATTGGATTAAATGGTTAAAATATAATATAATTACACTTTATAACCATTTAAAAGGGTAATCTAACAATATAAATAAATTATATTAAAAGGAAGTTTTGAATTAAAATAAAGTATTTTTTACTATTCATCTAAAATGAATGTAATTAGAAAAATACCAAAATATTACCCAATGTAAATTTTGATGTCCTGGTTCTAAAGAAGAATATTATTTTGTCAAATTTAACATATAAAAGTGGCCAAAATTATATTTAAATAGGGTTCTCCATTAAAAGGAGGTAAATCAGTCTTTTAAAGTAAATTATTCTTAAAATTAGATTCATTCACATTGTAAGCCTCTAACATTTATTGGATAAGTGTAAAAACATTTAAAAAACATGTATAATCATTTTTTAGTTAGTTTTTTTCATTCCCTCCATTATAATAGCTAGGGGTTAACTACCATTTAAAATAATAATATTATATTATTAATGTGCAATGTAAGATTTCAAATAAACTCATTGTTGCGTATCGGGTACGCCATCGAATATAGTGTCCCCTTAAAAATAGAATAAATATTTAGTTCACAAATATTAATAAATATGAAAATTTTCATGTTTTTTATTAACCTAGGATGTTACATCCTTCCCCCCTTTTGGTGATTTCGTTCTTGTAATTTTAAAACTGGGCTTGGAAACTTAATTAAAAGTCCCACATCAGATTAAGAGTCAATAAAACTATCACTTTAAATGAAATAAAGGTAAGTATAATGGTCACCCAAGAAAACCCATACTAGGATTCCTTGTAAGAAAACATGGATATGGAAGAGATAATAAACGGTCAAGTTCTGATAGAGATTCATAGAAAACATGCTTAGAAAAAAGTTAACCACCAGAAAATCACAAACTTATGATGTGTTAAATGGTCTTTAATTACCCACTAGGAAACATAACCAAACAAAGTTTTGGTTTTACATTCCTTTTCATAACTTTGAGGACTTCGTTTACTACATAGAATAAGAACGTAAAAAAATGTACTTACCATCAAGTAAACTTTCATCCTTTAATAAGTTTTTGTACTAAAACTAATCTTTTCTCAAAATAATGAGCATTCAAAAAGGCTTGGTCACATCAAAAGCACAAGAATCATCTTCTAGATAATCACATAATCCAAAAAATAAGAACTATATATTTCCATTTTCTTTCGACATCAACTAAAACCAAAATAGTTAGTACGAGATCATATAATACTCAAAAAGGTCAATCGTTTTAAAAAATAAAAACTACTCTTAAACTCCGAAATTTGTCAAACAAAACCCAAAGTTCAATAAAGACCATTCAATAAACAATTGTCCATAAAATTCTTCGAAAGTAATCCAAACTAAGATTGAAACCCAAATCTCCTAAGGATTTAATTAAAAAGTCTTCCAAGATAAATCTTAACATTTATCTCCAAATACCATCAGTTACACATAAAGTCTCATATTGAGAAATAATTAACCTAATCATATATTCTCCACGATAGGTTAATCATTTTCATAAATAAACCAAATAATTATATGTTCACAATAAAAACATATATTATTCCAAACTAAAATTTCAACCATTATTCCACAATTGAAATCCCATATTATTCTCTCTTCCTTAGGCATATAGGGTTTCCTCAAAAGAGAGAATGTCTTCCACAACAACCATTATCACTTAATCACCAAATTATTTTCCTATACTAAGTATATCCATTTGATAAAACATATGTTCCCAGAATCAAATTATTCTTTTTCATTAAAATAATTTTACTAAAATAATAATTCATACTAAAAAGGGACTTCAAGTAGGCTAGTGGTAGGTGTTGCACCCTTGTCACTCTTCGGTTATGGGTTCGATTCCCACGGTCTTGCCAAATGTTACGGTTTGTCACCCATCCTATGGTTTTTCCTTTTTATAAAACTCAAAAATAACCCTAACATGTTTTAACCTCAATGGTTCCCTTATACCTCTCATTTTCATCCCAATTCATTATGATATCAACATCTTAATTATTAAAGTCTTCTATATATTTTCATTTTTTTTATTTCACCACTATATGATAAAATAAAATGGTCCCCAAAATTAAGAACATCATACCTTGATCATTGTTTCTGTTTGCCTTTATCGTCATCTTGTTAAAGTAGGTAGAAGGTTCATGTATTACAACAATTATTTAGATATCCTTCAAAATAATTTTCTTTTTTCATCCAAATACACCTTGTAAAACATTAGTCATATGGGTGGTCACAGAAAAATAGTTTTAGAAAATAATAATTTATGGCATATAATCTCAAAACATTTTATAAAATATGATTTATATAAAATAGTCGGACTGAATTTGAGTTGAAAATTTCAATTAATGGTCCTTTTAAAATAAAATAGGTATGTGCTGAGAGACTATATTACAAAATAAAATATTAATAGGTTGTTCAAGGGTCTCCTTCTACGTAACCTTTTTCAAAATCATAATATCCTTCAAAATCTTGTGATAAGGTAAAATATTTGAAAATTCATTTATAATATTTACCTTCCATGAAAATATGACAATATTGTGAAAGTATGATTTTTTTTTAAATACAACCCATGATCCACTATTTTAACGAGGTATAGTGGAGGTGTTTGATATCTTAAACAGCTGCTTGAAAGTGAGTTGTTTTCTAGAAAAAGTTCCACAATCATACGAACATGACTTTTCAATAATTATTTCAAGCAAGTCATCAAGAAGAGATAAGAATGTTGTTTGAAATCCTCCCCCTTCCATTTGTAACTGACTTTCCTAGATCTAAAAAGGTTATAAAACAAAGATTTATCTGATATAATAGACATAGGGACTAACCATGTGTTTAAGGAAAACTTATAATCTCTAAAGTTGTCTAAACCAACCTCTGATACCAACTATAAGGATCCATCCTTAAACATTACATATTCCTGAATTAAATGAATAATTCACCTTGAGGATCTTTTAAGGTTTAAATTTTTAGAGAATTAGGCCATAACTATTACATATCAACTTGAAAATTACTTAGAGACACTACTACTCAGTATCCTTTTTTTAATATAAACTCTAAAAAACAAACATGTCTAGTTCTATGTTTTAGATAGCATGGCCTTTCCTTGATACCATATTTGACCCTATTCATATTTATGTCTTGTGGAAAACATTTAAAAAACATTGGATGAGCATAAAAATCTCAGTAAGGGTTATCAAATAAGGAAAGGAAACTTTAACCTATCAATAAATAAAAATCAATGAAACCAATACTTTTCAATCATAACATACCTCATGAAAACATAAGATTTATTAATAACATACAGAAATCATAAATCATAAAGATAACATTTGGCATTCATAACATACTTACATTGTAGCTATCACTGCTAAATAGGGAGTCGCATTTGGAATACCCATCACAGTATATTCCCTAAATCTATTAGGGGAAACATTAACATTTACCTCTATCATGTTACCCAATGCATTGGAGAGCTATCTCAGTCTCTCCTACCATAGGTTTATCACGGATCCACCTGTATACGTAAAAAATTCCCAATAACCATAGAATATTCATAACACATAACACAGTCAAAAAGGAAAGATAAAATTTCCACATTCCAATCACAATATATCAAATCAAGATATTGAAATAAACAATGCTCTATCAAACCATTTAAAATATTTAATAAAGAGATTTTTGAATAAAAGTGTCCCATTCAACTTTTAAGATTTTAAATTAATTATAATTTGAGAAAATTAATTTCCAAATAAATAAATCATAAAATCCATTTTTACAATATTGATATTAATATGAAATATTTAGGAGAATAAATCTTTTAAACATTTAAAATGATATTTTAGTTAAAGAGTTGTTAACAAAATGAGAGACGCTTGAATACAAATAATTAAGAAATAATTTTTAATAAGAACTTTATAATATCATGAGATTAAATTTATTCATGATATAATATTCCAAATGACGATATATACACGACATAAGAGTGAATTGGTGTATAACAACAACGAAGTCTCAATGGAATGTAAATTGAGACGAAATACCGTATAAAAATTTTATCCTTAGATTAAAGATAAATAAATTACATAATAATGTGAAACAAATAATAATACACTCAATATAATTGGATATTAAGTGAGAAAAAATCATAGGTTATTCACACATATTCATATCATGGCATAATCAAGAAGTTGAAGTTTAACCCAAAGAATTGAAATTGGGTGAAGAAGTCCCCTTACAGAAACTTGACAGCCTAACAACGTCACTTTATAATTCTGAAAATGAATTGATGAGAGATAAAAGAGTACCACATCACATGGAAGTAATATTTACCTCAATAAGTATATATAAGAACCTATCCCAAAATAAGAATATATAAATTAAAAGACATAATAAAAAGAAGTCTTTTAAAAAAAAGGAGAGTGAAATATCCCCTTACCGATTTGGTAACTTATGAAACTTACACCCCATAAAAGTAGGATAATTAAATGAAGATTTAAATACTCATAAATTTAATTATATTAAATAAATAATACAATAATTTTTAGTACATCCACCACACAAAAGGAAATAGTGGAAAATATAGCATGAATCTCAAGGGAATAAAAAGTGAGAAGAAAACACCTTACCACGTTGTAATCAATAGATTCGTATGAAAAAAAAAGTTAATAACCACTAAATGAATCACAGAATACCAAGAATATAAATTTAATTATGATAATATATATCAAATTTTAGTACAAAATACACCACATTAAATAAATAAGGGGAAAACAATGGAAATCTCACAGAATTAAAAGTGAGATATAAAATCCCTTACTTTGTGTCCGACTTGAATCGTTTGTTCCTTGATCTTCCTGAATAATAAACTAAAGTTAATTTATACTTAATTAAGAACCTTTTTCAAGTTTATTATTCATTTTATATAACTTATTACCATATTATAAACATTATGAAATCATTTGAGTAAATAATGGTCGTTTGGTCGATATTTGGTACTTGAGTCAAAAATGGACTTCTAATAATTACAAGTTGTCCTCGTGGTCAATAGTCCATTATCTCCAGAGTTATATTCATGATTTAGATATAATATATATCATATATATCATATATATCCACTATATATATGTATTTATTATATTACATAACATTTAGAGGTAAGAAATGAAATGCACCGTTCATGTAGACAGTAAGTCGTACGTACGCATGAACAATACTTTTGTTTCTATTTCATATTTTAATAGAATTAAAACATAATTATACATAGTTATATTATAATTTTAGTATAATATCATTAAATCCATCCTTTATACATACCACACATGGCATTAATGATTCATATCACTTTGAGGGGGTGGTAGTCTGCACTTTCTCAAATGAAATTATCGCGTTTACCCATAATGGAAACCATAAAGGTATGATATAATTGAAAAATACGGAAGAATAAAGAAAACATAAAAATAATATATATATATATCATATATAAATACAGTTCCATCATATTGGCCACCATGAGAGGTGGTAGGAGATAACTGAACATTAATTGTTTCATGATGCGTTAGTTTTCCATCCCAAGGAACTGTATGTTCTTTACCCATTAGATAGAGGAGTGTGTAAGTGTAGCTTGAATCCTTACCATTAAAAAATAATAGTATATTTAGGATACATTTATTTATAAAATATAGGTATGAAAATAGTTTAGGGGTTGGAGAAGTAAAATAAATGAAAAAAATTTAAGAGAAACAGTTACCATTAATTTGGGTTACTCCCTTTGGTTTGAACCAAAACGGTTTGTTGAAGTGACTTATACCTAAGGTAAAGCTTCTAGTTAAAATAGAGGTATCTTGAGAGATTATTCGGGTAGTTTTTGAATGATCCAGGGGTATTTAGAGGTGAGAGGAATGAGTTAGAAGTGAGGGATTTTTATAAGGGGGAGGGGCTCTTTAGGAAAGTGTGAAAATATTATTTTATTATATAATGATATTTAGTTTCTAAAGGTAAAAAACTTGTTAAAGACTAAGATAAGATTACTAATAGTTGAAATAAAATCATCCAATAAGAATTGGACAGGTTTTGGATGTTATTGTAATATTTTTAATCTAATTTATTTAAATCATTTATTAATGAGGTAAATACTGCATTATTTTTGTGTCATAAATAATTTTATTTATTTGATGTCTAAAAATTATAAAAAAAATACCATGAAGTAGGAAATATTTTTTTCTTTTCAATGATTAATTATATTCTAATAGATAAAATATATAATTTCATTTAAAAATTAATTTACTAAAAGATATTTGTTTGTGACATATTCGTCTTTACTTTAAATTAATTAATCTAAAGTGTCATTATCTCTCTCATGTGGCTCCATTGGGTCCCCAAATGGACCAATGTATTCCCATGGTCGGCCATCACTCATCCAATAAAATTAGGACAATTGATAAGGTAATTTTATATTATTATGATATACCTTTTACCTTGAATTACCCTATTTACCTTTAACCACAGTAAATAAAAGTCAAAAGATACTATTCACCAAAAAAACTATTTTCATCTTATTGAACCACATCTTACTTACTAATAACAACCATGTATGTCATATTTTCAAAATTCAATTCAGAGAAGTGGTAAAATTTCATTTAAAAAATCATTTTTTTAACTACTACTTAGTGGTTTCACTATTCATCAAAAAATGATGTTTTTCAGAAAAATACCAAAAATTTAGACTAATCTATATATGATATTCTGAATTAAAAAATTATTTCAATTTTACAAAAATCAAAACATATACGTTTCATTAATTAATTTAAAATTAATTCCCATTGTCAAAACAAATAGCGTGTTTTTAAGAAACATTCTCTGTCAAAAGATTGAAACCTGTTTATGCCCAATTTCAAATGGAAATTTCTCCCAATGACCAGAATTGGATTAAATGGTAAAAATATAATATAATTAAACTTTAAGAACATTTAAAAATATAATCTAACAATATAATTAAATTCTATTAAAAGGCAGTTTTGATTTAAAATACTATATTTTTTACTATTCATCAAAAAAAGAATTTAATCATAAAAATACCAAAATATTTTCCAAAGTAAATTTTGATGTCCCGATTATAAATAAGAATTTTATTTTGTCAAATGGAACATACAAAAGTGATCAAAACTATATTTAAAGAGTTTTCTCCATTAAAAGGTAGTAAGTCAACCTTTTTAATGTAAATTATTCTTAAGATTATATTCATTCACATTTTAAGCCTCTAAATTTTATTGGATAAATGTAAAAACATTTAAAAAAAATGTATAATCATTTTTTTAGTTTGTTCTATTCATTCTTTTCATTACAATGGCTAGGCATTATCTACCATTTAAAATAATAATATTATATTTTTAGTATGCAACATAAGATTTCAAAGAAACCCATTGTCACGTATTGGGTACGCCATCGAACATAGCATCCCCTTTAAGATAGAATTAATATTTAGTTCACAAATATTAATAAATATGAAAAATTTCATGTTCTTTATTTACCTGGGATGTTATATATTTTTCTAAAACCCTAGAGATATCACCCCTATAATTCTCATAAGAACAAATAGAGATCCTCCTCTAATGGCCACTTGAATCTATAATGATCATATAGAGTCATTTAATCCTTCAATAAATTATTTTTGTGATCATAAATAAATAGAGAAAGTGTTAGAATCCTATGTTCTAGATTAAAATGATTTCTATATTTATTTTTTAATGTCTTTTATTCAAGTGTGGATCACTATTTTGGGGATTATACACATGAATGCCCTCACCTCAACAAAAATACATAAAATTAGTGGTATAACAAATTTTTCATTACGAAATAATTCTGATATAGTGTAATTATTTATTTATATAAATTAATCATTAATTAAATGTGATGATATAAAGTTCTTGGCTCTAGTTTTTATGTCCATTGATCTTTGAAAATATTTAGTTTCATATAATATTCTTCATTTGGTAGATATATTATTATTTGTTGAATATGAGAAAAGGTTGAGTTGGATTATTCCCAAGAGGCACATTCATTTTAGTAACCAATATTAGGAGGGTACTGTAAACATATGTAAAAATTAATCATATGAAAAAATAAGTACCTTCCACTCCCATTTAATTAATGAAAATTTAGTATAAGTGGATCCTTGAAGAATAAATCGCATATAAAATTATTGAAGGATTCCAAAATGACATTATAAACATCCCAATTATAGAATCCATCAATGAAATATCAATGTATTATATGATCCTTAAGAATATAATTAAAAATAAATGGATTTATTATAGTTATTATGGAAGATGATTTTCATCCCTTATCACTAATAAATTTCCTACAAAATATAAATATACATAGACATTATTGATCTATTTAATTATTGGATTAGTGAGTTTTTCTTGTGATATATTTAATTTTGGTGTTCCATTTAATGTCACACCTCACTCAGTTTTTTAATTCTTTGTAAATGGGAGAAATAAAACCCATTGGAGTGGTATTGAATCATGAAAATAGATCTAAAAAATTTAACGAAATAGTTTTGGAGTATTTTAATGGTAGATTAGAAATTAAAATATTCATATTAATCTTTTATGTGATTAAAATGGAGTAACATAATATTTGATCATGTATAATATAAAGGAGAATAAACATTTATATATATATATATAATTAAAATGTAAAATTATGTGAGACATAGAAATAACTAATAAGCGTAGTGGAAAATAAATTTCTAGGAAATATGATAAATGAGGTCATGAGAAACTCAATATGAGTGACTACGACTTTTATCTAAATGGATTAAGGGTTCTGGTGTCCCTTGGGTTTAATAGTAGAAAACAACAGAAAACATTTTCTCTTTAAAAGGTTTTATATTGAATAAAACTAAAAAGGGATACATGTTCTTTTTATTTGTTATATAAAAAATATAAAAACATATATTTAGTGATATTGAGGACCGGAGAAGATGAATTTAATGGATTTTTTTAGTACAAACAATTTTCAACACAGTCTTAGTTGTCATAAATTAATTGAATTGATAAATGATATTTGGAGAGATAAAAGAATTACTGTCGTTGGTAGGTGAAATTTTTCATTTGAGAGGGGACAGTCTGGAACAGATAACCTATAGTGGGTCATTCGAATTTTAGGAAAAATTTCATCCACCAACTACCTGGACTCCCTAGCTATTTGGTGATATATTCTTCCCATATGGATTGATTAGTTATTATTTATAGTGTAAAAGTTCCAGTTCACATCACACTAGATGACTGGTGTATTACCTTGGGGTATTTGATAGAAATTCCAAGAATATGCATTTAAAGTGGTCATTCAAACTCCTCATGAACACGTTGATTAATTGATCAAAATCAACCCTGATAGCCAATATAATTAACCAAAATATAGACACATATTAATATTAACAATAAATGGTGATAGTAATCATTAAAACAACCATGACACTAAATGCTACAATAATATCCCAAATTTTTTATTACACCAAAGACAATTAATAAACTATTATCTAAGTATATAATAAAAAATTAAACTATTCAGTTAAAATAAATTTATCTGATGAATTTTATAAATAAATTTCACATATTATAATAAAATTCTCTAGATATTTGAAAATGATTTTCAATTCTATTTTTTAAAATAATATGTAAAAAAAATAATGTTCAAAAGTAATATAATGTAAGATTAAAATTTTAAAAATGATAATTAAAAAATACTTCAAAACAAAAATCTAAATTTTTTTTATTAAATAAAATAATTAATTTTCAATTAATTTTTATAATTATTTTAAATTAATATAGTACCATTATTCAATCAATAAAACCTATATAAAAATTCATTGATACCCTTCTCCCCCTAATTTATTTTTTAAAAAAAATATTAATGTTTGCTGGATAAATATATGATAATTTAAATAAAATTAAATATAAGATCCATGGATAAATTAATCGCTTCCCAAAATATCTGATTACAATACAATTAGATTCCCATAATAATAATAATAATAATATATTTAAGGTGATGTAATTGAGATTTATAAAAATAACATAAAATTAAATTTTAAAATAATGAAATCCATAATGCTATAAGTTATAAATTTGATTTTATGCAGCCTTTTAAAAAGAAATGGAATGATTAACAAGAATTAATAGGAGGAAAAAGTTTCACAATATATATATAAAAAAACCTTGTTGAAATAAAAACGTTATAATGAAGTGGGTTTTGTAAAAATGCTCATCGATTGATGATTCGTGATAATAAATTATGAAATTAGATATCTCTTTTGAAAGATATCTCTTAAAAATTGGATTCTAAGACAAATGTTCATTGAACATTTTTATTGAAGGGTATTAATATAAATACTAATTGAAAATGTTATGTCATACTTAATTAGAGCTTGTTCATATGTTATCCCATAATCCTAGAGAGGGTGTTCTATCCAAATAATTTTTGATAAAAAACTCCCCATAGCAATACATTATCCTCCAAAAAAAGAAATAGAACCATAGTTTTTATTCTTGTTACTCTTAAAGACAAAATTTTTTTACATTTAAGTGATGTGTCCAAATTTAAATTTTTCTATCTAATTGGAATTATCCAAAATAGGTATATGAGAAACTATTATGTTAAAATAAGGTAAATCGTGGAAAAAATAACCCATGTTTTTAGAAAACATTATTTCTATAATAATTATTTTAAGAAATTATAATTTATATTTTGTATGATTGGTGTAAAATTAAAATCAAAAATGAAAATAAAACATAAGGTTTAACTGAATTAAATAAATATCAACAATGCTCCAAATCACAACTCTATAATAATTCATGTCAATCAATTTACAGGTTTCAGCCCAAATTTTCTTAAAAGGTTATAAAAGGTGTCATTATTTCCTTGACAAAACATAAAAAAATATATTTAATTTGGGTACTTTCCATAACATAGTAAAATAAATTTTTTATTTTAGTAAAATTGAAAACCAAAATAACATTTACTCTCCCATAAAAAATTTCTCAACTAAATTTTTAATTGAATTCGATAATTCATTATAAGGAAAATATTTTAAAGAACATAAAATAACATCATCAAACTATATTTAAAATTTTAATAAATAACATGAAATGTTTTTTAAATAAAATTTTGGAATTTATTTTTCTATATTGATAAAATTTTCTATGAATTATTTAGGTAACAACTCATACCAAGAATAATAGACATTTATCAATCCACAAAAAACGTTAGTTAACATAAAAAAATAACTTGGAAACTCTGAATGTTTAAAACTAGAATGATTCAAAAAAATGATTTATAAATTAAAACATCAAAATATAATTTGTATCGTCCATTTAAAAAAATATTAAAATGTTTTTTTGTGGTGAATACTAGTATGACTATATGGGACACAATCCATGTTATGGGTGAAATGGTCTCACTATAATCAATTGACTATTCTGAATTATATCCTTTAAGAGAGAGACTAGGAATGATATGACTTATTCTTCCATTTTTATCAAAACATGTCCTAAAAACTTATTTGTTACCAAGAATTGGATGATCATTAGGCCTTTAAACTAGTTTCAAAAAAAATTCTTGTAAATTGGTTTTAGAGTTATTTTATTTAATGTAATAGGCTATTATAATTAATTGAATTTTCATTATTTATGGGTTCATGATGTTGATTAAATTAATTATGTTCAATTTTAATAAAAATTACATTCTATTATGTACTAGCTTTCAAATAATTGATTTAATTTTCTAATGTATGGTCTCCAGAATTAATTGATTTCCTGGTTACTGATAAATATAGTGTTTATTCATCAACTTCTTTATCTTTAGAATAAAGTGGTTTATCGATGATTATATTTTCTTGGCCAACCTCAACTGCTTCATTTTAGGATTGAGGATTCCATAAATTTTCATCAAATTTATAATGAAATGATTCTTCTATAGCTTTTTTGTAACACCACAGCATTTTATGAATTATGTTTTTTCAAATTAATTTATCCTTTATGATATTTTCCATTCCATGAAAAATTATTGATAGTTTAATTTATATAAAATCAATATGTTTGGATTTTTCTATATGTGACACCGAGTTAATCATTCACTACATGCAACAAAAATTTTGGATTTCTCTACTAGGAACATTGAGGTTACCTTGCATTATACACAACATTAAAATTCCAAGAGGACTTCCGTAACATGCAAGCCTACGGTCCTCTAAATTATTAAATATCATTAAAATATGATTATTTAATAAAATAAGGTAATACCATAATGTTAAGTTAGAGTTTATGAATAATATTAACTAATAAATGAAAATATATGTTTTACAAAATATAATATGAATTCATATGTCTCCAATTAATAATAAATGAATATAAAAACTGATTGAATATAAAAAGAAATATTTTTATGTTCAGAAAGATATTTTACTTTATTAAATTAAATTTTCATTTATGTATAGAAATTCACTAAGTTAAATAATGCTTTCAAATAAACTAAATTCACATACGATAGACATAACACCAACTTTTCGAATGACTTGGCATACGTTACATGCAACAATGACTTGGTGTATGTTGCATAAAACACATAATTTCTATGAAAAATCAACTTTTATATAGTTTTTAAATGAGATAATTATAACCTAGCTATTAATACTAGTTATAAGAATAGTAATAACTACATTTCAAAATTTTTATTATTGTTTTATATAAAAAAACATATTGATAATTAAAGATATGATTTTAAATAAAGTGACAACATGTAAAAACAACATTTTATTAAATGAATATGATAGAATAATCCTATATATTTAATATAGAATGTTGAGATTATCGAAGGGTGGATTATGGTGATTTTACTAAGAATCTTTATTTTTTGATGAATATAGAAAAATAATGTTGTTTATTAAAAAATGCCCTTTTAAATTAATTATTAATTTTAAATGATATTATAAAGGTAAAATTAGCTAAATATTACATCTATTAATAAAATTTAATTCACTAGAATGAATTTCACTTAGAAATTGTATATAAAATTATTAAAAACTTTTGAAAATTTTTGTACGTCAAAAACCCCTTATTTCGTCTCATGTGTGGGATTAGCAATAATATTATTTTTGAAATTTCTATGATTTGAATTTTGAAAAACCAAAACAAACCATTGTATTCAGTGTAATATATATATTCTCATAAAAAAATGTTAATTTTTCCATAAAATGATTAGATAATGTTATCAAAATTAATCACATCGATTAAGTCCAAATTAAGATTAAATAGGGACTAAACCTTACAATTAAGGGCCCAAATGACTTATCCACTTGTCCAAAACCCATTAGATATCCATAGTTAATCCATAAACCATACATTTTTTAGATTTATGTTAATATATAAAAAATCATAATTCTAATGTAATAATAATATATATATTCATATATGTCTTTTACATTCCTTCTCTCAAATCAAAAATTAAACGGAATAGTGTTCAAGAATACATATGGTCTATCGTCTCCATAAACAGTGTATTATGTTTTATACATATATCTTCTATAATTATTATATTAAAAATAGAATTTATATAAATGATATATATGTAATTTTTTACATTCTATAATCATGATATTTGTATAACGACCAACAATATAACAAATTAAGACACATATGAAAAAAATGTGAATATTACCAGAAGATAAAAATTAACATAGGATGGTGAAAAATAAAGTAACATAATGTCTTATAAGAACTATATATGGTATTAGATATATATATATATGTGGTTCTTTAAAATATTTATTATAAATTTATATTTATTAAATAGTTGTTTTGAATGAATCTGATGAGAGTCAAGATACAAGGTAAGTGGATATTTCCAACATTTAATTTTAATGAGATACAAGCTATTCTCACCACTATTTCCTGTTTTGTAGTGTATATAATACCCATGAATTTAGTATATTTATATTTTATATAAAGTTACAGATCTTAAAATATCAATTTTATGAACTCTATTTCATGGGATTCACGTTTCAAAAGTTACTAAATCCATAAAATATTTTTGTCTAAATTTTATTTCATTGGGACTCATGTTTTGTTATGCACTAATTTTTTTCGAGGTGTATATACATATATTTTAAATTTTATATCATTAATATTATTATTTTAATTATATTTTATGCTTCATGAAATTTTCATTTCATACATGGTTAGTATGATCACAAGTCACCAAATTAAAAGAGTTTATTGAGACATTCTCATTGATTTTTAAGATTTTTTATGCATACACTTCCATTGATGAAATATTATGATCCATATCTCTTGAAAACTCATGTGTTTTCCACTCCACCTTTTATTCAAAAAATACTCTTGTGTTAGTACACTTTTTCCACCATTTTGAAAATATGATAATGTTATTATGTAAAATATGACAGTCACAATATCTGGTCAGAAATTTGTATTCTTTTAAAACCATGCTTTTTAAAATGGGTTTCCAACAATATTTTATTAATATCATATTATTATTAAAATAATTTTTTTACAATATTTTTATTTTAACAAAAATGTCAAAGGAATCATTTTATCTCCTTCTTAATGATCATGTTTTGTATCATTTTTATCATGAAATATGAATTTTCTTTTTTACCTTATAAAACATTTATGAATTCACTTGTCTTCAATAATTTTAGAATTTATTTTAAAATTTAAAGGTTATTTTATTATGAAAATATTTTAAAAAATATTTTTAATTAAAAATGTTTTGAAAACATTTTCAAGGTAATTTATTATTTTTTAAGGTTATTGTTATTCAAAATGAATTCAAGATTTATTTATCTATTTTCAAAGTACTTTCAAGGAAACTGTTATTCAAAATGTTTTAAACTTTATTTATATGTTTTCAAAGTGTTTTCAAAGATAATAGTTATTAAAATATTTTGAAGATTATTTTATATGGTTTTATGGAAATATTTTTTCAAATAATTTTATATACTCTTTATATGTATTCATGTTATTTTCCATGAAAATTATTTTTAAATGGTTTTATATATTAAAATAAAATTTTAAATAAGATAGTATATTTTCTTAAAGAAAGGTTTTCGAAATCTATTTCAAAATTATTTTACATGAAAGATGACATCTATTGATGTTACTATTTCCCTAATAGGAAATTAACTAAAGGCCACTTTCATAACCATTCAACGAATTGGTTATTATTAGTTTTTTGTTTTTTATGAATATCTATTTAATTTCCACAAGTTATATGTTTATGAAAATTTATTTATTTTATGTGGGTTATATTGTTTAAAAACCGTATTCTATTCATGGTTTATTATTTGATAAAAATATTGTGAAACATATCTTTTTTCATAGTTTATGATGTAATAAATTGTTAATGAAACCAATTTCATTTCATGGGTTATTATTTGATGTTCATAGAACCTATATGTTTTCATGGGTCATTATATGATGAATGGATTGTGGAATATTCATATATGATTACATTATGTAATTAGTGGGACCTATATCTCTATCCAATTTTTCAGGTAATGAAAATTTTTATATGATCTAAAAGGGTACACGGGTTGTAGGCCAATCTTATAAAGAAGATGGTATATGGGTTGTATCGCATGCTTAAAATAAAGTGGTTTAATGGGTTGTATCCCAGAACTAAAAGGAGGGTACATGGGTTGTATCCCAAGACTATGAATAGAAAGATTCATGTGTTGTATCCCATTCCTAAAAGAAATAGGGTACATGGGTTGTAGCCTAGTCCTAAAAGAAATATAGAACATGTGTTGTAGCAAAAACCTGTAAAAAAGATGGTACATGGGTTGTAGCCCATGAATAAATGATATATGGTAAAAAGTTAGTATCTGAAACATGAAAGAAAGAATTTACATGGGTTATAGACGATTCCTAAAAGTAAGACGTCCTATGGGTTTTTATCCCAATCCCATAGTATCTGCATGGGTCATATCCCAAGCCTAACATGTAATAATGGTCTTGGTACGTAGTATTCACATGAAATTTTGTATTCTTATATGTATTCCACAAATCCAATTTCATATCCTTTCATTACAGTTCCATGTCTTATGATCATTATTTCGGTATGATTCATGTCTTATGAACTACCATTATTTATGCCATGATTCACGTATATGATCATTGATATGCAGGGTATGATCATTAATTTTCATTATCATGTTCTCATACCAATTTTATCGTAAATATTCTTACATAAAACCCATATTTACCCTTTCTGGTCATTTGATCTCACCCTGTTTTATGTTTCCTTCCCCAAGTTATGAAGAAAGCTTTTAGCAAGAAGTTATAATGTTGCAGATGATTATGGGATATGTTGAATATCTTTCACCGGGATAAAATATAATTTTCCATGATTCCAAATACATTAAACTATTACAGTCCTTCATCATGTATTTTGGTAATGTATATAATATTCATATAAAATGATATAATATCCATGTATATTAGTCATGGGATATTATAGGTGGTATTAACGGAATAGTCTAGTCATTATTTGGAAACTAGGATTACAAAACAATAGTGAGATCCTGAGGTAAATTTCTAAGGATATGTCTAGGGATGTACCTAAACCTAAGAATAAGGATGAGTCAAAATTTATGAAAACATACTAGATTATTAGTAAATGGTGGAGTGAGTGGTTCCTTAGAAATAATTCCATGTTCGGATACTACAATTGGATTTGGCCCTAGCATAGATGTACCTTGCGGTAACAACTCTAACAAGTTGTTCATGGACTGACATAGGGTAATCTAGTACATGAAAACATCTCTAGCTACACACATGGTTTAACATTATCAGGGATATTCATTGGGAATTCACAAACTAATTTCAAACCATATTGAAGGATTTAAAAAGGCAATAACTATGAATAATATAGGGTAATCCTAAGGTGTCATGGATTAAAGAAGTAGGAGCCATAATCTTGTCATATTATAATTTTTTTCAGGATTATATGTTATCCAATTATGATAAATATTTTCCACACTATGTTTTATTATTTTATTAAATGGTGTGAATTATAAATAAAATGGTTATCTTGGAATGTTTTAGATTTTCAAATTATTGGAATTAGGGGAATTTGTTTTCCAATTTGAAATCTAATAAAGATAATTGGGATGGTGGTATGAGTATTAGTTGTATATTTGAACATAAGGAGACTGAAAACAACATGTGAATGGTATGTTATGTACTTATAGTATTTTTTAGATTAATAATAATTAGAATTATTTAATTAAGGTTGAGTAACAGTAATGCATGATTAATATTTCATATTAATGAAAAACAAATTATTAAGAAATAAGTTTTATGATGATTAAGTAATTAGTTAAGAATAATGATAGATGAATAATGTATATAAATTTTAGAAGACACATATTATGAGTTAAATTATTATTATTAGTATGAGTTTTCAGGAAGTATTAAAAAGGAAATGTATTATGGTTAACTAGACTTAGAAAAATTAATTTCACAGGAAATTAATAATTTGATTAAGGGATGGTATCCCTAAATTAATGCCTCGCATCAAGATATGGATGTTTGGTTAAAGACATACCAGATATTAATAAGTGAATTGAAAGATACAGATTACTTTAGAACTAATTATTTTAAATGTGTTCTATATCCTCAAGGATGAATTTTTCACATCATTGTATTTAAATAATTCATCCAGTAATCATTCCAATAAGGAAACATGCCTGTTTTATGAAATGATTTCTAGTAATTAATCTTATTACCATGCTTCCAGAGAATATATGATAATGGTATTCACATGTTTGGAATTAAAAAATAATCAAATACTTTGGGATATGTGGGGGATCAATGTTAATAAAATTTCATGAATTTAATTATAGAGATTTGAATTTTAATATTTCAAAAGGGTTATAAGGTTAACACTTTATGGAAAGATTAATTCAATATTTAATTATTTTTATTTTTTTGGAATTAATATATTATCTCATGTCATTGGGAACTTATGCATATTGGATAAACAATTTGTTTTTATGGTATCTAAATATATATAGGATGACTTATCATGGATATCATTATCTATTAGTACATTAGAGAAAAATATAACATTCATTCATTTCCAAGGGTAAGAGTTGATGTTGAAACTTATCAAGGAATTACCAAAGGTTATTATTGTGTATATTAAAGTAAATTATATCATGTAAGTATTTTTACATATATTTTTATTCAATAAAATGAATTAATATATTATAGTATAATGATAAAAAAAATTGTCCTAAAACCTCAATTTTCGTTGGGTAGATTGCCTTTTAAATCATCATAAATTTTTGACTTAAAGGCCATCAACATTTCATTGATCATAAACATTTTATTTTATTGATGAACTAAATAACTCCATGTAAATATTTATAATTTTCATATATGTTCAATCATTACACCCAACATATGTTCTTCTATGAGGAAACCTAGCTATATATTACTTTGGGTAACAATTATGGTTCCTAAATTCCATTTTAAAGGTTATTTAGTATTAATTTTTATATTGTGGGTTTCTATGGATGAAACAACCAAGTATTAAACATTTGATAACCCAGACGAATTTCAAGGGTGAAAATTGTTTTAATGGGAGTATAATGTAACATCCAGAGGTTTTCAGAATTATTTTTTTCATATTAATTTATTCTTTTTGATATTTTTCCTTTCATGAAACACTAAAGAGAGTTTATTTTATATTAAATAGCTTTGTTTAGTTGCATTATACACAACACCAATTTAATCATGCACTACCCACAACATAAAATTTTTCATGCTAAACATAGAATACCAAGGTCAAATTACATTATATGAAATAATGAATTTCCTCAATTACATACATAACACGCAAGACTGAGGTTTTCTAAAGAATAATTTATTATTAAAATATAATTATTTAAAATAATAAGATAAATCATTGGATTTAAAATTTTATGATATGAATAGTATTATCTAATCTATGACATTTTATTTTTTAAAACAATATAATATAAATTCATTGGCTATTAATTAATTGTAATTGAATATGAACACCGATTGAAAAAAAAAATATTATTATGCCTAAAAAGATATTTTATCCTAATAAAATAAATTTAAATTTTTTTCTAAGAATGCAATAATTCAAACATTTTTTTCATAGGGAACCAACTTCGCAGACTAATTGGCATATGTTACACAAAACATTGACTTGATGTATGATGAAAAAACACAGAGTTTCTAGGAATCATCATTTTTAATATAATTATTTAAATGAGATAATTTAAACCTAGACTTTACAATTAGTTATAGGTATAGTATTAACTAATTTTAAAATAATTTTTTATATAATTTTTATATAATTAAGACATATTGATAATGAAATATGTGATTTTTTTTTGTAAATTCATTTTTTGTTTAAAATATCATTTTCTAGAATAAAACTATTTTAATAATAATAAATATTTAGTGAAATTTTGAAATTTATTTAGAAAAAATGAACAAAATATTCGAATTTAGAACATTGAAATTAGTGTAGGGTGAATTTTTGTGACTGACTGAATGGCCTGAAGGCCGAAATTTTTATTGATTTTAGATAAGACCCCTTTTAAGGATAAAGGGGGGAAACCAAGACTTCACAGACATCAAGACATTAACAAAATTCAAAAACCAAGGGGTTGCAACCCTGAACAAGACTATGTAGAAGCACCTCTACCCAGCATCAATATCATTAACACACGCCTCCACCAAAGCATGGCTGATCGCAAGCTGTCCCGTGCAAAAATGCTTTGTCACGGTACCGATGGCTACACCATACCCTCTCAATCTTCCGAATCCAAAAATTTATGCACGGAGAAGACCACTAGCTCTATACACATCTGAAACAAAACCTTGTAGATTGTCCGAGTTTACCACTAGAATCACATCGAGTTGCAGAACCCATAGAACATTTAGAAAATATACAATAAGAAAAACAGCATCCCAGACACAATTCACCTCAAATTCTGTCGACGCCATCAAAACCTCATACAGGAGACGCAACAAGCCACCCCGAGTACCCACCCTGCCGGAGCACGAAGCGGAAGATCTAAACATTGTCATGGAATATTGAATGAGGACCATCCAGCACCACTGACCAGGAGCCCAAACACCAAGCCAGAGTCCAACTGAAGGCAGGGTCAGACCCCAACATTATAAAGGACAAAAATCTCGTTGCAGCCTAGGGACCCGATTAGAACACCCATTGTCGGACCCCAGGCCTGGAAACCACCGCAGAAGAACCGAAGCCTGACCACCAAGCTGGAGCTGTTGAAGAAGACGAAACCTGACCCCCCCTGCAGCAGAACATTGGACCAAACTTCATCACCGTGGCGCAAGACAACTAGTCCCGTAGCCGAAACTCAAGACTGCGCGACCACTGCCATCATCACGATGCCGGACAACCGAGCCTGAAGGACCATGTCACACCACCACAGAAATGCAGGAGCCCAACCATCATGCCGAGCATGACTAGAAATGCGACCGCCCTACAGCAGAAGGTCGGATCTCAAACCCCCATGTCATCGTGACGCATCCATTTGATTAATTAATTATTAAAATTAAATTATAATATTAATGCCTCGTTAGATATATATTATATATATTAATACAATTTAATTCACTATAATCTGTTTTACCTTGAAATTTAATATAATATATTAAAAAACAATTGATTATTTTTTGACTTTAAAAACCCGTTATTTCGTCCCGTCTTCATGATTAGAATTAATATCAATTTTTTTTATTCTATGATTTTAATTTTAAAAAATAGAAATAAGAAATTTTATTCAATATAATATTTTTATTATAATAATTTCTATTTAATTTTTTTCCAAAATTACAAGTAAAATTGATTATAATTAATCATAGTGATTAAGGTCAAATTAATCTTAATTTCAGACTAAACCATATATTTAAGGGCCTAAATGATCTAGAAACATGTCCAAAACCAATTTTATGTATATAGTTCATCAATTAACCTTCTATTATTTATTTTTTTGTTTTTTATAATTTTGTTTATATAATTACATGTTTACGGTAATCTTTTTTCGAAAAAATCCCATTGAGTCCTTTTCCTTCCTTATAAAAGGCCACAAACACTTCATCTTCCTTACACCTCTAAAACATATTAAAGTAAAGAATACATACCCAATAAAATTATGAACATCTCTATATTCCTCCTACAATACTTCCCTTGGTTTATAAGAAAATCGATGGAATCCTTTGGCCCTAATCTAAAAGGAGATACCTGATTAAGAGGATTGTATTCTCTTAAATCCTTTATTTTAATTTCCTTCTCCACCACATAAGACTACCTTGATCAAATACTTATATAAAATTAACTTTAAAGACCCAAAAATATAAAGGGAATTTTTTTTCATAATTTCTTTGGAAGTTTTCGAGTGCGTAGTTTCTGACGGCACTTGATTCCGAGGCTCGGTGTGCCGGGAATCAATTTTCGAAGTTTAGCTCGGGTACTTTCAGTTAACAAACGAGTGGGTTTTTCTATCTTTTGAACTGGTGCACGGAATTGAAATCCAAGGCCACTGATGAACTCGTAGCACTGAGATTCTCTTAGGCGAAGATTAACTTCGGTTGGTAGGAGTCTGACAAAAGAGTTAAATCTTTGGACTTTTCAAAAAAATAATAAAATAAATAAATGAGTTATTTTATTCTTCCTTCGACCATTGAGCGAAAGTTGGCAGAACCATAGTGTAATGACGGTCATTAAATAAGGCATTTAATGATCTGTTTCTTTTGTTGTGAAACCGCAACACTCACCTAATTAATGGTGCTTTTATTATGGTACATTAATAAACCATATTAATGAGCTAAATATGGAGATTGTTTCTTTTTATTTAATCAATACATTGGCGAAAGGAATGGGATCGCGGGGAAATCTCTGGAAAAGCGCCGACAACGTCATCCTTCAACGAAGAACGGATAATGAAACAATGGTTGGGGGAAATGATCCAGAGGTCGATGAGCAGTGACAAACGTCGAATAACAACGAACGCGGAATTTCTTCCTTCGTCTGCATTGGATTCCACCGAATTCAGGTAGGGGTTATTATGTTCAAGTTTTAATATCATTCATCATCATTCTTCAATTATTGAGTTTCATTTGGCCACATGATACCATATTGACAAGGAAGGTATTGGACCGCACGAACACGGTCCGACCCTTTCACTCTCATTTGTTGTTTGTCGACGATGGAGTCGGATTGCGAAGAACTGGCCAAAGTCGGGCCGACCATAAGCGGATCGTCAGCGCATGATTGTCGGGTCACCGCAAAGGCGCGGCACTGTCATTCCACACGGAGTAGAACCGGACCACGGCCTATATGGGCTGCGGTGGAGGGGTTCGGCGTCGTCACGCCGCACTAGAGCTACAGTGGTCGCGGTTGGGGCGGGGCGCGGCGACGTCGCACCGCGCCCAATGAACAAAGTTGCGGCCTAAGGCCGCGGAGGATCTGGAGGGGAGGCCGGCTATGCCGGCCTCTGGTGCAACTAAGAGTCAGTACCCGAGGGAGTCCGGTGGTTACCCAAGGGATTACCATCATGGCCATCTATTTCGAAGAAACCGGGGGGTGTAACCCCCCCCCCCTCGAACCAGCGGCTAGGGCGGGCCCCACTAGGCACCGCCAGCCCCCTGGTCGGCCAGCCGCGTGCGCTGCTCGGGCCGGACCACACCGATCGGGCCGGGCCACACCCCTCCAACCCGGACCCATACCCGAGTCGGGTCAACCCGGTTCAGGCTGATCCAGGGGGTGTTGGGTCGGGTCGGACCAGGCCCAGACCCCCTATTTTCGGACTTTCTTCAGTTAAACGCACATAACATGAGTTGTGAACCTCCGATCGATGCACCGTCAGTTGTGTAGGATTCCTCGAATCGATACGGTCATTTTGATATATTACTCTCAAGGATTCTATGAAATTGGTGTATGGACGGGTTGGTTCGAACCCGAAACCAACCGAACCCTCGGAGCGGAAACGCTTATAACTTGAGCTCCGGACGTCCGATTGACGTGTCGTCAAATATGTCATATTCCTCTTGATGATAAGTTTCTATTGGAATACTCTACATGGGATTTGGATGGTATTGAATTATGTTCAGGTTAGTTTTAGCTTAAAAACCTACCGGACCCCTGGAACGGAAAAGCTAATAACTCACAGACCGTGCGTCCGATTGACGCACCGTTGGTTGCGTTGAGACCCCTATGACGAGGCGGTCCTCTGTGTCACTTATTCGTGGGACTTCATGACACTTTATGTAACGACTAGTATCTCATGGAGCGGAACCTCCTGGAGACGATCGTACGGAGTGCGGAGACCTAGTAACTGTAGACCTGCCAACTGCTTGACCGATTCGACTCGGAGTGATTTGATTAGCCCAGTGGACGGAGTGCCCAGTATTTGGCGGCAGACCCACAGTGGACGGAGTGCCTGGTATTTGGCAGCAGACTCACAGTACTTGACAGGAGGATTACCTCTGTAGGCTATTATGGGGAGCGCCCGGTATTTGGCGGTAGACCCACAGCGGACGGAGCACCCGGTATTTGGTAGAAGACTTGTGGTACTCGACAGGAGGAGTACCTCATTAGTCTAAGGCTAGTGAGTGGCACCTCAGAGTCATGACAGGACTTCTATGCTCGACATAGAAGAAGTTCTCCAATAGCCGTGGTTTCGTCATCATGAATAAAATCCTGGTTTGAGCTGAGTCAATAACTTTTGTCTTTTCCTCATGATTGAGATAGGTTAATTGATAACTTATGTATATATATGGGCATATATCTAAGTAAAGGTTATCTGTTGAGATCTTTCTTTGTGTTTTATCCTTGTTGGTTTTAGTGATACCTTGAGGATCTCGGGGTCCCTACTGATTATCGTTATACTCACCCACGCACGGGCTATGTCCGCACCTCGTTGTGTTAGATGCAGAAGACGGACAGCACTGATCGTGGTTGAGGCTTGTAGAGCTGGACAGTACCTGGAGGTTGACTTCACGATGAGATGGCATTCGGAGGTGGACTTCATGATGAAACGGTACCCGGAAGGTGATAGACGGACGTGGAGAGCTGAGGTGTCCATCTATACCTACCCTTCAGGTAGGAACTCTAGAGGAAGATCCAGGAGTAGCTTGACACCTTCCTGCTATTTTGTCTTTTCCTTGTACTTTACTATTGGGCTTGTATTTTCGGCCACCTTGTGCTTTCATCACACTTGTTATATTTCTTTACTTAGTGTTTTCTTCTGCTTTTACTCTGGTTGTGTGTGTTTACGTTTCATAAAGGCAATGCCTTCCCTTTTTATCGGGATATACGCCATTGGTGCTAGTCGCCAGCCCCTGGCCTATGGAAGGCGGGATTGGGGTAGTCACATCACGGGCCCCGAGGATGGGTCATGAAAAATTGGTATCAGAGGAGTCGGTTCTACCGCATAACATAGAACTCTGATATTTTCTTTCTGTGAAGCAACAGTGTTAAGGGTACTAAGTGTGGTTTTCAGTTTAGGGAGTCCAGTGTTGGTGTTGGCGGCCGACGTATCCATACATTAAAAACTTGACTTCTGATTTCAGACTCAGTTCATGAGAACACTTATTTCACGTGTGTTTTCAAAAGTTTCCTTTACGTCAGCTTAGACCCAGTCTGCTCACTAGGTATAGTCTTTGACCGTGTCGCATCTGTTTCTTTCAGGATGCCTCCCCACGGATGACCATCTAGAGACTCCAGAGTTGTACGTACTAACAGTCCGTCGAGTGATGAGGCCTTAGTACAAGTCCCTCATCCAGTTGAGGCACTAGAGGAGGCACCAACGGTACTACCTCCTGTTGGGCCACCGATGCCACAAGCCCCAGCAGCAGGTGATACACGCCGCTTGAGCGCACTGCACGAGTTCCAGCGCCAGAGGCCACCCAAGTTCCGGGGATAGACGGACCCTCAGGCGGCTGAGGATTGGCTGGAGGCTATGGAGAGAGTCTTTATACTGGTAGGGACACCAGCCAACTTCATGGTGATCCTTGCGGACATCCTCCTACAGGCTGCAGCAGGCAGATGGTGGAGCCTGATTCTCCAGATGCACGACGAGGCGACACTCCTATGGGCAGACTTCAAGAGCTTGTTTAGGGCGGAGTTTACCAGCCACCCTTTGAGCGGTGCGGATACAGGAGCTACGACATCTGCAGTAGGGAAACATAATAGTAGCACAGTACTCAGCGAGGTTCATAGACCTCTCGCGCTACTCCACAGACATGTTATGGGACCCGTTCTTCAGGGCCTGGACCTTCGAGCAGGGGATCAAGAGAGAGATTAGAGATTCAGTTGTTTCTCACAACATTCCGACACATACGAGAGTGATAAATAGAGCCCTTCAAATAGAGAGTTTCCTTGTTGAGCAGTCTCTAGTAGCGGGACCCACCACTAGTCGACTTGCAGTAGAGTCTTCTACAGCTAGCAGTAGATAGACGACACAGAGGTCCAAGAGGACCAGACCCACTAGTGGCCGACTGCACGACTCAGGTTCAGTTGTGTCAGGAAACTGGAGTGAAGTCAAAGTCAGTCGTGCCAGGAGCGGGCAGTGTTACTCCTGCGGTGGGATTGGTCACATGGAATGTGACTGTCCGACCCACCGTACAGATGATCAGTAGATAGATGAAGGACCTCCCAGGCAGAGGTAGAGGTTCGATCAAGGTGGACCGCAAGGAGCAGGTGACTGTGGAAGAGGAGCTGGCTAAGCAGCTGGTGGTGGATGACACTTTGAGGTGTATCCACCACCACCACCAGGAGGACCACCCTGACCACAGGGAACAGGTGTACATGGGAGAGCACAGCTTCAGGCAGCTGAAGCATACGACTATGGAGCTCCGGAAGCAGGTGGACAAGAGCAAGACTAGTTCTTGGCAGGGAGGCCTTCTTTCTTGGTGCTTCTAGTTTCCGTGTTGTTGTTGTTTGTGGTTGTTATGTGTCTTTTTACTTTGAACTGCAGTAATAAAAGACACTTATATTTGTGAAGTTTACTTTTCTGTCCTTTTTTTATGGTTGATACTAAGAGGTTTTAGTTAAAGCGGTTGAATTGACCCTCACTTGAAAGATTCCTACTAAAGGATACCCAGTAACCATGCACTAATGCCGACAGTGTGACTCAACCATTGGAGGTGAGAGTAACGGTTGGATCACTTGGTAGTAGCACCGAGGCCTTATGACATCATCTATGGCATGAAATAGTATCTTTCATTTCTATATTGACTGTATTAGGTAAAGAACATGGTTCATCCAGGGGATGAGACCGGATTTCTCTTTTCTGTAGAGGAGAAATCTCAGCAGCTCTTTGGTAGAACGTAGGAAAAGAAGGGTGGAGATGAGTTCTTACAATTGGCTAGTCTCACCTATTGATCGTTGAGAGAACGGTTTACAGTTCTCTCCAACTCAATAGTCTCAGGTGTATCTTCTCACAGAAGGACATGAACCAGAGATAGCGGTGAAGGCTTGAATTCCTCCAGGACAATGACTTCGAGATGGTTTATACTCCTTGAGAGGGGAATGTTGTAGCAGATGTTCTTAGTAAGAGACCAAGAATTCGGTTGTTAAGAGTGGTGAGACAGCAGCTGGCCACGTTTTAGATATCCTTTGTGGATAGTGATGGAGTCAGCACGTGTAGAACCAGAGGTGCTTCAGGCTATGATGGAGAAGGTGCAGATCATCCAGGAGCAGATGAATTCTGCACAGAGCAGATAGAAGTCCTATTCTGATAGGATATGAGACCACTGGAGTTCGAGGGTGACGACCACGTCTACTTATGGGTCTCATCTTTATGAGGTCAATGGATATTTGGCCAGGGTGGCAAGTTATCTTCGCGATTCATCAGACCTTTACAGGTTCCCAGCAGAGTAGGAAAGGTGGCTTACCACCTGGCCTTCCACCTCAGTTGCACCGGGTGCACGACGTCATTCACGTTTCTCAGTTGAGGAGATGTGTTCAGGACCTATCCATCATCATTGACCACGGAGAGCTGGACATCGATGATGGGGCTACATTCACGGTGTTCTAGTAGAGGTTGAGGATCGACAGGAGCGGGTCCTACGTGGACGCTAGATTCCTCTGGTACGCTTTCACTGGCAGCACGGAAACCTCCAAGAGAGCACATGGGAGCGGGAGGCTCAGATGCGTGCTCAGTATCCTCTTTCATTTCCCTAGTGTTTGATGTAGCTTTACGAGGACGTAAAGCCCTGAGGTGGGAGTAATATAAAGACCTGTAAATTTCAAGGGAATTTTTTTTTCTTAATTTCACTGAAATTCTTCGAGTGCGCAGTTTCTGAAGGCACTTGATTCGAAGGCCCGGTGTGCCTGAAATCAATTTCTGATGTTTAGCTTGGGTACGTTTAGTGAACGAATGAGGGGGTTTTTCTATCTTTTGAACCGGTGCTCGGAATTGAAATCTGAGGGCACCGATGAACTTGCAGCACTGAGATTCTCTTAGGCGAAGCTTAACTTTGGTAGGCAGGAGTCTGATGAAAACTTTAAATTTTTAGACTTTTCAGAAAAATAATAAAATAACTAAATGAGTTATTTTATTCTTCCTTTGACCGTTGAGTGACAGTTGGTAGAACCGTAGTGTAAATATGGTCACTAAATAAGGCATTTAATGATCTGTTTCTTTAGTTGTGAAACTGCAACACTCGCCTAATTAATGGTGCTTTTATTATGGTTCATTAATAAACCATATTAATGAGCTAAACGTGGAGATTGTTTCTTTTTATTTAATCAATCCATTAACGAAAGGATTGGGATCTTGGGGAAATCTCTGGAAAAGTTCCGAAAACTTAATCCTTCAACGAAGAACGGAGAACGCAACAACCATTGGGGGAAACGATCCGGAGGTCGACGAGCGGCGACAAATGTCGAACGACAACAAACGTGGAATTTCTTCCTTCATCTACATTGGATTCCACAAAATTCAGGTAGGGTTTGTTATGTTCAAGTTTTAATATCATTCATCATCGTTCTTCAATTCTTGAGTTTCGTTGGGCCACATGATACCATCTTGACGAGGAAGGGCTCAGACCGCAAGAACATGGTCCGAACCTTTCCCTCTCGTTTGTTGTTTGTGGACGATGGAGTCGGATTGCGAAGAACCGGTCGGTGTCAGGCCAACCATGAGTGGATTGTCAGCGCATGATTTCCTAGTCGTCACAAAGGCGTGGCATCGTCGTGCCGCACGGAGTAGATTCAGACCGCGGCCTAGTTGGGTCGCGGTGCCGCCGCACCGCGCTAGAGCTACAGGGGCCACGGAAGCGGGGTGCGGCGTCGTCGCGCCGCACCGGATGAACAAATCCATAGCCTAACGCTACTGTGGATCTAGAAGGGCAGCCGGTTGTGCCGACCGTCGGTGCAACCAAGAGGCGGGACCCGAGGGGGTCCTGCGGTTACCCAAGGATCGGCCATCATAGCTGGGAGTTTCGAAGAAACCGGGGGGTGTAACCCCCCACCCCCCACCCCCCCCCCCCCAGACCAATAGCTAGGGAGGTCCCCACTGGGCGTCGCTGGCCCCCCTGGTCAGCCCGCTGCGTGGGCTTCTCGGGCCGGACCTCACCGGCCGGGCCAGGGCGTGCCGGCTGGGTCGGGCCGTGCCGAGCGGGTCAGGTTGCGCCCAGCTGGGCTGGGCCGCGCCAGCTGAGCTGGAATCAAACCCGAGTCGGGTCGACCTGGTTTGGGCCGACCCAGGGGGTGTTGGGCCGGATCGGATCGGGCCCAGACCCCCTATTTTCGAACCTTCTTCAGTTAAACGCCCATACCATGAGTTGTGGACCTCTGATCGACGCACCGTTAGTTGTGTAGGATTCCTAGAATCGATACGATCATTTAGGTATATTACACTCATGGTTTCGGCAATTTTTGGGTATAGTGAGTTGGTTAGAACCCAAAACCAACCGGGCCCTCGGAGCAGAAACACTTATAACTTGAGCTCCAGATGTCCGATTGACATGCCTTCGACTATGTCGGATTCCTCTTAATGATACAGTACTTTTGGAATACTATACATGAGATTTGGATGATATTTTAGTATGGTCGGGTTGGTTTTAGCTTAAAAACCAACCGGGCCCCTGGAACAGAAAAACTAATAACTCACGACCGGGCATTCGATTGACGCACCGTCTGTTGCGTTGAGACCCCTATGACGAGGTTTTCCTTTGTGTTACTTCTTCGTGGGACTTTGTGACACTTGAAGTAACAACTAGTAGCTCGTGGAGTGGACCCTCCCGAAGATGAGCGTACAGAGTGAGGAGACCTAGTACCTGTAGACCTGATGACGGGTTGACTGATTCGACTCGGAGTGATTCGATTAGCCCAGTGGACGGAGCGCCCAGTATTTGGCGGCAGACCCATGGCGGACGGAGCGCCTGGTAGTTAGCAACAGAACTACAGTACTTGATAGGAGTATTACCTCTATAGACTATTAGGGGGAGCGCCCGTTATTTGGCGGCAGATCCACAGCTGACGGAGCACCCGGTATTTGGTAGTAGCCCCACGATACTCAACAGGAGGAGTACCTCAGCAGTCTAAGGTTAGTGAGTGGCACCTCGGAGTCATGACAGGACTACTGTGCTCGACAGAGGAGGATTTCTCCAACATCCGTGTTTTCTTCATCATGAATAAAATCCTGGTTTGAGCTAAGTCAATGACCTTTGTGTTTTCCTCATTATTGAGATGGGTTACATGATACTTAGGTATATGTATGGGCATATACCTAAGTAAAGGTTATCTATTGAGATCTTTATTTGTGGTTTATCCTTGTTGGTTTTAGTGAGACCTTGAGGGTCTCGGGGTCCCTATTGAGTATCGTTATACTCACCCCTGCACGAGATATGCCCGCAACTTGTTGTGTTGGATGTAGACGAAGGACAGCACTGATCGTGGTTGAGGCATGTAGATTTGGACAGTACTCGGAGGTGCACTTCATGATGAGACGGTACCCAGAGGTGGAATTCATGACGAGACGGTACCCGGAGGTGAAAATGGATATGGAGAGCTGAGGTGTCTATTTGTACCTACCCTTCAGGTAATAACTCCAGAGGACGACCCAGGAGCATCTTGACACCTTCCTATTGTTTTGTCTTTTCCTTGTAATTTACTGTTGGGCTTGTATTTCAGGCCCCCTTGTACTTTCAGCACACTTGTTATATTTCTTTACATAGTGTTTTCTTCCTCTTGTACTCTGGTTGTGTGTTTTTATGTTTCATAAAGGCAATTCCTTCCTTTTTTATTGGGATATACGCCTTTGGTGGTAGTCGCCAGCCCCTGGCCTATGGAAGGCGGGCTTGGGGTAGTCACAGCATGGGCCCCGAGGAAGGGTCATGAAAATAATAGTATCATCAATATACTATAATTTTTTTATGTAAATTATTTTACCAACACTTACACACACCTCCATCTAATGGGTAACGAACATATTGTTTTTGTGTACGGCAAACTACTACCACCTGAAATGATGATTTCACATTTTTCCATTACCACATATCATGGTGTCCATTATGATAGAAAATATGTTTTTATATGATATATGATACATTTATAATTTCTTAATGATTCATTTATTTTTATTTGTAACATACCATTATGCTTTCCATCTTATGTAAATATAATAATGTCATTTGAGAAAATGTGGACTACCACCCCCTCAAAGTGATATGATTTGTTCATACACTATGTAATGAATTTTATTAAGGATAGTTTTATTGAATAAATATTTTACATATGGTATAATAATTCTAATTTAATAATAAATTATATATATATATATATATTAATTTATTTATCTTAACATGATAATTAAATGAAAACAGAGTTCAAGTGTACATACGACCAACCGTCTCCATAAACAGTGTATTCCTTTTCATAATTATATATTCTATAGATTATTTAATACAAATATTATATATATACATGGATTTTATATCATTTTTTACATTATAGAATCATGATATATGTTTAATAACCAACAATATAACAAATTAAGATACATATGAAAACAAAGAAAATATTACCCGAAGTGAAACCTTAACATACGATGGTTAACAAGAGGGTAATATAATGTCGCAATACAAACATATATGTTATTAGATATAACAAAATGGTTCTTTAAAATATGTATAGAAATTAATATTTATTATATAGTTAGTTCAAACTAATATAATGATAGTCAATACTCAAGGTAAGGGTATTTTTCTCACTTTTAATTTGTTTGAGATAAATGCTATGTTCGACACTCATTCCATTTGTGTGGTGTATATACTACATATGATTTTGTTATATCTATCTTGTAAATAAATATATGGGTATTGAAATAATAATTTTATGATATCTATTTAATTTTTTATGTTTCAAACGTAATTAAATATATAAAATAGTTTTGTCTCAATTTTCCATCATCGAGACTCGTGTTTTGTTATGCACCAATACTATTTTTTTGAGGTGTATATACAAACATTAAAAAGTTATTATAATTAATATAAATATTTTCATTATATGTTATGATTCATGAAATTTTTCAATATAATATGTGGAATATGATCCCGAGTCACCATGTTAAAAGTGTTTATTGAGACAATCTCATTTCTTATAGAAATTGTTTTTGTTTATGCATCCCTTGATAAAATAATATTATCTTTATCTCAAGAACACTCATGAGTTTTCTTGTCGTCTTTTTAGTGAATATATCTTCATGATTTAGTGCCATTTTTTTCCATTTTTGTATTATTATAATGTTTAAATGTAAAATCCAATCATCTATCTCTTCATTCAAAAATATGTGTTCTTTCAAAACCATGTTTTTAAAATGTGATTCAAAGAAAATTCTAATAATATCCTAAGATAATTAAAATAAATTTATATCCTCTTTTATTTTAATATTTTTTTCAAGGAAATATTTTTATAGATTTTAGAATGATGAAATTTTCTTTCCTTTTTACCATATAAAAGGAATTTTCTTTTTACCTCATACAATATGTACAGATTTATCCACATTCAACACTTTGAATCTGACTTTTCATGTTTAAATTTTAAATTTTTATGAATTATTTTAAAAGTTATTTTTAATGAAATTTTTTTTCAAAATGTTTTCAAGCTTATTTTATTAGTTTTCAATGAAAAATATCTTAAAATATTTTTCAATCATACTTTATATTTTTTCATGTAAAATGGATTTATAAATGATTATACACTTTATTTATATGTTTAAAATTATTTTTGTTAAAAATTATTTTCAAAACATTTTTCTCATTTCTTTATGAGTTTTCAAATTGATTTTGAAGAAAAATCTTTTTAAAAGGTTTTGAATCATATTTTATATGTTTCTAGGAAAAAATATTTTCAACCAATTTCATGTCTCTATTATATTTATTCAAGGTATTTTCTATGAAAATGAATTTTAAATTTTTTTATGTATTAAAAATTATTTTATGAAGAAGAGAGGACATTTTTGTCACAATATTTTTATGAATATTGTTTCAGAATTATTTTCCATCTATATTGATAATTGTTGATGTTACTCATGCCCTTTTGGAAATAAACTATAGGTTCCAATCAGAGCCATTCTATTAATGGGTTATGATTAATTTCTGGGTATTTATGAAAATAAGTTTCTTTTACATGGGTTATATGTTTGGGAAAATATATTTCATTTCCACAAGTTATATGCTTTTTAATCCCAATTATTTTCTCATGTTATAATATTATGAAATAATTATGAAACCTATAACTTTTCCATAGGCTGTGGTGTGATAAAATGTTGATGTTACCCATTTCATTTTGTGGGTTGTGATTTTTTGTTTATAGAATCCCTCTATTTTCATGGGTCATAATATGATGAATGATTTTTGGCACAAACATTTTTGATTCCATAATGTGATGTGTGTGACCTATATCACCCTCCAATACATTGGTTAATGACAAGTTGTATATGATCTCAATGGGTATAAAATTTTTATCCCAAGCCTAAAAATAAGAAGGTATTTAGTTTATTGCCCACTCTTAAAAGAAAAGGTCACATGGGTTGTAGACTAGGACTAAAAGAAAGATGGTACATGGGTTGTAGCCCAGTCCTAAAAGAAAGATGGTATATGGATTGTAGCCCAATAATGTAAACAATATGTTTTGTGGGTTGATTACTTTTCCTAAATAAAAGGGGGTACATGGGTTGTATCCCTATACTAAATGAATGAGGATATATAGGTTTTATCCCAAGATGGTAAAAAATCTGGTATAAGCGTTGTAGCCAAAGCCTAAAAAATGAGGGTACACAGGTTGTACCCAAGCATGAAAACAAGAAGGTACATGAGTGGTAGCCGAATCCTAAAAGAAAGAGGGCACATGGGCTGTTAGATGAAGCCTAAAATAGATACATAAGTTGTAGCCCAATCAAAACCTGTTATAATGGTCTTAGTAGGTTTTTGTTAAATAAAATTATATATTATAATATATATATATATATATATCACAAATCCGATGTCTTACCCCTTCATTATAATTTCATGTATTATGATCTTTTTTTCCTTATGATTCATGTCTTATGAAATTCCATTCATTATTCCATGATTCATGTATATAATCTTTGATGTGTATGGTATGATCTTCTATTTTCATGATCGTGTTCTCATACCATTATACTCATAATTATTCATATATATCTCCGATATATACCCTTACTGAGAATTTTATCTCACCACTTTTTAGGTTTCTTTCCCCCAATTATGAAATACTGTTTTATCCATAAGTACTAATAGTGGATATATTTAAGGGATTTTTTCAAAACATTCACTATGATAGAACATTTTGTTTACTAGATTCCAAAGGCACTAATATATTATGGTCCTCGGGCATGTATTTCTATAATGTAAATAATATTCATCTATAATGACTTAACATCCATGTATTTTATACGTGGGTCACTATATTTGGTCATCTTTATTATTTTTTAATAATGTTTTATTTTTGGTAGTGTACACATGAAAAAACACCTTCATCATATTTTTGTGTCATATTTTAGTATATTTTATTCGGTGTCACAAATACAACATTTACCCTCAATCCAAATCAAATAGACATCATCATGATTTTTCCTATAAAATATGATAGGGTGTCTTCTTAGGTATGTTTCTTACAAGAACAAGGTTCAAGGTTTAACAATAATTATTGACCACCTTAACCAAAAACTATATTAAAGAGTATAATGTCTTTTAATATAGTTCTTTTAATCTATTGTAGTGTTCATTTTTTTTGAAATCCCATTGTGTTGGGAATTTATTAGTGTATATTATATATTGTTATAATATCATGGATTACAGAGTTCCATAAAATATTAATTGTTAATACCACCCCCATGATCACTCTTAATGGACATGATCTTATGGCTTTTTCCATTTAAAACATTATAATTTTAATTAAAAAATAAATTACAAGAACCATTTTATAATACAATAAATAAAAAAAATTAAATAATCTAAAATTTTATTAAATTAAAAAAAAATTACCTCATATAGTTGCAACATTGGTTTTTTTGAATAAATTATAACAAAACAATCTCTAGAGACTTAGAGGTAGAAATTTATTTTTGATATTGAAAGTAATATTTATGTAAATTACTAAGTTGAAAATTATCACACAAAATGTTAATTATTAAATATTTTTTTTCAATATCATTTATATTATTTTAATTGATTTTGATGAGTATTAGTGTGTAAAAATAATTAATTATTGTATTCCATAACCTTGACTCGTTGTTTTGTGCACAATGACATTTATAATATTGGATAAAAAGACGTATTAAATAAGTAGTATAAACATAATGAAATCAAGAAGTTAGAAGTTAACTTTTTATATTAGATTAAAAAACATTGCAAATATCATTTTTAAATTAAACATTAATACCATTATCACATAATTAGATGATTATATGAAGATTTTATTTTAAATTGTCACTATATATATATGTATTAAACATTATACATTATAATTAAAAAATGTTACATACTCCAATGATCTTATTCCATGAGTTATCAAAATTAGACACATTATATGAATAAAGACACTTATAAATCATAAAATCATATAATTCACCAAACATGTATCACACGAAAAATATGTAAATATACTATGAGCTCCATGGTATTTTCTCTTGAGACATTATCCCTATAAAATAATCAAATATTAATTCCTTTAGCTCCAAATTAAATTTTAGTCCACTAATGAAAGTTAAAATATATCTTCAAATGAAAATTTTTTATAAGATTTTCCAAAAGAAATATTGCATGAGAAATTTAAACATGGGATACACTATATAGTAAATTATTACAATTACATTTTCTATAAATAATAGTAATAGTTTTCAGAAAATAATTTAATAAAATATTATCTGATAATACTCATAAAAAATTAATTTTTTAAGATATTACATTATTTGAAATTTGAAATCTAAATTTACTTTTACTATGAAATTAAGAACACAAAATTTTATATAATTTATTCTCATTTTGGGTTAACATAGAATGAAAAAAAATCTCCTTAATAGTGGATTCAAATTTGTCTTTATACAGTTACCCTTTTATTTTTTTTATAATTCATCCAAATAATTTATTAGTTTAAATATCTAATTAATTACATGATTATAGATTTTTCTGAACTCTATAAATAAAATAATATGTTAAAAAAAATTCATCCTAATGATGGATTCTAGAAAATATAATATCTTTATAATTATAAATACATGAAGAAAAAGAGGAATTAGAATAATTTATCTCACTATTTACGTAAAATTTATCCATTATAATATTTTTAGTATCATCATATGATTCATTTTGGGATTGGAAGTAACAACCAAAAATCTATATAGAAGTAGTGTAGGATTTTATAATTTTTATTTTATTATTTCAAATTCTTTTTTAACATAGGGAACTCCAGTTTGATATTAAATAATCATTCCATTTACAAAAATATGAATCTATTTATCGATGTTGAATCTATATTTTGGAATGATGAAAATAGTTATTCATAAATAATAAGTTCATCTTCTTGGGTATGTGAGAAATTTTTTAATCAATACCAAAGGAGTCATAATAAATTAACATAATTGACAAATTTTACATGAATTCCATTTCATAATTGGTTATATTGTTATCTATTACAATCATTTTAGTCTCTTATTTTATGAGTTAACCAATGATTTTTTCCCCTATCATGTTTTTAAAATACTTTTCTTCTGGAATTTCCATTATAATGGATTACTAAGAACATTTAAATACCCAATTTATCATATTTTCAAGATATTATTAGTAAATATAGTCACTAATAGATTTTATAACATTGAAAATATCTACAAATCACGTAAAATGGTCAATAATTGATTATTTATTATGCATCCAAAAACAATCAATGCATTGGTAATACATGTCATGTATTCAATCCATGACCTTTTTTGTCTCATGTCATCTTATATCATCATGTTTCTTAATTATATTTAGATTTTTGAATTTTTAAATTTGAATGAAATAATTACGGTATAACCCACAATTAAGGGCATTCATTTCATTTCTATTATGTTAAAAGATAGAAATATCACAATGGTAGTGGAAAATAAACAACAAGGAATGATGATAAAGGTGTTTGGAAAAACTTTAATAAGTGTTGTTTTATATAATCCCATAAATGGATGAAGGGTTAAGTTATCTCTTGCATATAATAGAGTTAAATAACCAAAGAAGTTTTTAAATTGGTTAATGAATAAAACATAATAAAAATAAAGACATATTATTTTTAATGGTTATAACATAAGAACCAGAAACACTCACTTTAAAAAAAGTGATAATTCATGATGAAAATTAAAAATGGGCATATTGTTTAGAAAAAAAATCATTTAAAACACGTTGTTAATTCTAGTATGAATAAAATGAAAAAAAAATATGGAATTATATTCAAATTAATTAAATATAAAGATATTAAAATAGGAAGTACAACATATAGTTTAGGGTAAGAACTATAGTAACTAGTTGAGTCGAAGCAAGTATGGGGGTGTATTTATATACATATGAGGTTCCCTAAATATTTTGGAGGATTTAGGAGTCAAAAAGACCCAATTTTAGGTGATATATGTTCAATGAGATACCCTGTAATAGCAAGTATGGTATTTCGGAAGGGATCACATTCCGAAAGCTAAGACTCACCAGCAAAGAAGTATCTTATTATACCCTTACAAAATTTCTTATGGGTGAGGTAGTGACAATAAATCACTACAATGAACTCAAGATATCTAGTGGTTATGGATATTTTATAGGTTTCACTTTCTATAAAATCAACTTTCTTATAGTTTTCCTCTAGAAATCTAGTTGAAATTCCTTGATATATCCTTCAAAATAGCCTTATAAACACCCCATGAATCCATCGATTGCTTAATAAAATAAATAAGTTAATAAATATTCATAATAAATTATAAATCTTCAAATAATATTGTTAAAACAATAAATGGATCTTGTGGTCATCAAGAAAATAATTTGACTTTGTTAGGTACATTGAATTAATCTGTATTACAATCCCCAATCATATTGGGTAGGCCAATCATGAGGATAATATTGACCATCATTAATGCATAGTGAGGAACTCTCACACTAGAATATGGATAGATCGCTATATATTTTATTTGGTGGAGGAACTATCATTTTTACACTATCACACATTCAGGTGGATGAGCCTTGTGAGAATATAGGTTTGGCATAATAAATATGATCTCTTTGTAAATAATTATTGACAAAAAACATATCATAGAAAGAGGTTGTTTAGAAATTTTTAAAATCAATTTATAGTTTAAAATACAATTTTACACTAGAATTTGTTCATATATTTTATTATTTTTTTCAGAAAACTAAAATTCCATCATGTGTGTAGGAAATGATATATTTGGATGTAAGAATTATATGTCCAATTGGACATTTTTATTAACCAATAATTACATAATTAAAAATTTTTAAAAATAATATAAAGTGTAATTTCATTAGGTAAACTGAAAATTTTCCTGTAATTATTTCTAATAATCATCCCATAAATAATGAAAAATGATTGATCTTTCTGTGGGGAATTTTCCTGAAATAGAGTATAGATTATGAGAATTTTCAAATATATCTATAAATAAATTATCGCATGGAATTATTCTTTATAGCAATTATATATCTTCATTTAATCCCCAAATAAGGATAAATAAATACCTGATGGTGGTAGTCAAAAATAATATATAAATATTGAAATAATATTGAATAATCAATATAATACGAAACTCAAAATTAGTTATCCTAATCCATGTTGGTCAAAATAAATTTGACTACCTGTTATATGTAATGATCAAATTAAATTGATACCTATTATAATTTTGAATAGTTATAGACAATATAAGATATACATATTTTTTAATTAGATAATTTGAAAATATCACTTCCTCATTCCATTTATAAACTAGATTACATAGATACTAGTAAGAAGAAACTATTACTATTTATGGATGAATTTTAGGAAAATTTCAGGTTCTCATTATAAAAGAAGATTAAGGTGATAAAACCATTACATGAACCTTTGTAAACATCACATACAAGAGTATTTTATTTTGATTATGTAATATATAAGGTAAATTAGTAATTTGTATGATGATGATCTTTATAGATATCAATAAATATTTTATTGGGGTGTCTTATGATGAATTCACCATTTTTTCAGAATAATTTTATCATTATTTACAAATATATAGAATATTTTGAAAATTTTCATTGAAAGTAACCATGCTATAAATTTTTGAAAATGTTAATTTCATATTAGATACATGATTTGTGTTTGACCATTTAATTTTTTGAAAAATAATTGAGGAATTTATGTAAATAATTGATGTGGAAAACTAATTTTGAAATCCAACATAAGTAAAATATGTTAGACCGTTTCTAGGACATTTAGTTGTTAATACAAGGATCATCCAAGAATTTAATATAATTGAAAATCCCATATACATACTTCTATTTACATATATTGAGTTTAATTTTGATAATAATTACATGAAATCATTAATCATAAAAATAAATCTTGACCACACTATCATTGACGCGACCCCAAACTAGGGAAAACCATTTGAGTTTCTTGGTGAATTCTCTAACCATGCTGTGAGAATAGTGTTATCCCAAATAATTGACTCCAAATATTAAGTAAATTAATTTGAATCATGGATATTAGATTCTACTCAGACCCACTACACAATTACTAAAGTTGAGTTTTTAATAGTCATTTTCCTTTGAAAAAATTTAGATAATATTTATTAGGAATTAAATTTATTATTTTTTATCTTAATCCCTTATATATTTGATGACTAATGTATAGTATAAACCAATAAAATTTATATGGATTATAATTATAAAAAATTTCAATTCATATATATTAGATAAGAAAAACATGATGACCATATTTCCGATAACCTATATTGGATTCCCAACAACTTGAAGTGGAAATTCCATCCAAAACACGTTGAATAAAATTATTACATGATATATGTTGTACATAATTAAAAGGTAAATTTATTATTATGCTTGAATGGATAATTTTTTGGTAACATTTCATCTCTTAACTCATATAAACCTTAAATAAATTTATATGGTTAAATACAAAACAAAATTTTACATATGAAATTATCCATATTTTTTTATAACATTAAATTATTAAATGATGATAAGATATTTTACAGAGAGTGAGATAGAATTATTTTGAGAATTTTCTATAACTTCACATATGGAGAACACTATAGACCATAATTTAATGATTTTAGAAAATTGAATCTGGATTATATTGTGCCACATTGTATAAATATCGTCATAGTTTTATCAAAATATATAAAAAAATTAGATTTGTGACATTTAAAAGAGGCATGAAATTCAATAAAAATCCATTTGTTTTTATGATATAATTGATTTCAGGATAATGGTGTTTACGAGACCATTTCCCATGTCATTTTTATCTCTTATATTTTGATGACAACTGATTATATATCAAACTTGGTGGAAAAATCCATAAAAACTGATGACACAATTTGTTCTTATGATTTCATTAAAATTGAAATTTGATATAGGTTTGCAGTTATATGATCCAAAGTTAACAATTACAAAATTAAATTATAAAATATGAAAAAAAAATATATTTTTTATGAGGATATATGGGGTGCACCACATGATATTCACAACCTACCACCCATAAACTAATGACCAACGTGATGATTCATATAGAGATATCAAGGGGATATTATATTAAATGACCATAAAAAATATGATTGATTAGATCAAAAGGTTGTAAGACACCTTTTTTCATAAATGATATCAATTAAATCCACTATTATAATGATTCTATATAGGATGATTTAGTGGAAGATAAGTCACTTATGACTGAAACTAGAGCATAAGACATATTGGACATTGAGGGAAATAAATCAACATCTGAGTAAATATAAAAAATAGATTAAATAGATGAAATAGTAGTTGAAAAAACCAAATAAAACCATAGAAAAAAATTATGAATTTATAATGAAATAACAAAAGTTTTACAAGATAAGTAAATTTAAATAAAAAAACATCAAGTTGAATAAGTGATTATATAAAACTCAAGGCACAGTCTAAATTTTGGGGAGCTTTACTATAGATGGGATTATTTATCTATATTCATTAATTTATATTCTTTAAGTGAAGTTTTTTTATCAAATAACTATATAAATAATCATTTATTTTTTATGGGAGAATTGTGCTGAAATTATATGGAAATATTAACAATGCATCAGTTTATGATATCAAAACCCTCTGAATATCTATCATTGAAAATAATTTGGTAGTAACATTATTTAAAACTTAATTTATAATTGTGGTTCTATTTAAATTTATTTTCATATATAAACCATTTATAATTTATTGATAAAAGTAAATCATTTCTTTGTGGGGGTAATTGTAGTTGGGATTTTTCTAGAAAATCATATTTGGATTATTTTTTAATGTCATTATTTTTGGAGTGGTTTGAATCATAAATATAAAATTTTAAAGGTTCATGAAACTATTGAGATAATTAAATATTTATATACAAATTTTATATTTTTCACATATTAGAATATTGACGAACTTGTTTTGAAATTATAATTAATAAAAATATATTAAAAGAACTTTAATTTATAAACCCCATGACATTATATAATGTCCTATAATTTAATCTCATACACAATAGAAATATAATAAAATATTTATATATTATAATAATTTTAAAAAATTGGAAAAATATATACATGTTTGAATAATTACAATTTTATTAATAATATTTTTTAAAATATATTGAATAGAGAGAATTGTTCAGTATACAATTGATGAATTTTATGATATTAAAATCCACTTTTATAATAAACTCCTATTTCATTAATACCAAATTATTTAAAAATTAAATACCATAATTGGTATAGTAATTCTTAATAGCAATCCATAGTACTATAAGAATATTCATATATACCTTTATCTAAAAATAGATTCAAGATCTATGCTAAATAGAAGTGTGGGGAAGGGAAAATTTGAGGTGGACAAAACTATTTTTGAAAATTTTAATGTAGCTAAAGTGAAGATGTTTTTCATCATACATGTCCATATTTTTTCAGTTAAATAATACAAAGATTAATTATATTATGTATTTTTTACCTTTGAAATATGGTTATGGAAGTTCATCACATTTTTTATGGTAGAAAAGTATAACTTTCTCTAAAAATGCTAAAACTCAGCACTATATTAAATATATTTATAATTTTTTTAGAATTTGGAAAAAAATAAGTGATGAATGATGTATAATTGTTTATTTGGTTGATGTGGTTTATGAGCTGAATAAATAATAAATAAACATGGTCCGATAAAGAAACCTTTAACTAAATATAAAAAAGATGCTTCTACTTGATCTTGATGAATTTGTATGGATGAAACACTCTATTTTTCTATGTAAATGGTTTTTCAAATAATAATAATTTAATTAATTTCAATAAAGGCAGCAAAAAAACAATTTTTGAATAGAATTAATGAAAACATATCCTATGTTGGGGAAATGTTAACCAAATACTAACACGATAATCTAATTCAAATCACATTCTGAAAATATAAAAAAATTGAAAAAAAATATAAATCTAATGAAAATTAGGAAGTGTAATTTTTTATACAACCATGGTTCTTTTTATGCAAGATACCCTATAAAAAAATCATTGGGTAAAGTTTTTAACTATTAAAAAAAATTCTTATATCCATGGGATATTCAACTAGACATATCACTTTTTACCATGGCTATAAGTTACATCCATGGTCGTGTTTCACATAGAGTTTATTACCATTTTAATATAATTAGGTACATAGCCATGTGAAATATTGTTGTTATAGAACATGGAAATAATCAATTCAAAATTTCCCCATATCTAGGTCTCATCTATTTCTACGGTCCGTTGTCCAACTCTAACAAATTTTCTATATAATTTAATGCCTCTATGGTGTTTCAATCCAATTTTAAAAATATTATATTTATTTTCCTCTACAAATCAAATATAATACTCATTAAATATATATATGTGTTATATTGTTGAAAAATATTTTATTATTATTATTTTCTTATTTATAATGAATCTTTAAATCTTGGGTCGGAATCCAAACCTATAGCTATCTTCAAGGAGGATAATGGATATAGCTCCCAAATCCCCTGTTATCCAAAACTGTGGATGTAGAACCCCCACCCCCCAAATCCTATATCCCAAGTCATGGATATGATAATGAAATTAACATGTGATCTGCATGACTGATTTCCACCACCACCTAACCCATGGATATAGAGCCAACCCACACACTATATAGAACTTCTTAGATGTGTATTGTGGTTGTAATATCTTTCTAACACCAATCCCATGAAAAACAATTACTCATGATGGTGGGGATGTATTTATATCCATGAACAAGGGAGGACAATGGCTATAGGGGACCTATATCCATAATCGTTATTTTCTCGTGGAGATTGGTGACCTATATCCACCATCATGCCGGGACATTTGAAAAGGTATATTGTCATATATAATTTTATTCTTATTTTCAAGAAAGATATGGAGAAATAATAGAAACCATTCATTAATGAATCTAAATTCATGTATTATTCTGCGAAATAGATCTAAAAATATTAATCTAAACCAAAATTTTAAAAATAAAAAATAAAAAACCATAATAAATATAAAAAACCTAAATTTATTCACTATATAAAAAATAACGTTACTCAATGGGTGGAGATAAAAAAATTATCAATCCTTTGTTATCCCTATCATGAATATGGAATTAGAAAACAATTTCATCAAATTTATATTTGAGTATAGAGTGAAATATTACTAGAAAGGTTGGTATACGTGAGAAATGTAGGATGAAATTATTGGAATTAAATTTAACAAAATTAATGAATAAAATGGTATGCATAAAATTTTGGATATTTAAGAAGATTGGTAAATATAGTGTTGAAAAATATACTCACATTAGCGAATATTTTGATTTTTTGATGTGTAATATTTTTGATGTTCGCTTATCTGGGTGTCCAAGTATTATGTTAGGGGAATTGAAATAATCATTGAATTCATATATTTTGATAATATTAAACTAATTTTATTCCATTTATTTATGAATGTATTTTGTTTTTTTCAATTTGGGAATTAAATTGTCATGTAATTTTATTTTCATATTATTTCATAACATTTATATGTTGTAAATATATTTTAAATAATTTATTTTTTGGAATAAAATTAATTAGAAACTATTAATTATTCTTTATATTATAGAATTTAAGGAATAATATATTTTAGTATCATTAAAACATAGCAATTGGAATCCTAATAAGGATGATTCTATGAATGTATTTTGAAAATTTGAAAAGAAAACAACATCATAAAGATCATCAGGAATTCACTAAACATGAATAAAATATACATAAACATCATTAATTCAATGCTATAATGATTTCATGTAACTTAATCAGGAATCAAGTCACTATAATAATAGTTCATAGAAATTGTAATCATGAATACATGACATGAATTTTAGACATTAATGACATTGTAATAACCATTCCTTTGAAAATTTTAGATCTTTATAATGGTTAATGGATTTTATTTAAGAATTATTTCCTCATATCTAATCATCTTAAATATTGATATTTTATAAGAATAAATGACATTAATTGGAACATCATAAGGATTGTCTATATTTATATAGATATTTTTTTGTGAAACATCAATATGAATACTACCAATGAAAGTAAAAAATGTTGATTATAATATAAATTATATTTCAATAATTTACTAGAAGGAAATATCTAGATTTCAAGGATTAACATATAAAAATCTAGAAAGACTTTTGAGGAATATGAAATATTCCAGAAAAAAAAATCAAAGGAGTGGGGATATATCAATCATTTTACAAACTACTCAAGAATGAAGTAATGTGAAAACAAGAAATAAGGATATCTAAAAAGGTATGGAAAACTAACAATGAGTTCAACTTATGCTGATGAAACTGATATTTTTTGTTTTTTATAACTATATTATCTGTTTTTTAATATTATGTAATGTCGTATTCTTCAGAAATAACCAATATTTCCTCTCATGTGGATGGGTAGAACATATTGGTGATACAGAAATTGAATGATGATAATTGTGATACTTGATTACTGAACATTCTAAACAAAAAACAATCCTAAATTAACTAGATTCATTGTTCAGTAGTTGGTCACAACATCATATGCGACAGTGTGTTTTGTAATTCTATATATTAAATTATTTCATTGTTTTATAATAATTTTCAACCTCAACTCATCAATATGTATATTTTATGGAGTATAAAATGGTGTTTAGTGATGTTCCTGGAAATGTTGTGGGTGTACATATTGGTATGTGGTTAGAAATTTCCAAATGAGTATGTCAAAATTTGAATGTTGCATGAGTCCTTTTATGGATTGAAGCTAGATTCATTGGTTCATAATAATCACTTTGTAACTAAAATAAAAGAGTGTGTTTTCATAAATAACATGAATTATTATTGTGTGTATGTGATGATTTTTTTGTAGTGTTTTATTATTCACAATATTTTTTTTTGTGGATTGAATACTTCCTATAAAAAAAATTGCTTTGAGGATTTGTATTGGATTATTCAGGAAATATTTCTATGATTTGTTGATATGTACATGACGGATGATTTGTGTATACATTATGAAATTGATAAATTATAGGATGGATACAATATACAAGGGTACCACATTTGGTTTTTCATGATTTTTAAAAACTATATGAATTGATATAGAATATGAGGATGACCATTTCGTATATATTGAAGAAGAATTTAATCCACAACCATTTTTATATCATGTAGGTTTTTAATGAGTAATCCTTGATAAATAAAAATTATAATGTCGTGACATGAGGATATTAAGTGTTGTTGAATACTGATAAAGTAAGGATTTGGGTATAAATAATGTTATTCTCATTTTATATTCACGTTCATCACGATATTATTAGAAGTTTTTCATGGATGAAATAATTTCCCAGAGTATATTAGACATTTTGTGAATAAGATAAAATTGATTTCACAACGATGGTTCTTGTACAAAAAATTAGATATGATTCATGTTAATTTTTGACATCCAATGGAATAATATGGGACTGTGGTTTTCATTTAGAGGATAAAAAAGTTACAGTAGATTCAATCCTATCATGATAGTATAAACTATGTCCCAAATGTGGATACAAATTATTTAATGAATTATTTATAGGATGAGAGTGTGGAGATGGTATAATTGTTTCTATATTAAGGAAAATACCAAACCAAAAAATGACCTCATATATAACTCATTGTAAAAGATGATTGTAATGAACGTATAACTTGTAAATCCTCAAAAAATATACTTTAAACTAATAAAAGAAGGATTGTGGTGTTCCCCAACATGATGTATATGAAACTACAACAACAGATTCTATAAATGTTGAAAAACAAAAATTAAGTAATATTTTAGTGGTAATTCCTTCCATATAAATCAACTATGTGTAACAAATATTAAAATAATATATTATGTTTTAGAATGATCAGTTTTTAGCTAGAATATGATTCAACAACCAATTTAATGATGAAAATGTATATTTCAAAGAAGAGTGATAAATTCATAGAGGAAATGTTATTTTATAATAGAAAATATTATGTTTTTTTAGAATTTTTTGACTTCCACCATGATGTAATGTTTCATTTTTTAATTTAATTAGAATCAAAGAAGAGTTATGGAAATTTTTAAGATCACACAATGAATGTTGATGTAATTATAAATGAGAATGAAATGATTTTTTTTGGATATGGTACTTGACTAATGACCAAGTCACAATGTGAACGAACATATAAGAGAGTATATGGATTCACAATATATCATTCCAAAATATGATCATCAAACCATGATAACGTTATTCCAAGAATATCTAAGAGTTCATGAGAAGATCTAGCTTAAATTTATGGACGTTTACTCAACTCATAGTAAACAATTTATCAACGTTTAAACATGTTAGAAACATAGAAAAACTATAAATACATAGAGGGTTTATGATAAGTTCCATTAATAAATTTAATGCTTTTATTATTTCCTAGAATATAAAAAATCACTTTAGTTGTTCTAACCGAGTTATATTTAATGAAATAATTAAATATGCATATTTAATATAATTAATAGAGGAAGAAGGAGAGTTTTTTTTATTCAATTCCATATATGGATCTTTTATATATAACATAAATGTGGAATGATTTACTCTACTACAATAGGATATTAAAAGATAAAAATAATACAATTTCATTGGGGTATTTTCTTTAATAAGAGGAATATGTGTTGCACTTATGTTTGAGTGGAGGTCTACTAAATATAAATCACAAGAGTAGTCATTATTTTAAACCCCTAGTGTAATGGAAGTGAAAGGAAAATGAATCATTTTATATAATAAATTATACTATTATGATGTAAGTGGTATCACATATTAATCTATAAGAGACAATAGTTTCAAAAAAAATATTGACGAGACCCTCAATTTTATATACTGAATTTTATATCACTTTAGTAGTGAATAAATGGGAATAAGTGGGAGTTTCCCTCATATCGTCAGTGGGCCATTAATGAATCTATATGGATTGTTTCATTAGAATAGAGTGACCAAGACCTAAAATATCATATCCATTTAATATAGAATAATAGTTAATTTTAGTAAACTATAATAATTAAACCCATATAGTGCTGGAAATATGCTTTTTTGGAGAAGTGTTTAAAATCCATTCAGACTTATGTGCCTTAATTTCTTTCAAATGTGTTTCATATATGGTCAAATAGTAAACAACATAAACTAATAATTAATATTTTCCTTTAAAAAATGTAACAATATGTATATGGGAAATGAAACCTCAAAGAGAAAATTATTAATTTATTTTACACCATAATACATCCCTCCTCTCTGAATTTATTCCTTTAGTTTTTTCCTGACATGTGGGATTATAGACCAAAGGTTTTGACATTAGACTTAATTGATAAATGTTCTTTTGGATTTTTTTCATAGATGAATTCAATGACAAAGCCATTAATTATTAGTCTCAATAACATTAATAATGGATAAATGAAATATATTTGTTTTTATAGAATTTTGTTGGATATATCAGCAAATATTTCCAACATATATCTTAATTAAAAAAATATTATTAAAATTTTTATTATGTAAAGACATAAAAAACTCTATAAAATGGAATCTACATTATAGTATTCAATAAAACTAATCATTTTGTTTGTGTTATTGAGGTTCTACATTATTTTAATATGAATATAATATATTTATTGAAGTAAATATGATTTTATGGATTAACAAAAATGTTGAATATAATTATGGATTTCATGAGTAACTAAAAATCATAGAAGATAATAACTATCTTTTTATAAAGTAAAACTTGATTATGAATGGGAGGAATATTTCCAAAAAAAATAGAACAAATCTATTTAGGAATGTGTTTTTTAGGTCAGTTTTAAATATATGTCTATCAATTTTTATTAATATGTTTAAAAATATAGCAATTTAAATTCCAACGGGATGAATGATGTGGATGGGGATTAAATTGAAAAAGTGGATGTATTATATTTTAATCAAACAATTTAATGTTAATTGAGTGATAAGAAAATGATCCAACCCCAATTTGAATAGGTAGATGAATTTGAAAGAGATAATATAGAATACTAGGCATTCATATAAGACAAATCCCAAAGGAATGTAATATTAATGTGCATAATTTTTTCCTTTAATAAAAAAATAACAAAATTGTTAAAAAATTTAATGAAAAACTAATCATAGATGAATAATTGGAATAAAAACCAGATAAAAAAATACCCATTGAGAAATTTATTAAATTACGCATCATGACTATCTAAAGACAACATGAAGAGTAGATATATTTTTTTTGGAAAATTATAGATAAATATTTAAGGAGATGGAAAAAAAAGTTATCAAAAATTATGAGAAAATATAGGATTATTATTTGGGGAAGATAAACTCAAATAAAAATAATAAGATCCCTCTCATGGAATTATTTACATATAGAATCCAAAAAATTGGATATATGGACATTATATTTAAGGTGATAGTTGTTAATAAATATTAAAGTTAATAATCTCAATCGATGGTGGTTATAATGTTCTATTTTTTTCAAATCATGGGTTATACAATGAGTGCATGTATAGAACCCCAAGAAATATATAAAAAAATTCATTGGTAACAAAATATCAACCAAGGAATAGCTATACAATGAATTTTTTAAAATCATATTTTTATTTGTGATAACAATATAAATATTTCTATATATTAGAAAAAATTGGAACAAAATTTTTCCAATGTAATTACTGCATTTATTAGAGTAATGTGAAGAAATACTACATTGAATGAATATATATTGTGTAGGAAAAAATATTCTCCAACTTATAAGAAAATTATGATGCTCAAAAAAGGGTTCACTAAGAACCAATTATAGTTAAAATATCCTATAAATTTTTCAAATAATGAAAAATAATAATGATGAAAAATAGGGAATATTCTCTTTAAATTTGAAATATGTAATAATGTTACAAAAAATCACAGTATTGATGAGAATTTTTTAATGAATCATAAAGATATTAAAAAGTTAAAACATAATTCATTAAAATTTTGTTTAAAAAACAAACATAAAAAAAATCATGGTTTTTGCAAGAGTCCTAAAGAGGAAAATGTTTCAATATGTATAATTCAACATTATGTATCGATGAAAGAAAAATAAAATATAGAAGTAGTCTCAAAATAGAGGTAAATCCAAAGACATAGAGTATGTATTACTATAAATCACATATAAAAAATAATTTATATACAATTTATATCACACAAATTGGAATCACAATATATTCCTGGAATAAATATGGAAGAAATGTGTTTTTCACCAAGACAAATCAGATTCCCTAATAAGAGAAAGTCTAAGATGTACTCTTACCCCTGTGAATAAATGATTTTAATTTTTTTATTAGATGTTACATAGATTTAAATGTTATATTGGATCAATGGAGTGAATGTGATGAATTAAAATTCATTATATGAGTGATTTTAGAGAAAAAAATGTTTAATATTACAATACCACTCCAGATGTGGTTCAAGAAAAAATAATAGATTTTAAAGGTAAATTTTTAATTGATTGATTTGATGAAGATGTCCAAATGATGTAAATCATGATCCAACATTCATATAGTGTTAATTCATTATATAATATTCATTGTTGTATCATGATAAATTTGTTGATCAAAATTTTTTATAGGGCCACACTATGGGTGACATTAGACCACCCTAAAAGATAATATTGGTGAAAAGATGATGCCGAAATTTTCTTGAAATTTATCTATTGTATGTTAATAATATAACAAACATATTATCCTATTATTATTTTTAAGATGAAATAAAATAATATAAATAAATTTTCCCAAAATACAATTGGTTTACCCATATGAAAAATTATCTCATTATAAGGATTCATTTATTGACTTTATTCATGTGGAGTATGTAATCATAATTTCAAGGTTGTTTAGATTGATATCTTAAAAGAGAAGCTTGATAAAACATGGAATATATTTTAATATTATGTTAAATTAAATATTAATTATGAAAACTATGGTTTAATTGGTTCATCATATGGTATGACTGACACACTTGGATCATTATTATTTATTCAATGAAGATATTTTGTATGTATGATTGAGGTGAAATTATAAGGACTCAGCCTCAAAAAATTACATAATCTTGAATTAAATTAATAATTCACATTGTGGATCTTTTCAGGTTTAGTGTTTTAGAGAATTATGGCATAAAAATTACATTACATCTAAAAAATTTCAAAGTATACACTTCCACTCAGTTTCCATTTTTTCATAAAATAAAAACTCTTGAAAAAAAGAGTCATGTCTAGATCCATGTTTTAAGCAGCATGAATTTTACTTGATCCCATATTTGACCCTATTCATCTTTAATTCCTGTAAAATACATTTCAAAACATGGGATGAGCATAGAAATCTCATTAAGGGTTATAAAATGAAGAAATTAAACATTAAACCATCAATAAATACAAATCAATGAAACCATTCTTTTCAGTTATAACAAACTACAGGAAATCATATGATTTCTGAATAACACATAGAAATCATAAATCATAAAGGTAAATTGTGGCATCCATATCAAACCTAAATTATAGATATCATATATATGTATTTAGTTATTTTAGAATATACATCATAGCATATTTCATATATCTCTTTGGAAAAACATTAATGTTTACCTTCATCACGTTACCCAATGCATTAGAGAGCTATCTCAGGCTCACTCGCCCTAGGTTTATCTAGAAACCACCTGTATATGTAAAAATACCCAATAACAATAACATAATCATAATACATAACACAATCATAAAGGAAATATAACATTTCCATATTTCTATCACAATAATTTATTTCGATATATTGATATAATCAATTATTTATCAAACCATTTTCAAAAACCATTTAAAAAATTTAATAAAGAGATTTTTGAATCAAAGTGTCCCATACTACTTTGAATCATTTAAAGAAATTAACATTTTAAAAAATTAATTTCTATATAAATAAATCCTAAATCCATTTTTAAAACATGTACATTAATGAAAAGTATTTATAAGAATAAATCTTTAAAACATTTAAAATGATATTTTAGTTAAAGAGTTTTTAAAAAAAAGGAGAGATGCTTGAATACAAAAAATTGAGGAATAACATTTAATCATAAATTTATAATATCATGAGAATAATAGTATTCAGTATATAATATTTCAAAGGATAATATATAAACTAAATAAGAGTGAATTGGTGCATAACAACAATGAAGTCTCAATAGAATGTAAATTAAGACAAAGTCGAATATAAAATTTGTATCCTTTGATTAAGGGTAAATAAATTACATAATAATGTGTGAAAAATATAAATACACTCAGTATTATTGTATATTCATTGTAAATCAATCAGATAATAGTCACACACATTTTTTAAAAAACAAAACCAAAGACTTGGATGTTTAACTCAACGAATGGAAATTAAATTAAAATTACTCTTATCAAGTTCATATCGATGACTTGAGAATTTATCAATGGAGTGATTATGTGTATCAAAAGTAAATCCACACAAATGGGAGTGGAAATTACAACATAAATAAAAAATCTGTTATTTCACACATAATCATATCATGACATAATTAAGAAATAGAAGATTAACTCAAGGAATGTAAATTGGGTTAAAAAGTTCCCTTATCGATTTTGTAACTTACGAAACATACTCCACATGAAAGAATGACCATAAAATGAAGATTTAAATACCCATAAATTAATGAATATTAAATTAATAATACAATCATGTGAAGTAAATACACCACAAAAAAGTAAATAGTGTCAAATATATCATGAATCTCATGGGAATAAAAATTGTGATGAAAACACCTTACCACATTGTAATCAATTGATTCATATAACCGAAAGTTAGTAAATACAAAATGAATCATGGAATAAAATGAATATAAATAGATTCATGATAATATATATAAAATTACAGTACACAATACATCTCATGCAATAAATAAGTGGCGAGCAATGGAAATCTCACAGAATTAAATGTGAGATAAAAATCCCCTTACCTCGTGCCCGACATGATCCGTTCATGATATAATCTTTTAAATAATAATATAAATTTAATTCATACATTCTTAAGAACACTTTTAAAGTTTATTATTCATTTTACATCACTTATTACCAAGTTATAATGTTTATGTAATCATTTATGTTAATAATGGTTGTTTTGTCGATATTTGTTACTTGAGTCAAAAATGAACTTCTTATAATTACAAGTTGTTCACGTGGTAAAAATTTCATTATATCAATAATTATATTCATGATTTATATATAATATATATCAATATATCCAGTATATGTATGTATTTATAAAGATACATAACATTTGGAGATAATAAATGGAATGCACCGTTCAAGTAGACGGTAAGTCGTACGTACACATGAACGATACTTTACTTTCTATTTCATAATTAATGGAATGAAAACATAATGATACATTTGAATATTATAATTCCATTAGAATATCATATTATTTATATGTTACATAATTTCAAAAACTCCTTCCTTTATATGTTCTATGTATGTCATGAACGAATCATATCACCTTGAGGGGCGATAGTCTGCACTTCCTCAAATGAAATTATCATATTTACACATATTGGAAAGCATAAAGGTATTTATGTAAATAAAAATTTCAGAAGCATAGATAAAACATATAAATAATATATATCATATATAAAAAAAGTTCCCTCATAATGGCAACCATGAAAGGTGATTGGAGAAGACTGAACAATCATCGTTTTGTGAGGTAATAGTTCGTCGTCCACAGAAACATTATGTTCTTTACCCATTAGATGGAGGTGTTTGTATGTTTTGTTCGAAAAAATATCATAAAAAATTAGTATATTTAAGATGATATTTTTTTATAAACTAATAGAATAAAAATAGTTTATGGGGTTGGAGAAGTAAAATAAAACAAAATAACTTAAGAGAAGATGTTATCTTTAAATCGGTTATCTCCATTAGGATTGAAAAAAAAGGTTTACTAGAATTGCCTTCTACCTAGAGTAAGGCTTCTAAAAGAAGTATAGATATGTAGGGAGATTAACTAGGAAGATTTTGGATGAGACAAGGGGCTTTAGAAGTGTTTGGAATGGGATAGAAATGAGGTATTTTTATAAGGGGGGAGGGTCTCTTTAGGAACGCTTGAAAATGTCATTTTATTATTTAATTATTTTTGGTTTATTAAAGTCCAAAACTCATTAAAGTAGAATATAATATGACTCATGTCTAAAATAAAATCATCCAATAATAATTGGACTGTTTTGGGATATTTCTTCAATCGTTATAATCTTAATTATTTAAATCATTCATTAATGAGGTAAACTGTGGGTCATTATTGTGTCATAAATATTTTTATTTATATGATGTCTAAAAGTTATTAAAAATTATATTGAATTAGAGAATATTTTTATATTTCAAATGAATATTTTTAGTATAATATATAACTTATATAACCCCATGTAAAAATTCATTTTCTAAAAGATATATGTTTATGTCATTTTTTCCTTTACTTTAAATTAATTAATATAAAGTGTCATTATCACTCCCATGTGGCTCCATGGGGTCCCAAAATCAACCCAAAGATGCCCATGGTCGGAAGTTTATTAACCAGTAGTATTAAGAAAATGTTAAGGTAGTTTTATATTATTATTATAATATTGTGTTACCCTTATTTACCAGATTTACCCTTTAACCATTGTAAATACAATTTTTACTGATGTAAATATTTATATTGTCTAAAAATAAAAGTTACCAATTTACACAATTTGGAAAATCTGATTCCAAATATGGAATCCATTTTTATAAATTCAAAACACAGAAGTGATAGAAATTAATTTAAAATTAATTCTCCCATTCAAAACAAAAAACGTGTTTTTAAGAAATAATAACTATCAAAATATTGACACTTATTTATGTCCAATTTCTAAGTGAAATTACTTCCAATGACCAAAATTATATTAAATGGTAAAAAAAATATAATTACACTTTAAAAACAAGTAGAAATATAATCTAACCTTATAAATATATTAGATTAAAAGGCAGTTTTGAATTAAAATACAGTATTTTAACTATTCATTGAAAAAAAAAATATCAGAAAATACCAAAAATTTAACCAAAGTAAATCTTGATGTCCCGATTATAAAGAAGAATTTTATTTTGTCAAATAGAACATATTAAAGTGACCAAAACTATATTTAATGAGGGATCTCTATCAAAATGTTGTAAATCAACTTTTTAATGAATATTAGAGTATTTAGGCTTAAAATCGGATTCTTTCTTATTTAATGCCTCTAAAATTTATTGGATAAATGTAAAAAAAATTAAGAAACATATTTAATAATAATATGGTATGTTTTTTTCATTACCTATAATATAATAGATTTTTTTTATCTAACATATAAAATAATAATATTATATTAATATTTTTTAGTATAACTCAACATTGTGTGCAACGTAAGTTTTCAAAGAAACCCGTTGCTGCGTATCGAGAATGCCATTGAATATAGCATTTAATTTGAGATAAAATTAATATTTAATTCAAAAATATTAATAAATATGAAAATTTTATATTCATTATTTACCTGGGATGTTACATCCTTCCCCCCTTTTGGGAATTTCGTCCTCCCAAATTTAAAATTGGGCTTGGAAACTTCATTGAAAGTTCCACATCAGAAAAATAGTCAATAAAAATATCAATTTAAAAGAAATAAAAATATAATCTGAGATAGCCCATATAAGTATTCCATGTAGTAAAACATGGATATGGAAGAGAAAAACACCATTATGGTTTTATGCAGAGTGGTAGAAAACATGACTAGAATAATTTTAACCAAAAGAAAATTACAAACTTGTGATGGGTTAAAGGGACTTTTATTCCCAAATAGAAAAATTTAACAGACCTTTTTTTGTTTTATGTTACTTTTCACGATGTTGAGGAATTTATTTTTTAGCTTAACTAAAATCATAAAGAAACATACTTACTTTTCATGTAAATTTTTTTCCTTTACTAAATTTCTACCAAAAACTAATCTTTCCTCCAAACGATGAGTATTCAAACTGGAGTGGTCACATTAAAAGTGCTATAATCAACTTCTATATTATAAGATAATCCAAAAAAGATGAACTATATATTTCCCCTATCATTAGACATCAACTGAAACTAAGACATTTAGTACAAGACTAGATTATCCCCAAAAAAGGATAATACTTTATAAAAAGAAAAACTACTCTTAATCCCCAAAATTCGACAAAAATACCCAAAGTTCGGCAAAGACCATTCAATAAACAAATGTCTTTAAAATTCATCAAATTAACCCAAACTACAATTGTAACCCAAAATATAGAAAGATTTAATCACATAGTCTTCCATAGTAAATCTTAACATTTATCTCCAAATAAAATCGACTACTCTTATAATGTCACATAATAAAGTTTAATTAACAAAATCATATATTCTATATGAGTGGTTTATAATTTCAATAAATAACTCAAATCACCATATGTCCATAATAAAAACATAGAATCTTCAAAAATAATATTCCATCACTACTCATCATAAGAAAATATAATTATTCTTTAAATAACATTTTCATATATCAGTATTCAGGGTTTCACATTCTATAAAAATTCTTCCAATATAATCCAATCCTCAAAGGAGCCTTAATACATTGAAGCATTTCATCATCTTAAAATCTACCATAAGTCTCGAATCTATTATATGTTGACTTCAGAATCATTCAACATTCTTCATGATACATTAACTATTCCTTACAAACATATTTTTAAATACTTATTTCCTACAAAAAACCCATGAATCATATCCTAAGATTCAATAATATCAAAACGTATGTTAACAAATAATCTGTACCTTTCCTTGGTCATTGTTAGTTTCTTCATCCTCAATCAGAATGGTGATACGTATCGGTAATCATATATTTATATGTTCCTGGTGATCTCATTACCAAAACATCTTCATAGGACATATTTTTGTATAATAACCATGAACACCACATTTAAAACATTCAATTGATCCCTTTGAAAGAACTTATTTCCCTTTCATCGAGTCAAATAGATTCTTCCTTTTTTCACTATAGGTTCTTGCTTTATATCCTTCATTCTAACCATTGTAGCCACTTCCCATCCCTTTGATGAATTTTCCTATGTGTTTCTTTCCACATCCTTGACACATAGGTTTTTTAACATACATAACTTTATGATTATTATGTGTACTTCTATAGGGATTTGTTTCTCGTATATACGATGCCTTATAAAAATCACCATAGTTCGGGTGGTCAATCATGACTCTAGATATTTGGTTGAAAATAATTACAAGAGTTCTCATTACAACTCTAATTTCATCCAGTTCCTCATTCAAAAAACTATCATAGTTTTCTTCACATCTACAGTTACTTTGGTTCCTACTAGATCAATTAATTTACTAAAACCAAAAAAGTCTGTGTGAGTATATCAGTAAAATCAGCATATAATATCTTATAAAGAGGGTAAATCCTAAGATGGACTTATTCATGTTATCTTAAACTCATTCAATTTATCTATAGTAACAATGGATCTATATAATATGTTAACCATTATGGTTATGTCACTTATGCTTAAATAACACCCTAACCTCTATAGTTATCTAAACTGACCTCTATTACCAACTATAATGAACCAACCATAAAACATTACATAATGTTGAATTAAATTAACAATTCACATTTATGATCTTTTCAGGTTTAGTGTTTTAGAGAATTAGTCTCTAAATATTACATTACATCTCAAATAATTACAAAGTAGACACTTCCACTCATTATCTGTTTTTTTGTAAAATAAAAACACTTGAAAAAAATAGTCATGCCTAGTTCAGTGTTTTAGATTGCATGAATTTTCCTTGATCCCGTCTTTGACCCTATTCATATATTAGTCTAGTGAAAAAAAATTCAAAACATGGGGTAATAATAAAAAGCTCAATAAGGGATAAAATATAAGGAAAGTAAAAATTAACTCATCAGTAATTACAAATCAATGAAACCATACTTTTCAATCATAACATGACTCATGAAATCCTGAGATTTATGAATAACACACACAAATCATAAATCGTAAAGGTAAATTATGGCATCCATATCAAACATACATTGCAGATATCACAACTACATAGGGAGATACATTGGAATAACCATCATAGTATATTCCCTAAATCTTATAGGATAAATATTAACATTTAACTTTGTCACGTTACCCAATGCATTGGAGGGCTATCTCGGGCACACCCGCCCTAGATTTGTCATGGAACCACCCGTATATATAAACAATTCCCAATAACCATAACATAATAATAAAAAATAAAACAATCATAAAGGAAAGATAACATTTCCACATTGATATCACAATATATTATTTCAATATATTGACATAATCAATTATTTATCTAACCATTTCAAAAAACTATTTAATGTATTTAATAAGGAGAGTTTTGAATCAAATTGTCCCATACAACTTTGAAGATTTTAAAAGATTTAACATTTTAATGCATTAATGGCCATAAAAATAAATCAGAAAAACCATTTTTAAAATGTGGAAATTAATGAGAAATGTTTTTAAGAATAAATATTTAAAACATTTAAAATGATATTTAAGTTAAAGAGTTTTTAACAAAATGATAGATTCTTGAATACAGATAATTGAGGAATAAAATTTAATAAGATCTTTATAATATCATGAGAATAAATGTATTCATGATATAATAATCCAAAGGACATTATATACACTATATAAGAGTGAATTGGTGAAGAACAACAATGAATTCTCAATGGAATGTAAATTGAGATGAAATACCTTATAAAAATTGTATCCTTAGATTATGGATAAATCAATTTCATAATAATGTGTAAAAAATATAAATAACCTCAATATGATGGGATACAGTGAAAATAAATCAGAGAACATTCACACATATTTTTGTAAAAACAACACCAATGACTTGAATGTTTAACTCAAAGAATGGAAATTTAGTTAAACATACTCTTATCAAGTATAAATCGATGACTTGAGAATTTATCAATGGAGTGATTATGTATATAAAAATTATATCCACATAAAGGGGAGTGGAAATTACAACATAAATAAATAATTAATGATTCCACAAATAATCATATCATGACATAATTAATAATTAAAAAATTAACCAGAGGAATGGTAATTGGGTTAAAAAGTTCCATTACCGATTTGTTAACTTATGAAACATACTACATGTGAAAGAAGGATCATACAATTAAGATGTAAATACCCATAAATTAAATTATATTAAATAATTAATACAATCATGTGAAGTACATACACCACACAAAAGGAAATAGTGGAAAATATAGCATGAATCTCACGGGAATAAAAAGTGAGATGAAAACCCCTTACCACGTTGTAATCAATCGAGTCGTATAAACAAAAGTTAATAACCACCAAATGAATCATAGAATAACATTAATATAAATATATTCATTATAATATATATCAAATGTAAGTACAAGATACACCACGTGCAATAAATAAGTGTCAAATAATGGAAATCTCATAGAATTAAAAGTGAGATAAGAAACCCCTTATCTCCTGTCCGAATTGACCCATTTGTTGTTTAATCACATGAATAATAAGATAATGTTAATTTATACATGATTAAGAAACTTTTTCAAGTTTATTATTCCTTTTATATCACTTATTACGATGTTATTAAAATTATGCAATCATTTATGTTAATATTGGTCTTTTTGTCGATATTTGGTACTTGAGTCAAAAATGGACTTCTTATAATTACAAGTTGTTCATGTGTTCAAAAATAAATTATATCTAGAATTATATTCATGATTTAGATATAATATTTATAATATATATCCATTATGTGTATGTATTCATAATATTACATTACCTTTGGAGATAAGAAATGAAATGCACCATTCATGGAGACGGTAAGCTGTACGTATGCATGAATGCTACTTTCATTTCTATTTCATATTTCATGGAATGAAAAAATAATGATACAGAGGTATATTTTAATTCTAATATAATATCATATGATATATATTTTACATAATTTCATTAACTCAATCCTTTATACGTTCCATGTATGTCATGAATGAATCATATCACCTTGAGGGGGCGGTAGTCCTCACTTCCTCAAATGAAATAATCATATTTACGCATATTGGATAACATAAAGGTATGTTTGTAAATAAAAATTACAGAAGCATATATTAAACATAAACATAATATATATCAAATATAAATATTGTTCCATCCTAATGGCCACCAGGAGAGGTGGTAAGAGAAGATTGAATAATCATCGTTTCGTGAGGAAGTAGTTTTCCGTCCACAGAAAGAGTATGTTATTTACCCATTAGATGGAGATGTGTGTAAGTGTAGTTTGAATACTTCTTATAAAAACAACCTAGTGTATTTAGGATACTTTTTTGTTATAAAATAATTTAATAAAAGTGTTTATGTGGTTGGAGAAGTAAACTAAAACAAAAGAACTTAAGAAAAGATGATAACTTTAAATCGTGTATCTCCCTTTGGTATGAACCAAAAGGATTGCGTGAATTTCCTTTAGCCTAGGGGAAGGATTCTGGGAGGAGTATAGGGATGTAGGGAGATTAATTGGGTTGAGGTTGGATGAGACAAGGTGATTTTTAATTGTGTGTAATGGGTTAGAAATGAGATCTTTTTATAAGAGGTATGAGGGGCTCTTTAAGAATCTTTGAAAATATTATTTTGTTATATAATTATTATCAGTTTAAAAAGATAAAAAACTCATTAAAGCCTAATATAATATTCCTCATGTTTGAAAAAAAAATCCAATAATAATTGGATAGGTTTTGGATATTTTTTTAATCATTATAATCATATTTATTTAAATCAATCGTTAATGAGGTTAACACTACATCATTATTGCGTCATAAATAATTTTATTTATTTGATGTCGACAATTTGTTAAAAAATAATATCATGTAGGCAATCGTTTTAGATTTAAAATTAATATTTATAGTCTAAGATATAACTTATATAACCCCATATAAAAATTTATTTACTAAAAGATATATGTTTATGTCATTTTTTTCGTTACTTTAAACTGATTAATATAAAGTGTGATTATCACTCCCAAGTGGCACCATGGTGTCCCAAAATCGAAACAAAGACGCCCATGTTCATAAATTTATTAAAAAATAGAATTATGATACATTATAGGGTAATTTTATATTATTATAATAATATTTTGTTACCATTATTTACCAGATTTACCCTTTAACCATGGTAAATAAAATTTTTTCTAAAGTAAATATTCATATTGTCTGAAAATAAAAGTTTCTTATTTACACAATTTGGAATTCATGATTCAAAATATAGAATCCATTTTTACATATTCAAAACATATAAGTGGTAGAAATTAATTTAAAATTAATTCCTGCTGTCAAAACAAAAAGTGTGGTTTTGAAAAATAATAACTTTCAAGAGATTGACACTTATTTATGTCCAATTTCAAAGTGAAATTACTTACAATGACAAAAATTAGATTAAATGGTAAAATATTGATATAATTAAACTTTGAAAAAAATTATTTATATAATATATCCTTATAAATTTATTATATTAAAAGGCAGTTTTGAATTAAAATACAGTTTTTTTCACTATTAATGAAAAAAAGCATTTTACCAGAAAAATACCAAAAAATTACCCAAAGAAAATTTTGATGTCCCAATTATAAAAAATAATTTTATTTTTTCAAATAGAACATATAAAATTATAGAAAAAATATTTAATGTGGGTTCTCTATCAAATGGTGTTAAATCGACCTTTTAATAAATATTAGAGTATTTATGCTTAAAATTAGATTCATTATTATTTTAACCCTCTAATATTTATTAGATAAATGTAAAAACATTTACGAAACATATTTTATCCTAATATGGTTATTTTTGTTCATTCCTACAAATAAAATGACCATGTGTTAACTACCATATAAAATAATAATATGATATTAATATTTTTCATTATAACTCAATGTTGTGTGAAACATAAGTTTTCAATGAAACCAGTTATTGCGTATCGAGTAATCCATCAAAAATAGCATCCCCTTTAAGGTAAATTTAATATTTTATTCACAAATTTTAATAAATATGAAAAAAATTTATTCTTTATTTACTTAGGATGTTTCAAAAATGACGATTTATTAAAGGAATTATGTTCTCAATATACAAGAATTTTTGTAATTGAGTTTGTTACATTCCCATATTTGATGTTGTTAACCAGAAATATTGTTTATTATAATTATTTTTGACTCATTATTCTTATCGGATTTATAAATGAATTGTGTTTAATGTTAAATTCAGTCAGTAGAATATTTAATTCAAATTAAAATAGTTATGGAAGGGTATAGAGCATAAATGATTAAAAATATAGTTATTTTTGTTCAAGAAATATTACTAAGGTAGATATGAAAAATATTAAGTCCCAATAGTCATAAATAAATAGAACAAAATTTCAATAAATAAGTTGTAGTTAATTGATAAATTGGTTTTAATGTGTATAATGGATCTAGTACTTTAAGTGTTAATCTAGTTTTTGGAAGATATTTAAAAATGCTAATAAAAAATGTAAAATGAAATAATTTGATGAAAATACCGCAGAATAATATATCTAAATTTTAATTTCAAAATTAGATATTAATTAATGTCCCCCAATAAGACCTTTATGGATAATGTTGTGATAATATTGAGTTCTAGAGGATGTGTTTTATTGAACAGGGGGTCTATTTGAATGTTACCCACATTGATTCTTTTAATAATGGGAGAAAAAATTAAAAGTGAGATTTTTTAATTTCATGGATCCTTTCATGTCATCGATAATATAAATGTTATTAAAATTCAAAAAAATCCATTTTTTATGAATTTAGAGTTAAATGGTGTAGTATGATTTATTGTATTATTGTAAAAAACCTAAAGAGGATAGAATTATTCAACTATGAGGTTGTATGTTGGATTTTTTTCAAAATATATAATTTAATTTTTTTCATGTAAATGAAGGATGATATTAAATTACATGATGAAACAAATAAATAAGAGGGAGGATTATATAAACATGTGGGTGAAATATATATTATTTGGGATGTCTGATATTGAATTTCATGGAATATTTGATTGAGAATAATTATTTTATACCATGTTGGGAAGAATTGAATTGGTAAAAGTAGTTATATGATAAAGATTGGGAATGAAGAAAAATTTCTACTTCTTGATAACAAGGTCATAATAAAAATACATTAGGAATTAGTACATAGTTATGAAACTAAAATTAGTGTGTAGATGATGTGACTCAAATTTTATAAAATGGTCCATTGAGGTATCAAAAGAAATTATGGCATTGATGGAATGCATGGAATAGTATAGTATAACTTTTTTCAAGTAGAGATGAATCACACCAAAAATATTGTGTTCATTCCACAATGATGATATATTTTTTTTAATTATTCAAATCAAATATATATAGTTTTTTTTTAATAGTATGGCTTTGTAATATAAAACTATATTAAATAATATTTTTATCACATATACTAAAAAAACAGAATGTTGGGGAACGTTAATTTAATCATAAATATAATGAATCTATAAAACTATATAAATCGTTTCACCATGATGAATAATAAAACAATGTATAATGATATCATCTATGAATAGTTTATAAAGGTTGAATGTTATATTTGGTTAACAAGAAAGGTACATACAAGTCAATGCGAGATTGACCAAATAATTATTTTATGATTTTTTATGATATAATTGACCATGTCATAATATAATTAGTTTAATGTTTAAAAGAATTAGGATGAAAAAGTATTGGTAGAATCCACACAGTAGTACAAATCTAGGTGAAATATATGATGGTCTAGAAAATGATGTTTAGAAAATATTACATCACTAGTAAGAGATCACACCATAATAGTTTGAATCCTGAGAATTTCTACTATTTAACCTAATAGTGTCACCATAGAGGATCCATTATTGGATGAATGAAAGAGTTCTGGATTTTCAAAGAATCAGGAGTCTTATATGATGAAAAAATGTTCCACAACCCAACAAGATAATGATTTGAGAGGATTTTTGGTTTTTTGGATGATTAATGCATGGTAGTTTAGGAAATTTTGAATGATATTATGTAAGATTTTTTAGATCATGTATTTGATTGATTACCAAATTTCAATAAAGGAGAGAGTGCTTCTATGAAGATTGAGTTAAGTAATTCTATGCCTCAAGAGGAGTATCATACCATAATTTTTAAATTTATTGAATTTATTCATGAAATGGTTTTAATTTAAATGTTGAATATCTAGATTAGATTTTGGGAAATAATATTGAACATCACAGAATATGTTGAACACAATAAAACAAGTTTAAAATATGGAATTATCATAGAAAATTAGAGGGGAAAATATAAATCACAACCAAATAACTAATTGTTTGATCCTTGTAAAGAAAATAAAAGCAACTAGTAATTACTCAAAAATATAAATATTAATTTAAATAATTGAATATACCTCATTAAAATAAATTACATTTGAAGAAGGTGATTCATCTGATTTATTTCCATAGCTGGTTTTTGTTGAGAAGAAGAAAATGAAGAAAGAGTTCCACAACTTTATTTATAACTTCTCCAAAACTTAATACAAATATATTACATCTATATATATCAATATTAATTATAGAACAATGAAATTAATTCTATAAATCTAATGGTTTAATGTATTTAGAAACTAATTATATGATGTTTTTTTATGAATGATCTTCAACATATAACACAAATATCATTTGAATTGGTACTATTCATAGTCATACCCTACTAAAAACATTCTTCATAACCTGGGGAAAAGAATCATATGAAAATAATGCACACATATTCTCAGTAAGGCTATGAATGGGAGATATCATTTTATGGTCATATAATGTAATATGATAACCATAATGATGTAATATCATGACTTCTACATAAATAGTCCATACCCAATTTGAGAAATATCACCAACCTGAGTTATGGTATAAAAAATAGAAAAAAATAAGAATAATAAGAATCAACATAAATAGATCATAAAGCATAAGATCATGTAATAAATGTATTTTTGGAGTCATCGCATGTTAATAACCCTTTTAATATGTCATGTTTCTAAAAACATTTTATATGGCATGAAAACATGTTTCCCATAGTGGGTCAATCACTTCAACTTGTTTCCCAGTACAAATCAAACAAATTAACTATTTACCATATGTGTTCTGGAAAACCAACATGTTTCCCCTAAATGTTAAAACCATTATAATACTATAACCAATGAATTGGGGGATATATAGGTCTTAAATATGACATAATGGAAATCATACTTATGTGTGAAACAATATTTTAAATCATTCATCATATCATAACCCATAAAAATAAATGTTTTTCATACAGGTTTTATTTTTCATAATTAAAATAAAACATAGAGAGGAATAAATCCAATATAATCCATATATAATATAATCACTAATTATAAATAAATATCATATGATGAAATATTAGTTGGGAAATAATTTTTAATGGTCGCATTTAATATTTATTGAGGAAAATAACATTAAAATTTTGAAATAATTTTATTTTTTAAAAATGAAAACTTATAAAAGAAAAATATATTCATTGAAAACATATATGGAATATTTTCAATGAAGATTCAAAGAATTATTGCATCATGATAGTGGGAAAATCCAATAATGAAGTATAAATTAAATATATTTCCTTCAATTTTGTTAGAGATGTCAGAAATTACCTCACTAATAAAAAAACAGAGTGATTCCTTTCAAATCAATTCATAAAAACTAAAATATCTATAAAATTTATTTTTATAAAATTTATTATAATATTAAAATCCATATTAATTTTATTTTATTTAACAAATAAATGGAAGAGAAATATTTTCCAATGGATAAATAAAAATAAACAATCTCGAATAATGATGAAATTGGGAAATAAACACTTAACTCAAATATCTTCATTCATTTTTCTTATTCAAAAATACTATATATTAAAAATGGACATATTAAAAAAATTCAATATATATATATATATATATATATCCATGATTTATTGATTTATAACATCATATCACCCATTAATTAATAAATTTTTATTAAAATCAATATTATGGGTGATATCTACTTCTTTTTTTCCAACAATGATTTGATTTGGATGTCCCGACTATTATACTATAATCATAGTAAAAAATTACAAGAATTATAATCATTATATTATAATAATATATAATAATTATATACATAATTATAATAATTAAAAAAATAGAGATATAAAAATGAATAACACTAGTATTGGAGATGGTAGGTCGTACATACACATGGATGTTGATTCCATTTTTTGACTGATTGGATAAAACATAGGTAATTAATAATACATATATAAATAATTGATATTATACAACATATATCATACATATTATTCAATTTCATCCATATTTACATTCATGTGATATATAAGTGAAATATTAATCTCATTGCATCATGGAGTTAATAGTCCATATGTATAGACCAGCAACATTATCATTTCCAAAAGATGTGGATGATAAGATGTTATACATGATATTATAATACTATAAGTATCATTATTTCACAAATATCTCATATAAATACTAATACCATCATAATTCCCATCCATATTTGATTGTGATGATAAATGACTTCTACTCATATGGGGATATGGTAAGCCGTATATATACACGAGCGATACATCCACGTCTTATTTTTTGGTAAAGGGGGTGTATAATAGTTTTTTCATAATGATTTCTAAATATAATAATATTTACGATAATAAATAATTTTGTTATGATAAATATCATATATTAAAAGGTTTTAATTATTAGTATTATTATAAAATGACCAGTAATAGTGATTACCAATGCATCAAAATAACTCATTTACATTGCCTATAGAGGATTATAGGTTAGGTCTATTATGAATCCAAGGACCTATAGAATGTCTCTAGGGATGTGGATAATATAATTTGGAAAAGTATTGTAGATCAAGAAGTCTCAATTTGTTTAAATTTATGAGGGAGGAGGTGACCTTTTATAACTGAGGTGAGGGTCAATTTCAGACGTTCATAAAAAGATAAATATAAATATACTATTATATAACAAAATACATCAAATATTAATGAATTATAACACATGGTTTAATAGGGATTAAATATCATAAAAAATTTGGATAGGTTTATTTCTTATCTTAAACCGTATCTTTTGGTTTAACCCCTTAATTAACATATTTCACCATTAATAGTGGTATCATAATTGTCACTCTTAAAATGTTATAATTTTAAATATATGGAAACTATTTAATCATAAATGGATAATATATTTTTTTTCAACCATATATTTCCATATTTATCCATATATAACACATTTTTAACATTTGAATAATTATATAAAATATTATTTTCATAAAATGTAATTATTTCTAATTTTGACACTATATATTACAATAACATTAATAACATAATTAAAACACTATAAAATAGGAAAAAAATCATTTACACATACTCTGAATGTCATGTCACAAGATAAATTATTATATCACCTTAAGTATTTAAAATTATAATACTCTTAATATGTTTGAAATCAATTTTTTTATTTTTCCATTATTTAAATAAATACTCCATCAACATTGAGTTGGTATTTAAAGTAATTATTTAATTCATATAAATTATAAATATATTAAAATATTCAATATAAACTCATTATGTGTTTAATTACTAATATTATTCATTTATAACTATTTTTTCATTCTGTGATCACAAATATGACATTTAAAACTAAGAAGTGACATTTTTTCACTTAATTTCTTTAAAATTATATAAATGTCATTTTATTGTTTTGTTGTCTACTAAAAAACTCAACATAATGTATTATATATTATCTGTTGAATTTTATTCTTCATATACAAATTAGGATGATTAAATATTCCTTATCACTTCATTTCAATACATATTAACTTGATTTAACCTTCAATGAGGTGATAAATTTCACCACGATTACTATTGGCATTGACTAAAAATAAAAAGGGGAATAATTAACAATGTTGAGAATCATGATTAAAAATATTTAATTCATATTATCTAATTCAATATCTATAAATAGATTAAAAATAATTTACTATAAGTGTGAAAAATGTGACAAAATCCACTTTTTTGGAAAAAAAATCATTTTTTAGAATAATAATGGATTTATTATTATCATATACTCAGAAGAATATTTTTTATTAATTTTAAAATAATTCAATAAATTATATAATATATACATTTAATTAAAATAATTCACTAATAAGGATTTTTTAGATAGTTTTATATAAAATTCATTGTAAGCATAAATTTTATTTTTAGAATAAACCTCACATTTATTTTAAATTAATTTTTGTTCTTAATTCAAAGCATTTGATAACTGATGTATTAATTTTATATATTTATAAAAAATTTATTTTATATAATGATTTTCTTATTATTCATATGAATTAATCTATTGGATAGGTGATAATTTAAATATAAATTTTTAATAATGTTTCATGATTCATTTAAACAAGTTATTGGGTGTAAAACAAGATCTCTAAAAAATTTAATTTTATAAAGAGAAATATTTCATAAAACTATTAGGTTTTTACATTCTAACCCACATAAAATTATTTTCACCCAAAAAAATTTTCATTATAATTCTAATAGAAGAGGATACCTCTACCTCATAAAATCCTCATGCTACCACATACCTTCCTCAAATTCGAGGTGTTGGAACAAAACATTAACAAGGTGAGTGGTCTTGTTTCCTAAAACATTATCTCTATAATCAACAATATATAATTATTATTCTTATTAATAATTATATTAATCATGTGGTATGACCTATTATTTTAGAACATGTGAAAAATCAGGTATATACTATCTCACGGGAGATACATGGAGAACATAATGAACGTGTGTGAGATTTGGGGGAAACACCAATAAATCAGCTTCCATGTCAATATGATCAAGAATTAAAATCAGACTGATATAGTTTAGGCTTATCATTCCATTATTTCTAAATCTTATCACTCTCCTTCATGTATATATTCATAGGATATACTTTTCATCCAATTCAAACTCTAGATTTTTATAATGATTGTAGGCATAACGTTTTTAGGGACTCTGAGCTTCACTTAGGAGATACTAAATAGATATAATATTCACTTAAATTTCCTGAGTTAGATTAGGTCCTAACATATTTCTCTCAATATATATTTTAAACATGTTGTAGTTATTCACTCATTACCATAGATGGATTTATAAGGACATAGTTGAATGATGGATTGAAATCTGTTCTTATAAGAAAATTCTACAAAATGAATTTTTTGATCCTATCAACCTTTGAAATCTATATACAAGGATCTAAACATTTATTCTATATTTTATATGGTACCATTAGAGTGACCATAAGTATGAGGTTGATAATTAGTGCTAAAAATGAATTATATGTGCAAATCCAAATGAATACTAATCTAGAACTTCATGGTATACCTCAAGCCCTGATAAGATATAACAAAAAGTGGTACTCCTTGAAATATTAAATCTTAATTAATATATATTTTATGAATAAGATCAAGATAGAAAATTTATCTAATATCAATTACATGTTCAAAATTTATAAATTTATTGACTATAACCCATATAGAAATAATGACCTTCTAATTTTTTGGGGATTCTGATGAAAAACTCAATGGTTTTGTTTTACCATATAAATTATTTTATGGTTGTTGGTTTTAACATCCCTTTCTAATTATGTTTCCTTTCCACAATATGATGATAAATGATGTTTTGAGAAAAATACTCAGCATCCTTTTTTTCAATCCATCCCACAAGACAAACAATATCAAGCATTTATAAAACATTGTATGTACTGGATGAATAAGGAATTATGAACTATGAGCCTCATTCAATAACTCATTCATAAATTATAGTATGGGCGGGAAATATATAGGGTTCGTAAACAATATTATTCTATTATAATAAAAATTTAACTCCTGAACATTTCCAACCTTCTTTTTTCTTCTATAAATCATACATCTAGGACTCTTTTTCCACACTTTGGTAGATGGTTAAACATTCATTTAGGCTTTATAAGATTTCTCATATTCCATTAAGATTCGTAGGTCCATACATTGAAAATCCATAAATATTGGAAACTTTTTCACCCTCATCAGATATAATATAACATTATCGATATTTAACCTTATTCGCATTCCTAGGGTGAAATGTATTGAAAATTTAGAAACAATAATTATCTCCAACAATATTTATTGGAACATGCACAAATTCATTGAGAGTGAATATACCCTAATTTTTATATCACTATATATGCAAAACCATTCTCTATATATATAATTCCCCAATATATTAAATGAAAACTTTACCACAGATAAGACTATATCCTGAGTTTTATAAGTCATATCATGGACCATTATATGGCATGAGTCATAATCTATAACCATTACATTTTACATGATAACTGAATGCTTTGTAGTGACACGTCAAATTGATTATGTTTTTAAGGTTAATTTATAGTCTAGGGTAGACCCTAGGTTGTCTCTCAAGGAGTGTTGGTAGGTTTAGAGAGTGTATTTTTAATAAAAATGACTAAGAGAAGGGGTGGTTTTGAAAAGAGTTTAAAACAATGAATTAGTTGAAATAGCTTAAAAGTTGAGTGACCTAGTGGATTTTGAAAAATATGAGATAAAAGGGTCGATGTGATTCCACTACACACATATCAAGTTCACTGTTCATAGAGATTCATCTTAGGTTTAGAGTAATTCTTTGGTTGGAGTTAATTGGAATCCCGATTAATTCCTAAGCTTTTATTTCAATGCTTTAAGGACCAAACCTTGACGTAACAATCGTATTGTCAAGGTCCAGTACTTAATCATGGAATAAGAGCTTCCAAATCAAATTGAAATCTCAATAAGGTGGGTATGAAAAGGATTCTTGTGATGTCCAATCGGAACAACACAAGTCACGCACTCAAAACCTCACACTGATCGATTAGAAATTAAGAGCATAACACTCACATGCATCAAATCAAGCATTAAAATCTGAAATAAAATAAGATACATGGAATGAAATGTTTAAAAACCCAAATTACTTCAAACCAGTAGCTATTGTATGCATCGGAACTCCCTTGACATGTGTGTAGCTCCCTCACAATGAACACCCACTGTTTAGCTCGACATCGGGTGGAGGAAGAAGCTCGGGTTGAACTCCTTTATCATTGTTGATCCCCCTATGAGGATAGGAGCCTCCAGAACCTCCAAGGTGATTAGGAGACTATTCTAGGACTCCAAATTGGCAGCACTTCACTTCTTGTCCTAACTTTCAAATGGGGATCCCAAGGTGCCATTTTATAGGAAAATTGGAAGGTGGTTTTAGGCACACAGATTTCATCAATCCACTTGTACCACGCGTTTCAGCCTTCAGAAAGCCTTATCTCGCTTTGGAGAAAATATAAAAGTTGTATCCATACTTCTTTAATATCTCCATCGAATGTTTGGCACCGTTTGGACAACCACATCTCAAGATATTGATAAAATACGGAACACTGCATTTGACTTGGTCCAAATTCGGTGGCTTGGAAAGATCAATTCTAATGGGCCCCATAGAAGTCTAATCAGGATTGGGTTCATTAATATTAAATGTATCCTATTAAATTTTGGATAGTCCCACCAAATTTCAGCCCGTTTTAATTCATATATTTCGTGTACTATGCAAAACAGTGGATAGATGTCCATGGATCCATGCAATATTGGCCCATTTTTCTTCCACTTCATCAAGGGACCTCCAAATCACCTCCGCCAACATTGAAATAATAAAAACAAGTAACATTTCCCATTATAATGTTGATTAAAATTAATTAAATGATTCAAACATAAAGTTAAATTTATTATTATATTTGGAATATTCATTACAAAACTAGTTTAAAACAACGGTGTAAGGGTGGAATAAAACAGTGAATCGTGGTACGATCATACCCCCACACATAAACATTTTCACTCCTGGGAAAAATCACATATCCAAATAAAATGATTCATATATATATATTTCCAACATAATTAAGATTTAATATTTGAGTAAATTTTATTTAAAGTAATGTGATCAATGCACGAACCACACCAAGGAGTTCTTCCCAGTGAAAATGGAAAAAGATGTCTCATAAATCATATCCTAATAAAATCAAAAGAGATTTATGACACTAGAATGAGAAAGGAATTCAAAGGTCAACCATTACACTAACTCTCCATTTGTGTGTGTTAAAACCATTCCATGCTATTCTTTTTACTTTCTATTAAATAAATATAGGTTATTTTAACATTATTCAGCATTAAATGATTTTTCACTGAACCTGTCCTAAATCCTTTGCAATAATATTTCAAGACCCACTCATTTAAGCATTCCCAGAAGTCAAACCATAATCTCCAGACCTAGATATCCCCATATGTTGCACATTTAATCACTCCCCTCATTTATTATATTTTTTTTGAAGTTGAATTTGGAACAAATCTCACACTCATCTCTCAACCCTTGTTTGATCCCCTCACGACACTAATTGAAATAGTTATAACAAGATCAAAGGTTGAGGAAGAGTGGTTTTTGACCTTCCCAAGACACAACCATTTTTTTTTTGAGGGCATACAACAGTTGGACATTAGGTACACACACATAGGTCAATCTGGTATAGTAATGAAACAGATCGGATAAGGAACGAACGTGTGGAAATATCATTTCAAGCTGAAAAATATTAACCCAACATATATTTACCTTATATTAAGTAAGAAATATTCACACTTTGTGGTTTGGTGAAAAAATGTATAGAGATATTAGTGACATATTTTTCCCAAAACTACTCACACAAAGGGCATCAATCATCTCAAATGTTTCATAGTGATACAACCATTTATATCATTGACGTAAAACCAATTCACTAAAAAAAATAACTCCTCGATGGTAAACTCATACACAAATTCTTTTTAGCCTTCATTATGGTATTTTTACTTTCCCCACTTTATGGTCTCCAAATCATGAAACTTCGAAATTGTTGATGGAAAAAAATGAAAATACCATAAAGAAGTCAAAAAAGAGAAAACAAAAGGAGAAAACGATGAAAATTCCTAACTAACACAGGAATGTATCCACCCACCCCCCACACCTAGAGTATGCAGTGTCCTCACTGTAGTAAAAGATAATGTGTGAAGGAAGGGTAAAACCTGGTGGATTTCATTCATAGTTTGCTTCTTGAACATGGAGTTCCTCTATTGGGGACTCCAGAATGGCTTCATGAAAGTGCTTCAGCTGCTTCCCATTAACAGTGAAGGTTTTCTTTGTTTCTTTATTTTGAACCTGAACAACACCAAATGGGGAGACATTAGTAACAATGTATGGTCCAAACCAGCGGTAACAATGCTTACCAAGATGAAATTTCATCCTTGCATTGTATAGGAGGACCTTCGGTCCAATTTGGAACTCTCGATGAAGGATAAGGCGGTCGAGGGCAGCCTTGGTTCACTCCTTATAAATCCTAGAGTTCTCATAAGAATCTCTATGCATTTATTCCTGATCCTTTATCTGTAACTTCCATTGAGAACTTACACTAGATTGATTAGAATTGCATTGTTTGATGGCCCAGTAGGCCCAGTGCTCAATCTCAACAGGGAGGTGACAACTCTTTCCAAAAACAAGCCTATAAGGTGACATTCCAATGAGAGTTTTAAAAGCAGTACGGTAAGCCCATAATGAATCATCGAGTCTAAGACTTCAATATTTCCTGTTGGGTTGGACCGTATTTTCAATAATTTTTTTTACCTCTCTATTTGACACCTCGGCTTGACTATTAGTTTGTGGGTGATATGCAGTAGATATTCGATGACCGACCCCATACCAACGCAAAAGTGATTGCATTGTTCGGTTACAGAAATGAAAACCCTGGTCACTGATGATGAACCTAGGTAATCCAAACCTACAAAATATCTGAGTTCTCAAAAATTATACAACTATTTTGGAATCATCTGTCCTTATGGCTCATGCCTCTACCCATTTTGATACGTAATCAACGTCCAAAAGAATTTACAAGTTTCCAAAAGAATTAGGAAATGGCCCCATAAAGTCAATGCCCCAAACATCAAAAATGTCATGAAAGAGCAAGGGATGTTGTGGCATTTCATTCCTTTTAGAGACATTACCCATTCTTTGACAACGAGGACAAGATTTACAAAATTCATGGGCATCCCGAAAAAGTGTTTTCCAAAAGAGACCAGAATCAAGAACTTTGCGAGCAGTCCGTTAGGGACCAAAGTGGCTCCCACAAGCAAGAGTGTGCCAGAATCTAAGGAAAGACTGAAACTCGCTATCGAGAACACAACGCCTAAGGACCTGATCACTACATGTGCGCCAAAGGTAGGGGTCATCCCAAATGTACCAACAAGACTCATGTTTTAGACGACTGTCTTGGTTTTTGTTGAAATCAGTAGGAATAGAAGATGCTATCAAATAATTTACAATTTCAGCATACCAGGGAATAACATCTTGCACTTTGTACAATTTCTCATCCGGAAACAAGTCATTAATTAGAATACAGGGGGATGAGACAATGTCTGAGGATGGGGGAATCCTACTGATATGGTCTGCCACCACATTCTATGCTCCTTTTCTATCCCTAATTTCTAGATTGAATTCCTGAAGGAGGAGCATCCAACGAATGAGATGTGGTTTGGCTTCTGGTTTCTTTAGGAGATACCAGAGGGGTGCATGGTTTGAGAACACAATGACTTTGGACCCTAAAAGGTATGACCTAAATTTATCCAAGGCAAACACAATGTAAAGAAATTATTTTTCAGTGGTGGTGTGGTTTGCTTGGGCAAGGTCCAAAGTACGTGAGGCATAGGCTATGACATGTGGAGCTCGGTCGACCCTTTGTGAAAAGACTGCCCCAACTACATAGTTAGAGGTGTCACACATGAGCTCAAATGGTAAATCCTACCGAGGTGGTTGGATTACCGTGGGTGATGTGAGACTCCATTTTAATTTATTAAAAGCTTCTTCACATTCTTTATCAAAAACAAAATCTTTTTCTTTTTGGAGTAAGCGGGAGAGGGGAAGTGAAATCTTACTAAAATCACGAATGAAACGGAAGTAAAATCCATCATGACCTAGGAAAGACTGCATATCATGTACATTTTTAGGGAATGGTAGGGAACAAATGACATCCACTTTTGATTTATCTACCTGGATACCATCCCCAGAAATGACATGTCCCAAAACTATACCTTGTCACACCATGAAATGGAATTTATCATAATTTAATACAAGATTCTTTTCAATACAGCAACGTAGGACAGAAACAAGACTACTTAAACATTCATCAAAAGAGGATCCATAAACAGTAAAATCATCCATGAAAACTTCCATGCAATTCTCCAAGTAATTCGAAAAAATACTAACCATACATCGCTAGAAAGTACCCGGAGCATTGCACAGTCCAAATGGCATCCTTCTATAGGCAAATGTTCCAAAGGGGAAAGTGAAGGTTGTCTTTTCCTGATCCTTGGGAGCAATATGGATCTGAAAGTATCCAGAATACCCATCAAGAAAACAGTAATGGGACTTCCCCACTAGCCTCTCTAGCATTTGGTCAATGAATGGAAAGGGGAAATGCTCCTTCCTAGTGTGTTGGTTTAGTCGGTGATAATCTTTATAGACACGCAAACTATTCTACACATGAGTTGGAACCAATTCATTGTTTTCATTTTTAATTACTTTTAGTCCAGTTTTTTTAGGAACTACTTGAACGGGACTGACCCATAGGCTGTCAAAGATGGGGTAAATGATTCCAGTAGCCAATAATTTTGTTACTTCCTTTTTAACTACTTCTAAGAGGTTTGGTTTTAGTCGACGTTGTGCCTGCCTCACCGGTTTAGCCTCATTAGTTAATAAAATATGATGTGTACAAATTGATGGGCTAATACTAGGAATGTCTGCAAGTGTCCATCCTAATGCTTGTTTATACTCCCTCAAAAGTTCAAGAAGTCGCAATTCATGCTCAGGAGGGAGTGAACTAGCAATGATGACGGGCAACTTGTTTCCATTCTCAAGATATGAATATTTTAAATCTTGAGGTAGTTGCTTTAGTTCCAATTCAGGTAGATTTTGTATTGATGGGAGTGTGTGTGAAAGTGAGAGGTCACTAATATCATCTAACTGCTCAATGGTATCATCCTCAAATGAGGAATTAGCTTTTACAAGCGTATAAGTATCATCGATGGTCATGTGATCATCTGTGTTCAAGAAATTATCAATTAATAAACATGCATGACATTTTTTACACCACTACAACAATCAACACATGATTCATTACCAAGAATTTCAATCAAAGAGGAAAATTCAGAAAGGGGATCAGGGGAAACAAATGAAGTGAGTTTAGGGAAGGGAGTACATCAATTTAATTTACCGAGAGAGAGGAATGTTCTTCTGAGGGGTGTTTCATGTCATCAAGGATGTGGAAATGTACTATGTCACCACCAAATTCCATAGATAATGTAACATTATGGACATTAATTATGGATTTGGTGGTTTTAAATAAAGGTCTCCCCAATATAATTGGGTCATGTCCATTTATCCTATCATCTTCCATTTTTAGCACATAAAAATCAGCATGAAATATTAAATTTTGAACCCTCAAAAGAACATCCTCTAACACACTAGAAGGGTGTGTCGTACACCGATTTTCTAGTTGAACAGCTATTCCTGTGGGCTTTAGTTCACCGACCTCCAAGAAGAGTATATGGAGTGAGGCATCACATTAATAGAAGCACCCAAATCAAGCATAGTATTGGAGAAACAATACTCCCCTATGGTGCACGGAATCGAGAATGTTCCAGGATTGTTGCACTTGGTAGGAAGTGATGGTTGTATCAATGCTGAGACGTTCATCCCCAGGCTCACCTTCTCATCACCTCTAAGTCGCCTTCGGTGGGTACATATATCCTTCAGAAACTTGTCATATCTCATAATTTGCTTGATGGCATCAATCAATGGAATGTTAACCTGCACTTTTTTGAATGTCTCCAAGATTTCTTTATCAAGATCAGTTTCATTTTGTTTTCTTGGTTGGGTGGCTCTTTGGGGAAATGGAAGAGGAATGTTTGGTCTTGGTAACTCATCAATAGCCACACTCTTTCCTTTGGTAGGACTTCTCTCAAGAAAAGGTTTCATCTCATTTGAACCTTTTTCAGTGGTTGGGATGGTGGTTTCCTTAGGAGAGGATGACTCTAATGGAGGGTTCATTTGGATTTTAAGTTGAGTTCCACTCCTAAGGGTGATGGCACTAAAATTTCCCTTATCCCTAGGGTTGAAAAGTGGTTGAGAGGGTATTTTACCAGAACCATGGCTTTGGATTTCACCCACCAAGTTAGCTAGTTGGCCTAATTGGGTTTTGAGGTCCTGTATGGCTTCCTAAGTGGTTTTTTGGAATTGGAGATTATTGGAATCCATTTGTTTCATCATATCTTCTAGGCTAGGTTCAGTTTTTGGAGGGGGTTGTTGGAAAGTCCTTTGGGGTGGGTGAAAATATCTGGGTGGTGGTGGTTGATGACTACTCTGCCCTGGTTAGATCCATGGTTTATGAGGCTGGTTTGAATACCCCATTTTCCTATAGGTTTGGTTGTCTTTCCACCCAGGGTTGGATGGATAGTAAGGTTCTTTCCTAAAGGTTTATTTATATTGGAGTCCAGGAAATATTGCCTCACAACTCTCAGAATTTTCTCTCAATTGGGGGCATTGGTCATAATAGTGGGCATCATAAGATCATATACCACAATGTATGGGAGGAGGAGATTGGAATTTCCCTTGGGAAAGAGCAAGTTGTCGTAGAAGGGTACTTACCTATTCAAACTTTGTGTCCACCTTCTTCTCGAATTCAGTACTTTGCACCTCATGGACACCTCGAATGGGTACACTGGACCTTGAACTGAATTGTTGAGTGTTCTGTTCCATGGTCTCAATTAGGATCCTTACAGTGATTGGGGTTTTATCCACTAGTGCACCACCTGCAGCAGCATCAATCATGTTAAGATCTATTGGAATTAATCCTTCATAAAAATATTGTATTAAAAGTTGATCGCTTATTTGGTGGTGTGGAAAACTTGAACATAATATTTTAAAGCGTTCCCAATATTCATGAAGGGTTTCTCCTTGAGATTGTCTTATCCCATATATTTCTTTCCTTATTGTTGTATTTCGAGAGGCTGGGAAGTATTTTTCAAGAAAAAGACGTTTCATGTCCACCCAACCTCTAATAGGTGAATTAACATAATACAACCAATCTTTAGCCGTGTATTCTAATGAAAATAGAAATGACCTAAGTTTTACTTGTTCTTGATCCACATTAGCAAGTTTTAATGTTGAACACACAGTATGAAATTCTTTTAAATGCTTATGTGGATCTTCTCCAGGCAGTCCATAAAATCTTGGTAATAAATGAATTAAACCATATTTTAGTTCAAAATTGGGTGACTCGCCTTGTAATTGAATGTAAGTGGGTCGGATATCAACATCAGGTGAGGTTAGTTATTTTAGTGTAATATTATTTTCATCCATATTAAACAAGTTATGTTCAGTTTTAACTTTGGTTTCATAATAAGAAGAAGGATCAAGAAGAATTTTAAGATGTGATGTCTCCTCCTTCAAAGTGTTGTCTAGTGTGTCTCGGTTTCGTTGATGTAGGATCCTCTCCAGTTCGGGTTCGAAATTTTGTAGGTCTCCCGGGGTAGAATGTGTCATACACAGAACCTACACAATAAATAAATTATAACACAAAAATAAATTCAAAGGTATAAGATAAAACAAAAAAATATTCACAAAAATTACAAAAAATTTATCAAAAACATGCACAAAAAAACCAAAGCGCTCCCCGGAAACTATGCCAAAATTTGAACGCGTTGTCATGAAACGTCAAATTTATTATGTTTTTAAGGTTTATTTATAGTCTAGGGTAGACCCTAGTTCGTCTCTCAAGGATCATTGCTAGGTTTAGAGTGTGTATTTTTAATAAAAATGATTAAGAGAAGGGGTGGTTTTGAAAAGAGTTTAAAACAATGACTTAGTTGAAATAGCTTAAAAGATGAGTGACCTAGTGGATTTTGAAAAATATGAGATAAAAGGGTCGATGTGATTTCACTACACACATATCAAGTTCATTGTTCATAGAGATTCATCTTAGGTTTAGAGTAATTCTTTGGTTGGAGTTAATTGGAATCCCGATTAATTCCTAAGATTTTATTTCAATGCTTTAAGGACCAAACTTTGACGTAACAATTGTATTGTCAAGGTCCAGTACTTAAGCATGGAATAAGAGATTCCAAATCAGATTGAAATCTCAATAAGGTGGGTATGAAAAGGATTCTTGGGATGTCCAATCGGAACAACACAAGTCACGCACTCAAAACCTCACACCGATCGGTTAGAAATTAAGAGCATAACACTCACATGCATCAAATCAAGAATTAAAATATGAAATAAAAGAAGATACATGTTATTAAATGTTTAAACATCCAAATTACTCCATACCAGTAGCTATTGTATGCATCAGAACTCCCTTGACATGTGTGTAGCTCCCTCACAATGAACACCCACCGTTTAGCTCGACATCGGGTGGAGGAGGAAGCTCGGGTTGAACTCCTTCTTCATTGTTGATCCCCCTATGAAGATAGGGACCTCCAGAACCTCCAAGGGGATTAGGAGACTCTTATAGGACTCCAAATTGGAAGCACTTCACTCATTGTCTGAACTTGCAAATGGGGAGCCCAAGGTACCATTTTATAGGAAAATTGGAAGGTGGTTTTAGGCACACAGATTTCATCAATCCACTTGTACCACGCCTTTAGGCCTCCATTAAGCCCTATCTCTCTTTGGAAAAAATAGAAAAGTTGTACCCCATCTTCTTGACTGTCTCCACAGAAAGTTTGGAACCGTTTTGACAACCACATCTCAAGATATTGATAAAATACAGGACACCGCATTTGACTTGATCCAAATTCGGTGTCTTGGACAAATAAGTTCAAATGAGCCCCATAGAAGCCGAATCAGGATTGGGTTCCTTAATATTAAATGTATCCTATTACATAATGGACAGACCCACCAAATTTCATCCTATTTTAATGCACATGTTTCGTGTAATATGCAAAACAGTGGATAGATGTCCATGGATTCATGCAGTTTTGGCCCATTTTTCTTCCACTTCATCAAGGGCCCTCCGAATCACCTCCACCTACATTGAAATAATAAAAACAAGTAACATTTCCCATTATAATTTTGATTAACATTAATTAAATGATTCAAACATAAAGTGAAATTTATTATTATATTTGGAATACTCATTACAAAACTATTTTAAAACAACGGTGTAAGGGTGGAATAAAACAGTGAATCGTGGTACAATCAATTACTCATCCATGTCTCTTCTAAATTTCATCACTATATATCAAAAGATTTTCCTCATTACATGGTAGTGTCACACCCTGTTTTTCATGTCATTGTTTTGATCAGGTTCATTTGAAATACCGATACATTTTTTTGGTCTTATGTGAGATTAATATTGAGTTTTTAATTTTCATTTATGTCTAATCACCCTAATTTAGGTTCCCCATTGCATGTTTGGATGTTTTTGGAGAAAGGGTGGTTACTTCATGATTTCGGCTAACCATGAGCCCATTTCCAGTTTTAAAAACCAAATTTGTTTCTTTTATAACTCCTTTGTTTTTCAACATTTTTCACCCATTACACATCCCACATGGCCGAAACTGATATATTAAAACTACCATATCATTTTGGACCCCTTAATAATTAATAATCATGGTGAATTGGGATTAATTATTTAAGCATTGGGCCAGCCCATGGGCCCATTTTCAGTTTTAAAAAAATAAATTGTTTATTTTATATCTAATTCAATATGTAATATATTTTTGTAATTCTTCCTCCCACATGAATCCAATATCCCAATCCTTACCCCCATTATCAATTTTCCCTTTTTGGATATCAGAATAGTCGCGGAGTGGGGAAACATTCTCAATGTCTTTCAAATTTTCCAGAATTGACAAGGTAAATTGTATTATTCATAAATCAATCAATTCATACTCTTTTGGCCACCAATATTCTTTCCCAGGTTCTTACAGACCTTAGTATTCTCTCCAATAATTTTCAAGTCATTCACTTTTATCTATGGGTGCATATCTAGTGGAATACGAAGAGTTTTCTAGTTGAAAAGGTGATATTCCTTCTCCTTTATCCTCCATCTTCTTCCTCATTTCATTATTTCTTGGTTTTATAATCGCCCCTAGTACTGTTCAACTTAGGGTTCTGTTGTTACATGATTTTTTATGGGTTTTTTTATTTGGGTCTGGTTGTCATATGTTTAGGGTTTGTAAACCGTCGGATGGTGATTTTGGGAGTGTGTTTCCATTACGCCAAGGATTTGAGGTAGGATGTCCCTTGAACAAGCCTTTATCATTTAGGTTTCACAATTATAATACTATTATAACCTTATTTATATGATATGTGCTGCTGTAAAACCTTGGTTTTAAAGGTTTTGTGTGAAAATTATGTTTTATGACTTATTTTGTTAAAAATATAGTTGTTTTGATATAAATGTGTTCTACTCTTGTTTGATAAATTATTCCATGAGATTACACACTTGGTTTATTGTATTTTGAATATGTTTTAGTATCTTTAATAACTTTATGGAATTAAAAAGGTATTTTATCCCTTTTTAAGTGCATAAAATAAGTTTTCTTTTTAAGAGTTCATGCCACATGTTCGGTAAATTTCCCGGTTGGCTTTTATGTGTCTAGTGCAATTTAAAATGATTTGTTTGGATTTATAAATACATTGGCTACATGGAAAAAAATTATTTTGGGATCCTTTAATGGATTTACTATTTTTATATGGTTTTATAAATAAATGGGTTTTGGTTTACAACATGTTTTGGCCCGAGTTGATGGAAAATGGAATGTTTCACATTCTTATGAAAATGGTTCTTTTTTGAATATGTAACCTAAGTGTTTTATTAGATTAATGAATGTGGTTTGATGTTTTATATGGTTTTTATACACCTCTTTAAAAAAATTTAAATTCATATCTTATTCAAATGTTAGTTTTGGGAAAATGTTTAAAGGCATGTTTGGCCTTTTCCAAAAAAAAGAAGAATGAGTGTTTTACTTCTATATACCATGTTGTGTCAATTGGGATTGTTTTATCATCCATGAAATAATTTTCATAAATATTTTTAGGGCTTCCAAATATGGTTGGGTATGGTCTTGTTGTGTTTTTATAATTCAAATAGTGTTCTTGAATGAGTTTTATGTGTAAAGCCTCAATACACTCCTTGAAATTGTTTTACGAAAATTTGTAGTGGTTTATTGATTCTTGAAATAAATGTGAAGAAAGTTTATGGGATGTTTGTGTTTCTATGTTTTGGGATGGAATTTTGATGTGAAATGTGTATTTGATAATATGTGTAAGTTGATTGAGCACTAAAGGGAATCACGGGTATCTAGGTGGGCAGTCGTGTACTAGTATGCTAGTGATTCTGTGGGGTTTGACCCTAGTTTCATGTAGAAAGTTTGATAATAAAAACAATAACTAAAATATGATGATGATGATGTTGGGGGACCACTAATTTATGGTTATTCTACCTAGTAGTAGACCGTGTGAACGAGAATGGATATTTATTATGGTTACTTTCACTGAGATATGAGGTACTTGGGGCTCACAACTAACTAGTGCCTAGGGTTGTTCCCGTAAGTTATGCTCATTGGCTATTTTGTACTCACCGTCAGCATACGGTGTTTTTGGTTGGAAAATTCAGTAGTTTGTATTATTTATTAAAAAGTTTACAATCTTTAAAGTATCCCTCATTAAAACAATTTTCATTTGGAAGTTTCACCTCTTTTAAAAATTGTTCCTTGCATTTTTGTTTATTAAACATGCATGTTTTTGTCTGATAATTATAATAGCATGGAACCTCATTTGAAAAACATACTTTTATATCTTGTATTTAAAACTATAAATTGATGTTTCTTTTATTTTAAAGGATTTGCATTGGGAATAGAATATCGGGATAACCAACTGAATTTTAATACTCGCGCCTATAGGATTCTTTTGTTTTTATCCCTTGTACAGGTTTCAAATCGAGTTTGATCACCTTGGACGATGTGTGATAATTTTTTTGGAGAGTGACCAGTGGGGTCACATGGAGTAAGTTGGTTAACAGGTTTGGTCAGTTGAGTTTTTGGTTTAGTTTTACATTTAGTTTCTTTTACAAATAATGTTAGTTTAATTTTTATATAAATGTTTTTTTTCGTATTTCCATTTCATTATGATGTTTGTTTGATTGTTTATATATGGGAAAAATTGTTCCCTTGTGTACTCTATTGATGTCCTTGGTGCTTGTTTCCATCCTGGGAGGATCGGGAACGCCTCTCACGACTTGTCACGGGCTGGCCTGGGTGACCGGTTCAGGGTTGACTCTGGCTGGTTCGTGACAAAATGGTATTAGAGGAGGTCATCTCTTAGTAGACCATTCATTTAGAGCACCCTTGTTATTTGGGGATGTCAAGGTTGATGGAGTAGGATTTTTGGGACTTGAGGGGTAAGTACGGGAAGAGCGTCGCAAACTATTTCTTGTTCTGATCCTCGGGTTTCCATGGGTTGTCTGGTTTTATTAGTGTCTTTTCTTCTTACCGATTGTTTGGTGTTGGGATATGACAAGGGGAGTTTGACTAATGGAGTCTGTGAGCACGCAGGGCCTGGGAAGCCATGTGGAGTCGGGGCATGGTCCTAATAAGTCTCTCAATGTTGGTGTTGTGTTCTCCGTATGGCCACCAACCATATGGTCAATTCACCCACTAACACTAGTTCCCTTTTGTGGGTTTCTTGGACCTTTCATGAATTCTGAATTTTTGTTTTGAAAATCCTTTAGTGAGAATTATGGAAATGGGTTTTAAATGAAGTATTGGATTTTTAAAATTAGAAAAGGGGTTTTCAAAAATTAAATATAAGAATGGTTTTGGTAAGTTTGTGTTTTTTTAACAAATTTTGGGGAGGAAGTGGAAATGATTTAATGGGATTGTATTTTCCCTAATCTAAACTAGTGGTTTGTTGAAATAATATGTTTTGAAAGTTTGAATCATTTTAAACCAATTCTGAAACTTTGTTTTAAATGGGGTGTTTTGTGCTGTCGAAAAGTGTTTGAATCTAATTAATAGGTTATGGAAATTCAGTTTTTTGTGGCTGATTTTTTTCTGAAAAGGGGTTTTGGCTTTTGTGGTTGTCAGATTATGAAAAGAGACCATGCTGATTTTTTTTTAAAATGGGGAAGGGATATTTGGAATAGAATGTTTTTTTTTGTACATTCTATTAAATTAAATGGATTGTTTTTTTAATCAAGTGGTTATTGATTAAGTGTGGTTTGTTTTGTGGAATATAAAAAGCATTTTTGACTTGGTGGTTGGTGTTCTTTTTGACGGTACATGGTTTTTGGAATGATGTTATTTTGTTTTAGCCTTTAGCATTTTCATGGGTTCTCACATGCATGGTTTTATTGATATCTACAAGGATTGACTATATGAAATGGTTTTTGAGTGCCTGTGGTGGCACGTAAATGTTAATTTGAGTGAGACTTGATGAAACACCATTGGTGAATGTGAAAATCCACCAAGTTAGTTTTTTTCAAAAGTGTTTTTAGCTGAAAAATTGTGGTGTTTTTTTTGAACTGACGGTTATGTGGATGGTTTATCCTATGTCTTAGAAGTGTTTTATAATCAGTATGATTCCTTATGATCTAGAATTCATACTCTTGTTTCATCTTGAGATGGGATATTGTTGGTGGCTCGGTTTTGGAGTAATGTTCAGTGGGTTTTTAAAGATGTGTTAGATGTTGTGATGTGGCCACAGATAGTTCTATGTTTGAAAGACTTCCAATTGATACACCTAAGGATTATTTATCATTTTTCACAAGCTATATCCACCTCCTAAAATAATTCCCTGTACCATTAGTTTAAATTGAGAGCTGTTTGTGATCGATTTAATGTGCTTCCAGTTCGTGATAATTCTTGTGGACATAACAGTTTTGTTCATTGATGTTGATGCATTTCACCGTATTTGTTGTCCATTATTCTCCTCCTTCTAAGTGAGATATAATTTTTATATATATCTATGAGTTCCTATTTAGATGAAAGTGTTTTTTTTAGCAAGTGATATTTTTTTGAGTGGTGTGATACTTAGCACCTGACTGCGGGGTTGCAGATGCTTCATGATTTAGGGCTCCAGCCATATCCCTCGGAGTGAAGCTTTTCATGCAGTCGGGAAATATACAGAGGTGTAGGGTTCTTGACCAGGATCCTACCTACACCATAGTGGTAAGGTAGTTTCTATGTCTATATTTTGGTTCCTCATTACTGTGAATTTCCATTTGTCACAAAAAGTGTGGTGGACTTACCCCTCACACAGTGTCTATGGTTATACCTTCATAGATGTGGGTTTAGGATAAATGTCCCTTTGTGGACAACCTCCGTAAATTGGGTGTGGTCTTGGTGTTACCTATTTTTAGGTGGAGATTTTTGGGTAGTTCCTTGGTATCTTTTTTGGTTCCAATAGCCAAATTATTTTGTCCCCTTCCCTCCCCTCCCCGAGTGGTGGGGGTCCGGATCTGTTCTGAAAGTGTTGGCCAGTTTCTCATACCCTCTATTTGGGAGTGGGTGCTTTATATATTCATGATGTAACCCTCTTAACTTGGGTTGGTGAGTTGTTTTGGGAGAGTTTTTCTTGGACTTTTGAACGTGAGGTAATGTTGAGTTCTTGTTTTTTTTTCATTGCTAGTCAGGTTCTAATGGTGGGGAACCCACCATAGGTTTCGTTTATTTTTCCTCCTATGAACTTGTCTAGTGCTCGTTGTTTATTAATTTTAGGGAGTCCATTATGTATTACCCTATATTAAATGATTTTATTGAGTTCTCTTTAGTATTGGGTATTGTTTGTTTCATTGGGAGAAGGCCCAACAATCAGGTTCTTAGCTTGGTTGTGGAGGTAGTGGCCTGACCGTTCCATTGATTTTCACAAATTGGTTGTGAGTTGGTGTTTTGATTAGGAAAGAGGATTAATTTATGATATGGAAAAGTTTATTTCACTAGATTTATAGGTTGTATCATGTTGATAATGAATCCTTAAGTGTTTTTCTTTTAGCTGGAAATTGTTATGGCTTTTCGGGGGCAGAAAGCTTTAATGGTGGGGAGAATTGTCACACCCGGTTTTTCATGTCTTTGTTTTGATCCCATTCAGTAGAAATCTTGATTATTTTCTTGGGTCTTATGTGAGATTAATGTTGAGTTTTTAAGTTTCATCTATGTCTAATCACTCTAATTTGGGGTCCCTCTTTAAAAAAATTTAAATTCATATCTTTTTCAAATGTTAGTTTTGGGAAAATGTTTAAAGGCCTATTTGGCCTTTTGCAAAAAAAAAATAATGAGTGTTTCACTTGTATATACCATGTTGTGTCAATTGGGATTGTTTTATCCTCCATGAAATGATTTTATTAAATATTTTTAGGGCTACAAAATATGGTTGAGTATGGTCTTGTTGTGTTTTTATAATTCAAATAGTGTTTTTGAATGAGTTTTATGTGTAAAGCCTCAATACACTCCTTGAAATTATTATACAAAAATTTGTAGTGGTTTATTGATTTGTGAAAGAAATGTGAAGAAATTTATGGGATGTTTGTGTTTCTATGGTTTGGGAATGGAATTTGGACATGAAATGTGTATTTGATAATATGTGTTACTTGATTAAGCACTAAAGGGAATCCTGGGTATCTAGGTGGGCGGATGTGTACTAGTATGCTAGTGATTCTGTGGGGTTTGGCCCCAGTTTCACGTAGGATGTTTGACGATGACAAAACTAACAAAAATAAGATAATGATAATGTTGGGGAACCACTAGGTTATGGGTATTATCCCTACTAGTGGATTTTGTGCACGAGAACTGATATTTATTATGGTTACTTTCACCGAGATACAAGGTATCTAGGGCTCACAACTAACTAGTTCCTAGGGGTGTTCCTGTGAGTTGTGCTCATTGGATATTTTGTACTCACCTCCGACATATGGTGTGTTTGGTTGGTAAATTCAGTAGGGTGTGTTATTTATTCAAAAGAGTACAATATTTAAAGCAGCACTCTTTAAAACATTTTTCATTTTGTAGTTTCACCTCTTTGGAAAATTGTTACTTGCATTTTTTGTTTATTAAACATGCATGTTTTTGTCTGATAATTATTATAGCATGAAACCTCATTTGAAAAACATACTTTTATATCTTTTATTTAAAACTATAAATTTATTTTTCTTTTATTTTAAAATATGTGCATTGGGAATAGAATATTGGGCTAACCTACTGAGTTTTAATACTCACTCCTATAGTTTTCTTCTGTTTTTAGCCCTTGTGTAGGTTTCAGCTCGAGTTTGATTGCCTTGGGAGATGTGTGATAATTTTTTTGGAGAGTGACTAGAGGGGTCACATATAGTTATTTGGTTAACTGGTTTGGTCAGTTGAGTTTTTGGTTTTGTTGTACTTTCATTTTCTTATACAAATAATGTTCAGTTCAATTTTTATATAAATGTTTTTTTGGGCTGTCCATTTCATTATGATGTTTGTTTGAATGTTTATATATGGGAAAATAATTCCCTTATGTACTCTATTGATTCCCTTGGTTCTTAACGCCATCTCGGGAGGATCGGGAACGCCTCTTGGGACTTGTCGCGGGCTGGGCTGGGTGACCGGTTCAGGGTTGACTCAGGCTGGTTCATGAAAAAATGGTATCAGAGGAGGTTAGCTCTTAGCAGACCATTCTTTTAGAGCACCCTTGTTATTTGGGGATGTCAAGGTAGATGGAGTATGATTTTTGGGACTTGATAGGTAAGTTCGGGAAGAGTTTCATGAACTCTTGCTCGTTCTAATCCTTGGGTTTCCATGGGAAGTCTGGTTTTATTAGTGTCCTTTGTTCTTGCCGATTGTTTGGTGTTGGGATATGACAAGGGGAGTATGACTAATGGAATTTATGATCTCATAGGGACTGGAAAGCCATGTGGAGTTGGGGCATGTTCCTAATAAGTCTCTTAGTGTTGGTGTTGTGTTTGACATATGGCTGCCAACCATATGGTCAAGTCACCCACCAACACTAGTTCCCTTTTGTGGATTTCTTGGACCTTTCATGAATTCTGAATTTTTTTTTTGAAAATCCTTGTGTGAGAATTATGGACATGGGTTTTAAAGTAAGGATTGGATTTTTAAGAGTAGAAAAGGGGTTTTCAAAAATTAAATATAATAATGGTTTTGTTAAGGTTTTTATTTTTTAACAAATTTTGGGGAGGAAGTGTAAATGATTTAAGGAGATTGGATTTTCCATAATCTAAACTTGTGGTTTGTTGAAATAAAATGTTTTGAATTTGTGAATCATTTTAAATCAATTATGAAACCTTGTTTTAAATGGGGTGTTTTGGGCTGTTGAAAAGTGTTTGAATGTGATTAATAGGTTTTGGAAATTCGGTTTTTTGCGGCTGGAGTTTTTCAAAAAAGGGGTTTTGGATTTTGTGGTTATCAGATTATGAAAAGAGACCTTGGTGAATTTTTTTTAAAAATGGGGAAGGGATATTTGGTATAGAATGGTTGTTTTTGTAAGTTATATTAAATGAAATAGATTGTTTTTTTTAATCAAGTGGTTCTTAATGAAGTGTGGTTTTTATTGTGGAATATGAAAATCATTTTTGACTTGGTGGTCGGTGTTCCTTTTGATGGTACATGATTTTTGGAATGATGTTGTTTTGTTTTAGCCTTTGAATTTTTATGGGTTCTCACATTCATGGTTTTATTGATATCTGGAAATATGGCCTATATGTCATGGTTTTTGAGTTCCTCGGGTGGAACCTAATTGTTCATGTGAGTGAGACTTCATGAAACACCATTGGTGAATGTGAAAATCCACCAAGTTATTTTTTTTTCAAATGTGTTTTTAGCTGAAAAATTGTGGTGTTTGTTTTGAACTAACAGTTATGTGGATGGATTATCCTATGTCTTAGAAGTGTTGTATATTCATTATGATTCCTTATAATCTTGAATTCATACTCTTGTTGCATCTTGAGATGGGATCTTGTTGGTGGCTCGATTTTCGAGTAATGTTCAGTGGGTTTCTAAAGATGTGTTGGATGTTGTGATGTGGCCACAGATAGTTATATGTTTGCAAGACATCCAATTGATAAAAATAAGGATTATTTCTCATGTTTCACAAGCTAGATCCACCTCTTAAAATAATTCCTCATCCCGTTATTTTAAATAGAGAGCTATTTGGGATCGATTTAATGTGCTTTCAGTTCCTAATAATTCTTGTTGACATAACAATTGTGTTCGTTGATGTGGATGCATTTTTTCGTATTCATTGTCCATTATGCTCCTCGTTCTAAATGAAATAGAATTTTTATATATATCTATGAGTTCCTATTTATATGAAATTGTTTTTTTGAGGAATTAAGAATTTTTTTGAGTGGTGTGATACTTAGAACCTGACTACGGGGTAGCATATGCTTCTTGATTTAGGGCTCTAGCCATAGGCCTCGGAATGAAGCATTTCACGCAGTCAGGAAATATACAGAGGTGTGGGGTGCTTGACCAGGATCCTGCCTCCACCATAGTGGTAAGGTAGTTTCTATGTCTATATTTTGGTTCCTCATTAATGTGAATTTCCATTTTTCACAACAAGTGTAGTGGACTTACCCCTCGCACAGTGTCTATGGTTATGCCTTCATGGATGCGGTTTTTGGATTAATGTCCCTTTGTGGACCGACTCTATAAATAGGGTGTGGTATTGGTGTTACCAATTCTTAGGTGGAGAGTTTTGGGTAGTTCCATGGTTTCTTTTGTGTTTCTAGTGGCCAAATTGTTGGTTCCCCTTCCCTCCCCTCCCTGAGTGGTGGAGGTCTGGATCCGTGCTGAAAGTGTTGGCCAATTTCTCATCCCCTCTGTTTGAGAGTGGGTGTTTTATATGTTCATGATTTAACCATATTAACTTGGGTTGGAGAGTTGTTATTAGAGAGTTTTTTTGGGACTTTTTTACGTGAGTTAATTTTAAGTTATTGTTTTTTTCATTGCTAGTTGGGTTCTAATGGTGGGGAGACCCACCACAGGTCTTGTTGATTTTTCCTCCTATGAACTTGTATAGTGCTAGTTGTTTATTAATGTTGGGGAGTCCATTATTTACTCCCATAGATTAATTGTATTTCTTGAGTTCTATTTAGTTTGGGTGATTGTTTGTTTCATTGGGAGAAGGCCCAACAATCGGGTTCTTGGCTTGGTTGTGGAGGTGGTCGATTGACCGTTCCGTTAATTTTCACAAAGTGGTTGTGAGTTGGTGTTTTGTTTGGGAGAGAGGATTAAGTTATTTTATAGAAAATGTTATTTCACTAGATTTATAGGTTGGATCATGTTTATAAGGAATCCTTAGGTGTTTATCTTTCAACTGGAAAGTGTTATGGCTTTCTGGGGGCGGAAAGCTTTAATAGTGGGGAGAATTGTCACGCCCGATTTTTCATGTCTTTGTTTTGATCTCATTCAGTTGAAATCCCAATACTTTTCTTAGGTCTTGTGTGAGATTAATGTTGAGTTTTTAAGTTTCATCTATATCTAATCTCCATAATTTTGGTTCCACATTGCTTGTTTAGGATTTTTTGGAGAAAGGGTGGTTATTTCATGATTTGGGCCAACCGTAAGCCCATTTCCAGTTTTAAAAACCAAAATTGTTTCTTTTATAAATCCTTTGGTTTTCAACCTTTTTCACCCATTCCACTTACCACATGTCCTAAACCGATATATTCAAACTACTATATCCTTTTTTACCCCTTAAAAATTAATAATCATGGTGAATTGGGGTTACTTATTTAGGCATTGGGCCAGCCCATGGGCCCATTTCCAGTTTTTAAAAAATGATTATTTTATATCCAATTCAATATGTAATATTTTTCAATGATTCCACATCACAACCAAATCTAACATCCCTATACTCACCCCCATTATTTATTTTCCATATTTGGAGATCAGAATAGTCGCGGAGTGGGGAAGCATTCTCAATGCCTCTCAAATCGTCCAGAATTAACAAGGTAAATTGTATCATTCATAAATCAATCAATTTGTACTATTTTGGCCACCAATCTTCTTTCCATGGTTCTTACAGACCATATTAGTCTCTCCAAGAGTTTTTAATCCATTACCTTTTATATAAAGGTTCTTATATAGTGTAATATGAAGAGTTTTCTAGCTTAAAAGATGAGATTCCTTCTCCTTTATCCTCCATCTTCTTCCTCCTTTCATTATTTCTTGGTTTTATAATCTCCTCTAGTCCTGTTCGACTTAGGGTTCTGTTTTTACATGATTTTTGATGGGGTTTTTATTCATTTGGGCCTGGTTGTCATAGTTTTACGGTTTGTAAACCCTCAGATGGTGATTTTGGGATTGTGTTTCTGTTACGCCAAGGATTTGAGGTAGGATGTCCCTTGAACAAGAATTTATCATTTAAGTTTCATCATTATCAGACATTTATAACCTTATTTATATGATATGTTCTACTGTGAAACCTTGTTTTTAAAGGTTTTTTGTGCAAATTATGTTTTATGACTTATTTTGTTAAAAATATAGTTGTTTTGGTATAAATGTGCACTCCTCTTGATTGATAAATTATTCCATGTGATTCCACACTTGGTTTATTGTATTTTGAATATGTTTCAGTATCTTGAATAACTTTATGGCATGAAAATAGTATTTTATCCCTTTTTAAGTTCTTAACATAAGTTTTTTTTAAGAGTGCATGCCACGTGTTCGGTAAATTGCTCGGTTGGATTTTATGTGTCTAGTGAAAATTAAAATGATTTGTTTGGATTTATAAATACACTAGAAGCATGTAAAAAAATATTTTGGGATCCTTTTGTGGCTTTACTATTTTTATTTGGTTTAAAAAATAAATGGGTTTTGGTTTACAACATGTTTTGGCCCGAGTTTCCGGAAAATGGAATGTTTCACATTCTTATGAAAATGGTTGTGTTTTGAATATGTAACCTGAGTATTTTATAGGATTTATGAATTTGGTTTGATGTTTTATATGGTGTGTATACATCTCTTTAAAAAAAATTAAATTCATATCTTTTTCAAATGTTAGTTTTGGGGAAATGTTTAAAGGCCTGTTTGGCCATTTCCAAAAAAAAAGAAGAATGGGTGTTTTACTTGTATATACCATGTTGTGTCAATTGGGATGGTTTTATCATCCACGAAATGATTTTATTAAATATTTATAAATATTACAAATATGTTTGGGTATGTTCTTGTTGTGTTTTTATTATTCAAATAGTGTTTTTGAATGAGTTTTATGTGTAAAGCCTAAATACACTCCTTGAAATTGTTTTACGAAAATTTGTTGTGGTTTATTGATACGTGAAAAAAAATTTGAAGAAATTTTATGAGATGTTTGTGTTTCTATGGTTTTGGAATGGAATTTGGATGTGAAATGTGTATTTGATAATATGTGTAACTTGATTGAGCACTAAAAGGAATCCCGGGTATCTAGGTGGGCAGACGTGTACTAGTATGCTAGTGAATCTATGGGGTATGGCCCCAGTTTCACGTAGCAAGTTTGAAAATGAAAACAATAACTAAAATATGATGATGGTGATGTTGGTGGACCACTAGGTTATGGTTATTCTCCCTACTAGTGGCTCATGTGCACAAGAACTGATATTTATTATGGTAACTTTCACTGAGATACGTGGTACCTGGGGATCACAACTAACTAGTTCCTAGGGGTGTTCCCGTGAGTTGTGCTCATTGGCTATTTTTTTTCACCATCGGCATACGGTGTGTTTGGTTGGTAAATTAAGTAGGGTTTGTTATTTATTCAAAAGTTTACAATCTTTAAAGCATCCCTAATTAAAAAAAATTTCATTTTGAAGTTTCACCTCTTTGAAAAATTGTTACTTGCATTTTTGTTTATTAAACATGCATGTTTTTGTCTGATAATTATTATAGCATGGAACCTCATTTGAAAAACATACTTTTATATCTTGTATTTAAAACTATAAATTGATGTTTCTTTTATTTTAGAATATGTGTATTGGGAATAGAATATTGGGCTAACCTACTGAGTTTTAATACTCACGCCTGTAATCTTCTTCTATTTTTAGCCCTTATGCAGGTTTCAACACGAGTTTGATTGCCTTGGGAGATGTGTGATAATTTTGTTAGAGAGTGACAAGCAGGGTCACATGGAGTTAGTTGGTTAACTGGTTTGGTCATTTGAGTTTTTGGTTTAGTTGTACTTTAAGTTTCTTGTATAAATAATGTTCAGTTCAACTTTTATATAAATGTTTTTTTGGGTTGTCCATTTCATTCCGATGTTTGTTTGATTGTTTATATATGGGATAAATTGTTCTCTTATGTACTCTATTGATGCCCTTGGTTCTTGTCGCCTTCCCGGGAGGATCGGGAACGGCTCTTGGGATGTGTCGCGGGCTGGACTGGGTGACCGGTTCAGGGTTGACTTGGGATGGTTCAGGACAAAATGGTATCTGAGGAGGTCAGCTCTTAGCAGACCATTATTTTAGAGAACCCTTGTTATTTGGGGATGTAAAGGTAGATGGAGTAGGATTGTTGGGACTTGAGGGGTAAGTGCGGGAAGAGAATCGTGAAATCTTGCTCGTTCTAATCCTCAGGTTTATATGGAAAGTCTGGTTTTATTAGTATCCTTTGTTCTTGCTGATTGTTTGGTGTTGGGATATGACAAGGGGAGTCTGACTAATGGAATTTGTGAGCTCACAGGCCTTGGCAAGCCATGTGGAGCTGGGGCATGGTTCTAATAATTCTCTCAGTGTTGGTTTTTTGTTTGACATATGGCCGCCAACCATATGGTCAAGTCACCAACCAACACTAGTTTCCTTTTGTGGGATTCTTGGACCTTTCATGAATTATGATTTTTTTTTTGAAAATCCTTGTGTGAGAATTTTGGAAATGGGTTTTAAAGAAAGTATTGGATTTGGAAAAACTCAATGGGGTTTCGGGGATTCTAAAGAAAAAATCAATGGTGTTGTTTTACCATAATAATTATTTTATGGTTTTTGGTTTTAACATCCCCTTATAATTATGTTTCCTTTCCATAACATGATGAAAAACTATGTTTTGAGAAAAATACTCTGCATCATTTTTTTCATTCCATAGTATAAGACAAACAATATCAAGTCTTTATAAAACATTGAATGTACTGGATGAATAGAAAATGATGAGCTATGATCCTCATCCAATAACGCATTCTTAAATTATAGTATGGGCAGGAAATATATAGGGTTTGTAAACAATATTATTCTATTATAATAAAAAATGAACTCGTGAAAATTTCCAACCTTATTTTTTCTTCTATACATCATACATCTATGACTCTTTTTCCCCACTTAGGTAGATGGTTGAACATTCATTTGAGCTTGATAATATTTCTCAGATTCAATTAAGATTTGTAGGTACATACATTGAAAATCCATAAATATTGGATATTTTTTCACCCTCATCAGAGATAATATAACCTTATCCTCTCATGTTAAAGGATATTTAACCTTTTTCGCATTCCTATGGTGAAAATCTATTCAAAATTCAAAAACATTAATTATCTCCAAGAATCTTCATTGGAACATGCACAAATTCTTTGAGAGGGAATATACCCTAATTTTTATATCACTATATATTCAAAACTGTTCTCCATATATATAATTCACCAATATATTAAATGAAAAATTTACCATAGATAAGACTATATCCTGATTTTTATAAGTCATCTCATGTTCCATGATATGGCATGAGGCATAATCTATAACCATAACATTTTACATGATAACTCATCCATGTCTCTTCTAAATTTCATCACTATATATCCAAAGATTTTCCTCGCTACATGGTAGTGTGGGAACATGTTCACTAACCATACTTCATTTCAGGTCCTTGAAATTGTCTTTACATTCCTTCATCATTATGAACATAACACTTTTTTATTTCAAAATGATTATTGGATTGCATAATGATGAGATGTCATTCAAAAAGTATCTATAATATCCATCCATTAAAAGAAAACAATGGATTTCAATCACTATGGATGGTCTAGTCCATTTATCAAAAACTTATATCATTGAAGAATTTATTGATTTACCCCCACAAGATATTATATGACCTGAAAATGAAACATCCTAAAGAAATAATTCACACTTTGAAAATGTTTCAAAAATATTCTCTATCATTAGGTTCATCAGTACCATCCTCAGGTGATCTTCATGCTCTTAATTTCTCTTTTTAGATAAAAAATATAATCTATAAAATAAAATAAATGGATAAAATAGTTATTAAGAAACTATTCATTATTTCCCTAAATATGGATTGGGAATTAGTAAGAATAGAATGAATTACTATAAATTTATAGTGTCCATACATCATATATAATGTCATATTGGGTATATTGTTAGGTCCACTGGGTTAGATACCCTGAGAGGGGGTGAATCAGGGTAATATAGATTAAAACAATTGCCCCTATTGATCTTGTATCACTGTTAAGCAAGACACCCTTCTCTCTCTTTCCTGTAGCAAAGTATAAATAGAAACTAAATCATGCACAGGACACAACGATTTTTACTTGGTTCACCCTCACTAGGATACATCCAAGGAGCATACACCGGCAATGTGTCAATGTACCAAATTCACTAAAAGCACACTGTTATTTACAAAGTTTGGGATAGATCACTTTTATTCCCAGGCTCACTGTATTTACAATGTTTTGGGTCAGCTCACTACTTTCCCAAGGGTCCCTCCCTGTTTCTCTCTCTCTATCTCACTGCTGGGGGAGAGGATCACCTTCTTCCTCTTCCTTTTCTCCCTACTCTGGAAAGGATCCACTCATAGTTTATAGACCTATAGGTCTCTTCATTATCACTAATGAATACATCCTCTATTGTATGTGGATTCTCTATTGAAGTCCAACTTTCACCCGTAGATGAATCTCACTTTGCACCGAAGGTATCAGGCAATCTTCCAGCTTCTACACAGCCCTGAATCACTGTCGTGCATCAACCATACATGGAACCCTTCTCTAAGCCGGCGCACAAGTCTCAGAACACAAGTTAAAACTGTTGCGCAAGTTCACCTCAACCACTTGCGTGACACTCCCTTATTCAACTCCAAACTTGCACGACTCACACCCTTTTACGCCCAAACCAATATTGGCGTGCAACCACTAATTGTCGCGCTTCTTCTAAACCTGGACCACAAGTGTCACCAAACCACTTGTGCGACACCCCATTCTTCAACTCTAAACTTGGGAGACTCCCTTCCTTTCTCACCCAAACCACTCTGGACGTGCAACACTCAACTAGCGCACAACTTCTACTTGCACGACCCACCACCACTTGCACGACCACCACACCTGCACGACGGGAGCTCTGATTTTCTCTAAGTGTTGAACTCTCACTGAATGAGGAGGTTTCAAACTCTATTTATAGGCATTTGGAAACCCTGTGTGACGACACACAAGTCTCCCCTCGGCGTACAAGTTTCTGCGCGCAAGTCTCTACTGCGCAAGTCACTTGCGCAACCAACCCTAAAACTTGGGCGCCCCTTTTCCCTTTGCCATATTTTGATGTTATGATCTTGAAAAACATAGGGTGATCAAGTTTCCTCACTTTCAAGAAAACGGCACGCAATTCCCTTTGCCAAAAACCACTTTTCTCCATTTTTCAATTTTCAGGACCAAAAATTTGGAAAACACTGGAAAATAGTGCCACCTTGTATCTGCCCTTTTTGTACCACCTCCAGATCATCCATTCCTTTTTCTACATTCTTGAATCTAACATGGATCATTAACCATAGCCCTTGAACTTGACATGTCACCATGAAATACCCTTTGTCAAAAAATTTGTATGTCATGGTTTTCTTTGTCAACAATCACAACACAGATGTCCACTTTGCCAACAAACACAATAACCTCAAAAATTCTTCAATGATACCTTGAGGGATTTTTTCCCAACAATCTTCCCATTTGTGTTTGTTGACAACTCTTCCATAAAAAAATAAATCTTCAATTCTTCAGCCACCATTCACCTATTTCGGTTTCGATAGCGATCAAGGATTTACTCAACACATACTCTAAGCCCATATGAGCAATGCTCGGCATGAGAAACAAGAGTAAATGAGAAGTTAATCAATGAATCACTTCAAATTTGACACCCACTATTGAAACCAAACTGATACCAATTTTTTGAAATATTATTACCACATTCCAACACCACTCTTCTGCTTTTATCACAATCCTAATCTATCGTGATATATATTCTTTGATTGAAAACATCTAGCATCAGTATATTTAATATGCTCCCCCTTTCTCATTGCTCTCCCCCTATCTCGCTACTCCACCTGTCAGCTTATCCCCATATCATTCATGATTTGTCAAATAGCCACACTTTCTCTCCCTTGAACAATAATTATTTTCTCCCCCTTTGTCAACAAACCCAAAGGTCACTCTTTTGCAGTATGTAACAGAGTAGAGAACACATATCATCACATTAGGGAGAAACACATCATACCTTGGGGAGAGGGGGTTTCACATCCACACACTTTTAAGTGCGGGGAGTCGACTGAACTCCCAGATCCAGTCTATGCCTTTCAAATGCTTCCTTGGGTAAGGCCTTTGTCAGAATATCTACAACCTATAGCTCTGTAGGCACATACTCCGACTTCACAAGCCCTTGATCCACCTTCTCCTTGATGAAATGATATTTGATCTCAATGTGCTTTTTCCTTGAGTGGTGAACTAGATTTTTTCTAAGATTGATAGAACTTGAGTTATCACTCTAGATTATGATCGTAGACTTCACTTCAACTCATATATCTTCAAGACACTGCTTCATCCACAATAACTGTGTGCATGCTTGAGTGGCCGCAATATACTCAGCCTCTACGGTGCTCAATGAAATGAAATCTTTCTTCTTGATTAGCCAAGAAATACACAATCCACTAAGATAGAAATCACCACCTGATGTTGATTTCCTATCATTCACTGAACCGGCACAGTCTGCATCAGTATATCCCAATAACACTATATGATATTTGTCATTATATGTCAATCCGAAGTCCACCATGACCTTGATATACAGAAGTATTCTTTTCACTGTAAGCATGTGTCTTTCCTTGGGATTACTCTGATATCTCGCTGCTTGGAATGTGGCGAATACAATGTCAGGCCTTGTTGTGGTAATGTATAGAAAACTTCCAATAATTTTACAATATTCTGTGATATTAACTACCTTTTCATCCTCATCTTTGGACAGTTTTGTCCAGGTAGCAACTGGAGTCTTCATTTCCTTGGAATTTTCCATTCCAAACCTTTTCAAAACCTCCTTGGAATATTTGTATTGAGAAATAAATGTTCCATTCCTACCTTGTGTCACCTGTAGACCAAGGAAAAAGGTTAGTTCTCCAATCATTGAAATTTCAAACTCACTCTTCATGAATTCGGAAAACTGTCTGCACTGAGCTTCATCTAATCCACCAAATATTATGTCATCGACATAAACCAACACCATCATCCTTTGATTACTGTCATTCTTGAAATAGATATTGTAATCAACTCTACCATGTTGAAACCCATGCTTATTTAAATAATGATCCAGCCTTGAGTTCCATGCTCTTAGTGCTTGTTTCAACCCATATAGTGCTTTCTTCAACCGAAAAACATTATTCTCATCTTCATGAATGAGAAAACCATATGGATTCTCAATGAACACCTCTTCTTCTAGAAACCCATTCAGAAATGCAGATTTGACATCCATCTGAAATACTTTGAACTTTCTTTGCATTACTATGGATAAAAATAATCTGATTGTCTCTAGTCTCGCAACTGGTGAAAATATATCATAAACATCTATTACCTCTATCTGGGAGTACCCCTTTCACACTAGTCGCGCTTTGTTCTGAATCACTATGTCATCTTCATTCATATTGTTTCAATAGACCCATTTAGTACCGATGACATTCTTATCTGCTGGTCTCGAAACAATCTCCCATGTATGGTTTTCTCAATCTAATCAAGCTCTTCATTCATATCCTGAATGTAGTTTTCTTCTTCAGTTGCATCAGTAAAGAATTTCAGATCTACCTGAGATAGGAAAGATGTCTGTTGTAGTGACTTCATTCTTCTTTTCTGAACTGGAGCTCTCTGATCACCAATGATATTTTTCCTGTCAATTTCAGCTCGACTCTTTGGCTTCTTTGCAGGCACAGACTTGACACATTCTTGTTCATCATTAGTGTCTTATTTTGAGTCATCATCTTCCACTTATGCTCCTCCTATGTTACTTTCCTCTTCATCACTTTCATCAAGAAACTTTTCATTGTGATGTTGAAGATTTTATTCATTTTCCCCAATAGTGACATCATTGCTCTCAACTACATTTCATATCCTCTTGTTAAAGCATTTGTATGCTTTTATTTTGCCTGATTATCCTAGAAATATTCTCTCATCTCCATGTGATTCAAACTTCCTTTGCTTTTCTTTGTTGAGAATGAATCACTTAATTCCAAATATTCGAAATTGTTTCACTGTTGGATTCTTTCCGTACCACATTTCATACGGAGTCTTTCCTTCCTTCGGACACAACAGATCCCTATTAGAAATGTAGACTAATGTCAATATGGCTTCCTTTCAGAACTTCTCTAGTAGGTCTTTTTCTATAAGCATTGTTCTGGACATGTTGTTGATGATCTGATTTCTCCTTTAAACCACTCCATTCTGTTGGGGAGTTCTTACTGAAAAAACTTGATGCCTTATCCCATGTTTCTCGAGATACTCTTCCACCTGACTTTTTTGAATTATGTACCATTTTCTCTACGAAAATTCTGAATTTTATGTCCAAGAATCCTTTCAGATTCCCTTTGGTACAATTTTAGGAAGCTCTTCCTGTCAATGGATCTTGGTGAAATAGGTCCACAAACATCATCATGAACCAATTCAATCACTCTTGTTGACTTATTTTCCTTAGCTTTGTATGTCTTTCTGATGATCTTTCCTTGTTGTCAGGCGTCGCACGTATGTGTATGATCACGTGATATCGTAGGGAGGTATCTTGCTACTTCACACTTTACCAGATCATCTAGAGATGGTTGATATAGATGACCAAGTCGTTTATGACACAATTTGTTTTCTTCATCTCTGGATAAAAAGCACATATCATCTTCTCCACTTACAATGTAGAGATTTCCCTTTGTTATTTTTCCCTATAGAACCACTGCCCCATCTCTTCCTTTGACGATACATGTCTTATTAATTAACCTTATAGAATGTCATGAGTCACATAGTTTACATACACTGAGAAGATTGTGACTGAGGCCTTCTACTACCAAAACATCATCACGTTATATTTATTTTCCCCCAAACCTAGATTTTCCTGAGCCAATAATCTTCAGGCCTTCATCGTTTCCAAACTTGAAAACTCCTTCTTTTTCATATTTTATGCCTGTAAGAAGATCCTTATTACCTGTCATGTGAGACGTGCAACCGCTGTCAAGGATCCAAACACCAGTACGGTCTGATGCTTTAAGGGAAATTTCAGCAACTACTGACTTCTCTACTGTCTTCTTATTGGTCCATATTTTTGTGCTCAGACTCGGCAGAGATTGAGACTTCTAGTCTTTCTCATAATATGATGGATTGGCATCATCTTGCAAATCTGCAAATCGATTTTTCATTTTCAACTTACCTGTTGGTTCATTGATCTTCTTCTTGTGAACATTTTGGTTTTTCTTGGGCACATTCTTTTGTATGGTCAACATACATTATCTGGCCATGTACCCAAATCCTCTGCACCAAAAATAGTGTCCTTCGAAACATGTTCTAGAGAACCATTCTCTATTAGGATGCCACCTCTGTTCTTGTGCACTTCGATTTCTCTTGGATATGGAACACACATACTATGAATGTCCCATCTTTCCACAACAATAACACATGATATAAGGTGCATTCATTTTCCTGAATTCTGTACTACGAGTTTCTCCTTGGGATCTCTGAATATTTTGATTCTACCTTATTCCCAAATCAACCTTCAATCTTAGAGTGGGTGCTTGTGATATGACCTCAATTTTCACTAATTTTTGTTTTAGGTCAAAAACCCCACCGGCCTTAGCACTTGAATATAGTTGATGCTTCTTTTCTGTTGAACCACTATTCTCCAATTTCAGCTTCTCAGTTTTCTGAGTGATCTACTTTCCTGATTACCCAATAGGTGTCAAGAGTTTTTCTTGATATTTGACCTTTTTATGTAAACTGACAACTTCTACTTCAAGTTCTTCAATACACTTGATTTGATATTTCCTTGTTTTATTCAAGCTATCGATATACCTTTTCAGTTCTTAAAATTTTTTTATACTCACTAACTAATTCTGAGTCCTCTGGTGTTGATGGATTGAGTTTCTCAATTTATTCCATCAACTCAGACTTCTCTTCTTCCTGTTGCTGCATATAGAGTTTGGTGTCATGAACAACTTTGGTGGATTTCATTGTCTTGGTCCTCCAAACATATATCTCCTCAAGAGCATCATTTAACTCAGCTCCCATATCAACTCTTCCATCAACTTCTTCTTCTTCTTCATCATCTTTGGTTTCATTCTTATTCTAAGAACTACCGACAGTTGCCACCATAGAATTTTCTCCATGATCTCTACAGTTCTCTATCTCTTCAACCTTCTCAACCTCAAACTCGTTTGAACTGTCTATTTCTTATGAAAAAAGATTCTTCTTCTTGAATAAATTTCTCTTGAACTTCTTCTTTCCTTTCACATAGGCTGAAGATTTCTTCTTGGGAATTTCAACTTCATCTTCATCATTTTTTTCTTGAAACTTTTTTGGGCACCATACGGTAAGATGACCAACTTTTCCACATCTAAATCAAGAAATTTGAAGTTTCCCTTTGAACTTTCCTTTTCCACTTTGAATATTTGAGGAGAGGAATGACATTACCTCATCTGTATATTCTTCTTCCAGAGAATCTTCAATGGTGAGGTTCTTCATGGCCTTAAATTCCACCTCTTTGGATTTCCCCTTTTCCACAGCCTCGTTATCATCATTCCTAATTTAATATGCAACCAAGGTACTATGAAAATTATCCATTGTCAACTATTTTGGATCTTTATCTTCTTGTACTGAAACTTTCGGATTGAACTGAGGTGGAAGTTTCCTTAAGATGCGCTTTATGATATTTATGTCTTCAATGAATTCTCCAAGACCTCGTATATCTTCCAAAACAATATTTACCCTATCAAAGAATGCATGTCACGAACCAACACAGTTTGACCCTGAACCGGTCACCCAAGTTGATCTGCGAAAAGGCCCGAGAGGTGTTCTCGATCATCCTGGGCTGGCGACAAACGCCAAGGGCTTCAAAAGAGTGACGATGGGAAAGATTTCACCCAATATAAATAAACAGAAGTAGCGGAATAAAAAAATGTAGCCCAAAAATAAATAAACTGAACAAATCAACTAAGCAAGAACTGAAAAGAAAAACTAACAGGATCTGACGACCACTAAACTCCACATGACCCCACGGGTCACTCTCCGATCACAAGACACAACATCGCCCACGGTGATTGAGATCAAGCTGAAACCTCCACCTATGACTAAAAACAAGAATGAAGTATAAGCATGAGTATTAAAACTCAGTATGTGTGCCTAAGTAATCTATTACCAAATTAATTTCCTTTAAACAAAAGAATAATCAATTTCAGGTTTAAACTACAATATATAAATATAAGGCTTTCAACACGTCACTCAAAAACAAATTACAAGTAATTTCCCTTGTTCTTTTCTAAAAACCCAAATCAATCTTTCAGGGAGACATTCGCATTTTCAAAGGGAAAATGTTGTTTATATTTTCAGCTTTGTAAAAAGAGGATTAAACACTTTCTTTTGAAAACCATTTTTAAAAACCTAATCAAAACTAGTTTAACACTTTCCATGGAAAACAATATACAAAAAATACACTAAAAAATCACACAGTAATGGAAATGTAGGTGTACATATAAGCATCATAATCACTACTGTAAAAAAACCGAGTAGACATAGGTGAACCCAGGAGATCGAGAATAATCCAGAAGACACCAATACATGAGACCTCATCCTCATTGACATATCACACACGATGAAATCAAAATTCCCAATACGCTAGACCATCCTATCTCAGGCAGGCTGAGGGAAAAATCCCATAGTAATAAACCCAAGGTATCCCCCTAATATGGGCCACTGGTAAGTACCATAACCTACCAGTGCAGTAATCATTCTCATAATATTCTCTCAATATTCCAGGTTCCCATGTCTCGTGTATTTAGAAATGGGGTGGGCCTACCGATGCCATCTGATCATCCAATCACAGTATATATAATGATAAATCACAACATGCAACACCCTGAGTTACCCCAAGGAATATGTCCCTCTCCTTCCTACCACTGATCATAGGGAAGTCCTACAAAGCGGACCCCCATAACATATAACTCAATAAAAGAAAATAGACCACATACAAGTAGAGTTTTCTTGAGATAACTAGTTTTACAAAAGTGCCAACCCGGCCTCACATGATTTTCGCATGCCAAACCATTTCTTAAGAAATACACGCATACCACTTTGAAAATTAGAAATACACTTTGAAAACCATTTAAGAAACCCAAACCAGAATTTTAAATCTAAAACATGTTTACAAAGTCCAAAGGGTCATTTAATCAGGATATTAATGTGAAAACACGATCAAACCATTTATTGCAACACATTATAAGAAATAAACAACTCCAATTCAAGGCAAAAAAATTTACTAACAGTTCTATATCAATAATTAATATTATAACTAAGTGAGAAAAGAAAGAAATAAATGATTCTTAAATTTAAAGGGAAATTCATAGGGAAACCTACCTCAAAAAGGGAGTAGAGAAAGACAAACAACTCGGCACCGGACACCTTTGACGAAGACCGCCACACAGTTGTGCAAACATACACCCCTATATATATACACCCCTTAATCCAATTCACATATTACCTATGCCATGAGGGAATATGGGCAAGGAGGATTTATATATATATAGGTATACATACCTATGTATGTGTTTACAACCCTTCGAGAAGACCCCGAACAATCTAATTAACCCAAAAGAGAATCAATGATTACCAAAAACTCTAAATAAAATTGAAACAATATATATATAAAAAAGGTAGAATCAATAAACCAAAGTTGGGCCAAGACCCCTTGTAAAACTTCACATCAACCAAGACCATTTGAAAACATGACTCTCACCATTCAAAACCATCTACAATATATATAAAAAAATACAAATTAAGTTAATGTCAAATATTTCATTTTCCTTCAAAAACTCTTTCCAAAATAATCCTCACCTTAAGTTCCCTTAAAACAAGGTCCGCGCCCACCAAATAACCCCCAAAACATCCTCATGAAACTCCACACCAAGACACTCACACAAAACATAATCAATTTTCAATACAAAACCCGAGACCAAAACACGAGCATGCCAAACCCTTCAAAGACGTATTTCGCATCACTCAAACAATATAATAAACCATTTACATAATTTATGAAAACCCTTTAAAGAGGACAAACAAGATTTTACACCTAATGTACACACATTTTCCCAACAAATTCCCCGAAAAGTCCATTTTAATAATTAAACAAATCTAAAATTCATACGTAAAAATACACGACAAGGCATAGATGCCAAAACTACTCCCTTCTTCAATAAAAACTCATTTTGAACCAAAATGCACCTCAAATTCCATTGAAAATATAATTTTCACATTGAAAATATGGCATATAACACTTTTCAAGAAACATTACAAAACCATATCACAACACATAGTCATTTATTTTTTAACTACTCAATTTCCAACCCATAAACATAATAAAACACTACCAATTCACACTTCACACTACCCAAATAACATTTATAACTCATTAAAATTAACTAAACAAATAAGAGGGTAAAATAAATCAACATAAAATATCAGGGGATGAACCATAATGAACCGAGATGCTTCACCTTCGGTGGAGGACACCGAAATGCGCACGAGGAAGACCCGCAAGACCCACTGCACACCCTATAAGTGGAAGAAATCAACAAAACCTGGTTAACCCATGACCTAGGGTTAGGCCGAGACAAAAACCGAGGGAGTTACCTATCCAATGGGGCATCTTTCAGGTCATGCAAGGGAGAGAAGGCCGCCAGAGGGAAAGGTCGTGGAGAGGGAAGGTTCGTCGGAAGGAGAACGGCCGGCGGCGCACTGCATGTAGGAGGCATAGAGGGAGGTCAGAGTCGTGCGACCAGAGGAAGGGGGGTTCATCCGCGTCATGAGGCAAGAGAGGAGGGGGTTAGATTAGGTTTTAATTTATTCTTAATTTTTTATTTAATTAATTCTATTTCAATTTTTAATACAATTGATTTAATTAAAAAAATAGAAAACTCAAAAATGAATAAAATTTAATTAAATCCCAAGAATAGATAAAATAACTGCGAATGTTGGGTCGGGGTGTTACAATTCTCCCCACCATGACACTTTCTGCCCCTAGAAAGTCCCAAGAGATTCAGTTTATCAAAACCAAAGCAAAGAAGATTTACATCCAAAGAAAAACCTAAAAACTCAAAGACCAAGGAACCAATACTTGCTTTCATTTAGAACCCATAACTATTGATTCCCAAAAAAAACTACGAGACCACCCTCAAAAGAATCCACAAATCCAAGGAAGACATCACATAAGACCACAGAGATCAAACAACAATGAGGATATGGTGATGAAGACTCTCTCTCTCCTAAACACAATCCAACAAGGAACACCCCTACCCCTAACACAAAAACCATCAAAGAAACCAGTCATGGCCTGTTTGGGACCTGTGCGAGAATCCATTACACAACCCACTATCCATGCCAACCAACTACTATGGTCGGGGTCGAGTGGAGTGAAAAAAAGGAAATTCATAGCCAAGAACACCTGTAAGATGGATTCATCACGAGTTCATCCCATGGTGGTCTCCCCACCATATTAGGATTCCATACAACCATTGATTTCACAAGCTGATATAGCTCTCAAATCCTAAAGGAATCCAAAAAGCCCAAAGAATCGGAACATGGGACAACAGGAACCACCATTTTAAATCAGCAACATTAAAAACACCACAAAGGCATTCCCATTAAAAAAAAGTTCCAAAAGGAAATGCAACATCATTATTCACATGAAAAATAAGACCACACCACATATTACATTAATTACAGCAACAAAATAATTCACAACAAAAGAAGATTCTGATTGAGATTGTGCTAGTGCTACGTCCATTCAACTGTGTTGGACGGTTCTCCAAGGGATTGCATCTGGCCCCATGTCACTTTTTGGCACCGCCATGGAATAACCTTTGAAAATGACCTAAACAGCCACAGATATTACAGATCTCAAGCACTTCGCGACATGAAAACTTCTTATGCCCTGGCTTCCCGCACTAAAAACACAACCAGTACTTCCTCTTGGATGAATCTGGTGAGGCAGAAAACAACGGCCTTTTTTGTACCTCTTCTTAACTGGACAGATGCTACTAAATCGGTTTCGACTTGAATAGCCTGCCTCACGACTTCTTCATAATCATCAGGGAATGAAGGCACCGCTGGGAGGAATTCTGATCAGAGACCCCTCTCGAAGAATTGAGCTTTCAAAAATTCATCCCGGATGAGGTTTGGGAGATACAACACCAGCTCATCGAATATCTTAGAATACTCCAACACCATTGAATCTCCTTGATTGAGACAATACAACCTTGAACCCATCAGTGTCTTGACATCATTGGGAAAGTATTGCTGGATGAACAAGGCTTTAAAGCACTCCCATAAAAAATTATTCTGTGGTACGGCCTGAAGAATGGATTCCCACCATTCCCAACTTAAGCCTTCCAACGTGAAGGTGGAAAGATCCAACTTGAGAGGTTCGGGAGATTCAAGTCGAACAATGATCTCCTCAATGTTTTACAGCCATTTCTAGGCTTTTCCTGGTTCCGGTTGCATAATAAAATGAAGAGGGTTCGACTCTCGGAACCTCTAGATGAACTCCTGATATTGAGAACCTCCAGGCTCCATATCTGAAATAGAAAAACCAAACGTTTGAAGCACGGACTTGAACAACTGAAAGGAATGTGGTGAAATAACTACCCGAAAATGCTTCTAAAAATCCCTTTGAACTCATTGGGGATGAAACCTGAAAATAGGAAGCACCAAACCAAATCAAAACACATCATAAATCAAAATTCCACATCTAATTTTCAAATAAACAACCCAAACTCAAAACGTAATTTAAATCAAACCTCTAACATACCAAAGACAAAGTCCAAAAAGAAAAAAAAAACAAAAACAAAAGGAAAAAATCACACACTCACACATTTTAAAACATTAAAAACCCCCTTTTTGAAGAACATTTTCAGAAAACATAACAAGCCTTACGAACCAATCACCTGTTATTGGTATTCCCTTTATCCTCACATATATACACTCTTGTGTTAGCTCAAGATCTCACCCATACATACCAATAACCATCCACTCACCACAAACATACGTCTATATACATATATGTGAGCACTCGTAGGAATACCAAGAGTCGGATAAAAGAAACATTATCACTTTCAAAACCACTTTAAAAATACCTCAACCAATTTTAATAACAAGCATCATTGTCAAAGAAAAACATTTTCAAATTCCATATTCACTTTCTAATTTCACATTTCACAAAACCTTTCAAAAACGTCAAAAACATTTTCCAAAATAACCCCCATTTTCAAACAACCCATTTTACTCTCAAAAGATTCAAATTTTTGGTTTGGGAAATCCCCCTTTTGACCAGCCAATCATAATTTTTTCAAACCAAACATCATTTTAAAATCTAAACAAGACACCCCAAAACCATCCCAGCCAACATTAAGTACAATCGAAAGAAACCTACCATTCAACAGGTCAAAAATCTCGAAATCTCAAAAGGACCCAAAAAAACTCACTATGGGAAACTAGTGTTGATGGGTGACTTGGCCATATGGTTATCATCCAAATGCCAATCAAACCACCGTCAAGGAGAGTCTTTCAGGGCCACATCCCCAACTCCACATGGCTTGGCAAGCCCTGAAGATCACTGAGACAATAGGACCAACTATCATTTCATTTCCCCAAATACCAAGTAACCCACAAGAACCAAATAAACCAAGAAAACCTGAATTCCCATGGTAACTCAAGGTTCGGCCCAAAAAGTGTTGGCCATACACTCCCAAAAACCAACACCCCAAGCTCTGACAGTCCTACTCCATCTCCCTTGACAACCCAAATAACAAATCCTGCTCTGAAATATAGGTCCTATAAAAAAGCCTCCTCTGATATCATTTTGTCATGAACCAACACATGTCGACCCTGAACCGGTCACCCGAGTCGATCTGCAACCAGGACCGAGAGGCGTTCCCGATCCTCCCGGGCTGACGAGAAGTGCCAAGGGCATCAATAGAGTGACGATGGGAACGATTTCGCCCAATATAAATAAACAGAAGCAATGGAATAAAAAAATGCAGCCCAAAAATAAATAAACTGAACAAATCAACTAACCAAGAACTGAAAAGAAAAACTAACCGGACCTGACGACCACTAAAATCCACATGACCCCGTGGGTCACTCTCCGATCACAAGACACAACATCGCCCACGGTGATCGATATCAAGCTGAAACCTGCACATGTGACTAAAAACATGAATGAAGTATAGGCATGAGTATTAAAACTCAGTAGGTGTGCCTAAGTAATCTTTTCCCAAAAGCATTTCCTTTAAAAAAATAATCATCAATTTCAGTTTTAAACTACAATACATAAAAATAAGGCTTTCTAAATCTTACTAAAAAACAAAGTACAAGTCATTTCCCTTGATCTTTTCTCAAAACCTAAATCAATATTTCAGTGAAACATTCACCTTTTCAAAGGGAAAATGTTGTTTATATTTTCATCTTTGTACAAAGAGGATTAAACACTTTCATTTGAAAACCATTTTTAGAAACATAATCAAAACCAGTTTAACACTTTCCAAGGATAAAAATATACAAAAAAATGAACAAAATAAATCACACAGTAAGTTCAATGTAGGTGTACATATAAGCATCATAGTCACTACTACAAGCAACAAAAGCCAAGTAGACATAGGTGAACCTAGGAGATCGAGAATAAACCAGAAGACACCAATGCATGAGACTTCATCTTCTTTGACATGTCACAAATTATGAAATCAAAACGCCCAATATGATCGACCATCCTATCCCAGGCAGGCTAAGGGAAAAATTACTTAGTAATAAACCCAATGTATCCACCTACAATGGGCCACTGGTCAGTACCATAACCTACCAGTGCAGTAATCATTCTCAGATTATTCTCTCAATATGCCAGGTTCTCATTTCTCGTGTATTTAGAAAGGGGGTGGGCCTACAGATGCCATCCAATCATCCAATCACAGTATATATAATAATAAATCACAACATGCAACACCCTGAGTCACCCAAAGGAATATATCTCTCACCTTCCTACCACTGATCACAAGGAAGTACTACAAAGCGGACTCCCATAACATATAACTCAATCAAAGCAAAGGTACCAAATTCGAGGACAGGTTTTTTGAGATAACTAATTTTACAAAAGTGCCAACCGGGAATCACATGATTTTCGCATGCCAAACCATTTCTTAAGAATTACACACACACCACTTTGAAAACCATAAATGCACTTCAAAACCCATTTAAGAAACTCAAACCCGAATTTTAAATCTAAAACATGTTCGAAAAGGCCAAAGGGTCATTTAATCAGACAATTAATGTGAAAACACGATCAAACTATTTATTGCAACACATTAAAAGAAATAAACAACTCCAATTCAAGGAAGAAAATTTTCTAACAGTTCTATATCAATAATTAATATTAGAACTAAGTGAGAAAAGAAAGAAAGAAATTATTCTTAAATTTAATGTGAAATGCATATTGAAACCTACCTCAAAAAGGGAGCGGAGAAAGACGAACAACTCGGCACTGGACACCTTTGACGAAGACTTCCCCGCAGTTGTGCACCCATACACCCCTATATATATATATATACACCCCTTAATCCAATACACATATTCCCTACACCTTGAGGGAAAATGGGTAAGGAGGATTTATATATATATAGTTATACATACCTATGTATGTGTGTACAAACCTTCGAGAAGACCCCAAACAATCTAATGAACCCAAAAGAGAATCTAAGATTACCAAAAACTCTAAATAAAATTGAAAATATATATATATATAAGGTAGAAGCAATCAACCAAAGTTGGGCTAAGCCCCCTTGTAAAACTTCACATAAACCAAGACCATTTGAAAACAAGACTCTCACCATTCAAAACCATCTACAATTGATATAAAAAAAATACAAATTAAGTTCACATGTCAAATATTTAATTTTCCTTCAAAAACTCTTTCCAAAATCATCCACACCTTAAGTTCCCTTAAAACAAGGTTCGTGCCCACAAAATAACCCTCAAAACATCCTCATGAAACTCCACACCAATACACTCACACAAAACATAACCAATTTTTTATACAAAACTCGAGCCCAAAACACGATCAAGCCAAACCCTTCAAAGACATATTTTTCATCACTCAAACAATATAATAATCCATTTACACAATTTATAAAAAACCCTTTAAAGAGTCCAAACAAGATTTTACACCTAAAGTACACACACATTCCCAACCAATTCCCTGAAAAGTCCATTTTAATAATTAAAAAAATCTAAAATTCATACATAAAAATACACGACAAGGCATAGATTCCAAAACTACTCCCTTCTTCAATAAAAACTCATTTTGAACCAAAACACACCTCAAATTCCATTGAAAATTTAATTTTCAAATTGAAAATATGGCATAAAACACTTTTCAAGAAACATTACAAAACTATATCACAACACATAGTCATTTCTTTTGCAACAAATCAATTTTCAACCCATAAACATATTAAAACACTACCAATTCACACTTCTCACTACCCAAATAAAATTTATAACTCATTAAAATTAAGTAAACAAATAATAGGGTAAAATAAATCAAACTAAAATAATGTCGGATGAACCAGAATGAACCAAGATGCTTCGCCTTTAGCAGCGGACGCCGAAATCCACACGAGGAAGACCCACAAGACCCACCGCACACCCTATAAGTGGAAGAAATCAACAAAACTTGGTCAACCCATGACCTAGGGTTTGGCTGAGACAAAAACCAAGGGAGTTACCTATCTAATGGGGCATCTTCAAGGTCACGCAAGAGATAGAAGTCCACCAGAGGGAGAGGCTATGGAGAGGGAAGGTTTTCCGGAAGAAGCACGACCGGCGGCACGCTGTGTGTAGGAGGCACAGAGGGGGGTCGGCGTCACGCGACCATAGGAAGAGGGGTTCGGCTGAATCATGAGGTAAGAGAGGAGGGGGTTAGATTAGGTTTTCATTTATTTATTTTTTGTTATTTAAATAATTCTATTTTAATTTTTAATTCAATTGATTTAATTAAAAAAAAGAGAAAACTCAAAAATGAATAAAATTTAATTGAATCACAAGAATAGATAAAATAATTTCGAATGTTGGGTCAGGGTGTGACAGTGCATCAACAGACTCATTCGGGTTCATTTTCAGATCTTCATAATTATTCCATAGTACTTTTAGCTTTGCTTCTCTGACCTTTGTATATCCTTCATATATATTCAAAATCTTTTCCCACATGGCATGTGATGTTTTACATGACATAACCTTCATATAGATAGCATTGGACAGGCCTCCCCATAAAGCATTTATACCCTTGGAGTTAGAATCCAATTCTCTTCGCTCGAATTCTGATAATTCCCCACTTTTGATGTCAGTTGTTATACCATGCATTGCTTCTGTGAATACATCCATTCCCAAAGATCGGAAGTAGTGTTGCATCTAATTATTCCATAGATGAAAATTGTTCCCGTCGAAGATCGGAATCCCATTATGATTATTTACCTCCATTTGAGAGAGAACCACTGATATAAACCTTTCCCTCTGATACCAATTGTTAGGTCCAGTAGGTTAGATACCCTAAGAGGGGGGGTGGATCAGGGTATGACAGATTAAAACAACTGCCCCTATTGATATTGTCTCGCTGTTAAGAAAGACTCTCTTCTCTCTCTTTCCTACATAAAATTATAAATATAAACTAAATCATGCACAAGACACATCGATTTTTACTTGGTTCACCCTCACTAGGCTTCATCCAAGGAGAATACACCAGCAATGTGTGGATATACCAAATTCACTAAAAGCACACTGTTGTTTAAAGAGTTTGGGATAGATCACATTAATTCCTAGGCTCACTACCTTTACAATGTTTTGGGTCAGCTCACTACTTTCCCAAGGTTCACTCCCTGTTTCTCTTTCTCTGGCTCACTGCCGGTGGAGAGGATCACCTTCTTCCTCTTCCTTTACTCGCTACTCTGGAAAGGATCCACTCACAGTTTATAGACCTATAGGTCTCTTCATTATCACTAATGAATACATCCTCTATTGTATGTTTATGCTCTGTTGAATTCCAACTTCCACCCATAGATGAATCTCACTTTGCACCGAAGGTATCAGGCAATCTTCCAGCTTCTACGTAGCACTGAATCACTATCATGCATCAACCATAGCTGGCGCCCTTCTCTAAGACAACGTACAAGTCTTGGCGCGCAAGTTAAAACTGGCATGTAAGTTCACCTCAACCACTTTCACGACACTCCCTTCATCAACTCCAAACTTGCGCGACTCACACCCTTTTACGCCCAAACCAATATTGGCACACAACCACCAACTGTTGCACTTCTTCTGAACCTAGTGCGCAAGTGTCACCAAACCACTTGTGTGGCACCCCCTTCTTCAACTCTAAACTTGGGTGACTCCCTTCCTTTATTTCCTAAACCACTTTGGACGCACAACACTCAACTGTCGAACCAATTCTACTGACGTGACCCAGCACCACTTGCGCGACCACCACCCCTATGCAATGGGATCTATGATTTTCTCTAAGTGTTGAAATATCACCAAATGAGTAGGGGTAGAACTCTATTTATAGGAATTTGGACACCCTTTGCGATGGCACACAAGTCTCCCCTCGGCGCGCAAGTTCCGGCACACAAGTCTCTTCCGCGCAAGTCACTTGCACGACCAACCCTAAAACTTGGGCACCCCTTTTCCTTTTTCCATATTTTGATGTTCTGATCTTTAAAAACATAAGGTGAAAAGTTTCCTCTCCTTCAAGACAATGGAGCGCAAGTCCCTTTTCCAAAAACCACTTTTCTCCATTTGTCGATTTTCAGGCCCAAAAATTTGGCAAACACTAGAAAAAGGCACCACCTTGTATCTGCTCTTTTTGTAATGCCTCCAGATCATCCATTACTTTTTCAACGTTCTTGAATCAAATATGGATCATTAACCATATCCCTTGAACTCTACATGTCACCATGAAATCCCCTTTGTTAAAAAATTTGTACATCATGGGTTGCTTTGTCAACAATCATAACATAGATGTCCACTTTGTCAACAAACACAATCACCTCAAAAATGGTTCAATGATACCCTGATGGATTTTTTTCCCAACATATATCCTCATTTTCTCTCAATTAATTTTATCCATAATTTTTTTCAATCATGAAAAATAATTGATCTCCCATTATTTGGTCAAATAATTCATTAATATAAGCAATAATTTACTTTTTTGTTGTAATTATTTTAGGTTTCTAACAATCGTTGAAAAGATTCATGGACCCCTCATTCTTATAAAAAATAGAACAAGTGCACCAAAACATGACACACTATGATATAACATCCCATATCAATATTCTCTTTTTTTTTCTACGGATGAAACTCAATTGGGGATATTCTATTTAGAGTTTTTTAAATAGAAATAGAACCTCATATGGGTTCTATTGAAAGCTAAACTTCATGATTTGGTGATTGACTTAAAAATTATTTGTTAAAAACATTAAAAACCACCAATAAGATATGTGGATCCATAATTTCTATTTTCTCCCCAATAATCTGAGAGATATATCTTTTATCTATTGGAATTATGACTCATAAATATGGAAGTAATGCCCATTGGATGTTTATATTAATTATTTCCTTGATAAATGATTATAGGATCATTACAAATATTAAATGTGACGTACTATACTTTTAAATTAATATGTAATCTATATAGGTTATGCTATTCCAGGTCAATAATCACATATAATTCAAATAAATGGATAATTACAAGATGTGAAGGAAGTAAATTCCATCCAACATCAATCTGAGATGAACTATAAACATGATATGTTACTGTTTGTGCCATTTGGAGATTTAATATCTCACATAACATCTAATTTTTGAGTTGATATAGCATCCCCTATAGCATAATATTTATAAATAAAGGATTTTGGGAATCCCTAATCAAAAAATACTTTAGCTATTTTACACTAATTGAGAAGTGTACCTTCTACTACATCATTATCACAAACCGCTTCAGCTATAATGATCAAATGATATTTAACATTCTCACTAGTCCTAATAGAATATTGAAATTGATCATAAATTACCAAAATATTAGTTAAATAAATAGAAAATCTCACATACTCCATGAATTTGAGTCATTAGAGTGTGGTTCATGCATTAGATGGAAATTATTTTCATCCATTGCATTAATATGAATATTCATATCCTCTAAATATTTATCAGGTTTTGACTAACCTTTCCTCATTTATAACACCTACTTGTTCCATTCAAAGAAATACCTTTATATTTATTCCAAATTTATTTAGTTTATATGGTTGGAATTTTATTCCACCATGTGACTTATTCATTTTTTTATGAGACTATATATTTCTTTTCTATCAAAACTATGTGAATGGTGGGAATATTAAATTTCCATTTATACTTTGAGAAAACATCAAATGATTTATTCATAACTACTTAAATCACCTTTTTCTAAATCCTTGTAAAATTTTCCTTATAACTACCAACGGATTCATCATCAATTTTCATAAAAATGAAAATTTTATTCTCCATATTTTTATATAAAATATGATGAATATACATTCTATAGACTATCCCATTAAACTCATAACATTTCACTTATTCAATTTATTCAAATTTCATAATATTATTGATATGATTTCACCATCGATTTAATTATTCTAGTGGGTGCTAATAGTCTAGGACATCTATTTAATATCAAGAGCATTGATGAATTGAAAATATTTTCTTAAAGGTTTTGATAGATTTCCCATCATCAAGCAGATCAGAAGCCCCACTAAAAGATGTGAAATGATTATTCCTGAATTATTCAACAATATGTTATTCCCTCCAATGATCATTTGGAAACCCAACATGACTCAAATCATGAGTTAGTTGTTTAAGAATAGAAGAAAGAGCCTAAATTCTTGATTCCATAACATTTGGTTTATTAGGTGAAAAAAATTTCATTGTCCATCACATTTAGAATTAACCCAATTTATTTAGGGTCTATACATTGACAAAAAAATAATAATTCTTTGAGAAAACAAAATCACAGGTAGAAACAATATTATTATTAATAATTATTTTTAAATTGTATAAATTTAGACACCTTCTTCTATGAATCCAAAAGATTCTATTTTGTCATTCATGATAATTAACAAAATTATATGGTTTTATACAATACTTAGACCAATAAAATGTGTTTTAATGGATTGATTCAAATATAAATCTCCAAATTATTGACTAATCCATACTATAATACCAAATATAACAACCTGAAGTTTTTATACATAAATATTTCTATAATTTTTATAAATATTCATTACCTAAATATACAATGCATACAAAAACTAAAATGTTTTATATTATTTGATATTTGATATTAAATATTTTTATTTTTTAAATTTTATTCAAAATCTATCATAAATAGGGTCCCACATTATACTCTTCATATGCATATCCTACTAATAACATTCATCAGAACCTATGGGAATAAAACATAAGAAAATGGTGAGTTAAGATGTTCAATAAGGGTAAGAATTCTAGATACCATTTTATGATCATATAAATTAGAAAGATAAATATAAAAGTATATGACCAAGAAAATAAGATAAAAATTTCATACCTAATATGAAAATTTTAAAATACATGAGTTTTTTCATAAAACATTATCATTTAAAAATACATGAATCATAAGAATCGTTATACCTAAATAATACACTATAAGCCCACATCATCAATGTTTTTTGGCATCATAATATGTATATAAACAATTTAATATTTTAAATTTATCTAGCAAAACTACTTGACTAGGGATCAAAAACAATTTCTGACAGTTGATAAACAACATTGAATTATCTCCCATAACAGATCAATTAGATAGACATGTTTCTTATAGTTGATCAAGAACATTGACTTTTTTATCCTTAAATATCTCATGAGATACACTAATTTAATCAATTCATTGGATTTTAATATAGTTCACACCCATCACATAATAAAAATGATACATATTTGTGTCTCAAGTTAATAAATAATTCATCATTTCAAAACCCATAATAATAAATGGGATTCATAATTATTTTCTTTTCATCAATAAAATAAAACATATAGAGAAAGAATAAGGACAGTATCATTTAATCTTATCCAAAGTAATTTATATGGGAAATCAATGGATACAATCTTAGAAGGAAAATAATTTTTAAATATCACTTGGAATAATTGATAGGGTAAATAACTATTACATTTTCAAATCACTTCTTTATGTAAAAAATAATCCTAAATATCATATAAAATATTTTATTTGAAAATAAATTGTAATCATTTATTGAAAAAATAAAGGCATTAAGGCATCCTGATAGAATTAAAATATTATCATGTCATATAATTTCAAAAACAATTCTTCTATATTTTATTTTGAAATGTCACAATTAACATCATTTATAAAAATAAAAAAATTAACCCTTTCAAACAATTTTGTAAAATAAAAGGGTAAAAATGATAATAAACTATTTATGAAGAATAATAAAATATATTTTCAAATCATTTATATATAACATTGACATGGAGGGTAAATATTACCCAATAAATAATTAATCAATAAAATCTTCATTAATAATATGATTGAGAAATAAAAGGTAATGAAAAAACCAGAATAATCTATAGATCTGATACCTGACCTGATCCATCAAATATCCGAAGGATATTATTGATCCCCATGATTTTAAAACTACATCCCAAGAAAGAACTAAAAGTCATATGGGATGATTTCCCCCAACCCAAAGCAACAAAATAGAACACATACACGCAGTAGAGAATACACTAGAATAGAAAACTACATTCTATAATAAAAAACAAGAAATGGAATTCAATCAAATAAAGAGTATAAATAATATCCAATTACATATAAAACCAAAAATGACTACAAAAATAATAAAATTGAATACTTAATGTGATATCATGGGTCATCTCTATCTATCTCTCCACCCAATACCCATATCTACTGATAAAAAACATCACTGCCTCATTGTGCCTCCTAGCCTTTCTAAGAATTGAAAAGTATAACTAGGTATACGATTCATCCAAAAGGTATGTAGGGGTGATCTAAAAATATCAATTGATTCTCTACCTAGGTGTTCTATATCATTTATCTAACCAATAATCCAATAATTCACTTAATCAATGAAAATAATAAATGATAACAATTTAACATTTTTTATATTAATATAATAGAAAAACAATTTAATTTCAAATTTTACACATTTAAAAACTAGGAATATAAATTAGTTTTCAATCATTTCATGACCATATATCATAGAAGATATATCATGTAAAAAAATCATGCATCATATATTAAATAAATCCCCCAGAAGTACAAAAAAATACAAACCAAATGTAGAAGCGGAGGTAACATATCATAAGGGGTAACACTAGGCCATCATAAATAGAAAACTCATACATGACATGGAAAAAACATACAACATCATCCACTCAAAATACACAATGACTATACAGAGTAATGGAACACCATAATAATTTTCCCCCAAAAGGTCTAAAATTTTCATATAACAACGAGCTTTGGTAGTAGATGTAAGCTTCATGAGAACGCCAACCCTAACCTTGGACATGAACGATTACTATACCTTCCAAAAAAGTACCCAGGGATTCTCATTTGATCTATTTTTCAAAATACACTCATTAAACCATTTTCATTGAATAATGATCTAAACACAATTTATCTAAACCATTTCACAAGGATTTGAAAATCCTTATCCATTTACTAGAACTAAGGGTAATCGAGATTTTATAAAAACAAAATTCCAATCACCAAAAAATCAGTCATATCATGCAATTTCATTTAATAATTCAATTTATAAAAACATGAGTAATTAAGTTCACTATGAAATTCTTGATATGAAACTAGATACCTCGAAACTATGGTCACACACACCTGCAATATAACTCACAATTGGAAAGGATTGAATACCAAAACAATGGTCCTAGAATCTATATAAAAAATATATAATTGATCCAATTAGAAAAAGAGTCTCCATTGATGAGGAAAAAAACATCCCTCATTAAAACACACCCCCAAACCATAACAAATAATCATTGGTCCTCCAATAAAATCCCACACTATGTCTATAGAGATATTTGACGAAACAGGACCATGGGTCCACAATCTGAATATCACCACACTAGAAAAATAACTTAATCAATGTAATGAATAAGAATAAATGATTAATAACCTAGAGATATGATATGAAACCACAATAGGGATCAATTTTCAAAGAAATACTTCTTGATCGAATTTTGACACTCATAATCACTAGAGAAGTTATCTTGGCCAAGGTTAATGAGTTATGTGGAAGAATGAATGAAAAATCAGTCGATGTTGCACCCTAAAATCTGACCTTATGATAGTTACATGACGTTTATCCCCATTACACAACATGTAATCCATGGGGTCACATATGCAAAAAAACACCTTTCCTTTTTATTAAAAACATATCATTTAACATTAGACAACATGTAACAATTACAAGACAAGTTTTCCTTAAATTATATGTATACATTTCACGAATTCCATCTAGCTAAAATGTACACATCATCTAAACCCTTTATAGATCTTTTAATTACAAAAAAATGAATAAAAAATCTATATTCTTAGATGAAAACTCATAACCAACATGGTCATTTTATTTACTTGATGATAACCCCATAAACTAATTAACACATTTATACCTAACTACAATAACTAAAAAATAGAACTCATCCCAAAAATTATAGTTAATTTTTCATAAAATTTCACCCATCATCAAGAGTCATGAGACACTGAATTAATGAGGAATACTATTAAATAGAAAAAAAATAAATGAGTGTATCAATAAGTTACAAACTCCCTTCCATAATAGTTTCCATCCCTAGGAAGTCATATAGAAGAATGAATTTTGGTAAAAAGGTTATTCCACTTCTCCTTAATCAACATCACTTACTCCAATGACTTTTGTGAATCCAATCCATGCCTCTATAACACTCAGAATAATGTAATAAACTTCCCACAAAATCCTTTCACATGATATCCAATTATCTCAACTAGATTATCAACAATAGAAATATATATTTCTAACTCATTATACTCCATACTCAAAACATGGGAATGATAATTATTGTAATCCCTAAGATATGATATATAGAAAACATTTTTAATGCCCTTCAATTATTCTAGCAATGTAAACTGATAAGCAACATGCCCAATCCACTCAATTTACTTAAGTGGTCCAAAATATATCAGATCCATGTTTACCTCTTTTCCAATCTGACAATAACCCAAAAAAGGGGATATTTTGAGGAAAAACTATTCACATATGGAAAAACCCAATGGAAATACCATTTTCAATATAATAATGTTTTTTACTCTTAAATGTATTCATATACCAATATATATTGTTAATTCAAAACAGATATATCCTAATGAAGTCATTGTACAACAAGAGAGGCCTCACCGAAATCTTCCCAAAAAAAGATGATCTGTTTGAGGGACCATAGAAAACCATAAAGGATACTTTATAATTAATGAATGATAACTATTGTTACAAAAAAACTCAACAACTCCCAGATGGGTATCCCAAAATCCACTGAATTCCAAGACACAGACACATAGAATATCCTCCAAAATATTAATAGCATTCCTCATAATGATTTTTGTCTATGGATGTAAAGTGGCACACAATTGGACATGAGTCCCCACTAATTCATGGAGTCATATCAAGATCCTGGAGGTTATCCAATTATCTCTATCCAAAACAACAATAGAAGGACCCCCATGTTTCATCACAGTTATGTTCTCATACATCATACTCAAATCCTCATCATTATAAGTGTCTTGTATTGAAATAAAATTACTTAACATTTTCATCCAATAAATTAATGAACATATATAATTATTCACTAGGGGAGCCTATGGTTATATAGTAAAAAAATTGATGGAAACCACATACCATTTCCAACAAGTAATATAAGTGGATGGAAGAACCGAGGTGGTTTCAAATGCTCTACCTTAATCTACTGGTAGGTGTGATAGTGGGAATCATAATTAGCAGTGTCATGCTTCATACCCGACCACTGTAATCACTATCTCATATCATAAAAATATATTCATAGTTCCCATATGAGTTACCCAAGAATATATATGAAAATAAAACAAAATAAATTCCCCAATATTTTTGGGATGAAAAACAGATCCTCAAAATAGAGAATACCATCTAAATAAAGAGGCCAGATTAAATCAATCCCCACAGTATAGGGTTTCATGAAATAATTTGAAATCAACTTCATGATTATTAATCTAAAAAATAGACTTAAGGATAAATTATGATAAAAAAATCCTAGGAAAGGCCATCAATATAATATCCTCATGAGTTTCCATATGCGAAAATGAAAAAAACACCCTAAGGTTTCACTCATCCTTCAATTCTACTTATCTTACAATGGAAAATTCATCCTAAAAGAAAATTTGAATATGTTTACCTTCCCCAAGATGTAGATGATATTTAAATAAAAATCCAATATGTATTCCTATAATAATATCTTTATAACATTCAATATATTCATTGAAATGATATTTTTAAAACTCTTACGGTGAAAAAAGACCATGAACATTTCCAAAAAAATATAATGTCTCCTACGCACAAGAACATGAAATATTATGAAAAGATATAAATCATGACTGAGATAATTCTTCTCATAAAGATGTTGCCAAATAGAGGCACAAGATACAATGTGACTATCCTTCATGAGTAAACAACCCAAATTAGTGCAAGATGCGTCATATAAAACTACATACCCATTATTGAGATCATTTAAGATTAGAATATGATCTAATGTTAGAATTAATTTTATCTCATTGAATAAAAAATGATATGTTCCATACCATATTATTTTCACCACTATCCAGGTAAAATTAGTTAAAGGTGATGAAAACTTTGGGAAAAAACTTGATGAACTGTCAATAGTATCCAGAAAGACGATTGATGCTTTAAATTTCAAATTTATTTCGTGGCACTCCCCATGAAAAGACATCCTTCACCATATATGGATCAACTAAAACCCCATGATTAGAAATCAGATTCACTTATAAGAACACTAGTTGAATCCATTCAATGAATTTAAAAATGTTTCCTTACAAATGGTAACACTATAGTATTTCGAAAACCAAATTTTGATGGTACATTTTCTCATGCTCATATCTCAAATTGGAAAAAATATCATATATAAATAGTACCAAAAATGTGTCAAGATACTAAGGGAATATTAAATTCATAAATTCCATAAAGAATACCAGAGTTTAAGTTATACCAAATGACGTAACATTATATTATTATTGGAAATAACTATTCCTTACATCATTCTTCAGTTTATCAAACTCCCAAACTCATTGCATATGATAACTGAATATATTATAAATATTAAAAAAAACTTTACCTCCATTAACTAACCCAAAAAATCATTCAGGTTAGTATAATTATTCATGTTCATAACTATTACCTAATTAATATTCTTATATATTACACACAATCATAGTGATCCATCTTCATTCATGGAAAAAAAGCACTGAGCTTTCCCAAGGAAAAACCCTAGGGTGAACAAAAACCATTTCTATTTGGTCATACTAGTAAATCATGATCTATTTTGGAACTTTTGGATCCATTTGTTAAGAATTTATTGATATTGGACGTTTACCTCGCAATAAATCAATCATAATCTCTACCTACCTCTCTAGATGAATCAAATATAAATTAACTAGGAAAACATTTGAAAAACCCTTATCACGGGAGTAAATATATGCAATATATGAAATGTGATTGGGATGAATCGAAAGAGTAGACATCAACATCATTTTATCTAGATATAAATTTAATATATGACTATACCTCAGATCCCACTCTCCCTGGAACACCCATTATATACTATTTTCAAAAAGAAATGATGCATGCTGTTGATAAAAACATGTGATGAAACTACCCAAATACCCTCTCAAACTAGTACCCAACATGATATACCACATACCCAAAGGGTGTTAACGATCCCCAAGGGTTGGTGACTAGAACTCACAAATCAAAAAACAATCAAAGGAAATTATTAACCCAAAACATATGCAACAATATGATAGATATATACAAAAAATTAAACAATAGATATGATTAATATATAACATAACTGAAAACAAAAAGTAATAACTAAACAAATAAAGAGTGGGAAATATCTCTAATTATAGGTCTAACCATAACACAAATTTTAAAACCAACCAACCGATGTGATAATGTGCATAGGATCCTAACATCTCACCACTAACTAACCAACTCAGTTGATTGAAAACCTCAACACATCAGAACAATAATTATCCTTTACCTTCATGAAATATAAAACCAGGTCAACCCACCAACAAAGGGGTTCAAATGGCATGATATAACAAACTCAGTAGGTTCTCACCTAGGTGTTTGATGTCGAGTCTCTGAAAAATTATCCAATAATAGAAAAATTTAATGAAAATAAGTAATGATAACAATTTAATTATTTTTATATCAAATTCCTAGAAAAATAATTTAATTTCCCCATATTCCACATTTCTAAATAATGTTAGTAAACCAGTTTCAAGGAATATCATAACCATATATCATGACATATATATAATTTCAAAATAAATACATCATACAATATCACATTAAATTCATGGAAGTATAATAATATTGTAAATACCAATGTCAGAATAATAGGTTAAACAATGCTAAGGTTTTAACTTGGCCAGAATAGCTAGTAAACACCTCCAAAACATTTCAAATCACATAGGCAACATTTAACATGACATGAATCATGTATAGGCATAAGAGGTAAACACCAAAAAATGAACCCACAATAGGTCTAACAAGTGTATTTAATAATGGGACTATGTTGAGGAGGAATTCATATTGAGAAAACCCAAGCACTGTTCATACGATATATCACTATACCATCTACATAAGTAACTAAGGATAATCATGTGCTCTGTTTTCCAAATAAAATAATCATACTATTTCAATTCAACCATGATTTTATTATCATTTCATAATGCCTTGAAAACCCTTTTCCATTTATCAATATAAGGGGGAAAACATATTTTATAAAAATCATGTTTCACACGTACAAAAAAATATTCATATCAAGAAATTTAATTTAATAAGAATATAATTAAAATAGTAGAAAATAAATTCACCAAGACACGTTATAAATGGAACCACCTAACTCAAGCTCAATACATACATGACCACAATAGAACCCACTACATGAAAGGATTCCACAATTGAGAAATATGTCATAAAATCAATCTACACATATTATAATTGAAAAAATTAAACCAAAGGGTTGGTAGGGAAGGGAAAAATACACATACATTTATAACTCCCTCCTATCACACCATAATCAACAAGGATTAGTCCCCTGAAAAATACCACAAAATTAATATATAGATAAATAAGAATAAAAATCACTAAATGTAAAAAAAATCTAATAGGACAATGCACCAATGTTACCACGGTCAAAGAATCAATGTAGTAGAAATGATTAATCCCCAAGAGAGATGAAATTCAATCGTGTGGTGATCAATCTCCAAAAAAATTAATCAGTATTGAATCAAGACTATCAAAATGTCTAGATAATGTATCTAGGTTAATAGTAATGAGGGATACAAAATAATGACTGAAAAATTAATTGATGCATCACCCTATATCTAAAACACCTAATAGTTACATTACTTGTGACCCTGTTACAGGTCATGAAATCCATGAGGCTCATGTACAATGAGAACCATCTCATTCTTCTAAAAACATATCTTTTAACATTATGTGTAGTGTAATATTTACATGATGGGAACTCTTTTCTAGCTATGTAAATAGTTCTTAAATATTTTCTACATACTATATACTCTTCATGTGAACCCATTGCACATCTTGTAATTTCATATATCATACATGATAATCCAGATTCATATATGAAAATTCCAAACCAGCATGGGAGTTATCCAAAATCGGGGAGAACCCAACAAATCCATTAAAAAAATTTACCTTAAGACCATTAATTCAGGAAAACATACATCCCCAAATTTGAGGTCATTTTTCTTAGAAAAATGTTTTCTATCCTTGGGAGTCCCATGAAACACCCAATTAATGTTAAAAATTATAAATTGAATAAAAAACCCTAAAATCGTTAATGGGATGCTACATAAAACCTTACCTCAATAATCACCTTTCACTATTCATATTTAAACTCTTATTTAAAAAATAATTTATTATAAATTAATTCCATAATAGTATGTATATTATTATATTTATTGTTATTTTAAAAACTTTTATCAACATTTTATTATTAATTTGTTATTTAAATAATAGTTTTGGATATAACTTCTTCACTATCCAATAATATTTATGTTCGTCAGTCCCAATGATTATATTTGATAATTGTTACACTATATAGAGAATATTATTATTATTTTATAAATAATATATATTAATTATATACATATTTATAATCATTCACAAATATTAGATAATGAAAAATGAATTATTCCCATAACAGATATGGTAGGTTGTAGGCACGCATGGAAGTTGTTTCTATTTTTTGACTAACGGAATAAAATAAAGGAAAATTATAAGTCAATGTTAAATAATTATTATAATATAAAACATATAATATATATTAATTAAATTTATCATTATTTTTATCCATGTGATGTATTAATAGAAAAAATAACCACATCGCATTATTGAGATAATAGTCTATACATACCCCCAAGTGAGGTTATAATTTCCAAAAAGAAGGGATGATAAGAAGTTAGACATGATATTATCATTAGAAAGTATAATATTGAAATATATATCATATATAGACATTTAATCCATCATAATTACTATAATTAATATATATTTATGAAAAAAATACTTTCATTGATATGTAGATATAGTATGTTTTGTGTACGAACAAGTGATACATTCACTTATTAATTGATGGGAAAGAGGGATTATAATGGTTTCTTCATGATCATAATAAAAATTATGAATATTGAGGATAATAAATTTTTTATTTTATTATAAATATAAAATATGTATAGGATGTAAAGAAGATAATTAAATGAAATTGATTGGTCATAGTGATTACCTATTCTTTGAAAGAACTTTATTAGATCACATATAAGGGGTTATAAGGTTGGTCTATTTAGATGTTAAGAAACAATAGAATGTTTATAAGTAATTGGATATGTTAATTTTGTATATGATGTTAAAGATTTGAGGATCAATGGGGTGTAATTAAGTGAATGAGAATTTTCCGGTTATAATTGAGATTAAGGGAACTTTTTGAATTTTCATAAAAAATAAAATATAATTAAAAAATCATATAGGAAAGAACATCTAAATTTTCATGAAATATATCCCAAGGTAGTATTATTATAAATATATTAAAAAATTAATTTATTATATTTATAATTTTTTTAATATTTTTCTTTTTGTTTATCCCCATTATCATTCTATTTTAACATTATCTACGGTAACATATTTTCAACTATAAACAGTTATAATTTTACATATAAGTTTATATATGAATAATAAATTGAAAATTTATTATAGTTTATACTATATATTATACCACTTATCCTTATATAATATATTTACAGTTCCAATATAATTTTAGAAAATATTATTTTGAAAAACATCATTATTATTAAATTTCATACTATTCATTACATTGATTTTAAATACATCAACAAAACACTATTAATTTGATCCAATTATTTTAAAAAATATAAAACATGTAATTTTCATTTAGAAAATTAAGGGATTGATATAATTATTCCAAATTATAATACTTTTTATCATTTTTAATAACATATATTTAATTTTTCCATTAAACGAATAATTACATCCTCAACCTTTTGTAACTAATTAAGGTATCTATTTAATTATTAAAAATTATAAATAAAATAATTTCTTGTATATAATTTCATTTTAAAAAAAATTAAAATTAATATTATTTCATTACTTTTTTATCCATGTGAGCAAAAGAATTATATTTGAAACTGAGAGAGTGACATTTTGTAAGTACATTTAGTTTAAAAAAATATTTATGTAAGTATTATTAAAAATTTCATATTAAATAAAACATTTTATATCCTTTGGTGTAAAGGGTGGAACATAATTCATCAAATAATAATTTTTATGATAAATAAAAGTCTTATCAATTATTTATAATCTAGATTGACTGGGGCTACCCTTTACCGATGTGAAATATTTTACCACCATTATTATTCATATAAACCAAATATAAAATGGAAAAAATTATAATTTAAACCTTCAAATTATAAATATTAAATTAATTTTATAATATATATATATGTGGGATAAGTTAGTTTTAATCTAAGTACCCAAAATGTGGAAGAAATCACTTTTTTGGAAGAATATATTTTTAAAGATAATACTGTATTTTTTTATACATTGCATAGAATTTTTTTTTGAAATTTTAATATATTATATCCATTAAATAAAAAATAATAATTTATATCATCAAATTTTTTGATTAATATAATATAATGTAAGAAAAATCTTTGTATGCATAAAACCATATTCTCATTAAAATGTCTCTTTTATTTTAAAATAATTTTTGTTTTTAATTTCAATCATTTGATTACTATTGAATTTATTTTATAAATTTATATAAAATATATATTAAATAATATAATTTTTACTATTTATATCATCTAATCTATATGCTAGGTGATAATGGACACATAATAGTGTAATAATGTTATGGGGTTCGGTTAAACTTGATGTTTCATTAAACACAAACTATCAAAGATATCAAATTAGTTAAAGGGGAAAACTCGTAAAAATATCGTTGTAATAAAACATTTGGATTTATAAGAAGAAAAATATATAAAATTTCTATTAGTGATTATCTTTATATGAGGGAATATTTATTCATCCAACTACTAAGTAGACATTCTCCTTTGTTGTTTTTGGATTGTAAAAGTTGACAACACATACTACATCAGAGAATCAATTTTAATATTATGATACAAGAATAATCATATAATAATATGGAAGATATCATCATGTCTATTATCTATTCATGATACCCTAATATCTATAAAATTACTTGTCTCATATCATAACATTTCAAATAGAATAAGTTTAGGGTGTTTTCATAGGACTCATAATTATTATTTCCTCTACATGCATAAGAAGTATTACATGGAACGAATTTACAAATAGAATAATGAATACATCCATTAAATAGTGTTTGATAGTAGATTATGGTAAAAAATAACACAAAAATGTGTAAAATTATTGGATTATCTCTCAGTGGTGACCCATTTAAAATCTTTAACATCTTTTCTAATTTACATTCATCTATATGTGTTTTATATTTGATGTGATTATCAATAATAGAAAATGAGATTGAAAATGTTTATTGTACCTTGGTAAACATATTTATATTAATAAGGTTAATTTTAGAAATGAATGTTTCAATTTAATGTACACTGTAAGCCCCCCCCCCCCCAAGGTTTTCCCTACAATTTGATCCATGTATAAATGATTTCCCTTCTTTAAATTATGTAATTGTGTTTTTGGAAATTCATCTCGGTGAAATAATATAGAGAGGTAAACAATATGATGGGTGATAAATATATATATATTATAATTCTTTCTAGTAATAATTCATAAAAAATATAATAGTAATGAAAAAATGATGTATAGCATAATGAGCTCCAATAACAGTTCATTTTCAGTTTTGAATGGAATGGATATTAGGAATTTTAAAAATCCTACAACTGAGAAAGGATAAATTAGATTCCATTTTCCTATACTATAGTAACAATCATATGATCAATTTTTTGTACTCATCCTCATGTATCTTATGAATTGAGCATAACTAGAATATAATTATCTATTATTGGTGAATGTCATATCATCTTTATCATGTGTATTCTTATGTAATTAATATGAAGCATGGATATTTTCATTGTTTGTTGATGTAATGATGTGATCATCTTAAGGGGTCACACAAATTCGCATGTCTGATAAAACAAAATTTATATGAGATATTAATATAGATTCATTTTTTTAATGTTATGGATATATTTGTTGAGAGAGTTTCATAAAAGCCCCTATACCAGACTAGACAATAGAGAGATTGTACATTGGTGAATTATATGATTCAGATGTAGCGATTTGGATCAATTATTTCATCACTATAATTTGGATCTTTCATATCAATAATGGAGAAATGTAAAATTATTACTAAATTAATGGAGTTATTTTAAAATATAAGGAACCATATTCATACCAAAGGATAAAACACATACTTTGAAAATATTATCTCATTCAGGAGATCATTGATAGGGAAAATGTAATGATATATTGGTTGGATATATATCACAATAGAGGCAATCCTTTGAAACCCCCATTTTCTTATACATATCATGAGGTTAATTTTGAAACTCCTACTATGATAAAAAATAGAGATTATATGTAATGGATGTAAAATTTATCATTATTTTATAATAATAAAAATATCTATGTATCATTCATTTTTAGGAACAATACTTGTATTATATAAATTTTAGAATGATGATATCCTATCATTATGACAACTGGGTCCCAGTGACAGCACAGCCACCCCGCCTTAACATGGCCGTCGGGTCCTAGCCCACCAGGTACCACTGGTTTCCCCCGCAGACACGTGAGACCCACCCCAGGGTCCACCCACATGCCCGAACGGGTCATCTGACTAATGATAGTCCCGACAGACCAACACATGTTCTTTCCACTGTGCATTGTCCTCACTCACACACACCCTGGGAAACTTCCCAGAGGGTCACCCATCCTGATCACTACTCCAGGCCAAGCACGCTTAACTGTGGAGTTCTAATCAGGCAGGCTCCCGAAAAGGAAGGTGCACCTTATTGACATGAGTCATATCATTTAGTCATTTAACCCTTTATCAGTTGGGGATGTTACAATCACCCCCCCCCCCCCTTTAGAGCACAACGCCCTCGTTGTGGGCCCTACATCTCAACCCAAGCAGTGCACCGCGCACTTAAGGCTGGGTTCCTCCTCTGATACCAAATGTGACAACCGGGTCCCAGTGACAGCACAACCACCCCGCCTTAACATGGTCGTCGGGTCCTGGCCCACCAGGTACCACCGGTTGCCCCCGCAGACACGTGGGACCCACCCCAGGGTCCACCCACATGCCCGAACGGGTCATCTGACTAATTATAGTTCCCACAGGCCAACACATGTCCTTTCCAGTGTGCTTTGTCCTCACTCACACACACCCTGGGAAACTTCCCAGAGGGTCACCCATCCTGATCACTACTTCAGGCCAAGCACGCTTAACTGTGGAGTTCTAATCAGGCAGGCTCCCAAAAAGGAAGGTGCACCTTATTGACATGAGTCATATCATTTAGTCATTTAACCCTTTATCAGTTGGGGATGTTACAATCATAGTACAATATTATCTTGTCCATAATCAATGATCACATTGAATTATTTTCTATTGTGATGATATTTTCATATTACAATTTTTATAATAATTTACTCAATATATTTATTTGTATATGATAAAATTTATATACTCAAGAGACAATAAGTCAAGGCACAACATATAGAATAATCTTATGATGTTTATCATATGGAATATAATATGGTTAATGAAATTATTTTAGGTTTATATTTATTATGAATCCACAATACTTGAGGATGGTGAGACACCGTTCATGAGAACCTTTTTTCTTTGATAGCATTCATCTGACAACCTTTAGGATTCAATAATCATTGGAGGTAAGGAATGTTGTTGATCATGTCATCAATTGGATTATAAATAAGATATGATATTATATATTAGATGAAAAAGAACGAAAAATGGGACCTTGATAATATTAGACTAAATAAATGCATAACCATTCATTTTATAGGTACATGTGATATGCACAACTACTTGGATTAATGACTTGTTAATTATTCATTCGAACTTGTTAGTCTATCTATGATAATCATTAATGAATGTGATGTCCTCTATTAGATTCAAATGTTATATTTATAGTGGAATCATATTTTCATATAAAAATGTATTATATATATATATTTGATTTATAGTATACATGTTTATATAGATATATGTATTTGTTTTATTGAGGTCAGAGTAGTCCCATTTATATCCTGAGTGACATTTCCATTTTGATAGATTTGTCCCTTCACCCGAATCTACGAATTAAGGAATTCATATTTTTTTTGAGTTATACAAAGTATCATATATTTAAAATGATATTATATTTTATATGGATTTTGTTTTCGTAATTTGTTTTTCAAAGTGATGGGAGTTTGATAAAGACATATCAATAGGAGTCTAGAAGTATTCATAAAATGCTGTGACATATTTTATAATGCCCATTTGGGACATTGAAAATATTGTGATATTTTTCAATGTGCACTAAAAGAGTAATTCATTTAATATCATTATTCCTAGTTATAATAAAAAATATGTATGTGTTCTATATCAAATGAAACAATATATCCATATAGTTAATTATTTCTATATGCATAAGAAGAAAAATTTCATAATTAAAAATATAGAATATGATGTGGGATATTAGGTTCATAGATACTACTATATATTCTATATTGTTTTACTATATTTTTAAATCACCAGGTTGATTCATTTTTTGTGTTACAAAAATGATTTATTATTCAAAATGTTAAATGAACATATACTCTAATGTTCATTTATTTTTGAATTTAATTTTTTTCCGACACATGTTAATAAATGATTCCTAGTATTTTTACACGAATATGGTAAGAATATATAAAGATATTTTATCTGAATAGGTTGTTGTGATGCGGTACATATATAGGAAAATAATTATTCTTATATGGTTCTCTATTTGCATTAAATGAAGAGGGAGTTGTCACATCATTGTTGTTTACTGGGACATTACATAGATAATAAATAATCATTTGGTTGGTGTATTACCTATAGATGTGAGATTATATTGGCTATGACATAGTGATATCACTAAAAAATACTCCATTTAGAAGAATATTTTAATGAATTTATGTATGGTAATCTATATTACTTTTGTTCAACTGATATTGATATGATAATTTAAATTTTTAATTCAAATACCTTTATTACATTGTATTGATTATCATGTGATCTTATTAAAAGCAATCAGATGAATCTATAACATTTGAATAGCGATATAAATATGTGAATAAAATCAATAAAAATTACAAGAAGTTATTGATTTGTCAAAAAAATTGATTCTGATTATATTATATCAAAAATTACATCTGAGTATAATTATAAATCTATTTTTATTTCATTACATACTTAAAATAATAAAGAAGTTGTAAAATTGAAATCTTAAATTGAATGTTCAAAGACGTTACTATATAATTTCATATTTAGATTGGATAAAATTGATAAAAATACATAACAATTTAAATCACCAAGGGATTAATAAAAAATTGATATTCTTCTTCTTCAATGACATAATTTCAATCCATCTATTTAATTTCTTATTGTAAAAGAATTTTTGACTAAATATAATAATGTATTTAACATCAATAATATATAATATGTAGGAAATACTAAATATTTCAGAATAGAAAATGGAAACATTTTATAGGAACATTATACTATTCCCCATAGAAGTTTTAGAAAAATATTTTATTCCTAAATTAATATTCACTAGAGTTTACAAACCCATACACATTTGGGGAAGCATTATTTGGTTTCTTATCTTTTATGAGAAAGATTCAATTATTAGTGGATGAAAAAATAGGTAATGTTTTTTTGGTTTCTCTCAGTACATAGATAGAAACAATATTTAAAAATGTAAAAAAATGTGAAGGTTTCACATGTAACTTTTTTAGAGAATGGAAATAGTCAGATCATTGGTTTTGGTGATTTATCTATCCATGTAGAGAGATTACATTTTAATTTTCATTATGTTTTTGGCATAAGAAAAACACCCTATGTATATGAAAATTATTTTATGAGGATTCCTCTAGGATATTTACAAATTTTATATATAAACACAAATTTTAAGGTAGAGATTATATATTATCAGCTAAAATGAATTATTATATTTACAATATAGACCTAGAGGACATGATCTATCAATAATTTTCATTCCATTTTAAAATAGATGATACATCATGGATTTGGTATAAAATATTAAGACTTAACAATGTATAGGTTTCATATTAAAATTCTATGACAAAAAAAATAAAGGAATTTCCAAAATAATAATTTTAATATTATATAGTTTTTGAATGATAAGGATACGATAACAAACACAAGTTAATTTTTAGACCTACTGGTGATTTCAAAACTTTTTCAAAATAGTTTTTAGTGCTTATGGAACCTCAATATACCAAAAAACATCTAATATCTAAGGTAAAAATATTTTATATGTTTTATTTGATGAAATAATGAGATTTAATTATGTTTAATGTCATTAACATATATTTGAAGAGATCTAGGTTTTTTAATGGTTTCTTCGCTAGATCAAAATGAGAAAAAATGCCATTATCATTATCTTAACTGATCATCGTGGAGATTCTGAAAACTATTAGTTAAAAAAAAATTGGAAAAATGATTTATAATTATCCATTTTTCTAGATGAAATCCATTTCAAAATGAGACTATTGAAATTAGAAATAGAACACTCTATGATATTTCCAATTCTATGTTGTGTGAATATCAATTGTTAAACATTAATGGGATAAATCCATTAAAACTAAATACTATTTTATAAATAAGATTTTATCTCTATTACTATTAATGAAAATATCAAATGAATAATAGAAGGTAATAAATTAAATATTTAATTAATTTAGAGTATTTTTAATGATATGTATTTTTCCAAATTGAAAAATATAATGATAATAAAATTTATTCAAATGATGATGAATCATTTTTTCTTTGTTACACTAACAAAATTATGTATTTTCATTTGTGAATTTCAACTACAAATACTCACTATTCTTCATAATAAGTATTTATATGAATCCATGGACCACCATGAAAAATAAATACGAAAATTTGCTCTAATATATCATTCTATTTATGAACCAGGATTTGATTTGTCTAACATGTAATTATATTTATACATTTTCACTTGGATTATAAAAACATATTATTCCAATAACAAAATTTTATGGAAATTGTTAATTTGTTTAATAAATTTTTTATTATTTAATTTCAATTCGGATTTTAACATATTTGGAATAAATTTTGAATGAAATAATTTTTATTGGTCTCTTAGGTATTGAGGTGAAGTTATTTCCTTCGTATAATACTTGTGATAATAATAATATATTATGAAGTGAGAAGTGAAAATTTTATAGACCATTTCATATAAAAGGATAACTCTTATCAATGAAGCCACATTGGTTGAACCGTGATAGAATTTTGTAAAGAAAAAACATAGTTACACATGAAGTGAAAATAAAGGGAGATGTATATTATGGAAAAGGAAATGAAAAATAAATATTCAATGAATATTGGAAAGTACCTATTTAGAATCTATAAAACTCTTGCAACTTGTATATACTAAAAGAATAATTATTCATATGTATAAATTTTTTGTAAAAGGGGTTCAAGAGTCAAAATATAAAACTCTTATATATTTGAGTGATTCATTTATCATTTAAGATTAGGATTTATCAAACCATGAGAAACATATTATTTCATTATAATCCATATGCATATATTTATGGTTATGTTTATTTTTTGACACTGATATATTTGAAGGAAGTCACAACACAACTGTTTGGGAAATCTGGAATCTGGGTAACATGATCAACCACTAAGACTAATTTCTTTAATTTTTTATATGGTCTATGACACAATATTCATATCATGAGAATTAATATTTCACTGTTCATGATATTATCAATGTTGTTTTGATGAATTTTTCAAGATGACCTTGTGATTTTATCTATAAAACCTGGATAATTAGGTAAAATTAAATATGATTATTCACATTATTATATGGGGCTGATTTTTTAATTAGATCATTATACAATGCACTCTATCATGTTGTGATGACATGTGTCTATCGATTTTCATGTGATGATTTAGATGAAGTTTCTCAGTGATAAATTTTTAAGATTGTTTCAAATCCCCAATGATTATTTCCATATTAAAGGTGTATTAGAAAACTATAATTTAATTCATTATTTATAGGTATTTATGAATTTATTTCATGATGAAACACATAAATAAACATAATTTATTTTTATTCAGGAAATTTGGTATCATTTTTACTTGTCTTTTTTGAAGAAGAATGTTTTTAATGATATTTAATGTTTCTAATATATATATATATATATATATATATATTATAGGCGTATTTGATGAAAAAATACCACATAAAAATAAAAAAAATAGTAATAATAGAACAATATATGATCAACTAGTTCTTTAGTGATTTATTTGACAACATTGTTGTGTTGTATACTATTTAGTACTATAAGTCAATGTATAAGAAGGATAAAAACGTAAAATAAATAATATTAATATTGTTATTCTACCTTGAATATTTTTTTAAATTTATACTTCATAGATACAATGTGAAGGTCTACATACCTTATGGAATATGAATTTTCATCATTTAGTAGTGATTATTGCAATTGTGTTCCTATTGGTGTTCTATTTTGTGATGGGTATCGAGCATTGGAAAGAATTGACATAGAACGTAACATGTATCATAACCACTAATTTAATACACATTATTACATGTTTTATTATAAAAATATTCACATAATGAAACCCTAGATTTTTTTAACCCTTGAGTCTTTTGTATATAACGAACATTGAATATTAACATGAAACGCATGTATATCATTACTATTTAAAAACTCCAAAACATTCCCTTGTATTCCTTCGACCATCCAAATCATCATGGGATCACTTGGTGACATACATAAGAAAATGGTGACCTATAAAGGCATGTAAGGGAATAAATAAAGGATATAATATTTTAAGGTACTAAATGTGGGAAAATAGTCATATCCAGGTATCATAAAATGGGTAAAAATTACAATCCTAAACAATTAGGCATTATATAACATGACAACATAGAGGCAACATTGGAATGTGGAAAAAATAGAAATCATGATATCATTATCATATGTTAAGTATAACCACAAATACATAATAACATTTTATTCTTACAATAACATATCCTGAACAATTCAAGGCATTTCATGAGACAATAACATTACCAATGAATTTGAGGGATAAATATTTTTAGGCCCTCTCATCACTATCATATCATATACATGCATATATGTTCCACATAGATCATACAACATAAGTATTGCTTTCATCATATTAACCCCATGGTAAATGATCTAGCGATACATACCTAGAATTAAAAATAAATTAATGAATAGTAAAACTAGGTGAATACCCTCGACTCTGAATGGGTTGGTTATTCACAACAAAAATGATTTTCATAGAAGATGGCTTGTTAATTTCAGCATCATAATGAGGGTAAATAATGGTTTATGAAATGGTTTAATGATTGTGAAAGTGGTATATGATCACTTAATAATAATAATAAAAGAAAGTGTGATGTTAAAAAACATATCCCAACATAAAAAATGAAAATAAAAATGCATGATATAATGACACTTCCTTAACAAAGAAGTGATGGAGAGGACCCCTTACATTGAGAGGGAACTTATAGAAGCTAGGAAGGAGCTTTGTAAGATCATGAAGGTACCTTAGGGGATTATATATAATGAAAAATATAGTAACTATTTGATCCAAGGGTTTTGACTGTTGAGGAAGGGAGGTTCGGTGGATTTATATAAAAAATGGGAGGGGCAGTCTTGATTAATCTTCAAACATTGAATTTAGATTCTATATGATTAATTAATCAATACAATAAATCACCCTAAGTATTTTTCACATGGTTTCTTCTAAAGAGAGATTTTTTTCTTTATTTTTTATTTATATGGATTGAAATCATTAAAATAATAATATTTTTGATGTGGTAGTGAGTTATGTTTTTAATGAAATGATTTTAAAACCATAAAATATAAGAGGTTTTGGAGGATTGATTTTGGGTTTATAAAATTAATAAAATAACCAAAATAAAACTTTTTTTAATGGTTAAACACAATTTTGGTCATGAATGCTTTTTATAGTATTTATTATATCACCTTAGGGATTTTATGATGTCAAAATAAATAATGTATTATTGTACTAAATATAATTTTTATATAAAAATTCAGCTATTTTATAAAATTAAGAAAAAATTACATTCAGATAATTTTAACATGTTTATATTAGATATAATATTTATTTTATCAATAAAATCATCTAAATATGATAATTTACACTTATAAATATATAGTAAATATTTATTCAAAATACTATTGTTTTGACAATAACATTTTTATGACTCTTAAAAAATTACATTTGACAACATTACATGATATTATAATTTATATTTAATAAATATTTTTTTATTATTTTTTATATAATTTATAATTTATTTCCAAAATTTGTCAATTCATAAGTAATAGTGTCCTGATTAAATGTACATATTTCCCAAAAATACAATTTTTGTTCCTTTATATTCAAATCATATTGTTATCAAACTCATTAGTTATTCAATAAACATGGTTTTGTTTGTTATTTTATTGAGGATGAAATTAACCTATAAATGGTTTCGATCATGATTTAGTTTTTGAATCTCTTCTTAGGATTTGTTAAGTGAAACTTAGAAACACTATATCCCTTTGAGTCATTGATAAATGAGATTCATTGGACAGACTCATATTGCTTGTGGACATCTCATCTATTGTATATGTCAACTGGACTTTACCATGACCCTTAATTTAATAATACTAATTGTCCCTTCACAAATGAAATATTATTAATGAATAAAATTCATAACAGTCTTCTAAATTTGGATGACTATATAATTATAAAAAATAACTGAAGTAGTGCATCTGATTTCTTTAATATCATTATGTAATAAAGAATTTTCTCATTAAAGAAATTATGTTCTTTTACAAATATTTAGGTTGTCACATTATTCCAATCTTTACATGGGTAGAATTAAAAAAAATATTTTCATACACTAAAACTGACAAGGGTTCCTATGTATCATCTCCTCTTTGAGTTCACATGTCACTTCCTCAAACATATGGTAACCCCACAATACACTAAATGGGATTATTGTTTTGTTTCATTGAAATTTGTCTCTATAATCTAATATATTTAGTGTTTTCTCCTCATATGAAGGTTTATTTACCAATGGTACAACCTGTTTACTCTGTACAAGTGATTGTCCCGGTATGTACTTCCATAAGAGGGATAAATAAAACTCCATCCATAAAACATTAAATTTTAATTCAATTAGGAAAATAGAAGTACAAACAAAGGATATGAGAAACAAAACAGGAGACAAGCAATAAGCACCAAACAACATGCCACATGGACCACTAGACTATGGAGGCCAGAATTAATGTAAATCAAGAGAATCTCCTCTAATAAAATAAAACTCCTCATGTTTCAAGAGATATGTCGAGGCAAGGAAAGTGATTTTGGAACCATAATTCAAAGTAGATGCAAGATGATCTGCAACATTGTTCCCCTCAAGCCATGTGTGGGTCACCTTGATATTGTGTAGGAGTGTATGAAATTTCTGAACCATGTTGGATATGGACTAAGGTATATGACCCTTACCATTTAGGGAGTTGTGAAGAATCAAAGAACCAGTCTTAGCTTGGGAGATCCAAATATTCCAATGATTGCAAAGAGAGATCCCTATATGTAGTGCATTGGCCGCTGCCTGTAGTGGAGAACCATTAACATAATATGTAGTGAAATCCATCACAACACTACACCACATGTCCCAAGTCATACCCCCCTCATTCATTTCTCCCAGGTGACATGAACTGTGCATGATAAGCTTGTAGCCTATGACTGGAGGGCACCGGCATATCAATTGTCTGTGTGACATATACTGGAAGTAATTAACCAAAGGTGCACCCACATGCAACAACTTCAACTAAGGAGCCTCCCTCCATTTGGGGATATGCATGACCAGGTCTGCTAGCAGGTTATGCATGCACATAATGATGGCCCTTACAGAAGGAAAATCCCCTTCGAATTGAGCTTGGATCTTGGCATTCCACATACACTAGCCCCTGGCATTGAAGATCATAGAGCATGGTATCCTCTATATATACATAAGATTCATACCCTAATATCATCTACCATGGTAAGCCACATTATTTTGAGAGTTGGAGGAGAATTTCGTGAGGGTTCCAAAGAAATACCATACCATATGTTCCCATTCACGTTCAAAAAATAAGTGATATGTGCTCTCTTCCCAATGACTACTGTAGCAGTGGCATCTGAAGGACATACTGATACCCGCCTCCTGGCCTTGCTCATCTATGGCCACATCATGGTTTTGAATCCTCCATGAAAGAAAATTGTATTTAGAAGGGATCTTTTTACACCAGACAATGTCATTCCAGTTTTCATGGTGGCCCGAGAAAACCGAGATCTTCCAAAAATCCTCACTTGAGAAATTCCCCAAGGAGGAAATACTGAAGACGCACACATCGGGGTCCGAGTTGATAACAATCAAATCGATGATATCATATTGTTCAGTATCTATAACTATATTGATATGTGAGGGGTGGATACTAGCTTCCTTGAACAAAATCAAGGGGGATAAGCATCCTAGAAAGCCAATAATAGAGCCTGACCAATTATGTTTCCATAAAATAATGTCACCTTCCCCAACAATCCAGCATGAGTTCTGTCTAAGGGTGCTGATGAGACCGTAAATCCTAGAACATAAAGGGGATGCAGTTTCTCCAGTATGCTCCTCATCACCCACACAAGTGTAAGTCATAGACTTACCCCAAAGGGTCTTAACTTCAATCATTTCCCATGCAAGATTTTCATACATACAATGGATCATGGAGTTTGATCACATCACTTCAACAACCCCTACATTATGGGCTTTGACATTCATTCCCACGAATCCCAGTAACTCTCCCTACAGAATGAGAATCCCATATTAAACTAGCGAGGAGCCTATCAATAGTTCTAATGAAAACTTTAGGAACAACAGCGTAGGACATTGCATGAATGTGGATGGTAGATAACACTCTATTAACTAGGGTAATCCGCCCCACATAGAAAGGAAGTCTATCATTTAGTTGAGAACCCTCCATGTGATCTTGCTCATAATATGATTGGTGTCACAAATCCTGAGCCGCTTTAAAGATATATGAGCTCTGAGTTAATCCATGGGAAAGGACATGTGTTGTATATAAATCCTATTGCAAAGAGAGGATTCCCTTCAAGGTAGAAACCTGTTAGAGATGTACAGTTTTCTTTTAGAATTATTGTTAACCTTCCCACTCCAGAATCAATAGTATGAAAGAATTATCATTATTCCATTAATCTATATCCTACAACCATTAATAAAAATCAATGTATTATCCACGAACATAAGATGGGAAATTGGAGGAAGGTTAAATTTCTTGTGGTAAAGGAGTAAGTCACCATTAGATATACCCCTGTGAATGAGGCAGCTAAGCGTGTCATGTGCATGAATAAAAATAAAGGGGGAGATTGGATATCCCTGATGAAGCCCTCAGGTATCCTTGAAGAAGCCATAAGTCTTTCACATGAAGGATACAATGATCCAGGAGGAGCTGAAGCATCTGATGATGAGACCTAAGGCCTTATGAGAGAACCCCATCATTGTAACAACTTTGTTAATGAACCCTCACTCAATCCTATCATAGGCCTTATTCATATCCTATTTGATTTCCATATTCGAGCCATGGGACTTTGTGTTGATATCTCTCAAAAGCTCCTAATCCATGCCCATATCCACTTGTATAGATCGGCCTTTAACAAATCCATGTTGTTCAATGATAGTCCAGTGAATAAGGACTTTGGATATCCTCATGTTAATGATACTGGCCAGGATCTTATAAAAGTAATTGCACATACTCACTATCATATAATTAGAGAGAGGAGAGGGGTCTCTAACCATGGGAATGAGCACTAAGGTTGTAGCAAAAGAAACCCACAGAAGACTACCATCCTGAAACAAGTCCTGAACAACAGCAGTGATGTCACCCTTAACAACCTTCCAGGCATCCCTATAAAAATAACATGGGAAGCCATTAGGGCCAGGGGAACTCAATGGATTTAGAATCATCGTGGACGACTGAATTTATTCCTTGTATGGGATCGTTTCTAAACAAACATTATCCCTATTAGAGACAGAGATGACCACTACATCCCAAATAGCCGCATTGCCACTAGGGTACCCCAAGGCCATCCTAGGGTTAGGGGAAACCAAGAGATCCCTGAAAAATATATTCTCCATGATCCCCATTATATCTCTGTCATCTGTATACTTACCATCATCGAGAAGAATGTTCAATTTTGTGGGATGCCTTTTTACTTCAAACAAGCGTGGAAGAATGTTGAGTCCCTATCAACCTCATACATCCAATTTATCAGGGATCCCTCACATGCCACACATTACTTCTTAAGAATCATCTCCACCCATGTGTTCTTTGTAAAGACCTATAATTTCCATTTAAATTTTTTTAATTAAATGAGAATTTTACGAGTCTGTGAAAATTGAAGTCACGTAATTCTGAGGCCCGGAGTGCCCGAAATGAATTTCTGAACTTTTGTTTAGGTACGATCAGTAAACGTGCGAGTTAGTTTTTCTAACTTTTGAACCGGTGCTCGGGATTTAAATCTGAGGGAACCATTGAACTCGCAGCGCCGGTATTCGCTTAAGGAGACATTCACCTTGATCGCAGTAGGTAGAGGGTGAAAGGTAGTTTTGGGGTTCTCGTGAAAGAATAAAATAAAATAAAAAATATGTAACATTTTATATTTTATTTGTTTGAGCTTCCATGTGGATGTTTCATAGGTGGGGACCACCTGAACTAAACCTCCCATGAGAGGTTATGGTGGTAGGGACCACCTGAACTAACCTCCCATGAGAGCTTGTGGTGGTGGGGACCACCCGAGGCTTGAAGCCTCTTGAACTCCCTATTAAGTGGGGATAAACCTCTTGAGCTTCCCCAATTAATTGTGCCAACCCCTTTCCTTAATTAATTAAGCCAACCTACCAACTCAATTAATTAATTTTTCATTTTGAAATTATGCCAAAATATTTTATTATATTGGCAACCCTTTTCTTTTTGGTGGGTTGGAGGAAAATAATTGTTGGAAAAGGTGAGAGCTGGGAAGAACTTGGAGGAACACATCCTCCAATGAAGAATGCCAATGAAGAACGGTTCTCCTTCGACGAATTCTTCTCCAAAATCCATCGAAGGATCGCCAATGAGAAACATCTCCACCGATGAACGAGGAGACGCCGACGTCACCGACATCCATCTATTCCCAACGGGATCGACTCATTCCCTGCGGACAATCTTCAACAAATCAAACGAACGAGGTAGGGTTGTTGTTTGAAATTCTTCCCATATTCGTTCTTGATGACTCTTCGTAATTCAAAGAGAGCTTATAGTTGGTTGTTACAGCTCTAATGCGGAGAGTGCGGGCGAAACAAACATGGCTCATCCTATTCGTAATTATTGTAATGAATTGTGGTGTTCTTCACGATGGAGGAGGTCAGTGACCAACCAAGAAGAGGCACGAGAACGACGGTCGGCATCACCGCCGGCCGCAATGTAGGCGACGACGCAACGGTGCTACTCTGCGTCCCTTACCATCCGCGGCCACCGCCGCCCATGGCCTCTGCCCTTTCGGCTGAGTTGCCCCGCATCGAGCCCTCACGACACCCCGTGGCTAAGCCGCTCCGGCTGGGCCGCCCCGCGTCGTGCCCTCACGTAAACCCACGGTCGAGCTGCTCCGGCTGAGCCGCCCCGCGCCGCACCCTCGCGGCTGGCTAAGCCGCCCCCCACTGCACCCTAGAGGCGCCCCACCGCCGAGCCGCTCCGGCCGAGCTGCCCCCCGTCGCACCCTCGCGACACCCCGCGGCCGAGCAGCCCCACCTCGCGCCCTCGCAGCACCCCCGCGGCCTCGCAGCCCTCGCGGCCTGCCAGGCCGGACCCAGCAGGCCAGGCCGCCCGGTGGGTCGGGTCGTCCAGCGGGTCGGGCCGGGTCGGTCTGACCGAGTCGGACTGGACTTAAATCGGATACGACCCTATACTTTACTTGGGCCATAACTTTGGCACCAAACGTCCGATTGACAAACCGCCAGTGGCAATGGAAACCTTGGAGCGAGATGGTCCCTTTGGTATACCCCACTGGAGAATTGGATAAGGATGGGGTATGGTCGGGTTGGATCGAGCACGAATCCAACCGGGCCCTCGAGACTAAAAGACTAATAACTCACAGAACAGACGTCCAATTGACGCACCGTCTGTTGCGTTGAGACCTCTATGACGTGGCGGTCCATTGAGATACTTTTTCGTGGGACTTCGTGGCAGTTGGAGTATCGACCAGTGGCTTGGGGAGCGGATCCTCCCGAAGACGAGCGAGCATAGTGCAGAAACCCAGTAGCTGGCTGTGACGAGAAGACTGATTAGCGACCCTATGTAGGTCAGCTCCAAGATATTTTGTGTGGGTCAGCAGCAGAGCCTCTTAACGGAGTAAGATGATTTAGTAGTTATAATTAATCATCTCTACTACCATACCTAAGTTATACCTGGAATGAGCTGCGTTTGTACTTGTGTGGTACTTTCCTTCCTGGTAATACCGTGGTGGTATTCTTCGGTGTGACATACCTGTGTGGTACTTGCCTTTGTGGTTTTTCTTCCTTTGTGGAACAGTTGAGCTTTTGGCTTTTGGGTTGGACCCTATGTTTATTCATGATTGAGATGGGTATACTAGATAACTTAGGTATATGTATGGGCATATAACTAAGTAGGGTTGACAGTTGACTTTATGCTTTGAGGTTTATCCTTTGTGGATATGTGAGACATTGAGGGTCTCGGGGTCTCAAATGAGTAACGTTATACTCACCTCTGCATGGGCTACGCCGGCACTTCATTGTGTTTGGTGCAAACGAAGGACATTGCTGACTGAGGACGAGAGTACCAGGACTGGACGGTACCTGGAGGTGGACCATACGACGTGTCAGTACACAGAGGAGTCGGGAAGACGTCGAGTACTGATGAGGCGATCTGTACCTACCCTTCAGGTAGAAACCTCAAAGGATGATCCAGCAGTTTCCTTTATCTTTCTTTTGTTGTATTGTATTTCAGTTGTACTTGTACCTTTCCTATTAGGATTGTATTCCAACCCCTTTTACTTTCAGCACTCTTTTGGTTATACAGTTTTCTTGTGTTCGTATTTTGTAGTGTGCTTGGTTGTGTGTGTTTATAGGTTATAAAGGCAATGTTTTCCCAGTTTTAGGAAATATGTCTTTCGGTGCTAGTCGTCAGCCCCTGGCCTGTGGAAAGCGTGCTTGGGGTAGTCACGACACGGGACCCGGGGGACAGGTCATGACAAATTGGTATCAGAGGGAGGTTCTACTGTAGAACATAGGACTCTGATCTTTCTCTTTGACAGAAATATTGTTAAGTGTAGTGAGTGTGGTTTTTAGTTTAGGGAATCCAGTGTTGGTGCGGCGGTCAACGTATACATATATCAGGACCCTGTCTTCTAATTTCCAACTTTGTGCTCGAAAACACTGATTGCATGTGTGTTTTCAAAAGTTTTCTTTGTGATATTTTGAGTTAGCTCACCAGGTATAACTTATTGATCATGATGCACCTATATCTTTTCAGGATGCCTCCACGTAGACAGCCAGCTAGGGTTCTGAGAGTTGTCCACACTGATAGCACATCGTACGATGAAGCCTCGATGTAGGGTCATCTTCTAGTAGAGGCACCAGCGGAGGCACCAGAGGTACGATTACCCATTGGGCCACCGATTCCACCATCCCCAGCAGTAGAGAGTGCACGCCACTTGAGCACGTTGCACGAGTTCCAGCACCAGAGGCCACCCAGGTTCAGGGGTGAGACGGACCCACAGGTAGCAGAGGATTGGTTGGAGGCTATAGTGAGAGTCTTTCGACTGGTAGGGACACTAGCCAAACTCATGGTGATCCTTGTCGCAAGCCTTATACAGGTAGCAACAGGCAGATGGTGGAGCTTGATGCTCCAGGTTCACGATGAGATGACGCTTCTCTAGGTAGACTTTGAGAGCCTATTTCGGGCAGTGTTTGTCTTAGCGACTCTTCACGCATTGCGCATACAGGAGCTCCTTCATCTACAGCAGGGTAGCATGACTATGGCTTAGTACTCAGTGAGGTTCTCTGACCTCTCACGTTACTCCACAGATATGGTGCGGGACCCGTTCTTCAGGGCTCAGACCTTCGAGTAGGGGCTCAGGCGAGAGATCAGGGCTTCAATGATCTCACTTAGCGTCCCGACGCAGGTAGGGGTGTTAGAGCGAGCCCTCTTAGTAGAGAGTTTCATTGTTGATCAGTCACCAGTAGCAAGACTGACCACCAGTCGTCACGTAGCGGAGTCTTCTACACCTGGAAGCAGATAGATGATGCAGAGGTCCAAGAGGACCAGACCTTCAAGTGGACGACCGCATGACTCAGGGTCAGTTGTGCGAGGCACCCGAGGCAGAGATGGTCATGCCAGGAGCGGGCAGTGTTATACATGCTGCGGGCAGGGTCACATGGCTCGTGACTGTCCGACACGCCGTATGGATGATCACCAAACAGTCAAAAGACAGCCCAGGCAGAGATAGAGATTCAACCGAGGAGGTCCGTAGGGAGCAGGCAGACGTGACAGAGGAGTTGGTCGTGCAGCTGGAGGTGGGCGACGATTCGAGATGTTACCACCACCACCAGGAGGTCCACCCCGACCGTAAGGAGTAGGTGGACCTGAGAGCTCAACTCCAAGTAGTTGAGGCCTATGATAACGACTTTCCAGAGATAATATGAGGTATGATCTGTGTCTAATCCACCTTAGCTACATTACTTATAGACATTGGTGTCAGTCATTCTTTTATTGCCACTACCCTCGTTCGGAGCTCAGAAAATCCGACGGATCTGTTGGCTTTATCCTTACATCTAGAGACTTCTATGGGAGAGGATTCGACGATTACGTACTGGTACCGGCAGTGTGAGATTACTCTAGTAGGCGAGAACTTCGGCTGGGATCTCCTAGTAGCAGTGTCGAGGCCTTACGATGTCATCTTAGGTATGGACTGATTATCTACAGTCCATGTTCAGATTGATTATATTAGGCGCAAAGTGTGGTGTGTCCGCACGGATGGGACCAGGTTTACCTTCACCAGCAAGAAGGGAGCCTTTGCATCACAAGATGGACTTACCTGGTGGAGGGTGCAACCGATCGCTCCTCAGTTGGCTATCCTTACCCTTGGAGCGGTTGATGTGGAGAGTCTGAGTTATCCTGTAGTGGTGGACCAGTATGTGAATGTCTTCCCTGATGATGTTTCGTTTCTACCTTCTCACAGAGAGGTGGACTTTTACATTGACTTGTAACCCGATACGACACCGATATCTACACCAGCATATCGAATGGCTCCCGGCGAGCTTCCTGAGCTGTGGGTACAGCTGGAGGACTTACAGGGGAAAGGGTTCATTTGGCCCAATGTTTCTCCTTGGGCAGCCCCGATTTTGTTCACCAAGAAGGCGGATGGGAGTTTGAGACTTTGTGTCGACTATCGGCGCCTGAACCAGGTGACCGTGAAGAACATGTAACCACTTCCGAGGATTGACGACCTCTTTGATCAGCTGAAAGGAGTATAGTGGTTATCGAAGATAGACCTCAGATCAGGCTATCACCAGCTCAGAGTGCGAGACAAAAATATGCATAAGACGACATTCAAATGTCGGTACGGCCATTACGAGTTCTTGGTTATTCCATTCGGTGTAACCAACACTCCAGTAGTGTTCATGAAACTCATGAACAAGATCTTTCAGTCATACCTTGATCTCTTTGTAGTAGTCTTCATCGATGACATTTTGATCTACTCGGTTACTGAGGAAGAGCATGTCTATCATTTACAGGTAGTACTGGACACACTCTGAGAGAACCAGCTTTATGGTAAGCTCTCTAAGTTCCATTTCTGGATTCGAGAGGTTCAGTTTCTGGGACATGTCATATCAGAGGCTGAAGTTGTAGTGGATCCAGCGAAAATTGAGGTTGTACTTTCTTGGGAACCACCCAGGAGTGTGACAGATATTCGGAGTTTCTTGGATTTGGTGGGATACTACTAAGCGTTTGTGTTAGACTTCTCCAGAGTTGCAGCACCACTTTCAGTGTTGACGAAGAAGGGGCAACCATTTGTGTGTTCAAAGAGGTTCCAGTAGAGTTTTCAGGAGCTGAGACAGAAGCTGGCTAGTGCACCCATCTTGAGGCTACCAGAGGGGGACGTAGGGTACGTAGTCTACTTGGACGCATCAGGGACAAGGCTCGGATGTGTCCCGATGCAGGAGAGAGCGGTGATTGCATATGGTTCTCGACAGCTGAGACAACATGAGTAGAACTATGCTTCCAATGACCCGGAGTTAGCAGCAGTGGTCTTTGCCTTGAAGATGTGGCGACACTATCTGATGGGCGAAAGTTTTATAGTCTAATCGGATCACAAGAGTCTTATGTATATCTTCTCTCAGAAAGACCTGAACCTGAGACATTGATGTTGGCTTGAGTTCCTCCAGGAATATGACTTCGAGATAGTCTATACTCCTGGGAAGGGGAACTTTGTAGCGGATGCACTCAGCAGGAGATCTGTTATACAGCTATTAGGCGAGGCGACAGATCAGCTGGCTGCTTTGCAGATATCCTTTGTGGATAGAGATGGGGCAGCTTTCCTTCAATCTCTTCTAGTCACTCCCCCAGTTCTTCAGCGAGTTAGGAAGGCGCAGCATGGGGACGCTGACTGCGTGGCACGGCGTGCTTAGATATCCATAGGACAGGCAACTGATGGATTTTTTAAAGGTGGGGAGCACATCATCCTCTTTAGAGGACGTAGCATGGTACCAGTGTCACTTCAGGAGGAATTCTTGAGAGAGTTCCACACATCCCCTCTAGCGGTACATCGAGGAGTGGCGAAGATGTACCTGGATCTCCGACGACAGCACTGGTGGCCGGAAAAGAAGATAACAGTAACAGAGTTTGTCTCTCGGTGGCTCACTTGTCAGCAAGTGAAGGCGGAGCATCAGGTACCAGCAGGCTTGGTTCAGCCTTTAGAGGTCCTAGAGTGGAAGTGAGATGGGATATCTATGGACATCGTGATAGGACATCCACATACATCAAGAGGTCATGACTCGATTTGGGTGATTGTCGACCGACTCACCAAGTCGGCCCACTTCTTACCGATTAGAGAGCATGGTTCAGTAGAGACCTTGGGACGCCTCTATGTTCAAGAGATTGTGCTGCTATATGGAGTACCCTCAACGATTGTCTTTGATCGTGATGCACGTTTTACTTCCCAGCTATGGTAGGGGTTGCATGAGGCTTTCGGGATGTAGTATCATTTGAGAACCACCTTCCATCCTCAGACGAATGCTCAGACTGAGCAGACCATTCAGACCCTTGAGGACATGCTGCGTGCTCGTGTCCTCGACTTTGGTTGCAGGTGGGAGGATCACTTTCATTTGGTGGATTTTGCGTAAAACAACAACGATCACTCCTCCATTGGGATGACACCTTTCAAGGTGTTGTATGAGCGACCTTGCAGATCACCCTTGTGCTGGACTGACCCGGGGGAGTCAGCACTAGTGGTACCAGAGATGGTATGAGCTACCACAGAGAAAGTGCAGATCATGCAGGAGAGGATGAAGACCGCACAGAGCAGGAAGAAGTCTTATGCCGACAGGAGACGGAGACCACTGCAGTTTGAGGATGGAGACCACGTCTTTCTACAGATCTCGCCTCGACAATGTTTGTGGAGATTTGGCCGAGGCGGCAAGTTATCTCTGAGGTTCATCGGACCTTTTCAGGTCCTCAGCAGAGTTGGCGAGGTGGCTTACCGCTTAGCTCTTCCGCCTCAGTTGCACCGGGTGCATGACGTCTTTCATGTATCTCAGCTGAGGAGATACGTGCATGACCCTTCCCACTTCAACGACCACGGAGAGTTGGACTTCAATGATGGGGATACTTTTACGGAGGTTCCAGTAGAGATTGATGATCGACAAGAGCAGGTCCTTCGTGAACGGTCGATATCTCTGGTGCGCGTTCGCCGGCCGCACGGGAACCTCCAGGAGAGCACATGGGAGCGGGAGGCTCAGTTACGTGCTCAGTACCCCCACTTGTTTACCTAGTTTTTTGATGTGGCTTACAGGGACGTAAATCCCTGAGGTGGGGAGAATTTAAAGACCCGGAATTTCCATGTAATTGTTTTTAATTAAATGGTAATCTTACGAGACCGTGAAAATTGACGGCACGTAATTCTGAGGCCCAGAGTGCACTAAATGAATTTATAAACTTATATTTGTGTACGTTCAGTAAATGAGCGAGCGGGTTTTTCTAACTTTTGAACCGGTGCTTGAAATTGAAATCTGATGGCACCGTTGAACTCGCAGTGCCGGTATTCATTTAAGGAGACCTTCACATAGACTGCAGTATGTCGAGGGTGAAAGGTAGTTTTTGGGTTTTTCGTGAAAGAATAAAATAAAATAAAAATTGTGTAACATTTTTTATTTTATTTGTTTGAGCTTCCATGTGGATGTTTCATAGGTGGGGACCACATAAACTAAACCTCCAATGAGAGGTTATGGTAGTGAGGACCACCTGAACTAACCTACCATAAGAGATTATGGTGGTAGGGACCACCCGAGGCTTAAAACCTCTTGAACTCCCTATTAAGTGGGGAGAAACCTTTTGAGCTTCCCCACTTAATTGTGACAACCCCTTTCCTTAATTAATTAAGCCATCCTACCAACTCAATTAATTAATTTTTCATTTTGAAATTAGGCCAACATATTTTATTATATTCGTTACCCTTTTCTTTTTGGTGGGTTGGGGAAAAATAATCATTGGCAAAGGTGGGAGCTTGACAGAACATGGAGGAACACATCCTCCAAAGAAGAATGCCAATAAAGAACGCTTCTCCGTCGATGAATTCTTCTCCAAACTCTATTGAAGGATCGCCAATGAGGAACATCTCCACCGACGAATGGGGAGACGCTGACGTCACCGACATCCGTCAATTCCCAACGTCATCGACTCTTTCCCTGCGGACAATCTTCAACGAATCAAACGAACGAGGTATGGTGGTTGTTTGAAATTCTTCCCTTATTCATTATTGATGACTCTTCATAATTCAAAGAGAGTTTATAGCTGCTTGCTACCGTTCTAATGTAGAGAGTGCGGGCAAAATAAAACATGGCCCGTCCTCTCCGTAATTCTTGTAATTAATTGTGGTGTTCTTCACGATGGAGGAGGTCGGCGACCAACCAAGAAGGGGCACGAGAATGGCGGTCGGCATCACTTCCGGCCACGGCGAAGGTGATGGTGCAACGACACCGCTTTACTGCCACTACCGCCTATGGCCCAGGTCGTCCGTGACCACCGCCACCTGTGGCCCCCACCCTTTCGGCCGAGAAGCCCTGCGCCCCACCCTCACGGTCCCCCGTGGCCGAGCCGCTCCGGCCAAGCCTCCCCGCGCCGCGCCCTCGCGGCACCCACTAGCCGAGCTGCTACGGCTGTTCCGCCCCACGCATGCACTCTCGCGGCACCCCGCGGTCGAGCCGCCCCGTGCCCTCACGGCTCCCCCCGCGGCCTCGCGGCCCTCAAAGCCTGCCTGGCAGGACCGAACAGGTTGGGCCGCCCGGCGAGCCGGGCCAAACCCAGCAGGTCGGGCCGGACCCCGAGGTTCAGGCCGGGTCGACCCGAACCGGATACGACCCTATACTTTACTTGGGCCACAACATTGGCACCAGACATCCAATTAACGAACTGCCAGCGGCAATAGAAACCTTGGAGCGAGACGGTCCCTTTAGTATACCCCACTAGAGATTTGGATAAGGATGGGGTACGGTTGGGTTGAATCGAGCACGAATCCAACCGGGTCCTCGAAACTAAAATGCTAATAACTCACAGACTGGGCGTCCGATTAACGCACCGTATGTTGCGTTGAGACCCCTATAATATGGAGTTCTTTTTAAATACTTCTTTTGAGGGACTTTATGGCAGTTGGAGTATCGACTAGTAGCTTGGGGAGAAAATCCTCCCGGAGACGAGCGAGTATAGTGTGGAAATCCAGTAGCTGGCTGTGCCGAGAAGACTGACTAGTGACCCTGTGTGGATCAACTCCTAGCGATCCTGTGTGGGTCAGCTTCTAGGGATCCTGTGTGGGTCACCTCCTAGCGATCCTGTGTGGGTCAACTCCTAGAGATTCTGTGTGGGTCAATCATAAAGCCTTTTAACGAAGTAAGATGATTTTGTAGCTATAACTAATCATCTCTACTACCGTACCTAAGTTATACATGGAATGAGCTGAGTTTGAACTTGTGTGGTACTTTCCTTCGTGGTAATACTTTGGTGGTATTCTTTAGTGTGGCATACATGTGTGGTACTTGCCTTTGTGGTTTTCCTTCCTTTGTGGAACAACTGAACTTTGGGCTTTTGGGTTGGGCCATGTGTTTCCTTATGATTTAGATGGGTATACGTGATAACTTAGGTATATGTATGGTCATATACCTTAGTAAGGTTGACAGTTGAATTCATTCTTTGAGGTTTATCCTTTGTGGATTTGTGAGACCTTGAGGGTCTCAGGGTCCCTACTAAGTATCGTTATACTCACCACTGCACGGGCTATGCCCGCACTTCGTTGTGTTTGGTGCAGATGACGGAAAATGCTGACTGAGAACGAGAGTACTGGAACTAGACGGTACCCGAAGGTGGACCATACGACGTGTCGGTACGCAGAGGAGTCGGGAAGATGTGGAGTGTCGAGGAGGCGATCTAAAATCTACCCTTCAGGTTGGAACCTCGTAGGATGATCCAGTAGCTGTCTTTCTCTTTCTTTAGTTTTATTGTATTTCAGTTGTACTTTACATTTACTATTAGGCTTGTATTCCGGTCCCTTTTACTTTCAGCACTCTTTTGGTTGTATAGTTTTCTTGTGTTCGTATCTTGTTGTGTGCTTGGTTGTGTGTGTTTACAGGTTATAAAGGCAATGTCTTCCCAGTTTTAGGAAATATGTCTTTTGGCGCAAGTCGCCAGCCACTGGCCTATGGAAGGCGGGCTTGGGGTAGTCACGGCACGGGCCCCAGGGGACGGGTCGTGACAAATTGGTATCAGATGGAGGTTCAACCGTAGAACATAGGACTCTGATCTTTCTCTTTAACGGTAATAGTGTCAAGTGTAGTGAGTGTGGTTATCAGTTTAGGTAATCCAGTGTTGGTGCGGCGGCCGACATATTCATACACCAGGACCCTGACTTCTGATTTCTGACACTTTGCACGAAAACACTGATTGCGTGTGTGTTTTCAAAAGTTTTCTTTGTGATCTTTTGAGTCAGCTCACTAGGTATAACTTATAGACTGTGGTGCACCTGTATCTTTTAAGGATGCCTCTGTGTAGATAGCCAGCTAGGGTTCTGAGAGTTGTACGCATTGATAGCCCACCGAGTGACGCGGCCTCGGTGCAGGACACTCATCCAATAGAGGCACCAGCAGAGACACCAGTGATACCTTTACTCGTTGGGTCACTGATGCCACCAACCCCAGTAGCAGAGAGTGCACGCCGCTTGAGTGCGTTGAACGAGTTCCAGCGCCAAAGGCCACCCAGGTTCGGGGGAGAGATGAACCCGCAGGCAGCTGAGGATTGGTTGGAGGCTATAGAGAGAGTCTTCCAACTGGTAGGGACACCAGCAAATCTCACGGTGATCCTTGCCGCCAGCCTTCTACAGGAAGCAGCAGGCAGATGGTGGAGCTTGATACTCCAGGTTCACGACGAGGTGACGCTTCTCTGGGCAGACTTCGAGAGCCTGTTTCGGGCAGACTTTGTCCCAGCGACTCTTCGCGCAGTGCGCATACAGGAGCTCCTTCATCTATAGCAGGGTAGCATGACTGTGGCTCAGTACTCAGAGAGATTCACTGACCTCTCACGTTATACCACAGATATGGTGCAGGACACATTCTTCAGGGCCCTGACCTTCGAGCAGGGGCTCAGGTGAGAGATCAGGGCTTCGATGATCTCACTCAGCATCCCGACAGAGGCGGGGGTGTTAGAGCGAGCCCTCTTAGTGGAGAGTTTCCTTGCTGAGCAGTCACCAGTAGCGAGACCCACCACCAGTCGTCACGTAGCGGAGTCTTCTGCAGCTGGTAGCAGACAGATGACACAGAGGTCCAAGAAGACCAGACCTACAAGTGGATGACCGCATGACTCAGGGTCGGTTGTGCATGGCTTCCGAGGCAGAGATGGTCATGCCAGGAGCGAACAGTGTTACGCATACAGCGGGCAATGTCACATGGCTCGTGACTGTCCGACCCGCCGTATGAATGATCAACAGAGTGTGGAAAAACAGCCCAAGCAGAGATAGATATTTGACCGACGAGGTCCGCAGGGAGCAGGAAGACGTGGCAGAGGAGCTGGTCGTGCAGCTGGCGGTGGGCGTCAATTCGAGATGTTACCACCACCACCAGGAGGTCCACCCCAACTATATAGAGCAAGTGGACAGGGGAGAGCTCTTCTCCAGGCAGCTGAGACCTACGATCATGATGCTCCGAAGATAATACGAGGTACGATCTGTGTCTACTCCACCTTAGCTGCATTACTTATAGACACAGGTTTTAGTCATTCTTTTATTTCCACTGCCCTCGTTCTGTGTTCAGAGATTTCGACAGAGTCGTTGGCTCGATCCTTATGGCTAGAGACTCCTACAGAAGCGGATTCGACGATTACGCACTGGTACCGGCAGTGTGAGCTTACTCTAGGAGGCGAGAGGTTCGGCTAGGATCTCCTAGTAGCAGCATCGAGGCCTTACGACGTCATCTTGGGTATTGACTGGTTATCTACAGTCCATGTTCAGATTGTTTGTATTAGGCGCAAAGTGTGGTGTGTCCGCACGGATGAGACCAGGTTTACCTTCGTGGGTTAGAAGGGAGCCTTTTGCAGCATAGGATGGACTTACCTGGAGGAGGGTGCAGCCGATCACTAATAAGTTGGCTAGCCTTACCCTTGGAGCAGTTGATGCGGAGAGTCCGAGTTATCCTTTAGTGGTGGACCAGTACGTGAATGTCTTCCCTGATGATGTTTCGGGTCTACCTTCTCGTAGAGAGGTGGACTTTTACATTGACTTGTACCCATGAATGACACCGATATCTACATCAGCGTATCGGATTGCTCCTGCGGAGCTTCCTGAGCTGCGGGTACAACTGGAGGACTTATAGGGGAAAGGGTTCATTCGGCCTAATGTTTCTCCTTGGTCAGCCCCGATTTTGTTCGCCAAGAAGGCAGATGGGAGTTTGAGACTTTGTGTCGACTATCGGCGCCTGAACCAGGTGACCGTGAAGAACAAGTACCCACTTCTGAGGATTGATGACCTCTTTGACCAGCTAAAGGGATCATGGTGGTTCTCAAAGATAGACCTAAGATCAAGTTATCACCAGCTCAGAGTGCGTGACAAGGATGTGAAAAAGACGGCTTTCAAATGCCGGTACGGCCATTACGAGTTCTTGGTTATGTCATTCGGTGTAACCAACACTCCAGCAATGTTCATGGGACTCATGAACAGGATCTTTTAGCCATACCTTGATCGCTTTGTAGTAGTCTTCATCGACGACATTCTGATCTATTCTACTACTGAGGAGGTGCATGTCTATCATTTACAGGTAGTACTGGACACACTCGGAGAGCACCAGCTTTATGATAATCTCTCGAAGTGTGAGTTTTGAATCCGAGAGGTTCACTTTTTGGGACATGTCATATTGGAGGCTAAAGTTGCAGTGGATCCAGTGAAGATTGAGGTTGTACTTGCTTGGGAGCCACCCAGGAGGGTGATGGAGATTCAGAGTTTTCGGGGTTTGGCTGGATACTACCGGAGGTTTGTGCCAGACTTATCCAGAGTTACAGCACTACTTTCAGCGTTGACAAAGAAGGGGTAACCATTTGTGTGTTCGGATAGGTGCCAGTAGAGTTTTCAGAAGCTGAGACAGAGGCTGACTAATGCACCAATCTTGAGGCTGCCAGAGGAGGGCGTAGGGTACGTAGTCTACTTCGACGCATCAGGAACCGGGCTCAGATGTGTCCTGATGCAGGAGCGAGCGGGGAACGCAAATGGTTCTCGACAGCTGAGATATCATGAGCAGAACTACGCTACCCATGACGTGAAGTTAGCCGCAGTGGTCTTTGCCTTGAAGATGTGGCGGCACTATCTGATGGGCGAACGTTTTACAGTCTACTCGGATCACAAGAGTCTTAGGTATATATTTTCTCAGAAGGACCTAAACCTGAGACATCGACGTTGGCTTGAGTTCCTCAAAGACTATGACTTCGAGATAGTCTATACTCCTGGGAAGGGGAACGTTGTAGCAGATGCACTCAGCAGGAGATCTGGTATACAGCTGTTAGGCGAGGCGACGAAGCAGCTGGCTGCTTTGTAGATATTCTTTGTGGATGGAGATGGGGCAGCCTTCCTTCAGTCTCTTACAGTCACTCCCCCACTTCTTCAGCGAGTCAGGGAGGCGCAGCATGGGGACACTGACTGCGAGGCACGACGCACTCAGATATCCACAGGACATGCACCTGATAGATTTTTTGAAGGTGGGGAGTACGTCATCCTCTTCAGATTACGTACCATGTTACCAGTGTCACTTCAGGATGAATTGTTGAGGGAGTTCCACACATCCCATCTAGCGGTACATCCAGGAGTGGTGAAGATGTACCAGGATCCCCGACGACAGCACTGGTGGCCGGAAATGAAGAAAGTAGTAGCAGAGTTTGTCTCTCGGTGCCTCACTTGTCAGCAACTGAAGGCGGAGCATTAGGTACCAGCAGGCTTGGTTCAGCCTTTAGAGGTCCCAGAGTGGAAGTGGAATGAGATATCCATGGACTTCATGATAGGTCTTCCATGTACATCCAGAGGTCACGACTCGATTTGGGAGATCGTCGACCGACTCACCAAGTCGGTCCACTTTCTACCGATCAGATAGTAGGGTTTTGCAGAGAGCTTGGGACGCCTCTATGTGAAGAAGATTGTGCGGCTACATGGAGTACCCTCAACGATTGTCTCTGATCATGAGCACGTTTTACTTCTCAGCTATGGAAGGGGTTGCAGGAGGCTTTCGGGACGTAGCTTCGTTTGAGCACCGCCTTCCATCCTCATATGGATGGTCAGACTGAGCGGATCATTCACACCCTCAAGGACATATTGTGTTCTTGTGTCCTCGACTTCGGTCGCAGCTGGGAGGATTACTTGCCTTTGGTAGAGTTTGCATACAACAACAGCTATCACTCCACCATTGTGATGACACCTTTCGAGGTGTTGTACGAGCGACCTTGTAAATCACCCTTGTGCTGGACTGACCCAGGGGAGTGAGCACTAGTTGTAGCATAGATGGTACGGGCTACCACAGAGAAAGTGCAGATCATCCAGGAGCGAATGAAGACTGCACAAAGCAAGCAGAAGTCTTATCCCGACAGGAGACGGAGATCTCTGAAGTTCGAGGATGGCGATCACGTCTTTATAAAGATCATACCTCGATGAGATTTGCAAAGATTTGGCCTAGGCGACAAGTTATCTCCGAGGTTTATCGGACATTTTCACATCCTCAGTAGAGTTGGCTAAGTGGCTTACCACTTAGCTCTTCCATCTTAGTTGCACCGGGTGCATGAAATATTCCATGTATCCCAGCTAAGAAGATACGTGCACGACCCTTCCCACATCATCGACCACGGAGAGTTGGACGTCGACGATGGAACGACTTTTATGGAGGTTCCAGTAGAGATTGAAAATCGACGGGAGTAGGTCCTTCATGTACGGCCGATACCTCTGGTGCGCATTCGCTGGCAGCACAGGAACCTCGAGGAGAGAAAATGGGATCGGGAGGCTCAGATGTGTGATCAGTACCCCCACTTGTTTACCTAGTTTTGCGATGTGCCTTACGGGGATGTAAAGCCCTGAGGTGGGTAGAATATAAAGACCCGAAATTTCCATGTAATTTTTTTAATTAAATGGGGATTTTACGAGTCCGTGAAAATTGACGGCACATAATTCTGAGGTCCAGAGTGTCCGGAATAAATTTCTGAACTTTTGTTCGGGTACATTCAGTAAACGTGCGAGCATGTTTTTCTAATTTTTGAACCGGTGCTCAGAATTGAAATCTGAGGGCACCGTTGAACTCGCAGCGCTAGAATTCGCTTAAGTAGACCTTCACCTCGACCGCAGTAGGTCGAGAGTGAAAGGTAGTTTTTGGGTTTTTTGTGAAAGAATACAATAAAATAAAAATTGTGTAACATTTTTTATTTTATTTGTTAGAGATTCCATGTGGATGTTTCATAGGTGGGGACCACCTGAACTAAACCTCCCATTAGAGGTTATGGTGGTGAGTACCACCTGAACTAACCTCCCATGAGAGGTTATGGTGGTAGGGACCACCCGAGGCTTGAAACCTCTTGAACTCCCTATTATGTGAGGAGAAACCTTTTGAGCTTCCCCACTTAATTGTGTCAACCCCTTTCCTTAATAAATTAAGCCAACCTACCAACTTAATTAATTAATTTTTCATTTTGAAATTATGCCACCATATTTTATTATATTTTCTACCCTTTTCTTTTTGGTGGGTTGGGGAAAAATAATTGTTGGCAAAGGTGGGAGCGTGGGAGAACATGGAGGAACATATCATCCAACGAAGAACGCCAACAAATAACGCTTCTCCGTCGACGAATTCTTCTCCAAACTCCGTCGAAGGATCGCCAATGAGGAACATCTCCACCGACGAACGAGGAGACGACGACGTCACCGACATTCGTCTATTCCAAACGGTATCGACTCTTTCCCTGGGGACAATCTTCTACAAATCAAACGAACGACGTATGGTGGTTGTTTGAAATTCTTCCCTTATTCATTCTTGATGACTCTTCGTAATTTAATGAGAGTTTATAGTCGCTTGTTACCGCTCTAATGCGGAGAGTGCAGGCCAAACAAACATGGTTCGTCCTCTCCGTAATTCTTGTAATGAATTGTGGTGTTCTTCCCGATAGAGGAGGTCGGCGACCAACCAAGAAGGGGCACAAGAACGGCGGTCAGCATCACCGTCGACCACGATGAAGGCGACAACGCAACGGCGCCGCTCCATGGCCCCCGCTGCCCGCTGCCCCCACCGTCCGCGACCACCGTCGCCCGTGGCCTTCGCCCTTCTGGTCAAGCCGCCCCGGGCCCCGCCCTCACGGCCCCCTGCGGCATGGCCGCTCCGGCCAAGCCGCCCCGCACCGCGCCCTCGCAGCACCGCCCAGCTGAGCTGCTCCGACCGAGCTTCCACGCGCGCACGCCCTCGCCGCACCCCATGGCCGAGCCGCTCCGGCCGAGCCGCCCCACGACCTCCCGCCCTCACGGCACCCCAGTGGTCGATCCGCCCCAGGCCCTCGTGGCACCCCTGCGGCCTCACGACCCTCACGGCCTGCCGGGCCAGACCCAACTGGTTGGGCCACCCGGCGAGCCGGGCCAGACCCAGCAGGTCGGGCCGGACCCAGAGGGTCGGGCCGGGTCGACCTGAACCGGATACGACCCTATACTTTACTTGGGCCAAAACATTGGCACCGAACGTCCGATTGATGAACCGCCAACGGCGATGGAAACCTTAGAGTGAGACGATTCCTTTAGTATACCCCACTGGAGATTTGGATAAGGATTGGGTATGTTCGGGTTGAATCGAGTACGAATCTTACCGGGCTCTCAGGACTAAAAGGTTAATAACTCACAGACCGAGCGTCCGATTAACACACCGTCTGTTGCATTGAGACCCCAAGGACATGGCGGTCTTTTGAGATACATCTTCGAGGGACTTAGTGGTTGTTGGAGTATCGAACAATTGCTTGGGGAGTGGATCCTCCCGAATACGAGCGAGTATGGTGTGGAAACCCAGTAGCTGGATGTGACGAGAAGACTGACTAGAGACCCAATGTGGGTCAGCTCCTAGCGATCCAGTGTGGGTCAGATCCTGGTGATCCTCTGTGGGTTAGCTCAAAGCGATCCTGTGTGGGTCAACTCCGAGCGATCCTGTGTGGTTCAACTCCTAACGATCCTGTGTGGGTCACCTCCTCGCGATTCTGTGTGGGTCAACTCCTAGAGATTCTGTGTGGGTCAGCAGCAGAGCCTTTTAACGGAGTAAGATGATTTTATAGCTATAATTAATCATCTCTATTATCGTACCTTTGTTATACATGGAATGAGATGAGTTTTACTTGTGTGGTACTTTCCTTCATGGTAATACCTTAGTTGTATTCTTTTGTGTGGCATACATGTGTGGTACTTGCCTTTGTGGTTTTCCTTCCTTTGTTGAACAGTTGAACTTTGGGCTTTTGGATTGGACCATCTGTTTCCTCATGATTGAGATGGGTATACTTGATAACTTAGGTATATGTATGGGCATATACCTTAGTAGGTTTGACAGTTGACTTCATGATTTGAAGTTGATCCTTTGGGGATTTGTGAGACCTTGAGGGTCTCGGGGTCCCTACTGAGTATCGTTATACTCACTACTGCACGGGTTACGCCCGCACTTCGTTGTGTTTGGTACTGACGACAGACAACGCTGACTGAGGACGAGAGTACCAGGACAGGACGGTACCCGAAGGTGGAACATACGGTGTGTCGGTATGCAGAGGAGATGGGCAGACGTGAATTGTTGAGGAGGCGATATGTACCTACCCTTCATGTAGGAACCTCGGAGGACGATCTGGTAGTTGTTTTTACCTTTCTTCAGTTGTATTGTATTTCAGTTGTACTTGTACCATTATTGTTGGGATTGTATTTCGACCCCTTTTACTTTCAACACTCTTTTGGTTATATAGTTTGCTTGTGTTTTTATCTTGTTGTGTGCTTGGTTGTGTGTGTTTACAGGTTATAAAAGCAATGTCTTCCCAGTTTTAGAAAATACGTCTTTCGGCACTAGTCGTCAGCCTCTGGCCTTTGGAATGCGGGCATAGGGTAGTCACGGCACGGGCCTCAGGGGACGGGTCGTGACATTCTTCCTAACTGAGAGCTCCTCAAACAATGAGTCGCACCAATTATCTTCTATACTAAACTACATAATTTATATACAATTTTTAATCTCCTCCATGTTCTGATCAAGGTGCGGGAGATCCTTGGCCCATGCCTTCAACCAAAACATCAGCTCTCGTAGTTTGTTATGAACTACAGCCTATAGGTTCCCTTGCACAGGCACACCCCACATCTCATTGATGATCTATTGGTAACCAAGGATGCGAGTCCAGTAGAGATAGATCCTAATTCCCACCAAGGTCTTTAGCCTAGGATGCAAGTAAATCAACAGGGGCGAGTGGTTTGAGATACAACGAATAGGGTTCTTGACCACGAAGTTGGGGAAAATGGAGATGGCATTGTTGTTTTCAAGGATATGGTCAAGCCGTCTTAGACACTTCCTACCCCCTTTCTGATTATTACACCACATGTAGGGGTCTACGAAGAAGCCTGTGTCCAGCAAACCATTCTCATCCATGAAATGAGTGAAGCCCAAGACGGCCCTCCTAGGAAATTCCCCTAGGCCCTTCTCCTCAGGATCAACAATGAAGTTGAAATCCCCACCCACGAGCCAGAGAGAATCCTTCGGATAAAAAAACAGAGATCTTTCCACAACCGTTAACGACACTGGGTGTCACATCTACCATACAAGAAGGACACCACCACACTATCCCCACCCTTCGTCACCTTCGCTGTAATGAATTGGTGACCCGAAAAAATGAAATCAACAATAATTCCCTTGGACCAGAATAACCATATGTGCCTATACACCAGATCTGAATGCATGGAACAATGCATCTTGATCTTGCGACAAAACTCTTGTGTGAATTAATGAATTAATTCATTCTGGTTTTTATTTAAATTCATTATTCTGTTTTACTCACCTGTTATTTAACACCCGCATGCCTTTTATTTCCTTTTATTTTCTTTTCTGCAATGCCTTGCTGGCAATCCCGTATGTTTTTCTGGCCCTTGATCTCATTGCCGCCAAAGCTATCCTGGCCGTCCGCTTGTTTTCAACGGCCTGGCTTCGTGGCAGCCTCTCCGTGGCTTCGGCTGTTACGCGGTTAGGGTTGGCAGAGGGTTCATCATCTTGGCTGCAGCTGTTCTGGAAATACAGCATATTCGTCATCTCGGCTTCTTGGCGGTGGATTTTCCTTCGTTCTCTTGGTGAACCCCAGTCATAGGGTTCTGGTTCTGCTCAAGCCTCCCTGTTGGAGAAGATCGTCCTTGCCTGTTGCTCTCCTTCGGCGCCTACGTCGCGTGCCGGTTCGTGGTGGAGACAACATCCCTTCCAAATCGAAGATGTGCGGCTCCTGTTGACGATTTCCAGAACTACACCAGAAGCGAACCACAGCTGGTTCTTCAAGATCCGGAGGACGACGACTCAACCTTCAAAGCGTGAAGAGATCCGGACTGCCGGGTACAGTTAACCCCGGCGTTGTAAGTATTTTGCATTTTTTTGGTTTTCTTCGACACAGCCTTGTGCCTGTTTGCCTCTGCTGTTCATTCTTTAGGCTGCTGATTTTTGCTGTAATTTCGGTTCTCTTTTCATAGTAATAAAAGTGTGCGTGAGGGGTGTTCTTGCCGTGCAGTAGGTTCCAACCGGGACCGAAGCACGTAAATCTTCTTGTCCCTTTTATTTTCTGCACTGCTTCATGTTGTCTTGCTTGTTCGATCTTTCGTGCACGACTCCAGTGATCCGGTTCCTTTTGTGGTTGCTTCGGAATTACTCTTGTTACTGTCCAGCCACCACAACATGTGGTATCAGAGCCAATCTGGCTGTTGTGCTGTTGATTTCGACCTATTGTTTACATCTGCCTCTGGTTCTTTGACATTATGCATCATGTCTTGCTGTATTTTTTTTTGTTTACGGTTGTTTGTTAGATTGCAATTTGCATGTTGCCATTAGTTTGATAATCTGCCTGTTTGTTGCCACTGTTTACAGTTAGCTGATTACTTGTAAACTTTTTACTGCAATTATTTCCAGGCCTCTGTAAATTCGCTTCTTGCTTCCACCAGATTTGGTTTAAACTGTTGCATTGTGTAAAATTGTTTTGACTCTATCTTACAGCTTGGCTGCCAACGTTCTGTTGACAGCCCCTTTGCACTTTGTTTACAGCCTTATTATAATCTGTTGGGCTGTATTTTGTTTACTGTTTAGTACTTGGTTTGCAGCTCATTAATTTTGGGTTTTCTGTATTCCGCACTGTTTATGTTTAATTCTGCCATTTTATATTGTTTTCCTTTAAATCCCTTTTAAAGACCGAAATCATTTCCTTCACCAAATATTTGTTTTCGTTTTTCACTACACATTGTGCAAATTTAATTCTAGTAAGTATTGGCCGGTCTTTTGGGGGCGTACGCTCTCGTTGTCCCCAATTACTTGGCATCGAACTTGCTGTTTATAAATATGTCTACAATGAGGTATGAAATCGAAAAATTTGATGGAGATAATGACTTCAATTTATGGCGAATTAAAATGAGGGCATTATTAGTCCAACAAGGTCTCATTGATGCCCTGTCTGGGCCTACTAAACCCATAACAACTGTTAATGAAGCTGGTCAAACCGTAACCGAACACCAACCGATCCCTAATGACACTCTAGTCAAAGCCCATAGTTCCCTTTTACTGTCCTTAGGAGATAAATTCCTTAGGGAAGTGGCCTTCGAGTCCACTGCTGCTGGCATCTGGCTCAAATTAGAGAAGCTCTACATGACTGCCTCCTTAGTTGGTAGGCTCTATAAGAAGCACCGCATGTTTACTTTCAGGATGAGACCAGGCTCTTCCCTGAAATCTCATCTTGACGAGTTCAATAAAATCATGCTTGACTTAGCTAATATAGATGTCACAGTAGATGACGAGGATCAAGCTATTATTCTCCTTATCTCTCTAGACCATAGCTACAGCACTTTGGTCGAGACCTTGATGTATGGCCGTGACTCCTTGACTCTTGAAGAGGTCAAGTCTGCCCTTCTGTCTAAGGATCTTCATTCAAAACCCAAGGCGAAAGGCGAGGCTGAGAGTTTGTTCACTAGGGGTAGAGCTCAGGTTAAAAGCAAAAAGAAACACTTTAGCCGAGAAAAAAGTAGCAATAGTAAAGAACCAAGGCACGAGCGAAAGTCTAAGAGTAGTGATAACAAAGACAGAAAAGTTACTTGCTTCCATTGCGGGAAACCTGGGCACATTAAGCCCGAATGTAGGAAGCTTAAAAGAGAGCAAGAGCGCGCGCATCCCACTAACCAGTCTCTCATTTTTGACTCTGGTTATGACACAGCCGAAGTTCTAAATGTGTCCAGCCACACACTCGACCGTGAGTGGGTCCTTGACTCTGGCTGCTCCTTCCATATGTGTCCCTACAAAGAGTCATTCTTAGAGCTGGTCGAGAAAGTGGAAGGGGACGTCCTATTAGGGAATAACAAGAGATGCAAGGTTGAGGGAAGAGGATCTGTGCTGATAGAATTGGATGATCATTCCATCATCACCTTACTTGATGTAAGGTGGGTCCCCATCCTGCAACGAAACTTGATCTCCCTAGGAGTCCTAGATCAAAAGGGATATACCTTTAGATCTGAATCTGGTACTATCAAAGTATCAAAAGGATCGCGAACCATCATTAAAGGATCCCTTGTGAATGGTCTATATGTCTTGAATGGAATGACTCATTCAAGAAAGTTGGGAAGTGTTTATACCACGAACACTGACAACACTATGCTCTGGCATAGAAGGCTGGGGCATGTAAGCTCCAAAGGGCTTGAAGAACTCAGCAAACAAGGATTGCTGAATGACATCACACCTGCAAATCTCCCGTTTTGTGAGGATTGTGTGATGGGAAAGGCTAAAAGAGTGACTTTTAATAGATCTTCCTTCAAGGCAGCCGCCCCCCTTGATTACATCCATTCGGATTTGTGGGGGCCGTCCAGGACCTCCTCTCATGGTGGAGGCTTCTATTTTGTCACTTTTATCGACGATCACTCCAGGAAAGTTTGGGTATACATCCTCAAAAATAAATCTGATGTTTTCCAAACATTCAAAACCTGGAGAGCCACCGTCGAGAATCAAACAGGGAAGAGAGTTAAGACCTTGAGGACGGATAATGGGCTTGAGTACCTGTCCACCAAGTTCATTCAATACTGTGAGTCTGAAGGTATCAAGAGGCACAGAACTGTTAGGGAAACTCCCCAACAGAATGGCCTAGCAGAGAGGATGAATCGGACTATCCTTGAAAGAGTCCGTAGCATGATTGCTCATTCCGGCCTCCCTAAATCCTTTTGGGCCGAGGCCACAAGCACTGATGTGCACCTGATTAACAGGTGTCCCTCCTCTGCGAATCAATTCATTACTCCGGAAGAACTCTGGACCGGCAAGCCCCCATCATATTCCTACTTAAGGGTCTTCGGGTGTACAACCTATGCCCACATCAAGACTGACAAACTTGAACCAAGAGCCCTCAAGTGCATCTTTGTTGGTTATCCCGATGGAGTTAAAGGATATAAACTCTGGGTGGATAAGCCGGGATACCAACGATGAATTATTAGTAGAGACGTTGTCTTTCATGAGTCCTCTGCTCCTAAGACCAGGATTGACACACCTGACAGTTCTGATCCAGACTTTCATAAGTCTGATGAACATGAGTCATCTACTCATGTTGAGACTGATGTTCAGTCTATTCCTGCTCCTCCTCAGCCCACTGATGCGGCTGACTCTGAGATGAGTTCCGGTTCAGACTCAGACCCTGGACCTTCCACCGATAATCAAGATTATCAATTAACCCGAGATAGACAAAGGAGAGTCTCTAGACCTCCTGCTCGGTTTAGCCAGTATGATATGGCATCATATGCTTTTCATGTGGCCCAGGATCTCATCGATGATGATCCTCAATCGTATAGGCAAGCTCTAAAAGATAAGGATTCAAAGCATTGGATCATAGCCATGAATGAAGAGATGCAATCTCTAAAGAAAAATCACACCTGGACTGTTGTTCACAAGCCTGTGAATGCTAAAGTGATTGGGTCCAAGTGGATTTATAAGAGAAAGGAAGACAACACAGAGGGAAATAAAGTGAGATTTAAAGCTAGGCTAGTCGCCAAAGGATTTCTTCAGAGAGAGGGAATCGACTATGCTGAGATTTTTTCCCCCGTTGTCAAACACTCTTCTATTCGGCTCTTATTAGCCTTCGCTGCCTATCTCGATCTGCACATCGAGCAACTTGATGTTAAAACTGCCTTCTTGCATGGGGATTTGAATGAAAAACTCTATATGAAACCTCCTGATGGTTATTCAAAGGAATTCAATTCCAACCAAGTTTGCCTTTTGAATAAGTCCCTGTATGGTTTAAAACAGGCATCAAGGCAATGGTACAAGAAATTTGATTCTTTTATGTTAAATAACCAATTTACCAGGAGCCAGTATGATGCTTGTGTCTACTTCAAGTCTATTCAAGGTTGTATGATTTACCTTCTGCTTTACGTAGATGACATGCTTATCATATGTAAGAATATGAGTTTTATCACTTCAATTAAATCCCAATTGAAAGGCAACTTTGAAATGAAGGACTTAGGTGCAGCTAAGCAGATTTTAGGTGTTGAAATCATCAGAGATAGACCTAATAAATTGCTCTACTTATCTCAGTATGATTACATTTTAATGATCTTGAAGAGGTACATGTTTGAATCTCTCAAACCTGTGAATGTACCTCTTGCTCAACACTTCAAATTGTCTTTGACACAAGCACCCACTGCTGATGATGATGTGCAATTTATGTCTAAAATTCCATATGCTAGCATTGTTGGTAGTATAATGTACTCTATGATTTGCACCAGGCCTGACATTGCTTTTGCCATCTGCACCCTGAGCAGATTTATGGCCGCTCCTGGGAAGCCCCATTGGCATGCTCTCAAATGGCTTCTCATATATTTATCATGTTCATCTAATTTGTCTTTATGTTTTGGTAAAAATGTTGATACTTCTAACATTTTGGTAGGCTTTGTAGATGCTGATTATGCAGGTAACATTGACACCAGAAAATCATTGACTGGATACGTGTTTACTGCCTGCGGTGGGGCTATCTCATGGAAGTGCAACATGCAGTCCGTTGTTGCCCTCTCCACCACTGAGGCCGAGTACATAGCACTCACCGAGGCGGTAAAGGAAGCCTTATGGCTTAAAGGCTTGTCTTCTGAACTCAAGCTCTTTGATTCAACTATTAATGTTTTCTCTGATAGTCAATCTGCATTACATCTTTCTAAAAATTTAGTTTGCCATGGTAAATCAAAACACATAGACATTAGATTACATTTTATTAGAGATGTGATAGAACAAGGAACCGTGTGTGTCAATAAGATACACACTGATAAAAATCCAGCTGATAGTTTGACTAAAGCTGTAATTTTATCAAAGTTCAAATATTACCTAGATAGTTTGAATTTGGTTCCTGTTCCGTAGCCCTAGGTGCAAGAACATCCCTGAATTTAATTAAAAATGGTGGAGTTTTGTGAATTAATGAATTAATTCATTCTGGTTTTTATTTAAATTCATTATTCTGTTTTACTCACCTGTTATTTAACACCCGCATGCCTTTTATTTCCTTTTATTTTCTTTTCTGCAATGCCTTGCTGGCAATCCCGTATGTTTTTCTGGCCCTTGATCTCATTGCCGCCAAAGCTATCCTGGTCGTCCGCTTGTTTTGAACGGCCTGGCTTCGTGGCAGCCTCTCCGTGGCTTCGGCTGTTACGCGGTTAGGGTTGGCAGAGGGTTCATCATCTTGGCTGCAGCTGTTATGGAAATACAGCATATTCGTCATCTCGGCTTCTTGGCGGTGGATTTTCCTTCGTTCTCTTGGTGAACCCCAGTCATAGGGTTCTGGTTCTGCTCAAGCCTCCCTGTTGGAGAAGATCGTCCTTGACTGTTGCTCTCCTTCGGCGCCTACGTCGCGTGCCGGTTCGTGGTGGAGACAACATCCCTTCCAAATCGAAGATGTGCGGCTCCTGTTGACGATTTCCAGAACTACACCAGAAGTGAACCACCGCTGGTTCTTCAAGATCCGGAGGACGACGACTCAGCCTTCAAAGCGTGAAGAGATCCGGACTGCCGGGTACAGTTAACCCCGGCGTTGTAAGTATTTTGCATTTTTTTGGTTTTCTTCGACACAGCCTTGTGCCTGTTTGCCTCTGCTGTTCATTCTTTAGGCTGCTGCTTTTTGCTGTAATTTCGGTTCTCTTTTCATAGTAATAAAAGTGTGCGTGAGGGGTGTTCTTGCCGTGCAGTAGGTTCCAACCGGGACCGAAGCACGTAAATCTTCTTGTCCCTTTTATTTTCTGCACTGCTTCATGTTGTCTTGCTTGTTCGATCTTTCGTGCACGACTCCAGTGATCCGGTTCCTTTTGTGGTTGCTTCGGAATTACTCTTGTTACTGTCCAGCCACCACAACATCTTGGAGCTTAGAAGGCTTATGCATGTGCTCGAGGACAGTGACCAGATCCACAGGGTTCTTCCTAACCTCCGTAGAAATGAAATTTCATTTCACCTAGGCTCTGAGGCCCCGCGAATTACAGATTATAAAAGTTAACAGTTAATCAATATGTTGTCTGGCTTTGGACCCATGCCCGTAAGTCACACTGAAATGGGAGGAAAAATACTCCCTCGTCTGCCTTAGTTGCAAATGGGTACAAGCCCCGGGACTAGAGGGCCTCCTAGGGTAAACCAGACTCAGCACAGAGGGCCTCCTAGGGTAGACCAGACTCAGCTGCAGCCGAAGATGGAGGGGCATCGTGGGAATGGCCATGCTCAGTATCATCTGAGCATGAGGGAACATCACAGGGGAAAGGTAGATGGGGGTGACTCCACCCATTGTTCCTTCGGTTCCTGCACAGCTGGGCAGAATGTACTTGGAGCGTACATGAAGAGCAGTACCTGGGAAACACCGGGAAGACAATGTCCTACCTCTAGTCCACCGAGCCTTTCAATTTCAAGGATAAGTTGTCCGAGTGGGGGAGGGAGATGTCCTTCTCCACATAGATCCGAGCATCCAGCAAACCCTCGCCGCAACGGGTATGGGCGTCCGAGCAAAGTAAACCCCCAAGAGAGCCCCCAATTGCCTTTAGAAGAGCTTCGTTCTGGAAGTGGATGGGGGACAGGGAGGCAGAATCATACCATAGCTTGGGGACACTCCTTCCCACGATGGGCCTCCATCGACCACCACGATAGGTTGAAGCGCCAGCGCCTGAAAGACTAGGGCACAATACACCCCGCACGAACAAATTCCCTCTCCAAGCCAGGACTAGATAGAATGAATGCCGGTGAAGGGAGGAAATTCTCACCCAATCATACAACCCCCCAAGAATTTCCTCCGGTGGCAGAGGCGGCACGACAGGAAATAGATCGGGGCTGAGATCAGAGGCGGCCACTGCAACAACGAGCGAGAAGGTTTGAAATGATGTAGGCGTGTGGGGCGTGTTCTCTAACAAATCCATTTCATATAACATATCTAAAACGCATTTTTCACTTTTAATAGGTTATTTAAGAGTGATAGTTGATACAAAAAGACTTTGATGTGATCATGGATATCATAGGGGATACAGTATCTATGACTGTTCTTTTACTTCTTCCAAAACCTCAAGAAATTCCTCCAGGCAAATTAATGAAGGAACACATTATATCTGACCAGTAACATGAGGCCACTTAGATGATTGTTTTTATAGAATTTCTATCAACATTCTAAGAATTTATTATGATGCAAAATGTTTAGAAATTTCTCTATAATTTCATGGATAAGAACAGTTTTCATCATCATCCACTCTCTAATTCCATCATATCAAGTAAGAGTATGGATTTTCTTCTAATACAAACCTCATATAAAGTTATTTTAATAATAGAGTGGGTTATTTTGTTATATATAAACTCCAGTTCTGAAAGGCAATGATGTTGGTATCCTTTGTAATCCATTGTACAGGAACCCAATTTATCATCCAGTGTTTTAATGGTTCTTTCATTCAGAGAATCCATTTTAGGGTGACTAGTAGTGCTAATGTTCAACTATGTATCTAATTCATGATGATGGGGTCTGTGAAACATTTAGGTAAACCTCATGTTATACTAGAAACAATAGAGTGTGGAAATCTATCTAGTATCACCACTTACCTTATATATATGTTTTTGAATTTTTCAAGAGAAAAAAACAACCTTCATTGTAATGAAATGTGTCAATTTTTTAAGGCATTCGACTACCACCAATAGAGTTTTATTACATTTAGAGGTCCTAGAGAGTTCTATGAAAAAATACATGGTTATGTTTTTTCCAATATTAATACTAGTATGGTAAATGGTTGCATCTTACCCTTATAATTATTTTTCCACCATGACTTGTTGAAAAAAAATCATCGAGATACAAAATCATCAATATACCTTATCATCATGGTATCCCACAAAAATGATTTGTTTGAAATCAATATAATTCATAGTTTTATATATATATAAATATAGAAGGGTGATCTATGGACATCATCTAGAATTTTCAAATGGAGTTCTTGTTTTTATTGGACACATATCTGCATTCCAACTTTTATAAAATAATCCTTGATAATGTTGAACTCAATAATATTGATTAGCTTATTCTGTATAAATTAATTAGTACTATTGGCATACTTGATCCTCTCAAATATAAATGGTTGAGCAGTCATTTTAGCAATGTAATTTGAATGCCATTTTTTTATTCGAATGTCCACCCTTTTCATCAATATGATAATTAGATACCATTCACTCCTCATCATGTATGGGGTTGCAGATCCATTCTACAAAAAGCACCTGTCACATTTTTTTCTATTGTAGAATTGTATTGGATTTATCATTCATAATTATTTATCATATCTAACCGTATTCACTATAATATTTTGGGATCTTTTGTGTGAATATATTCTTCAGGATTTTCGGATCAATATATATATTTATATATATGTGTGTATATATCACACTTCTCTCCATAAAGATAATGTCACCAAATCAACATCGCAAAGATCACTGCTACCAATTATAAATCCTGCATTGGGTAGTTCTTCTCATGGATCTCTAAATAGATTGAGGGGTATGTTACCGATTTTTCATCTTATATGTGTACACACTCAAATCCCTATTTATACAGATTGTTGTAGATCACAAATTCTTACCCAATAGTGGGTAATTTGACTAGAGTTGTTGTAAACAACCTCTTCATCAACTCATTAATGCTATTTTTTTTCCAATGGCCCGAAGGCCTTCATTTTTTTTATTGATTTTGATAATCCACCTTTCAAGGGGTGAGGTGGAACCCTAACAAGGCCCGTAGGCGTAAGTATTCATGGCCCGTAGGCCTTAGAGGAATTCATTTTCTCGTAGGCTTCAAACATTACATACAACCCAAACTCACTACTTGGAACTGCTCCTCCCCAGCATCTTGATCGTGAAATCAACTCTCCACCTTCGCATGGCTATTCAGCTAGGCATTCCCGTGCATGCACAGGCTTATCCCGATGGCATGTGTCATACCCTCTGATTCTTGTAATCCGTTTAGATTATACTGTGGTGAAAGCACCTTGCTCATCCTCCTTGTAAGGCTTGTTCCTCGTAGGTCGTCTGGTTTGCATATGCACTTAAGGTGGCCCGAAGGCCTTGAGGTGGCCCGAAGGCCTTACTGACCCGAAGGCCTGGGTGGCCCGAAGGCCTTAAAGGACTCTGGGACCAAATTGGTGGCCCGAAGGCCCAAACAGAGGCATATTCCCAGCTGCTATAGTGCCAAACAGTACCTGCTACAGTTCCCACTACAGTACCTGCTACAGTACCTGCTACAATGCATGCTCCAGTACTGCTACAGTTCCTGCTACAGTACCTGCTCCAGTACTGCTACAGTCCTGCTACAGTACCTGCTCCAAAAAAATCATGACTCCCATATGATCAATTTTAGTTTGTGTGATATAAAATAATAATATGATTATCAAAAATCAACAATAGTACCCAACTAATCCAATTAAATTATTTATTTATCTCAAGATGTTGGTCTGAGATATTATTTAATTGCCTCTACTTTTGAAGAAACCATAAATATTAATTTTTTGTGATAAAATTTTCCATGAATGTTTATTTGTAAAAAACTCATATTTTAGATACTTTATGCTTAAATATTAATTTTTCAAGGTATTTAGTATAATAATTAAATGATCCTCATTTACATTTGATCTTTTGTATTAGATAACAATAAATTCTATAAATACAATAAAAATTATATTAAGGTAATCCATAAAGATTGAATTCATTAAGACCATGAATATTTCTATAAAATTGGTTAGTCCAAATGGAATCACTATGAATTAACACTACTCAATCATTTTATAAAAACCAGTCTTGGGGATATACATTTTCTTTAGCATTACATGATAATATCCTCAATGAAGATCCAACCTATATATTTATTTGGCTCCACATAGCTAATAAAAATTATTTCAATATGTTTCAAAGGATACGTTTTCTTCATCATTATATTATTGACATTAGGATAAAAAATGTAGAGTCATGATGAATAATCATTCTTTATGATGAAGTGGCCCGATCCACCCCATGGAGAAGTACTTGTTTATATAAACCATTTCTTCAATTTTTCCTATAATTTTTTCCTCAAAGCCTCAAGTTCAACATCAACCATTCAATCTTGTGTCTTGGATACTATTAATTCCATGGTTATTATCTTATTTGATATGTCAAACTTATAACTTCAATAAAGACTAGAAAATTATCTAAGAAACAAATCAGTGTGATCCATTACAATGGGAATATCATTAGAGATGTTTTTTCTTCAGTCTCAATCATTTGATCTACAAATACTTATTCACAAGGAAATAATATCCATTCTAGAGATGATAGTACCAATGAATATTCATCCTCCTCCTTGTAATTCTATAGAATCAGTTGTTGATTTGTGATATGGAAGGTGATTTCTTTCAATTTAAAAGTTATTTTATCCTAATTTAATGAAATATTATTGATGCCAAGAATTGTATAAAATTGAACTAAATATAGAATAAAAAAGTTAAATGGGAAAGAATATTCCACTAAATGTGGAATGGGTATGAGTTATATTCTTGGGATGAAAAAATTGTCCTTTTACGTCTATATAGATAACTCAACTTCCATTTTTTGAAGTTGTGTTTAAATTGTTGTACTAAATAATCATGATACGAAAGAATTCATAGAATGTGATCAAAATAGTACATTATCCCTCCTTGAATAAATAAAATTTTAAATATAATGACATAATTGTTGGGATACACATTAGGAGTAGACAAGGAATACACTCACACTTTCTCTATATGCATTGGAGGTCGTTGTTGTTAGTTATCATCAAAACCCCTTATTTTAGGGAATTGATCCACATAGTGTTCATGTTCAATCTAGTTGATGAATTAGATGATGTGATGAGGTTTAATTGGGGTATACTATTATTCCATCAGAGTAGAGGGGTTTTACCTTCACTAATCACTTTTTAGGTTCCCATACATCCTACTCCTAAATCATTTCCTTGTCCACTTCCACCAATTCTTGGGATGTTTCTTCCCACACATTTTTCATGTGGGATGATAGACTTTCATAACCCTGTGATATTTTTCCATCCCATATATAGAATTAATATTCAATTTCTTCACCTTCTGTTTAGTCTTAAAAACTATCAAGATTAATCGATTACCATTTCAACAATGGGGGAATGTCAAACGATTTACTCATCATTTAAAATGTCTTGAACAACATATTTTTTAATAGATTCAGCTTTATCCCACAAAAGAGTGGTCATATTTACTTACATGTGAAATGAAAAACCTAGAGGCACATCATGCAAGGATTTTGATGTTTTCCTCATATACCCTAATGAACTGATCTTCATATTTCATGAAGCAATGGAAATACCTCTCTATTTTATGTTCTTGTGTGTGGGGAAAAGTGTTTTCACAATTTGTTTCTCTAAATTTCCTTCTATAAAATCACATTGATCACATACTCATGCATTTTATATTTGAATAGTTTCCACCATTGATTACATTCTCCCTCAAAATGATAAACTGAGAGCATGAACTTCTCTTACTTAGATTTATTACTTATGGAGAAGAACATTTTAATAGATTTGATCAATTTTTATAAGATAAAGGTATCATAAGATCCATGTAATGTTAGAGCCATGTTCACATATATGTCAAAATTGAATCTATCTCATTCGAAGGGTAATTTTGATGTTTCTCCTAATTCAAGTTTCTATTAAAAAATAATATTCATTTGAAAAATTATTATCGTAATTTTCACGATTCATGCTCACTTAGGATGGCCATATATTTTGGGAAATCATCACATTAACCACACATTCATTGTTGACATGATTCCTACTATTTATGGCCATTGACAGGAAGTGAATGGATAGTTAGGGATGATAATTTTTTCTATGATTGAAGAAATAAACATGAAAGCATAAACAAATAAGGAATAACTCATATAATCATTTACTTATGAAGTTATAGGTTTTAATCCATAATATATTTCCTATTATAAAATGTTATAGTTATTTTTTTTCTATTAATAATGGTTAAAAATGAGGTTGAATATTTATCAAATCACATCACATGAGATTTTAAAATAAGGTGTGAAGTAAATCCCATTTACGTGCACCATGTTTCAATCAAGTACATATCAATTAACCCCTAGGTACAAAAATTCAAGAGATACATCCACATCTAGTATCCAAGATAGGATGTATTCCCTTAGAAAAAACATTCTCTAAACATAAATAAATATGGATATTTTCCTAAGATTAAACTTATCCCTATGTATTTTTCTAGATTTTTGTAATCTTAATACTGAAAAATAAATAGGCAATGACCCCGACAATATCTCAAAGAACCCATATTTAAATAAACATTATTTCATGATTTATTTCTTATTGATTCAGTTAATACAACTCTAGATGATAATTTTTCCTAGTTTCTTTTATAAATTCAGTATATGTGACGTTTACATGAAACATTTATACAACATATTTATTTAAATACAATGAAAAATAACCATCTACTCCTAGATATTCTTAAATAACATGGGGATGTTCATAAGAAAAGTGTGAGCTATAAATCCTATTTAGGGAATACAAATAGGATAACATAAGTTAAAGAAGTACATGTGAGAAAAGAGTAATATCATGGTAACATTATAGGAATGTGGATCATAATATTGAATAATGAGGATTGATATAACATGAAAAAAGGGAACATGGGAATGAGAAGAATCCATAAAACATGACGTCATAAAAATAATTAAAGGATAACCGACTAGAAATCATAACATTGCGTGATTAGGATAACCTCTAATGAACCATATATATCATATTACGAGATAAAAACATTACCCAATGGATTTAGGGATATATAATTCTAGGCCCATTGGTCACATTCATATCATGTACCTGCATTGTCATGAACCAACCCAGGTCGACCCTGAACCGGTCACCCGAGCCGGTCCGCGACATGTCCCGAGGGGCGTTCCTGATCCCCCCGGGATGGCAACCAGTGTCGGTCATCAAAGTACACACGAGGGAACTATTTAAGTCCAAGAGATAAACCCAAGACTAGAAAAAAAAGAACAAACAGAGCATGCAACAAAATAACAACTAAAACTTAAATAAACAAAGAACTGATCTAGATACAAAGTATCACTAAAAAGAACAAAACCGGAAACAAGACCCCGCTACAACGATCTTCGTGTGACCCCCTAGTCACCTCCAACCAAAATCCCAAAACTACTCCCACATGATCATCCAGTAAGGAAAAACCCTGAACAACAGCTGAACCTGCAACTAAAATGGTAAAGGATAGGCGTGAGCACAAAAATGCTTAGTAGGGATGCCAAAAGTAAACCACTGAATCCAAGTGTTTTCTAACCCAAAGTTTTCTGATGACACAAGTTTGGAAATACAATTATAAAAATAAGGTTTTCCCATTTAAACAAAATAACACATATTTCCCACTATGAGAACTAACCCACGCTATATATTATTTCAAAAACAGTTTTCCATTTTATAAACAAAACCAATCAAGTAATATTAGAGCTGTGAAAAAATGGAGACAGGTAAACAATACAAGCTAAAAATAGACTAGTGTATCAGAAAGTAAACAAGCAATACAAGTTGTATATAAACCAATGTGGCCGAAAATAAACAAGAAATACAAGCTGTATATAAACCAATGTAGCAGAAAATAAACAATAAATACAAGCTGTATATAAACCAATGGAGCAGAAAATAAACAAGCAATACAAGCTGTAGCCATGGGCGATCCTGAACATCCCTAGACAACCCCTGGACGCACTTGGTTCAGAACCACCTGTCGGCATATGGTGAAGCCCCATAGTCTAAAACCCACTGATCTCCCTCGCAACAAAATCAGCAGCAAATCCCACCTGGCCACTATATCTACCTGGGGCCACTAACCCGTCTAATCAGGGCTGGTGAGCAATCGTCACTCAATAATCTATAAGACGCCCAGGAACCCATGTTTTTTATAGTAATATTGTGTAAGCAGGAGGCCCTCACATGCGTGACTCATCTCACCGCACTTGCCTACCCCAAACACGGACGCTTCCTATAAATTCACTCATAAAGGGTTACACTAGATAGGAGCGCCCCGTATACATATTCAGTTATTTCACATTAAACAAAGTGCCAACCGAGCTGCTATAACATATAAACTTTAAAACATTTCAGAAAATGTTTATGGTTTCAAATCGATCACACACATTTATTCAAAATATCTTGCAAACACCACTCTTACATTTACAAAACCAAATGGTCCCTTAAGTTCTAAACATACATTCAAAGACTTCACAATCATCAAAAATTCTTTTACCCTTTTTCAACCCACACCAAAACATGTTTTAAACTAAAAGGTCAAACCTTAAAGAACACATTATAAACCATGATTTCCAAAATACTTAAAGTAACACTTTAAAAACCCACATTTAAAATACTCTTTAAAAACCACTCAAGGGGGCCAAATTTATTTGAAAACTAAAATCCATTTAGAAGACTAAACTTCAAAGAAAACACCAATTACCTTAAAACTATAATTGTCCACCTACTTTATTTATAGAACATAAAATGATCCAAAAAAATACATTAAACCCTCTCCAAAACATTTTAACACGTTTAGGATGCTATACCAACATCAAACAATACACACCCAAAAACCTATTTTGAAATCAAATGCACACCAAGAAAATTTTTTAAAGCCTTGACCCAAAAATCACCACTTACCGACATCATTTTAAAGGAACACCAAATAAAAACATTGAATCCATTAAACCCTTACAAAGGTGTTTTAACACAATAACTAAGCCATAACACAACCAAACCAAGTTCATTAATAAACAAAGTCATTGCAACATAATAATGGTGATATATTTCATAAGAGACCAATTCCTTCTTAAATAAATATAAGCGGTTCAAACAAGATTTCTAGGTATCATAAAACTAAGAAATTTACACTAAAACTCATTTAAAACCTATTTTTAAAAAATCAAATAAATTCCAAATTGCTATAATAATTTAAACAAGGGTTTCATAGAGTTACAAAACTAGTTTATAAATTTATTTAAAATGGAATGCATCAAAGGAAAGTATTTTGGAAAGAAAAACTTGGAAACACCTACTGAAGGCTCATGCGATTGGAATGAAAATTCAATAGAAAGGAGGACAACGCCCCACAGACAAAACGAACACCCTAAAACTAAAGAAAATCGGAGATACACATTAACCCTAACATTTAGGGTTTGGACAACAAGAAAACCCACATGAAAACCCTTGAAATTAAGTGAGGATAGGAGAATATGGAGAAGAGACCTACCAGATGGAACCGCCGGAGGGATGAGCAGCCGCCGGAAGAATCACCAGAGGGTAGGAGGGTGTGTGTGAAGTAGGGTAAAGGGAAGAGGGGTGCGTGAGGGCAGGGGAGAAGAAGGGGTGCATGGGAGATTGATAAAAAAATGAAATGGAAATCATTGGGGAAGAAGGGGGCTGAGCGCATAAAATAAATAGATGGGGTGAGCTGAAAGTGGGAGATAAGAAAAATAAAGGAATTATAGGGGGAGGCGTGAAAGAATAAGGGGGAAAGGGTGATTGGAGAGAGGGAGATAATGGAGAGAGGGATAAAAAAAGGGAAATAAATGGTGAGAGGGGGAGGTATGGAGATAAGGGAGATTGGAGAGAGGAATATAAAAAGGAAGATATTAAATGGGAGAGAGGGGGAGGCGTGGAGAGAGGGTGATAACGGGGAGAAGAAAAACAATAAATAAAAGAAGATAGGGAGATTGGAGAGAGGGAATAAAAAAATGAATTAATGGTGGAATGAAGAATGAGTGGAGGGAGGGAGTGCATGAGATAAAGAAAAGGAGGAGAGGCGTGAGAGAAGGGGAGTAGAGAGAGGGATAAAAAATGGGGAAAAATTAAATGGGAGGGGTGAGGCATGGTGGATGAATAAAAGGGTTTAAAACCCTTTCAAAAATATATAATTAACCACAACAAGAATAAATAAATAAGATATATGTTAATAATAATAATAATAACAATGATAATAATAATAATAATTTAAATAACAATAATAATCAAAATTTTAATGACAATATTTATAACAATTTTAAAAAATATATATATAATCATAACAATGCCATTAATTTTATTAATGATAATAATAATAATAATTTTATTCATTTTATTTTAAATAATGACAAAGATAATAAAAACTGAATAATAATTATATTTATAACCATTTTAATGATAGTAAGATCATTAACAATTTTTTTAATAAAAAAACAATTTTATGTACACCACAATGTTATTATTATTATGTCTTAAATATTTACTTTATTTCATTATCATAAATTTTTATTATTTTAAGTAATGGGTAACTGTAGGGGTATTCGGGCCGACCGCACGATTACCGCCAATCGTGCAGTACCCGTCCATTGATCCGAAACCTACCAAATATATCAAATGTCAAAAAATTTAAACATACCCTCAACTCGCACCTTGAACAGACTAACTAAGGCCAAGAAATAATAAAATAAAATAATTTAAAATGTCGGGGTGTGACATGCATAAGTGTGCTACATATCTCATAAAACATAAAGATGACATTCATATCATTTAACCCCCAAGTTAAGGAGTGAGGGTTATAAACATTGAATTTACCAATAAATTTATAAAAATTTAAACAATGTGAACATCATCATGTGGAAATAGTAATGTTTATTCACATCATAATTATTTTTAATGCAAAATCACCTGACAATTCTGGTTTCCTAACGGGTGTACATAACAGTTTATGGTAGGGGTGGATGAGAGTGAATGGGTATCTCATAATATAGTAATCATATTTATAGTAATAGATATGAGTAAAAACAGACCCAAAAATTAATAATTGGAAATAAAAATGGAAATATATAAATAAGGTTCTTGAATACATATGAGAAGGATATGACCCTTTATCCTGAAATGGTACCTCTAAAATCATGGGAGGGGATTCTTAAGAGCATGGTGTAATTTTGGGTGGGATCTAGTGTTGGAATAGGAATATTAAATTCTTTATACAATGGGTTTATGTGATGTATAATTAGAGTATTGGTGGGTTAATATATCAAAATAAAGGGAATATATTTTTTAATAATTTTCAAGTAGTGATTTTTAAACTTTATATGACAATTTAATTAAAATCACAAAAATACCATTTATTTACAAATATTTTCTATAAAATAGTATTGATTATCAATATTTTATAATGTTATGAATAAAATCCATCAAAATAATAACCACAATTATGTGGAAGTGATTCATGTTTATAATGAAACGAATTTAAATTATTTAAAAATAATACGGGTTGTTGAGGATGTATTAATGGTTATTAATGTTATAAAAATAACATAAAATGCAAAATATTATAGAGAGTAAATGTTATTTTTTTAAGGAAACTCTTTATTGTAGTTATTTATTCAAATATGCTCTTTATGATGTCATAATACATACCGTATAATTATATCATATTGAATTTTTTACCTAAAATTTCACTCTCTTAGATAATAATGATAAATTCACTAATATATAATTTCAATTATCCAATTAAAAATTATATATATATATTAAAAAAATAATTATATAATTATGAATACTTAAAATTTTAAATAAAAAATCTCTATTTATTAAAATATACTAGTTTTTTGGAAAGAACTGTTTTTCGAACCATAAAAAATTTTGTTTAACGTCCTAAAATAATATTATAATTAATATTTAATTAATATTATTTATAAAAATGTTTAATAAAATATCATTTATTTTAAAATGTTATGAATTCATTAATATGTGTTACATGATTGAAAATATATATTTCACAAAATTAAAATTTCTTTTTCCATCATATCAAATTCTTATTTTTATTAAACTAATTATTTAATCATATAAAAATAAATATAATAAATTGATAAATACAATAATTTTTTTATTAAAAAAATTATAATAGATTATTCTATTTTTTTTAAAATACATAGAAATTTATTACACAATTTAATTCCTTATCTGTATGGTGTGAGTTTGTGAGATTTTCATGGGGTGGTTTAGTAATCAAGGTTTGGTCCATAATCTAGATGAGCTTGAACTTATCCCATAAATTGTTTCTATACGGATTAAGTTATTGAATATAAGAATTTTAATTTATAAAGGAAAATCCCCTTGATATTATCTCCCTTGGAAGCTCTAATAAATTGGATTCATTGGGTATGATCATACTAGTCTATTCCATAATACCATTTGTCTATGCAATTTTTCATTATCATTAACCTTAATATAATAATATTAATGGTAATCTCTCAATGGCTATATTATCATAATTTCTAATTCATAACTATCTATTAATTTTAAAATTCCATATAACAGTCCAAAATAATCAATGTAGTGCTTTTTTTTCTATAAAAACAATTTTAAATATGTCATTTACTAATTTAACAAGTAAGTTCATTTATATATGATTGGTTCATTATAACATGTTCCCATATGCAATTTCTTAGGACTATGAGCCCATGTTTTTTTCACCATGGTGGCTTCACCTAGACAATGTTCACTCCCCTAGGTTCCTAATTCAGTGATACCATTCATTCATGCATATAAATTTATATTTTAAATTTGGTAAATTTTTTAGTTATTTAAGAAATTTTGTTCAATATTTCATTACATTATCCATTTTTAGAAAATGACTAATAAAAATGTGAATTTTTAATATATATACACATATTTTAATGTATTCTTATTAAAAGTATAATACATGATTTTTATGTGTGAATATTGGGTTATCCCTAGGCCAGTAAAGAGCACAAGGTATAATATCTAGAAAAAAGAAAAAAATATATATACTTTTGCGGATTAGCACAAGGAATTGGTGTCATGAAATTCAAAAAGGTAAACTGGTACATGAAGGCGTTCAAAAATAAGAACAACATGAGGATAGGAATGTGCAATTTTTTAGCCACTCTTTCCTATGTCTATGTGTATGAAGAAGTGTATACATGAGATAAAATACTTTGTTTGATGTATAATATGTGATGTGTTATGAACTTATTAACCTAACATCATTTTTCTCTAAACAATCATTCATACTCACTATACATGGATTACATTCTAATAACTTTATGAAATACTTTTGTTTTAATGTAACCAGGATAAAAAACATTGAAATATCCATCATCGATACAAAGGGATTTGAGTCTCAAATTTTCATTATTCTGTAAAGACAATGATTTCCAAAAGAGATCCACATGAGTTTTTCACACAATTGTGAATCTATACAAAGTCCAATACCACCATTGTGATGACAGAGGGTTCTTGAGATCACTATTTCTAGAAATATGGTGAAGTAATGAAGATAAAGGAGCTACTGTGAATCTATATCAATGAATTTGATCCTTATGAAGAATTTATGAAACCGTATGGGTATATGAGATTCTGGATATTTTCCTTATTTAGATATGAAGGATTAGAAAATATTAATCACCATTATTATTTATATTCTATGCATTATATGTTGCATAGGGACCATCTAGAGATAAGATATTTGGTGAAATGTTTTTATATATGGTAAATTGTGTGATAGGTGATGTATAAGGTTCTTTGAATGCTATATAAGGAATTTGGAAGCCTTATATGGGATGCATAATGTAAATATAATCAAATTAAAGGCGATGATGGATGAATTAGATTCCACTTGTTTGAAACATAATGGAAATTCTATGGTGTATGCATGATGGTTGAGAAGTGTGAAACATTGTAATATTTATATGTTTCTGTAAATAAACAAATATTAAAAAGCATTTTTTTCATCACGGTAGAGGAAATAGTGTGATAATAATGATAGTAATTTTATATAGTTATTTATTCTCATAAATTTAGGATTCATGTTTTATTGATGTTAATGTTCTCCTATATGGATGTGGTTAAATAGATGTGTTGAATGTATAATTGGGGTAAATTGGGTGTCAACACAATAAATTTGAAAATATGATGTTGTTTTTAATATTTTTTTTATAATTTTAATATTATATATATCTATTATCTTTTATATATTTATTATATATTTGAATTTAGATTTTACAAAGATCATCATTTTTATTTAGAGAATGAAAAAATAGATGTAGGTGTTTGGTCACTTGTTAGGTACTGGGGTTTCGACTAGGGAGGGGATACTTTGTTTTATGTTGATTATGATGCAGTTTTCTCATCCTAAATAATTTTTAATAGTTCATGATTAATATTTATTTTTTGTTAGTTTATCAATATGTTATTTTATCTACTATGGTTCATGACATATTCATTTTTTTATGACTACCTGATGTCGATTGTCTATACATTAGTGGAGAATAATATTGGTCAATTGGGGTGTATAACAACATGTTAAAATTGTTTAATTTATTTTTGAATATATTATAAAAAAATTATTGTACCATAACCCATAATTATTATATTCTTTATTAGACCACCAACCAAGTCTGGTTTTTTTAAAGGTTGGGGCCGAAGCCTCAATTTATTACCAACCAAGTCTGGTTAATGATAAGCAAAACATGAAATAAAAAAATGTGACTTAATCATCAATATGGAATTAGATTATTCTTTTCAATTATGATCAACCACATACATTCAATTTGTTTTTCCTCTTCAAATTAATTGATTCATGATAGTAAGTTAGTTTCTATATTAATCGACTAATTTATTATTGAACTCAACTAATTATTTCAAAATTATTAATTTTTATTATTTTTTGAGTAATGTTAAATAACATATTTATTAAAACCACCTTTGGAAACTGGTTATTCTCCTCGTAATTTTTATCTTATATTACCTAATTTTCATTCGAGACTTTATATTAATAAATATTTTTTCTTAAATTGTCTATTGTGATCCTGCTAGGATTTTGGATGTATAATTATTGGTTATGAGTTGTTTATAGGCTTCCCTATTTCAAATAATGTTGACCTAGATTGTCAAATATACTAGCATAAATTTATTTCCCTTTAGTGATTTATTATAACATGAATTATGAATTATGGATTTTTTTTCTTGTGTGGATATAAGGATGATTAATATAAAATCAATTATTTTGAACTATATTTATGGAGTAAAGGAATATGGATAACCACTCAAGACTGACTATCTAGGTAAAAATAATTCTTTACCATTCAAAATTATTGATTTAGGATTATGTTTTTTATATTTATTTATTTCTTATTTTCTATTTTACATCTTATGTTGTTATTGGTATTATAATAGATATAATACTTATCTTATAATCATTTTAAAACACCCCCACTGTAGCTCACTGGATACAAATGGTGTATCTACTAGATTAGTGATACAAAATTCTATATGGTGACTACATTAAGAAAAATTCTATATTAATCCATAATATTTTTGGTATAATTAATTCCAACCCCAATAGTATACTTTCACCTATGATAAGACTTTCAATGGAGTTATGTACTATGAAAATTCAAAATAACCATGTTCAATCTTGAGATATGTAAAATTACTACGATGAATATGAATTTTAAGTACCCAAAGAACATGATTTATAAGAATGAATAAAAGAATTACTCTTCAGGTATAATGATTTTTGATATAGGATGATGAATGATTAAAATAAGTAGCTCTGAGTGTAGGGATAAATGGCCCATTACATTGTTTAAACTACAAAAACATTACATTTCCTTTGAAATAATTTATTATTTCATCATAATGAAGTTAAGAATGTGAATGAATATTAGGATCTCTATAATGTAAATGATATTTATGAAATGGAGGATGTATAAGTAGAGGGATATAAAGTGTAAGAGTACATGTAGCATACTAAAATCTCTAGAAAATATGAACCAATGACTCATGAATATGAATTAAATGACCCTTTAGTGTCTCTTATGTGAAGGAAATTGGTTAAATAAGAATAAAAACTCTCACTCATCTTCTTCATAAAATAAGATGTAAAGATATTGATTTATCTAATTTAATAAATGAGGCATAGAAATGGTTAATATTCTATAATCTAATGTATAATTGGATAAAAAAATTCATAGATTAATTAGAAGTGGATGAGAGTTATAATTTAGGGAACTAACATATTTTTTCAACAAAGGATAACCTATTAAACTAAATTAAGACATTAATACTAATATTCTAATAATTTTCATATCATTTATGAGGATAAAAAAGTTGAATTATTGGAGAAATAATACTACGTTATTGTTGGGACTTAAAAAAAGAATATATATATATATATATAAGTACTAATGAAAGTTAAAATTTGATTTATATAGTTTAGGAGAGTATTAAAGAGAAATAATAAGAAATGAGTATGGATGTAATGAAGGGTTGTGATCCTTCTAAAAAAATTCTAATTTAAAAGAACCATAATAACTAAAAAATAATGAGTCAACTATAAAAATTTATAGATTTATAAAATAAATCAATGAGAATAAGAAAGAAGATGTAGGGAATATATTCTATATGGTATGGTATGATATCTTTATCCCTGTTTTTTTAATAAAAATGTTCTATAATTGGATTCAACCACAACACTCGGTCAAGAATTTCCAATAGAAGAGGAAGAGTACATTGGGACTAGAAAAGATGAATTTAAAATAAATTTTCACATCATTACAAAGTAGAATTTAATAATTATCTAATTACAAGTCCCAAAATTAATGGTCAAGAATAAAGACATTATAAAAAGTAATTTTGATAGAAAAATCTAATTTTAAATTGTAATCTATAATTTAGTTTTGATTCATTAGATTATGATTGGAAATATCATCCTGTAAGAGTATATTATACCAAGAAAATAATGGATTTGGGAAAATATAGTACTAATATATATATTAAAATAAAATGTAAATAAAATAATATTAGGAATTATGTGTGAGTTTACATAGACATTAGTGAGTCACCCACCACAAGTCATGATCCACCGGTGAAGTGTATTAGTTAGTGGCACTAAATTTCCACATCATTATTGTCTCAATAATTTACTTCTTTGATAGAGAATATCTATTGGTTTGTTTCCTTATATGCATGAGAGAAAATATGATTGAGGTAGGAAGCATGATTAATGAAATCAATCCATCTGGGTATAAGATCCTTGGGAAATTTATGGTTGTTTCCATAAGGTCCATAACAACATTTAAAAAGTCATAATCAATCCACAGGTTATTCCATTGGTTTTTGGAATCATGTTTAATGGTATATTGCATTTCCCATAATTCATCTTCATTAGTAGTTGCAATACCAATGTAAAAATAAAACATCCTTTTACAATTCCATGATTAGTTCAAAAAATAACTCCATATTTGGAAGTTTCTAGCATGGAATTGTTCACACTATAATCATTGACAACAATATGTGGGCTAATCACTGGAATACACTTCATGGATTTGTGAACAAGGATTGCTTTGTCTTATTGTAGCACCCAAATGTCTTAAAATTTCCATATCATTCACACTATTATAGTTTTCCCAATATATGTACTCATGTTTCATTATAATCTTGTTTGTTAATGGTGTTTTTTCCTTTGTGAATGTAAGGTTAATTCACATCAAATAGCTTCCCATTACATTCCCACCATATCAATACCAATATTAAACCCACCACTTCTTGTAGTAGGTATTGCATTGGGTTTATCTTCCTTGTTTTGATGAGGAATACAATGATTTCATCCTACTTTCAATTTGAATTGGTCTCAACAAAAAAAATCATGATTAAAATATTTAAAAATTTACCATTCATAAAGATAATTACTCAAGATATGTTGTGTGCTTTCATTAGATTTAAGGAAAATATGGTAGGCTGATACTATATACTACACATACTTCCTCATTTGATCATGTGTTGGCAGCTTATTTTTTCAAATTTGCAATAGAAGAGTCAACCACATGGGTTGTATGATGTTATCCTTGAAACTATATTTTCATGCTAGAATAATTTTCACACTCTCCCATTTGATCTTATCTCTAATATTTGACATTAAATTTCCCTCTATAATTAGGCTTCCATGCCAATGTATCAATGTATATAAATGCGTACTATTGTGGTTCATGTGAATCCTGTAAAGGAAAATTTTTGAGGATACTATGATGTGTAATGAAATCTGCAATATTTGTCTACATTCTTTAAGAAGGAAAAATCATCTTGTCCATGAGTGGTTGATAAAGCCAACTGGTGTTCCAATAATTTAAATTAGAGTTCCTAATAACAATCCATTTTTTTAATAACAACATGAAATTTTTTCTTAATTGATTTACATAAAAATAAAAATAGGTCACATAAATACCCTGCCATAAACAACCTCTTGTACATGGATATAATTAATTCAAAATAGGGGTTTTTAGTGGTTAAAATTTTCCATGTGAACTAACCAATCGGGCCATCATTGAAGATATTGATGTCCTTGATAACAGTTCCTCCCATTTCAATTGGTTTGATACATTCCTTCCATGAAATAGTTATCATTTTTCTTTCATGCGCAATCCTAGTCCAAATAATATACCTTATCATGCACTTTATATTTTTTATGTGACACCATGGATGTCTATAAATAGATAAATAATATGAAAATTTAGAAGTGGTGAATAAATTAAGAAAACACATCCTCCTTTCTTGAGACATGGAAATCCATTTATATATATCAAGTTGAATGATGATACCATAACTAATTATTGTATGAAATTGACTTTTCACATTACCCCAAAACAATTGTACACAATGGTAATTAAAATTAAGGGATCCCCTTCTCAACCCAAGCATTCTAGTAATCCTATTTTTCTCTCCCACTGATAAACCATCACCCAACAAAATAAATGTTTCCCAAATCTAATATCCTTCCAAAAAACATCCTCATAATGAAGAAAAAGGGTATGAATGTTTATTATATTTCTCTTTGAGGCATTCCCAAATAAATGGATGCAATCTTCATATAATTAGCGTGATGGGAAAAGGCCACTCCTTCTAGATAAATTTATCCCGTAGAAACAAACATGTGAGTAAACATTAATTCACCTACCAAGTTAATCGTCAACAAGAGAAAATATAATCCCTACTGGTGGATCCCCTTATATCACACATCTGGTGCATTGAAAGTATCATCTATGTCCCATTGATAAAAATAAGAATCCTCGCATATGAAATAATGGATCTAATGAATCTGATGATGGTATCTAAGAAGCTATATATCATTAATAAATTGAATATAAAACTTCACTTGAGGGGGTGAAATTCATTAAATATATCAATTTTTAGGGAAATGATTCCATATTTAACCTATCTTTTAAGGATGTTTATACCTTTTGAGGATGTAATGATGATATTATGAATTCATTTTCAGAGAACAAATCCATATTGATTCAGAGTGATGATATCAATGATGAATACCCATATCATATACTTTATGATTTTCTAATGATTTTGGGGTCATTTCTACAAAGGGAGACTGGTCTAATGCCCCTTATATCAACTGTATTTACTTTTTTAGGATTCAAGGAAAACAAATTTGTGTTGATTCCATAAATTGGGTAATAATGATTAATGAATTATATTACCACACTAACATGATCATCATATATAATATTAAAATAAAACCTGATGATTTTTTTGTGAATCTATCTAGCTTAGTGGAACTCTCCATGTTGGGAGAAAAGAGAGACATCCTAATTTCATCCTTATCCAGTTACATTTCAAGAATCCTATTTTTTTGTTCCTCAATATAGGGAAAAATTGTTTTGATCTACCTCAGTGTATTATCCAATCCATCATCTATATAATTTTCACTAAAATAATCAATAAATTCTTTTGATACATCACTTTTAGAGGTAAAAATATTTCCATTGTTGGTTATAACATTTTTTCATCTTTTTCTATCATCTCCCAGTGTTTTATGTGGAAGAATTTTTTATTTTTATCCCTTTCACGCAACCATTTTACATTCATGTGGTTTTTTTATATCCTCTAATTCAAGGTTAAGAGGTCCTCCAACTTTGATTGAGCATGAAATTTCTCCCTAGTAGAGAAATCCAGGTCTTAGTCTCTATCCTGAATTCCATCAATATGGTTTCCATCATTATTAATATCAATATAATGTTTTTAAAATTATATTTTTCTTCATTACCTTAGTATTCATTTATAGTATTTTAATTTCTTATCATGTCTTTAAAATATACATCCCACTAGGAAAATCCCCAGGCCTCCAGAATGGTTTCTCAACCTCTAAGAATATTACCCCATCTATTGTTGAGGAGAAAGGGAAGGAGATCATCCTTGACAGGGTGGATAGCTCCCATAACATAGGCTATGGTCAGAATAATGTGTGGGGAGGGTGTAACTTGAGATCCCAATGGAAACAATCCTATCATATATTTTCATAATGAATTTATTAATATTGATTTATTTACATCAATTCAAGATACACCTACTTGTAGTAAATTCAACACTAGAAATTGGGACCTCAGTAATGTTTAGAGAGACAAAATGATATCCCAAGGAGGACCTCTTAACCATGAATTTTTTATTAATGTTTATAGAGACAAAATGATATCCCAAGGACGCCTATTTTACTGTATTTCAATTTTAAAAAGTCATTTTAGGTTCTGATTTACCTATAAGAAATGTCTTTTTGTCCAAAAAAATCCTAAGAGCTTTGGCAGTGAGGTAATTACCATGCCCTTCGAAATTCCAATATAAAATATTCATTGATTGAGGGCCTTTCCACATATAGTAGGTCCTCCTTCCTACCCATCCTAGAATGCACCTTTTACATCTTATTTTTACCTTCATTGTCCCCATCCTTTGAGTTATCCTCCATTCTAGATCCATCCATACATTCAAATGTTTCATTATTACGTGGGGAAAAAATAATTAAAAAGGGTTGAGTATCATTAGCCTCAAATGCCTAGAGCCTTCGACTAAATTGGGATAAATTATTAGTAGAGTGAAGTGGATTAGGTATGATATTGTTGGTATCCTTTTTTCAGGATTTTTTAGAGGGAGAAACATCTGAAAGGGATTACCCCATGACATTTTCATTAACATGCTAGGAAGTCTATATTCCAGGATGTCTAGTATTGAGAATTATCTCACATGGGAATTTTTCTTGATCCCCAATATTTCCTATTGCACTCACATCACTAATTTCATACACCAATGAATACCCATTTGTTCCTTGAGGGATTATAAAATGTTGATATTCTTGTTTAAGAACTTTAGGTACCTCTGTAAGCACAATTGAGATTGTATTATCATATTGGTGGTCGATCAACCTTCCAACACTAAGAGGTGGTGAATCCGGAATATTTCCTACTTATTAAGTTTTTTTTCATGTAGTTTAAACTATTCTGGAGATGTCTATTATAAAAAACCATAAGTATGTTACCATGGGTTCTGCATCAGTGAGGGATCCCCATATAGGGGTCACTTACTATAGACCTTACACTCTCTAAAACATCATTAGTATGTGGGGGTTCATCAGAGGCACCCCCTGAATTATCATGATATTCCACCAGAGGTGTGTGCCCCACTGCCTGGACATCCTTAAAGGTCTCAGTATACAAGTCATCGGAGGGGGGATGATCAAACTACAAATCCTTAATGTAACCATAATTTAATTAACCATATTAAATCGTGGTTTTATTAGGAGGCTTACCACTACCATTCAAAATATTGCCTTCCAAAAATCCATTTTTTGTCATTCCCATGTCAGATTGTCCAAAACAGGTTTTGTTATGTGATGTAGGAGGAAGAACATGGTCCTTTACATTCCACAATCTATAGTTAGTTGTGGAATTCCCCTTCATGTTATATATGGATCATTATATTTTTCTATGGATTTCAAGAAATATATTCTCAATGAAACTACATCTTGTATAAAATTTTTCCTTCCTTTTATATTAGATTATCATGTTGATGGTGCCATCCCTTATGGTAGGCACCTTTTCCTTCACAAAGATAGAAGTCATGTAAACTTCCACCATTATATTCACATTATGTCCACATCTCAAGTTTTCAGTCTTCCAATACATCCTAATCTGAATCCCCATAGCAAAGATTGTGTCTCATAGAATCCGTGGATTCCAATATTTCTAGTTAAGTTTCAAAATCTAAATCTTAACATGGGAATGGGTGTACTTTATTGTGTGTGGGTAAAAATTTATTTCCCAATCATTAATTCGTAAGATGATAGACCTTGAGGATAGTTATCCAATGCTCCAAGATCTTAACTTCTGATCATTAGAGGGAAACAATACATGATAGTACCCTATCCCCATTGCTACCATAATCTAATCACTATATCCCCATATCTCTGCAATCGTCCTTGATAGTTTATTGAATTTCAATAGATTTTCTTCAATCTGGAGTAACACCCACAATACTAGAATACCTACATAGGATCCCTCTCACCCACACCACCTCCTGATTTTCTAAAACATGTGTGATCATGACATTTATATTAATTCCACCTTTAGGTGGGAGATTAGAATTTGAGAATGAGGGATTAGTTGTATATTTTCCCACCACTGCAAAATTATTTTTTGAACACACAATAATTTCCACTGTATGATTTCTCTGATTCTAATTTTTTTATGAATGATGGAAAAATTCCATATGTCTAATATGATTTGAAAGCAGTAATCATATTGGATTCTTAGCTTGATTGATCTTCTCTCAGACATTATGGTCGCTCAGTTTATTTATTTCCCCATTATCCCCATTCTACTAGTTCTCCACCATCATAAACTACCACAACTAAAATAGAATACTCATGAATTTAATATATTTTAAAATAATTATTTTTTAACCTTGTAATCATTTTTGTTTTCATGATTACATAGGTTCCAAAGAGGCATATGTTAGAGAATGTAAAGAAAAAGGATCAAATGAAGGAACATTATAGTAAATGAGTCATTATTTTTTCATTTTTATATTTATAAATTCATATTTTTATTAAATAAATATTTTTTTAAAAGGATGGTTTTCTATGAGTTGGTTGGATTTATAATATTTGATAAATGATTGAATTCTATGTCTTGTACATACTGATCATGGATACAAAATAATATATGTGATATATTTTAAATTACTAGAAATTTTTAATTATCATGCCCACAAATTTTAGAGATATATGACAAAATTTAATAAAATAACATTCATATCTCAATATTATAATGCCTAAAATAACTACATATATTATTTTCATTCTTTTATTGACTCTTAAAGAATTTTATTTGATTTATTAATGGATATCATGTCATAACATGGATTAACCATTATATTTTTCACATTACATTGAGGGTATGATGGAACTATTGAAATATTATTTATTATACCATTATTATTAAGTGAACTAGTTTTATGAATAACTACAAGAACTTTCTTTTAAATATGAATAAATCATGATGATATGAGAGATCATTAAAATAATTGAGGGAAAAGATTTATTTTTTAGAATATTTTACCTTTAAACCTAAACTATATCTAATATTATTGAATCCCATAAAAAACATAGAATATAATGTTAGTAAGAAGCATTATGAAACAATTTTTCATTCATACTAAACTTATTTTAGTTTAATTTTCAGATTTTTCAATTGAGATTTAATGAGGGAGTTTAGCATGTCATTGTACCATTGGGAGAGGGTTCCATTATTATGTGTGTGTCAAATATCACGGTCATTTTGGGACAGGGATAATTAAATTTCTTCATTATGATTAAATTTTACCACTTACTTGTTGAAAAAATAAGTGGAATAACCAAAAGATAAAAAAAGGTAAGAAAAGAAAAAAATAATATATAAAAAGTGTTTATGTGGAATACCTTGGAATGAATTTTTCTAAGAAACACCATTAATATTATTATATATACTTGTTGATCCCGTATAGGATCAAGACCACTAAGAATTGGTGGGGGTGAATCAATGGTTTCATTTTATTTAATAACCAATTTTTTTAATTCCTTAGAATAAAATAGTATCCTGTAATATTTGATAGAGTTATGATCCATGTTAATAAAGCTAAAAATATAACCTTTCATATATAACAAATACAATGATGTAGTAACACATGATATTTATAAGGATCGGTACAAAGTCATATTCCTTGACATGTTATATAATCCCACCTACATGGATTCTATTAATATATTCTTTATAGAATTAAAAGGAACAAGAAAAGATCAATTATACAATCGCATTATAAAATTTCATTCTATATTTTGTCATAACCCCAACTATCCATTATAGTATCCACTTCCCATAAACATGTATTTTCAATAACTGGTATGTATCCTAAGAAACAAGATTCATTTTTCTTCTTCTTTTCTGGTCCACTTGTGATAATCTTCACTTACTCCATAAATATGATGAATTAATATTAACCTATGTACAATCATCTATAACATGAAAAAAAATTAATGAACTTGATGGTCTTGAAGATGCTTCAATAAAATAAGTTTGGAAGTCTTACATGGAAGAGTTAGTATGATATTCACATTCTGAAAACCTCATTCTAATGGACACTATATAATGGTTAGCCTGGTCTATTTATTCTTCTAGTCTTCCTTATTCAATTGATTCAGAACTCAATCGGTACCTCAAAATTCTAATTTTGGTGGAACTCAGTCAGATGGACCTGTATAAAATGGATGTCACACCCATGGCCACACTTAGATGGAATTTTTTTGATGAATATTCATTAGATGGATATTTCTTTAATGATCATGATGAACATCAGTCTAACGGTATTCCTTAGCTTCATCCTAAAACACAAATATTGGTTAGGTACACAATACATGTTCCAAAATTTTTGGATCTCAATCTGTTGAGAACATCAGATACACTTTAAAAAATAAACTCTTTATCCTTTTATTATAACCTCAAAAATGGGTTATGCGGAGTTTTAAAACCAATTCCCACTTTACCAAATTTCTGAATATTCAATTAACCCTAAATATCATATCAATATTTGGATTCATCAATTCATTCTAGAATCATAAAATATCCTTATTTTTGGAACCTCTAATTGACTTATTCAATGATTCAGACATTCTAACAAATCATTAATCTAATTCTGATATGTCATTCTGATTTTCCCATTATGGTTCTTTATTATGATGGACATCCAAATTTCTTGATGCACATGTATGTCTGGAATTGAAAATTTTTCATTAATTTTTATGTAACACCTTGAATGAAATCTTCCCATTATAATTTCCTCAATAAAAAAGAAGCATATGGTTAATAATAGCTTCGTCACTATGTTTCACTACAACAAAATTAATAAGAAAAACATATATATTTTCATTATGATTCTCAAAAAAACAATCATTCTGATTTCTTCATTATGACAATGACAATAGATTCTCTCAAACTTTTTTTTTCTGAATATGATACCAGTGATATTTCAGTAATCAATTTTATCTCTTTTTAGATTATGATACATATCAACATCATTCTCTTAATCATTAATTTTTTTTGATATTGGTATAAATGAACACTAACAACATTAATTTCTCTCATTATGATTCAAAAAGCCTTCCTATCATTCAAATAAATATGAATATGATGATTTATGACCAAAAAGATTTTACTACAACAAAATACTTCTTCCAAAAATATTTTCTTATATTAAAGACATTCTTCCTAACATTGATTACATTGATGGTCATCTTTAGGACCATTTAACTTATAAAGGAACATATTGTAACTTCTTATATTACATCAATAAATTTCTTCCAACCACCTGAATATGATTGTCTAGAATAAAATTGGTAGAATACTCTCTCCCAATATAATGCTTAATAAGGTTGGTAGCACCTTCTCTCCCCCATAATTTTATCCAATATTTCTTCACAAGTTTCTCATCCTACTATGACATCATTAAAATACAAAAAAATGCATTTTCATACTATTACTGGATCCATTCTTTCTCTAAAAATATATTCCTTATTATGAAAACCACTTTCATTCCAAACTCAATATGATTTTTAATTTTTTATCAAATTCTCAATATGATTCCTAGATATTTTGACTCATGCTGATGTCTAGATCCGATTTATATGAGTCTAAATCTGATCTTCATAGATATGATTATCATCTTTATATTTGTGGATCCGATTTGAAAACTTTACTCACACTCTTATTTTATATACATTATTTCATCAACATATAGATAAATTTAAAAAATTCTACCAAAACCCAACTAGGGTCCAAAAAGATCCACCATTGTGTTTGTTTTAATTGCTTTATTCAATACATAAAATCTTCTCATATTCAATTATAACATTTTAATTTCCATGTATTATTTTATTTATCCCCTTATTTCTTATCTATCTCATTTAATATATTATCTCCCCCTTATTAAAAATATAATTTAAAAGAGTTATCAAGACATGTTTCCTTCTATGTTGAATAGTTGTATCATATCAAATGGTTGGAACCTTTCATCTTAAACTTGAAATTATTCTTATGGAGAACATAAATATCACATTAGATTCTTAAAAAATATAAATTAAATAAAATACAAAATGTATATGTGGGTTCCCTCAGTGTAGAAAAAATAGTTATAATTATGGTTTTTAATGTTTTCCATTGAACAACATTCATGTAATACCTTTTTCACGTTTCAATTAAAAATTTTATTTATTGGGGAATTCGTGAATGGATTTTTCTAAGATAAATGTAACCTATACCGATCTCATTAAACATATCAGAATGTTTTGGTGTATGAACACAACTTTCCAAAAAACTTATAGTAACACCATTAATTTATTTTTCATGATTAGTAAGAGACTCGATAATATTTGCTTCCTTATTTCAACTCCTTAAATTCCATTTAGTTTATAACAAATAAAAATATTTTGGGATCCTGGATGGAACTTTGTTATTGTTAGATAAATATTTTAGACTAAGAGTCCTCTATCATCCTTAACCTTTTCTTTTTATTCTTCTTTTATTATTCATTTAATGTATTTTTTATTATGTTCATCATTTTTGTATTTGATAACATGTTTCCTATCATCTGTAGACATGTATAATAAGGATGTAATGTTATTTTACCATTTTGAAAGCATTTAATTATAATGAGTTTGTACCAAATATTTAATACCTTCCTATTTTTCTTGTAAGATTGTCAAAAAAATATTGTAACATTCCATTCTTGATCACATCTCTTTCAAATTTTCTATATTGTCATCCCAAAATATGATGATATATTTTTATCAACTTTTCTCAAATCACCAAAAAAAAAATTTCTTTCCCTTGAATATAAATGATTTTTTACTTCTTCTAACTTTGTATCAATGCTACTTGTTTGATCAAATAACTAAGAACTATTTCCTTTTGAAATTAGTGTGTTTAATTTTATCATCATTATTAACATACTCAAATATCCTAATCTTCTATATTTTCTTTTTCTATGTTCAATTTTTTTTCAACATTAGATCTTATTTTCTCATCATACATCTCCCTTGATTTAAAAATTTTTCATAGTAGAGACATATTATACAAATATGAATAAGCTCTATGTTTGAAAATTACACATCACCATAAATGACCTCTAAATCATGACCATTCAAAATAATAATGAAAACATTTATAACATTTATATTTTTGTTTCTTATAAATTTTTTTACCTCATTACTCAGGAGGATACTCTCTTAAAGAATTCCTATCCGTCTTAGTGAAATATGTTTTCTCAAAAACATATTTTTTTAAAACTCTCTTTCCAACTTTCTTTAAAATTTTCACCTTTAAAAACAATAGTCATGGGGATGTTTTATCTCATATTTATTATCATAATTTTTTATGTAATAAACATTTATTACATCTTGGAAAATTCTTCATATTTCTAATCCAATTTACTTTTCAAAAGATCTATTTTTTTTTCATATTTAGCTATCTTGAACTTGTTTTTCTTTTTTCCTTAAAAAAGTTTAGATTTTTCATGAAAATATTTTCATTTCCAGCTGATCTTTCTTCATAAAAGTTTAGTTTTATTTCAATATCAATATACTCAATAGTTATTCCATTAACATAATTCTTTAACTTCCTTTATTCTTTCATCAGTTGAGTATTCTCTTCATGTTCATTCTCCAAATTCATTTTAAGAATACATTCAATTTCCTTAATCTCTTTATAATTATCATCACTTCATGAAGAATCACTTCTATTTATAAAATGATAAATATTTATTAGTTGATGATCATTTTCATCATGGCATGAGGAATCATCATTCGTTATTCTTCTTAGATAACTCATATTTTTCTTTTCTTAAGTAAATGATTCCTTATATTTGTTCAATTTTTTTTTGATATTTCTCATTTTCTTCTTTAGACTCATACTCTCCAATTTTCATTCCTATACAATCTTATGAAAAATTTAATTTCCATTCACAATTAAATCATTTAATAGTTTTACTTTTCGACATACCCTTTTTTAATCTCTTTGAATAGATAAAATGTGTTATGTTTATGTATTCAAATTCTTCCTCTACTTATGAATCACACTATTTTTCTTCAAATTATTTAAATTTTCTTTCCCCTTTTAACAAATATTTGAATTCTATTTATTGATAACACTTTTCCTTAATTTCAAAACCATACTATTTTATATTTTTATATGTAACAACAGTACAATAATGATTATACAATGATATAATTTCAATATATTTGTCATCCCAAGATGAATATTTAGCATCAAATTTGTTAGGAATAATTCTCAAGATATTTTCAACAAGTATTGAGTCTCAAAATCTCTAAAAAGTCATCTAATGGTGTTAACAATATCATTTAACCTTGTAAGGAATTCATGAATATATTAAAGATAATCAATTTTTAGATCATTATATTTCACCCACCAATGTTTTAACGTCTCATTATTCAAATTATTAATTCCTTCATAAATGTTTTTCAACATATCCCAAATAAATTTTGAAGTTACAGCTCCCTTTAATTGTTGAAACTAAATTTTAATTAGTGATGGGAGTAAAACACTTTAATCTCAACCAATATTATCAAGATTTCTCTTCTCAATAGAATTATGATAAATATTCTCAATATGACGAGGAAATCCTTTAATATGAACATACAAAACATAATAACCAAGGGATATAAGATATGGACGCATTAAATCCTCCCACATATGGTAGTTATTTCAATAAAAACCCTAAATCCACTTATAGTTGATGGTGTTTAAATTATCCATTCTCAAATTGGGGTCTTTCAGAGGGAACCTACACTCTGATGCGTTATAAACTTATTAACCCATCATCATTTGTCTCTAAAAAATCATTCATACTCACTATACATGGATTCAATTATATTAAAATAATGAAATACTTTTGTTTTAATGTAACCGGGATACAAAACATTGAAATATCCATCATTGATACAAAGGCATTTGAGTCTCACATTTTCATTATTCTATAAACACAATGATTTCCATAAGAGATCCACATGAGTTTGTCACACAATTGTGAATCTATACAAAGTCCAATAACACCATTGTGATGTTAGAGGGTTCTTGAGATCACTGTTTCTAGAAATATGGTTAATTATTGAAGATAGAGGAGCCACTGTGAATCTATATCAATGATATTATGATTAGAGATATCACAATGAATTTGATCCTTTTGAAGAATTTTTGAACCTGTATGGGTATATGAGATTGTGGATATTTTCATTATTTAGATGTGAAGGATTATAAAATATTAATCACCATTATGATTTATATTAAATGCATTCCATGTTTCATAGGGACCATACATAGATAAAATACTTGATGAAATGCTTGTATGTATTGTAAATTGTGTGATAGGTGATGTGTAAGGGTCTTTGAATGCTATATAATAAATTTGGAAGCCTTGTATGGGATGTATAATTGTAATATAATATATTTAAAGGTGTAGATGGATTAATTAGAGTCCACATGTTGGAAACATAATGGAAATTCCATGGTGTATGCATGATGGTTGTGAAGTGTGAAACATTATAATATTTATATGTTACTGTAAATAAAAAAAAGCATTTGTTTCATCATGGTAGAGGAAATAATGTGATAATAATGATAGAAATTTTATATAGTTATTTATTTTCATAAATTTAGGATTCAGGTGTTATTGATGTTAATGTTATCATATATGGATATGGTTAAATAGATGTATTGAATGTATAATTGGGGTAAATTGGGTGTCAACACAACAAATTTAAAAATATGATGTTTTTTTAAATATTTTTCTATGATTTTAATATTCTATACCTATATTATATTTTTTCTATAGATTATATATTAGAATTTGGATTTTACTTATATCGTCATTTTTATTTAGAGGATGAAGAAAAATAGATGTAGGTGTTTGGACACTCGGCAGGCTACTAGGGTTTTGACTAGGGAGGGGATACTTTGTTTTAGGTTGATTATGATGTAGTTTTCTCTTCCTAAATAATTTTTAACAGTTCATGATTAATATTTATTTTTATTTAGTTTATCAATATGTTATTTTATCTTCTATGGTTCATGACATATTCATTATTTATAACTACATTATGTCGATTGTCTATACATTAGTGGAGAATAACATTGGTCAATATGGGTGAATAACAACAAGTTAAAATTGTTTAATTTATTCTATGAATATATTATAAAAAATTTTATTATACCACAACCCATGATTATTATATTCTTTATTATATCACCAACCTTGTGTGTTTGATGATAAACAAAAAAAAATTAAAAAATGTGACTTAATCATCAATACATAATTAGATTTTTTTTTCAATTATGATAAACCACATATATTCTATTTGTTTTTCCTCTTCAAATTAAGTGATTTAGGATAGTAAGGTAGTTAATATAGTAATAAACTAATTTATTATTGAACTAAACTAATTATTTCAAAATTATTGATTTGTATTATTTTTGAGTAATGTTAAATTACATATTTATTAAAACCACCTTTGGAAATTGGTTCCTCTCCCCGTTGTTTTTTCTTATATTATCTAACTTTCATTCGAGACTTTAGATTAATAAATAGTGTTTATTAAATTTTCTATTGTGATCTTTCTAGGATTTTTGAGGCCTAATTATTGGTTATGAGTTGTTTATTGGCTTCTCTATTTCAAATAATGTTGAATTAGATAGTGAAATATCCTATCATAAATTTATTTTCCTTTTATGATTTATTATAACATGTATTATAAATTATTAATTTGTTTTCTTGTATATATGTAAATATTATTAATAGAAAATAAATTTTTTGAACTATTTTTAAGGAGTAAAGGAATATGGATAACCACTCAAGACCGACTATGTAGGTAAAAATAATTCTTTCTCATTCAGACTTATTTATTTAGGATTATGTGTTTTATATTTATTTATTTGTTATTATCTATTTTACATATTAAGTTGTTATTGTTATTTTAATAGATATAATACTTATCTTATAATCATTTTGAAACACAACCACTATAGCTCACTGGATACAAATGGTGTATCTACTAGGTTAGTGATACCAAAATATATATGTTGGTTACATGAAGAAAAACTCTATATTAATCCCTAATATTTTTTGAATAATTAATTACAACCCCAATAGTATACTTGTACATATGATAAGACATTCAATGGAGTTATGTACTATTAAAATTCAAAACAACCTTGTTTAATCTTGGGATATGTAAAATTACTATAATGAATCTGAATTTGAAGTACCTAAAGAACATGATTTATAAGAATGAATAAAATAATTACTCTTTAGGTATAATGATTTTTGATATAGGATAATGAATGATTAAAAAAAGTAGCTATGAGAATAGGGATAAATGGCCCATCACATTGTTTACACTACAAAAACATTACATTCCCATTAAAATAAATTATTATTTTTTCCTAATGAATTTAAGAATGAGAATGAATATTAGGAACTATATAACCTAAATGATATTCATGAAATGGAGGATGGATAAGTAGAAGGATATAAAGTGTAAGGGTAAATGTAGCATACTAAAATCTCTAGAAAATATAAACCAATGATTCATGAAGAAGTAAAAAATGATCCTTTAGTGTCTCTTATGTGAATGAAATTGGTTAAATAATAATAAAAACTCTCACTCGTCTTCTTCAAAAAATAATAATTAAAGATGTTGATTTATCTAATTTAAGAAATGATGGATAGGAAAGGTTAATATTCTACAATCTAATGTATAATTGGATTTGAAAATTTCATAGAAGAATTAGAAATAGAGGGGAGTTGGAATTTAGTGAACTAACATATTTTATTCAACAAAGGAGAACCTATAAAAAATGTTAAGACATTAATACTAATATTCTAATAATTTTCATATCATTTATGATGATAAGAAATCTAAATTATTAGAGAAAAATACTACGTGATTTTTGGGACTTAAAAAAAGCACACACACACACATATATAAGTACTAATGAAAGTGAAGATTTTATTTATATAGTTCAAGAGAGTATCAGAGAGAAATAATAAGAAATAAATATGGATGTAATGAAGGGTTGTGATCCTTTTAAAAAAATTATAATTTAAAAGAACCATAATAACTATAAAATAATCGATCAAATGCAACAATTTTTAGATTTAGAAAATAAATCAATGATAATAAGAAAGAAGATTTTGTGTATATATGTTATATGGTATGGTAAGATATCATTATCATTGTTTTTTAAAAAAAAGTTCTATAATTGGATTCCACCATAACACTCAGTCAATAATTTCTAATAGAAGAGGAAGAGTACATTGAGACTAGAAAAGAAAAATTTGAAATCAATTTACACATAATTACAAAGAATAATTTAATAATTACCTAATTAAAAGCTACAAAAGTAATGGTCTATAATAAATACATTATAAAAATTATTTTGATAGAAAAATCTAATTTTAAATTTCACTCTATAATTTATTTTGATTCATTAGATTATTATTTGAAATATCATCCTGGAAGAGTATATTATACCAAAAAAATAATGAATTATATCCAACATGTTACTAATATATATTAAAATAAAATTTAAATAAAATAATATTAGGAATTATATGTGATTTTATATAGACTTTAGCGAGTCACTCCCCACAATCCATCATCCACCAGTGAAGTGTAGTAGTTAGTGGCATTGAATTTCCACATATTTCTTGTCTCAATAATTTCCTTCTTTGATAAAGAATCTTCTATTGGTTAGTTTCCCTATATGAAAGAGAGAAAATATGTTTGAGTTAGGTATCATGATTAGTAAAATCAATCCATCTAGGTATAAGTCTCTTTGGGAAATTTCTGGTTGTTTCTTTACGGTCCATAACAACATTTACAGAGACATAATCAATCCACATGTTATTCCATTGGTGTTGGGAATCATGTTTGATGGTATATTTCATTTCCCATAATTTGTCTTCATAAACAATTGAAATACCAATGTAAAGATAAAAACATCCTTTTACAATGCCATGATTAGTTCAAAAAATAACTCCATATTTGAAAGTTCCTAGCATGACATTGTTCACACTATAATCCTTGACAATAATATGTAGGATAATCATTGGAATCTAATTCATGGATTTGTGAACAAGGATTGTTTTGTCTTCCTATAGCACCCGAATGTCTAAAAATTTCCATATCATTCATACTTTTATAGTTTTCCCATATATGTACTCATGTTTCAGTATAATATTGTCTGTTAATGGTGGTTGTTCCTTTTTGAATGTAAGGTTCCAACACCTCAAATAGTGTCCCATTACATTCCCTCCATATCAATACAAATATTAAACCCACCACTTCTTGTAGTAGGTATTTTATTAGGTTTATCATCTTTTTTATGATGAGGAATACCATGATTTAATCCCACATCCAATTTGAATCGGTCTCAACAAAAAATTCATGATTAGTATAATTCAAAATTTACCATTTATAAAGATAATCATTGAAGATATGTTGTGTGTTTTCTTTAGATTTAAGGAAAATATGTTTGTTTGAGACTATATACTACCCATCCTTCATCATTTGATCAAGTGTTGTCATCTTATTTTTTTCAAATTTTCTATAGAAGAGTGAACCACAAGGGTTTTATGATGTTATCCTTGAAACTAGATTTACATGCTAGAATAATTTTCACACTCTTCCATTTGATCTTATCGCTAATATTTGACATTAAATTTCCCACTGTAATTAGGCCTCCACGCCAAAGTATCAATGTGTATAAATGTGTACTATTGTAGTTCATATGAATCCTGTAAAGAATTTTTTTTGATGATATTATGATGTCTACTAAAAACCCTAATAGTTGTCTACATTCTTTCAGAAGAAAAAATCATCTTTTCCTTGAGTGGTTGATAAATCCAACCAGTGTTCCAATAATTTAAATTATAGTTCCCACTAACCATCAATTTTTGGTATTTTAATAACAACATTAAAAAATTTCTTAATTGATGGGCATAAAAATGAAAAAAGGTTACATAATTACCCAACCATAAACAACCTCTTTTATGTGAATAAAATTAATTCAAAAGATGGGTTGTTGTTAAAATTTTCTATGTGAACTATCCAATCAGGCCATCATTGAAGATATTGATGTCCTTGATGAAAATTACTCCCATTTTAATTGGTTTGATACATTCATTCCATGAAATATTTATCATTTTTCATTCATGCTCAATCCTAGTCCAAATAATATACCTTATCATGCACTTTATCTTTTTTATGTGACACCATGGTCCTCTATAAATGTATAAATAATAGGAAAATTTAGAAGTGGTGAATAAATTAACAAGGAACACCCTCCTTTCTTGAGACATGTAAATCCATTTACATATATCCAGTTGATTGATGATACCATAACTGATTACTCTAAGATATTGACTTTTCACATTCCCCCAAAACAATTATACACCATGGTAATTAAAATTAATGGATCACCTTATCAACCCAAGAATTATAGTAATCATTTTTTTTCTATCCCATTGATAAACCATCACCCAACACAATTAATGTTTCCAAAATCTAATATCCTTCTAAACAACATCCTCATAATGAAAAAAGAGGGCATGAATGTTTATTATATTTCTCTTTAAGGAATTCCCAAATAGATGGATGTAATCTTCATATAACCAGTGTGATGGGACAAGGCCACTCCATCTAGATTAATTTATCCTATAGAAACAAACATGTGAATGAACATTAATTCACCTATTAAGTTAATCATCAATAAGAGAGAATATAATCCCTACGAGTGCATCCCCTTATATCACACATCTGGTGCATTGAAAGTATCCTCTGTGAGTCCCATTGATTAGAATAGAAATCCTCACAGATGAAAGAATGGATCTAAGGAATCTGATGATGGTATCTAAGAAGATTTATATCATTAGGACATTGAATATAAAACATCACTTGAGGGTGTAAAATTCCTTAAATATATCAAATTTTAGGGAAATGATCATATATTTAACCCATCATTTTAGGATGTTTATACCTTTTGAGGATGTAATGATGATATTATGAATTCATTTTCTGGTAACAAACTGATATTGATTCGGAGTGATAATATCAATGATGAATACCTATATCCTATATTTTATGGTTTTCTAATGATTTTGGGGTCATTTCTACAAAGGGATACTGATCTAATTCCCCTTATATCAACTGCATTTACTTTTTTAGGATTCAAGGAAATCAAATATGTTTTGATCCCATATGGTGGGTAATAATGATTAATTAATTCTATTACCGCACTAAAACGATCATCCAATAGAATATTTAAATAAAAATTGATGATTTTGTTTGTGAATCTATTTATCCTAGTGGAACTCTCTATATTGGGAGATAAGAGATACAGCCAAATTTAACACTTATCTAGTTACATTACAATACTCTAATTTTTTTGTTCCTCAATATAGGGATTTTTTTTTAATAAACCTCAGTGTATTATCTAATCCATCATCTATATAATTTTCACTAAAATTATCAATAACTTCCTTTGATACATCACTTTTAGAGGTATACATATTCCCATTGATGGTGATTATATTTTTTCATCATTTTCTATCCTCTCCCAGTGATGTCTATTGAATAATTTTTTATTTTCATCCCTTTCATGAAACCATTTTACATTCATGTGGTTTTTCTTTCCTCTTATTCATGGTTAAGAGGTCCTCAAACTTTTATTGAGAATAAAATTTCTCCCTAGTGGAGAAATTCAGGTTATAGTCTCTATCCTGAACTCCAGCAATGTGATTTCCATCATTATGAATATCAATATAATGTTTTGAAACTGATATTTTTCTTCATTACCTTAGTATCCATTTATAGTATTTTAATTTCTCATCATGTCTTTAAAACAGAAATCCTACTAGGAAAATCCCCAGGCCTCCAATATTGTTTCTCAACATCCATGAATATTAACCCATCTATTATTGAGAGGAAAGGTGTCACGACCCGTCCACGGGGCCCGTGCCGTGACTACCCCAAGCCCGCCTTCCATAGGCCAGGGGCTGGCGACTAGCACCAAATGCGTGAATCCCGATAACTGGGAAGGCATTGCCTTTATAAAAGTAACAAAACACCACAGAGTACAAGCGGAAGTAAAACACTAAGTACAAAAAGAAGTGCTGGAAATTAAATGGGCCAGAATACAAATCCAAAAGAAAGTACAACTACAACTGAACAAAGTACAACAGAAAAAGACAACAGCTGAAGGGACGGAAGCGGCTCCTGGTTCGTCCTCCTCGGATCCTACCTGAAGGGTAGGTACAGATGGCGCAGCTCCTGGATCGTCCACCACGAATCCTACCTGAAGGGTAGGTACAGATAGCCTCCACAGTTCTCTCGTCCGTCAACCTCCTCCGAGTGTCGTCTCGCCGTGAAGTCCACCTCCGGACACTGACTTGTCGTGTAGTCCACCTCCGGGTACCGTCCAGTCCTCGAACACTCGGCCTCCGTCAGCACTGCCTGTCGTCTGCAACCAACACAACGAGGTGCGGGCGTAGCCCATGCAGGGGTGAGTATAACGATACTCAGTAGGGACCCCGAGACCCTCAAGGTCTCACTAAATCCAACAAGGATAACCACAAGAAGATCTCAACAGATAAACTCTACTTAGGTATATGCCTATACATATACCTAATTTATCAAGTAACCCATCTCAATCATGAGGAAACACAAGGATCATGAGATCAACGGATAACCACTACCCAGGTATATGCCCATACATATACCTAAGTTATCAAGTAACCCATCTCAATCATGAGGAAACACAAAGGTCAAAAGTCTCAGCTCAAACCAGGATTTTCATTATCGAAACCGTAACTACTGAAGAGCTCCGTCTCTAGAGTGTACAGTGGTCCTGTCACGACTCCGAGGTACTTCTCACTAACCTAAGACTGCAGAGGTACTCCTCCTGTCGAGTACCGCGGGCTAGCCACCCAAACACAGTAGTGCTTCCCGCCAAGGTATGTCACCCAAACACAGTAGTACACACCCCCTAGTAGCCTGCAGAGGTACTCTCCGGACGAGTACCGCGGGTCTGCACTATCACACAGGTAGTGCTCCGTCCGCCATGGGTCTTCACCCAAACAAAGTAGTGCTCCGTCCACTGGGCTAGTCGACTCACTCCAAGTCGAGTCGGTCAAGCAGTCGTCAGGTCTCAGTCGGCTACACGGTCTCCGTACTCCGCACGCTCGTCTCTGGGAGGGTCCGCTCCACGAGCTACAAGTCGATACTCCAAGTATCTCAAGGTCCCACGAAGAAGTATCTCAAAGGACCACCTCGTCACAGGGGTCTCAACGCAACAGACGGCGCGTCGATCGGACGCCCGGTCTGTGAGTTATTAGCCTTTTCGTCCCAGGGGCCCGGTTGGTTTCGTGAGCGAACCAAACCCAGTCATATCTCAACTGTACCCCGATCTCTCATAGGGTATACTCATAGGGACCGTTTCTCAACGTGATCGTCAACTCCGCTGACGGTTCGTCAAACGGACGTCCTGTCTGAAAGTTATCAGCTTTTCCATTCCAGGGGCCCGGTTGGATTTCTGGTGCGATCCAACCCGGCCACTACCAACTGTATCCAAAACTCGGGCGAAGGATGCCAAAAGTTCCATATCGTCAATAGGAACTCAACGCAACAGACGACGCGTCAATTGGACGCCCGGTCTGAGAGTTATTGGCTTTTTCGTCCCAGGGGACTGGTTGGTTTTTAAGGCAAAACCAACCCGACCGTACTCCACCTGCGCCCAAACCCCGGGCGGAGTGAGACAAAATATCCTTCTCACTTAGAGGAAACTAACAAAGCTGACGGTACGTCAATCGAACGTCCGTAGCTCAAGATATGAGCGTTTCCGCTCCGAGGGCCCGGTTGGTTTCGTGTACGAACCAACCCGGCCGAACCCAAAGTATTCCAAAACTTTGAGTGCGATAAACCGAAACGTCCGACTCGCTCCAAGGGTTGCGTTGCCGCAGACGGCGAGTCGTTTGGAGGCCCGTAGCTCGAGTTACGGGCGTTTGAACGAAAGTCGTCCGAAGACGGGGGGTCCGGGCCCGGGCCGACCCGGCCCGACCCCCCCTGGTTGGCCCGAACCGGGTCGGGTCTGACCCAGTTGGCCCGGCCCGGCCCGGCCAGGGCCGGTCCTGCTCGGCTCGGCCGAGCGGCCGACGCGGGGGAAAACCGCCGCCACGCGTGACACCCCCGCGGCACCCGCGGGGTGTCGGCCAGACAGCCGGACGTGCCGCGTGACAACCCCGCGACACCCGCGGGGTGCCGCCCTGGACACCCGCGGGGTGCCGCGTGACAACCCCGCGGCACCCGCGGGGTGTCGCCCTGGACACCCGCGGGGTGCCGCGTGACAACCCCGCGGCACCCGCGGGGTGCCGCGCTGGACACCCGCGGGGTACCCCGCTGGACACCCGCGGGGTGCCGCGTGACAACCTTGCGGCACCCGCGGGGTGTCGCGCTGGACACCCGCGGGGTGCCGCCGCCTCCGGCCGCCGGCGCCGCCGCGCCGGCGACCCGCGCCGCCACCGGCTTCCGCGGGCCGCCGGAGTCGCTCCGGTGGCCCGTTTTCCTTCCCGTCTGTGCCGTTGTTCCTCCCGGGTTCCGTTCTTTACTACGGGATCATCAAACATCCGTTGCGGCACGTTCCGTCGTTGCCCGTCAAATCCGCACAAGAACGAAGAACGGCGGAGGGTTGTCGGACCGTGTTCGTTTGGCCCGCACCCTCCGTGTTAGATATAAACAACGGGAGACATTAAAGTTCAACACATGAATGCATATCCGAAACAATTTTTAATGAAATAAAATTGTTTCATAAAACGGGTTCCTTATTTGAACGGAAACAATAATTTTAATAATTTTAAAATTGTTCACAAATCCAGTTCTTTAACTTTTTAAAGAAACAATTACGGGAATATAAAAAAAGGGGGGGGGGGGTAAATCCCAAAATAAATCCCTACCTTGCCGTCGCTGTCGGATGCGAGGTCGTCGTGGAATTGACCGTCGCGGAAGGAGGTGATCGTCACACCGCGGAAGGGCGTCGCGTCGATGATCTCCGAGGACCAAGAACATACGGATTTAATTAATAATAATTAAATCCCTGTTTTTGTTGAAATCCAAAAAGAAAAAAAAGAAGCGCAACCCCCTACCTTGGTTGTTGTCGATCGAAGGCTGTCGCGGTGTTGGATCGTTGCGGAAGAAGCGTTGCGAAGGGAGATCCTTTGGCGTTGCGGTACAAGAATTCGCGTCGTCGATCTCCGCAGGTTTGACGTTCTTCGCGTTCTTCGCGTTCTTCACCGAAGAAGAACGCTTTCCTCCAAATCCTCTCCACGCCACAAGTTTCAACCCAAAATAAAATAAGCTTAATCCTTATTTTATTTACAAAACTAAACATTTGAATTTCAAAAGATAAGAAACGAACCATTAATTCGTAGAATTAATTCAAAGAAAGAAACAACTCATTTAATTTACGAAAGAAACATCCCAATTAAATGGTCTGTTAAGATTTTAAGAAACGCGTCAGTTGAATTTCATTAAGATGGGGTTTCACGGGTGCGTTTCTTAGCGGAAAGAAACGGCGGGGCTCGTGCGGGCCCCACCTCACAAATATCCTACCAAGGGGTAGGATATTTCTGGATAGCATCCTATCCAGTTCAACTCAGTTCAAGCCGCCTTTAAGTGGCTTCAAGTGGCTTCCAAGTGACTTAAGCGAAATAAAATAAAGTTGTCGCAAAATTATTTTATTTCTTAACTTTAAGCCCGAAAATTAAAAACCACACCTGAGCAAACGCAACTCCGGAAGAGGCGTTTCTAAGAGAATACTGGCGCTGCGATCCCATCGGTGCCCTTGGAATTCGATTCCGGGCACCGGTTCAAAAGTTAGAAAAACCCGCTCGTCCGTTCACTGAACGTACCCGAGCCAAACTTCGGAAATTGATTCTGGGCACACCGGGCCTCGGAATCAGGCGCCGTCAGAAGCTGCGCTCTTGTAAAATTCCAAAGAAAATTAAGAAAAAAATTTCCTTGAAATTTAAGGGTCTTTAAATTACTCCCACCACAGGGCTTTACATCCCCGTAAAGCTCCAACACAAACTTAAGGAAACAACGGCGGTACTGAGCATGAATCTGAGCCTTCCACTCCCAAGTGCTCTCCTGGAGGTCCCCGAGCTTCCAAATAAAGTGCACAAGAGGAATCGACCGTCCTCCTAGGATCCGCTCCTATCGATCCTCAATCCCCACAGGAAACTCCGTATAAGACACTCATCGCCACCGTCTAGCTCCTCATGGTCGATGATATGCGAAGGGGTCGAGCACGTATCTCCTCAGTTGGGATACGTGGAAAACGTCGTGCACCTAGTGAAACTGAAGTGGATGGGCCAAGCGGTAAACCACCTCGCCTACCCAGCTGAGGACCTAGAAAGGTCCGTTGAACCTCGGAGATAACTTTCCTCCCAGGACACATCTCCGTAAACCTCGTCGAGGTGAGACCCGTAAGAAGACGTGGTCGTCATCCTTGAACTCCAGAGGTCTCCATTTCTGTTAGAACTGAAACTCAAAATGACTGCTGCTATGAGGGTAAGGTTGACCGACTCAAGAGTGATTGGTCGCACCCTCCTGTGCAAGAGTTACCCTACACTGCCTGGGGTTTCCTTTTCCGCCGACCAAGGAAAACCAATCCCAACGTTTGCCTAAAACCATCAATTTGAGTATGAACAGTTGTTGCCCATTCCATACTCAAACTAACATTGTAAGGCCTCGACGCTGCCACCAAGAGATTCCAACCAGAACTCTCGCCTCGATGGTCTGACCACACCGTCGGCGTAAGTGTGATTATCGAGTCTCCTCCCAAGGTATCTCCAGACGTGAGGGTCAAGTCCACGGCTTACCGGAAACTCTAGGTCTGGAACAAGATTTGTGGAAGCGAGGAATGATTCATATCGACGTCTGTTACTACAGCAGCTAGTAGTGGACATAGACTGTCCCTTGAATCATTTCTAGAGCCATTGGGTCACACTCCTTGACCACATGCAGCTGCACTCTTCCTCCGCCCTCCAGCTCCCTGAGCCTGGCGGGAATAACTAAGGCGGGTGGTTGTAGCATGTTAAGATGTACACCACCTCATGCTGCTCTCCTAGCTTTGCCTCCACGTCTGCCGCTTCGCAGACTCATCTCTATTTAAAGCTACCTCTTCTTGAAACATTTATCACGCCCGAGTCTCTAAGACTGGCACCGGTTCCTTGTTTCTTACTACACTGTGCAGTCTTCATCCGCTCCTGGATGAACTACACCTCCTTTGCATACGATCTGGAAGAGCTGCTAAAATTTCTCCTTTTCCGAAAAGAGAAACCCGGTCTCATCCCCTCTCTAGATGAACCACGCCCATTGCCTAATACAATCAATCCTGGCATGAAGGATGCATTCATGCCATGGATGACGTCGTAAGGCCTCGACGTAACTACTAAGAGATCCAACTGTCACTCTCGCCTCCAAGGTTCGAGTCACACTGTCGGCATCAGTGTGAGGTCACTGGGTCTCCTCCAGTAGGAATTTCGAAAGTGAGGGTCAAGTCAACAGTCTTAACCAGGACCACTTAGTAACATCACAAAAGAGGACAGGAAAGCAAACATCACAAGATAAGTGTCTTTATTTTATTGCAGCTCATGGTACAAAGACACAAAAACAACATCAACATGAAACTAGAAGTACAAGAGACGTATCCACTAGTTCCGCTCCTATCCACCTGCTGGTCTGGTCCTACTGGACCTCTGCATCATCTGTCTACTGCCCACAGATGACTCGGCTTCTGATCGAAAAACACGCGGCAAAGGTAGCAGCTCCTGAACACGCTCGGGGTGTAGAGCTACTGGCACAAACTCCACCCTGAAGAAGGTCTCGAAGTCTTCCCATGTGAAAGCTATCCCATCGCAAAACTGGAAAAAGTGGCTCCACCACCTGCCTGCTGCTGCCTGAAGAAGGCTGGCAGCAAAGGTCACCATGAAGTCCGATGGCGTCCCCACTAGCCTGAAGACTCCCACCACAGCCTCCAGCCAATCCTCATCCGCCTGCGGGTCCGTCTCTCCCCCGAACCTGGGTGGCCTCTGGCGCTAGAACTCATGCAGTGCGCTCAAGTAGCGGGCATCGCCTACTGCTGGGGCTGGTGGCATCGGTGGCCCAACGTATGGTAGTACCGCTGGCGCCTCCGCTGGTGCCTCAACTGCAAGAGGGCCCTATACTGAAGCCTCGTCACTCGACAGGCTGTCAGCACGCACATCCCTCTGGGCTCTAGTTGGTCGTCCGAGAAAAGGCATCCTGAAAGAAACAACGTAACACGGTCAAACGATTATACCTGGTGAGCTGACCTGGTTTGAGCTGTTTTAAGGGGGGAAACCTTTGAAAACGCACACGCAAACAGTGTTTTCGAGCACAAAGTCGAAAATCAGTTGCCAGGGTCCTGGTGTATGGATACGTCGGCCGCCCACACCAACACTAGACTCCCTGAACTGAAAACCACACTCGGTACCCTTAACACTATTGCTTCACAGAAAGAAAGATCAGAGTCTTCGGTAGAACCGACCACCTCTGATACCAATTTGTCATGACCCGTCCACGGGGCCCGTGCCGTGACTACCCCAAGCCCGCCTTCCATAGGCCAGGGGCTGGCGACTAGCACCAAAGGCATGAATCCCGATAACTGGGAAGGCATTGCCTTTATAAAAGTAACAAAACACCACAGAGTACAAGCGGAAGTAAAACACTAAGTAAAAAAAGAAGTGCTGGAAAGTAAATGGGCTAGAATACAAACCCAAAAGAAAGTACAACTACAACTGAACAAAGTACAACAGAAAAAGACAATAGCTGAAGGGACAGAAGCGGATCCTGGGTCGTCCTCCTTGGATCCTACCTGAAGGGTAGGTACAGATGGCGCAGCTCCTGGATCGTCCACCACGAATCCTACCTGAAGGGTAGGTACAGATAGCCTCCACAGTGCTCTCGTCCGTCAACCTCCTCCGAGTGTCGTCTCGCCGTGAAGTCCACCTCCGGACACTGACTTGTCGTGTAGTCCACCTCCGGGTACCGTCCAGTCCTCGAACACTCGGCCTCCGTCAGCACTGCCTGTCATCTGCAACCAACACAACGAGGTGCGGGCATAGCCCGTGCAGGGGTGAGTATAACGATACTCAGTAGGGACCCCGAGACCCTCAAGGTCTCACTAAATCCAACAAGGATAACCACAAGAAGATCTCAACAGATAAACTCTACTTAGGTATATGCCCATACATATACCTAAGTTATCAAGTAACCCATCTCAATCATGAGGAAACACAAGGATCATGAGATCAACGGATAACCACTACCCAGGTATATGCCCATACATATACCTAAGTTATCAAGTAACCCATCTCAATCATGAGGAAACACAAATGTCAAAAGTCTCAGCTCAAACCAGGATTTTCATTATCAAAATCGTAACTACTAAAGAGCTCCGTCTCTAGAGTGTACAGTGGTCCTATCACGACTCCGAGGTACTGCTCACTAACCTAAGACTGCTAAGGTACTCCTCCTGTCGAGTACCGCGGGCTACCCACCCAAACATAGTAGTGCTTCCCGCCGAGGTATGTCACCCAAACACAGTAGTGCACACCCCCTAGTAGCCTGCAGAGGTACTCTCCGGACGAGTACCGCGGGTCTGCACTATCACACAGGTAGTGATCCGTCCGCCATGGGTCTGCACCCAAACAAAGTAGTGCTCCGTCCACTGGGCTAGTCGACTCACTCCATGTCGAGTCAGTCAAGCAGTCGTCAGGTCTCAGTCGGCTACACGGTCTCCGTACTCCGCACGCTCGTCTCTGGGAGGGTCCGCTCCACGAGCTGCAAGTCGATACTCCAAGTATCTCAAGGTCCCACGAAGAAGTATATCAAAGGACCACCTCGTCATAGGGGTCTCAACGCAATAGACGGCGCGTCGATCGGACGCCCGGTCTATGAGTTATTAGCCTTTTCGTCCCAGGGGCCCGGTTAGTTTCGTGAGCGAACCAAACCCAGCCGTATCTCAACTGTACCCCGATCTCTCATAGGGTATACTCATAGGGTATACTCATAGGGACTGTTTCTCAACGTGATCGTCAACACCGCTGACGGTTCGTCAAACGGAGGTCCTGTCTGAAAGTTATCAGCTTTTCCGTTCCAGGGGCCCGGTTGGATTTCGGGTGCGATCCAACCCGGCCACTACCAACTGTATCCAAAACTCAGGCGAAGGATGCAAAAAGTTCCGTATCGTCAACAGGAACTCAACGCAACAGACGGCGCGTCAATCGGACGCCCGGTCTGAGAGTTATTGGCTTTTTCGTCCCAGGGGCCTGGTTGGTTTTTAAGGCAAAAACAACCCGACCGTACCTCACCTGCGCCCAAACCCCGGGCGGAGTGATCCAAAAGATCCGTCTCACTTAGAGGAAACTAAAAAACCTGACGGTACGTCAATCGGACGTCCGTAGCTCAAGATATGAGCGTTTCCGCTCCGAGGGCCCGGTTGGTTTCGTGTACGAACCATCCCGGCCGAACCCAAAGTATTACGAAACTTTGAGTGTGATAAACTGAAACGTCCAACTCGCTCCAAGGGTTGCGTTGCCGCTGACGGCGAGTCGTTTGGAGGCCCGTAGCTCAAGTTACAGGCGTTTGAATGAAAGTCGTCTGAAGACGGGGGGTCCGGGCCCGGGCCGACCCGGCCCGACCCCCCCTGGTTGGCCCGAACCGGGTCGGGTCCGACCCGGTTGGCCCGGCCCGGCCCGGCCAGGTCCGGTCCGGCTCGGCTCGGCCGAGCGGCCGACGCGGGGGAAAGCCGCTGCCACGCGTGACACCCCCGCGGCACCCGCGGGGTGCCGGCCAGACAGCCGGACGTGCCGCGTGACAACCCCGCGACACCCGCGGGGTGCCGCGTGACAACCCCGCGGCACCCGAGGGGTGTCGCCCTGGACACCCGCGGGGTGCCGCGTGACAACCCCGCGGCACCCGCGGCACCCGCTGGGTGTCGCGCTGGACACCCGCGGCACCCGCGGCACCCGCGGGGTGTTGCGCTGGACACCCGCGGCACCCGCGGGGTGTCGCGCTGGACACCCGCGGGGTGCCGCCGCCTCCGGCCGCCGGCGCCGCCGCGCCGCCATCGGCTTCCGCGGGCTGCCGGAGTCGCTCCGGTGGCCCGTTTTCCTTCCCGTCTGCGCCGTTGTTCCTCCCGGGTTTCGTTCTTTACTGCGGGATCATCAAACATCCGTTGCGGCACGTTCCGTTGTTGCCCGTCAAATCCGCACAAGAACGAAGAACGATGGAGGGTTGTCGGACCATGTTCGTTTGGCCCGCACCCTCCGCGTTAGATATAAACAACGAGAGAAATTAAAGTTCAACACATGAATGCATATCCGAAACAATTTTTAATGAAATAAAATTGTTTCATAAAACGGGTTCCTTATTTGAACGGAAACAATAATTTTAATAATTTTAAAATTGTTCACAAATCCAGTTCTTTAACTTTTTAAAGAAACAATTACGGGAATATAAAAAGAAAAGGGGGGGGGGTAAATCCCAAAATAAATCCCTACCCCGCCGTCGCTGTCGGATGCAAGGTCGTCGCGGAATTGACCGTCGCGGAAGGAGGTGATCGTCACACCGAGGAAGGGCGTCGCGTCGACGATCTCCGAGGACCAAGAACATACGGATTTAATTAATAATAATTAAATCCATGTTGTTGTTGAAATCCAACAAGAAAAGAAAAGAAGCGCAACCCCCTACCTTGGTTGTTGTTGATCGAAGGCTGTCGCGGGGTTGGATCGTCGCGGAAGAAGCGTCGCAAAGGGAGATCTGTTGGCGTCGCGGTACAAGGCTTCGCGTCGTCGATCTCCGCAGGTTTGGCGTTCTTCGCGTTCTTCGCGTTCTTCGCCGAAGAAGAACGCTTTCCTCCAAATCCTCTCCACGCCACAAGTTTCAACCCAAAATAAAATGAGCTTAAGCCTTATTTTGTTTACACAACTAAACATTTGAATTTCAAAAGATAAGAAACGAACCATTAATTCGTAGAATTAATTCAACGAAAGAAACAACTCATTTAATTTATGAAAGAAACAGCCCAATTAAATGGTCTGTTAAGATTTTAAGAAACGCGTCAGTTGACTTTCATTAAGAAGGGTTTTCACGGGTGCGTTTCTTAGCGGAAAGAAACGGCGGGGCTCGTGCGGGCCCCACCTCACAAATATCCTACCAAGGGGTAGGATATTTCTGGATAGCATCCTATCCAGTTCAACTCAGTTCAAGCCGCCTTTAAGTGGCTTCAAGTGTCTTCCAAGTGGATTAAGCGAAATAAAATAAAGTTGTCGCAAAATTATTTTATTTCTTAACTTTAAGCCCGAAAATTAAAAACCACACCTGAGAAAACGCAACTCCGGAAGAGGCGTTTCTAAGCGAATACCGGCGCTTCGATCCCATCGGTGCCCTCAGAATTCAATTCCGGGCACCGGTTCAAAAGTTAGAAAAACCCGCTCGTCCGTTCACTGAACGTACCCGAGCCAAACTTCGGAAATTGATTCCGGGCACACCGGGCCTCGGAATCAGGCGCCGTCAGAAGCTGCGCTCTTGTAAAATTCCAAAGAAAATTAAGAAAAAAATTTCCTTGAAATTTACGGGTCTTTACAAAAGGGAAGGAGATCATCCTTGATAAGGTGGATAACTTCTATAATATAGCGTATGGTTAGAATAATACACGGGGAGTATGTAACTTGAGATCCCAATGGAAACAATCCTATCATATATTTTCATAATGAATCTATTAATATTGATTTTATTACATCAATTCAAGATACAGTTTCTTGTGGTAAATTCAACACTAGAAATTGGGACCTCAGTAATGTTCAAAGAGACAAAATGATATCCCAAGGAGGACCTCTTAACAATGAATTTTTTATTAATGTTCATAGAGACAAAATGATATCCCAAGGAGTCCTATTTTATTATATTTAAATTTTAAAATGTCATTTTAGGTTTTGATATACCTATAAGAAATGTATTTTTGTCCAAAAAAAGTCCTAAGAGCTTTGGCAGTGAGGTAATTACCACGCCCTTCACAATTCCAATAGAAAAGATTCATTGATTGAAAGCCTTGCCATATGTAGTAGGTCCTCCCTCATTCCCATCCTAGAATGTACCTTTTACTTTATATTTCAACCTTCATTGTTGACATACTTTGAGTTATCCTCCATTCTTGATCCCTCCATACATTCATATGTTTCATTTTTACAAGGGGAAACAATAATTAAAAAGGGTTTAGTATCATTAGCCTCAAATGCCCAGAGCCTTCGAATAAATTGGGATAACTTATTAGTGGAGTGAAGTAGATTAGGTATGATATCGGTGGTATCCATTTTTCAGGATCTTTTAGAGGGAGAAACATCTAAAAGGGATTACCCCATGACATTTTCATTATCATGATGGGAAGCCTATATTTCAGGATATCCAGTATTGAGAATTATCTCACATGGGAATTTTCCTTAATCCCCAACATTTCTTATTGCACTCACATCAATAATTTCATACTCAAATGAATACCCATTTGTTCCTTGAGGGATTATAACTTGTTGATATTCTTGTTTATGATATTTTGGTACCTCTGTAAGCATAATTGGGATTGTATTCTCATATTGGTGGTCGATCAACCATCCGACACTAAGAGGTGGCGAATCCTGAAAATTTCCTACATATTATGTTTTTTTTCTTGTAGTTTAGACTATTCTAGAGGTGTATCTTCTAAAAAGCCATAAGTATGTTACCATGGGTTCTGAATGAGTGAGGGATACCCATATAGGGGCCAATTAATATATACCTTACACTCTCTAAAACATCATTAGTAAGTGGGGGTTCATCAGAGGCACCCCCTGAATTTTCATGATATTTCACTAGAGGTGTGTGCCCCACCGCCTGGACGTTTTTAAAGGTCTCATTATGCAATTAATCAGAGGGGGGATGATCAGACTATACATCCATAATGTAACCATAATGTAATTAACCATAGTAAATCATATGTTTTTAGAGTCTCACCATTACTATTCACAATGTTTCCATCAAAAATCCATTTTTTTGTCATTCCCATGTGAGATTGTCCAAAATAGGTATTGCTATGTGATGTAGGAGGAAGAAAATTGTTCTTTACATTCCACCATCTAAGTTAGTTGTGGCATTCCCATTCATGTTATAGATAGATTATTATGTTTCTCTATAGAATTTAGGAAATATATTCCCAATGAAACTACATCTTGTACAAATTTGTTTCTTACTTTTATATTGGATTATCATGTTGATGGTGCCATCCCTTGTGGTAGGCACCGCTTCCTTAACAAGGATAGAATAAATGTCAACTTCCACCATTATATTCACATTATGTCAATATCTCACGTTTCCATTCTTCTAATCCATCCTAATCAGAATCCCCACAGCAGAGGTTGTGTCCCATAGAATTTGTGTATTCCAATATTTCTAGTTAAGATTCAAAATCTAAATCTTAACATGGGAATGGTTGTACTTTATTGTGTGTTGGAAAAAATTCATTTACCAATCATTAATTCATAAGATGATAGGCCTAGAGGATAGTTATCCAATGCTCCAAGATCTTTACTTATGATCATTAGAGGGAAACAATACATGATAGTACCCTATCCTCATTGCTACCATAATCCAATCACTAAATCCCCATATCTCTCTAATCATATTTTATAGTTTATTTAATTTCAGTAACCTTTCTTTAATCTGGTGTAACACTCACAATAATAGAATACCTACATAAGATCAATCTCACCCACACCACCTCCCAATTCACTGAAACATGCGTGATCATGACATTTAGAATAATTCTCCCTTTAGGGGAAGATCAAAATTATAGAATGAGGTATTTGATGCATATTTCCCCACCTCTGTAAAATTCTTTTTCAAACCCACAATAATTTCCACTGTACGATTTCTCTGATTCTATATTTTTTATGAATGATAGAAAAATTCCATATGTCCAACATGATCCGAGATCAGCGATCATGTTGGATTCTTAGCTTGATTAATATTCTCTCAGCCATCATGGTCTCTAGATTTATGTATTTCTCCATTATCCCCGTTCTCCCAGTTCTCCACCATCATCAACTACCAAAACAAACATAGAATACTCTTGAATTTTACATATTTTAATATAATTTTTTTAAACTTTTTAATCAGTTTTGTTTTCATGATTATATAGGTTACAAAGAGGTAGATGCTGGAGAAGGGAAAGGAAAAGGATCAAATGAAGGAACACTATAGTGAATGCGGCATTATTTTTTCATTTTCATTTTTATAAATTCATATTTTTATTAAATAGCTATTTTTTAAAAAGGATGGTTTTCTATGAGTTGGGTTGATTTATAATAATTGATAAATTCTTGAATTTTCTGTCTTGTACATACTGATCATGGATACACAATAATATATATGATATATTTTAAATTACTAGGAATTTTTAATTGTTTTTTCCAAAAATTTTAGATATATATGAAAATATTTAATAAAATAACATTCATATCTCAATATTATAATGCCTAAAATAATTACATATATGATTTTTATTCTTTATAATGACTCTTAAAGAATTTTTTTGATTGATTAATGGAGATCATGTCATAACAGGGATAAACCATTATATTTTTCACCTTCCATTGAGTTCATAATAGAACTATTAAAATATTATTTATCATACTGTTATTATTAAGTTAACTAGTTTTATGAATAATTATAATAACTTTATTTTAAATATGAATAAATCATGATGATATGAGAGAACATTAAAATAATTGATGAAAAAGATTGATTTTTTAGAATATTTTACCATCAAACCTAACCTATATCTAATATTATTGAATCCAATAAAAACCATAGAATACAATGTTAGTAAAAAACATTACAAGACTATTTTTACTTTATACTCAACTTCTTTGAGTTTAATTTTCAGATCTTTCATTTGAGATTCAACAAGGGAGTTTGGTATGTCATTGTACCATTGAGAGAGGGTTCCATTATTATGTGTGTGGTAAATATCACGATCATTTTGGGATGGGGTAAATTAAATTTCTTCATTATGATTAAATGTTACCTCTTACTTTTTGAAAAAATAATGGAAAGAACAAAAAGAGAAAAAAAGAAGGTAAGAAAATAAAAAATATTATATAAAAAGTGGTCATGTGGAATACCTTGGAATGAATTTTTCCAAAATAAACCATCAATATTATTATACATACTTGTTTATCCCATGTAGGATCAGGACCAATAAGAATTGGTGGGGTTGAATCAGTGGTTTCCATTTATTTAATAAGATTTTTTTAATTCCTTAGAATAAAATGGTATCCTGTAAAATTTTTTAGAGTTAAAATACATGTTAATATAACTCAAAATATAACCTTTCATATATAACAAATTCAATAATGGAGAAACACATAATATTTATAAGGATCGGTACAAATTCATATTCCTTTTCATGTTATATAATCCCACTAACATAGATTCTATTAATATATTATTTCTAGAATAAAATGGCACAAGAAAATATCAATTATACAATCACATTATAAAATTTCATTCAATAGTTAGCCTTAAACCCAACAATCCATTATTGTATCCACTTCCCACAAACATGTATTTTCAATAACTGGTAAGTATCCTAAGATACAAGATTCATTTTTCTTCTTCTTTTTTGGTCCACATTTGATACTCTTCACTTCCTCCATAAGTAAGATGAATCAATATTTACCTATGTACAATCTTTAAGAACATCAAAACATATTAAGAAACTTGTTGGTCCTAAAAATTATTCAATAAAATAAGTTTTTAAATATTACTTGGAAGATATAGTATGATATTCACATTCTGAAAACCTCATTCTGGTGGACTCTATCTAATGGTTAGACTAGAAAGTTTATCCTTATGTTTTTCCTTATTCAATTGAGTTGGAACTCAATTGGTACCTCTAAATTCTAATTTTGGTAGAACTCAGTCAGATGGACCTGTATAAAATGGATGTCACTCCCATGCTCATACTTAGATGGAATTTTTCTAATGCATCTTTATCAGATGGATATTTATTTGATGGTCATAATGAACATCAGTCTAATGGTATTCCTTAGCTTCAACCTGAAACAAAAATTTTCATCGGGTACTCAATACATGTTCCACAATTTTTGGATCGCAATCAGTTGAGTAATTCAGATACACTTTTAAAGATAAACTCTTCTATCCTTTTATTAGAACCTCAAAAGTGGGTTATGTGGGGTTTGAAAAACCATTCCCACATTGCCAAATTTCTGAATATTAAATTAACCCTAAATATCATATCAATATTTGGATTCATCAATTCATTCTAGAATCATCAAATATCCTTGATTTGGGAACCTCTCATTGACTTATTCAATGCTTCAGAAATTCTAACAAATCATTAATCTGATTCTGATATGTCATTCTGATTTTCCCAGTATGGTTCTCGATTATGAAGGAAATCCTAATTTCTTGATGCACATGTAATTTTAGAATTAAATATTTTTTCTTAATTTCTATGTAACACCTTGAATGAAATGTTCCCATTATAATTTCCTCAATACAAAGGAAGCATATGGTCAATAATAGCTTCATCATTACGTTTCTCTACACCAAAATTAACAAGGAAAACATATATATTTTCATTATGATTCTTAGAAACAACAATCATTTTGATTTCTTCATTATTACTATGAAAATATGTTCTTTAAAACTTCATTTTTTTGAATATGATACTAGTGATATTTCAGCGCTCAACTTTTTCTCTTTTTATATTATGATACATATCAACATCATTTTCTTAAGAATTAAATATTTTAGACCTTGGTCTGACTGAACAATAGAAGCATCATTTTATCTCATTATGATTCAGAAAACCTTCCTAGCATTCAAATAAATTTGAATATGATGGTTTTTGGCCAAAATTATTTTACTTTAGAAAAATACTTCTTCCAAAAATATTTTCTTATATTAAAGACATTATTCATGAAATTAATTACATTTATGGTCATCTTTAGGATCATTTAACTTATAAAGAAACATATTTTAACTTCCTATATTCTAGAATCAAATTTCTTCCAAACACCTGAATATTATTGTCTTGAATACAATTGGTAGTATATTCTCTCCCAATATGATGCTTAATAAGGTTGGTATCACCTTCTCTCCCCCATTCTTTCATCCCATATTTCTTCAAAAGTTTCTCATCCCACTATGACATCATTGAAATAAAAAAAATAAATGAATTTTTATATTATTACTGGAACCATTCTTACACCAAAAATAGATTCCTCATTATGAAAACCACTTCCATTCCAAACTCATTATTATTTTTTAATTTTTCATCAAATTCTCATTATGATTTCTAGATATTTTGACTTATACTGATGTCAGGATCCGATGTCGATGAGTCTAAATCTGATCCTCATAGATATGATTATCATTATTATATTTTGGTATATGATTGGAATAATTTACCCAAACTATTATTCCATATATATTATTTCATCAACATATAAATCAATTAAAAAAAATCTACCAAAACATAACTAGGGTCTAAAAAGATCCACCATTGTGTTTGTTTTCAATTCCCAATTCAATACCTAAAATATCTTCATTTTCAATTATAACTTTTTAATTTCTATGTGTTATTTTATTTCTAACCCTATTTCTTATATATTCCTTTTAATATATTATCTCCCCTCTATTGAAAATAAAATTAAAATGAGTTATCAAGACATGTTTCTTTCTATGTTGAAAAATTGATTCATATAAAATTGTTGGAACATTTCATCTTAAACTTGAAATTATTCTTATGGAGAACATAAGTATCACATTAGATTCTTAAAAAATATAAATTAAATAAAATACCCAATGTATATGTGGGTTCTCCCAGTGTAAAAAATAGTTATAATTATGGTTATAAATGTTTTCCATTGAACAACATTCATGTAATACCCTTTTCACATTTCATTTTAAAAATTTATTTATTGGGGAATTCATGAATGGATTTGTTTAAGATAAATGTAACCTATACCAATATCATTAAACACATTAGAATGTTTAGGTGTTTAAACACAACTTTCAAAAACACTTCTAGTAACCCCATTAATTTATTTTTCATGATTAGTAAGAGACTCAACAACATCAGCTTCGTTATTTCAACTTTTACAATTCCATTTAAGTTAGAACAAATATAAATATTTTGGGAGCTTGGATGGAACTTAGTTGTTTTTGGATAAATATTTCAAACCGAGAGTCCTCTCTCTTCCTTTACCTTTTCTTTTTCTTCTTCTTTTATTTTACATTTAATGTATTTTCTTTATTATGTTCATCTTTATTGTATTTGATAACATGTTTCTCGTCATCTATAGAGACGTATAATAAGGATTTAATGTTTTTTTACTATTTTGGAAGCATTTAATTATAATGATTTTGTACCAAATATTTAATACCTTCCTATTTTTCTTGTAGGATTGTCAAAAAAAATATTGCAACATTCCCTTCTGGATCACACCTCTTTTATATTTACTATATTGTCATCCCACAATATGCTAATATCTTTTTATCAACATTTATCACATCATCAACCAAAATTTTCTTTCCCTTGACTATAACTGTTTTTTACTTCTTCTAACTTTGTATCCATGTTACTTGTTTTGTTCAAATAAATATGAACTCTTTCCTTTGGGACTAGTGTGTTTAATTTTATCAACATTATTAACATACTCAGATTTTCTCATCTTCTATATTTTATTTTTTGGTGTTGATTTTTTTGAACATTAGCTCTTATTTTATCATCATACATCTCCCTTGATTTAAACATGTTTTGTAGTAGAGACATGTTATACAAACATGAATAATATCTATGTCTGAAAATTCCACATCACCAAGAATGACCTCTAAATCATGACCATTCAAAATAACAGTGAAAATGTTTAGAACTTTTCTATTTTTTTTCTTACAAAATTTTGGACCACATTACTCAGGTGGATACTCTCTTAAAGAATTTTAATAAGTCTTAGTGAAATATGTTTTTCAAAAAACCCAATTTTGTAAAACAATCTTTCCACCATTCTTTATATTTTTCACTTTTAAAATCAATAATCATGGGGAAGTTTTGTCTCATATTTATTATCTGAATTATTTATGTAATAATAATTTATCATGTCTTGTAAAATTGTTCATATTTATAATCCAATTCAATTTTCAAAAGATCTATTATTTTTTTTATATTTAGCTATCTTGAACTTGTTTAGATTATTTTTTTTAAAATGTTTAGATTTTTCATGAAAATATTTTCATTTCCAGCTGATCATTCTTCATAAAATTTTAGTTTTATTTCAATATCAATATACTCAATTGTTATTAAATTAACATCTTTCTTCAACTTCCTTTTTTCTTTCATCAGTTGAGTATTCTCTTCAAGTTCATTCTCCAAATTCTTTTTAATAATACATTCCATTTCCTTTATCTCTTTATAATTATCATCACATCCTGAAGAATTACTTCTATTTATAAAATGATATATATTTATTAGTTGATGATCATTTTCATCATGACATGATGAATCATCATTCTTTATTCTTCAAGGATAACTCATATTTTTCTTTTCAAAAGGAAATTTTTCCTTATATTTGTTCATTTTTTGATATTTATCATCTTCTTCTTTAGACTCATACTCTCCAGTATTTTTTCCTATACAATCTTATGAAAAATTTCATTTACATTAATAATTAAATCATTTGATATTTTTACTTTTCCATATACCCTTATTTAATCTCTTTGAATTTAGAAAAATAATTATGTTTAAGTATTCAAATTCTTCCTCTACTTATGAATCACACGATTCTTCTTCAACTTATTTAAATTTTCTTTCCCCTTTTAACAAATATTTGAAGTTTATTTATTGATAAAACATTTCCTTAATTTTAAAAACGTACTCTATTCTATTTTTATATGTAACAAGAGTACTATAATGATCATACAATTATATAATTTCAATATATTTGTCATCCAAAGATGATTCTTTTCATCAAATTTGTTAGGAATAATTCTCAAGATATTTTCAACAATGATTGAGTCTTAAAACCTCTCAAAAATTTGTCTAATGGTGTTAACAATATCATTTACCCCTGTAATGAATACATGAATATATTAATGATAATCCAATTTTAGATCATTATAATTCACCCACAAATTTTTTAACCTCTCTTTATTCAAATTATTAATTCCTTCATAAATGTTTTTAAACATATCCCAAATACCTTTGGAAGTTACAACTCCCTCTAATTGTTGAAACTAAATTTTAATTAGTGATGAGAACACTTTAATCTAGACCAATATTCTCAAGATTTCTCTTATCAATATAATTATGAAGAGTATTCTTAATACGATGAGGAAATACTTCAATAGTAACATCCAAAACATCATAACCAAGGGGTATAAAATATGAAAGTATTAAATCCTTGCATATACGTTAGTTCATTCAATTAGAAACCTAAATCCACTTATATTTAATGGTATTTAAATTATCTATTATTAAATAGGGGTCTTTCAGAGGGAACCTACACTCTGATACCAAATGTTATTCCCATGTATGATTAAGACCACTGAGGGGAGGTGGCATGACTCCATGGTTTTCTTTTATAATAATATTTCTTAACTACTTAATAGATACTTTTTTAAACTATGAATCTTTACAGAGTTATAGTACACTCAAATATTACTCACAACATCACCTTTCATATAAAAAAAATATAACGATAGAGCACCAAATGATATTTATAAGATTTGATACAATGACCAAATCCATTCAATGATTGATAGTCCCACCAACATGATTATTTTACTATCTTTTTTTGGAATAAAGGGGCCAAAGAAAATAACTATTATATAATCTCATATGAAACATTTATACTATAGTTGGATATAGCTCCCAGTATCCTTCACAGTATCCATGTCCAACAAAAAATCCTTTTTAGGTACTTGTAATTGTCCCTAGTATCATGATTTAATTCTCCTATATATTTTAGATCCACCTATGAAAGTATTAACATCCCCCAACACTAAGATAAATTATAACATACTTGTGTAAAACCTTACATATCATCCAAAATTACATAAGGAATTTGTTAGTCATGAAACATATTCTAGAATCTCAGTCCATAAATCTCCCTTAGTAGAATCAGTATGATCCTTCCAACCCAGAATCCTCGGTATGATTGTCTCTATTATATTTTTTTCCCAGCACGATTATACTTCTTATATTCCTTCTTCAAATTTTTAAGAGCTCAATCAGCAGCTCACAATTCTAATTCTGATAAGACTTAGTCTAATAAACTAGGATATAATGGATGTCACTCCCATGGTATCACTCCAATGGAACATCATCATATGGATCATGAATGGTTGATCATGTTAGACCTAAATCTAATGATCTTTCTCAGCTTCAACAGGAAATTAAATGTTTGGTGGGTACTTAATAAATGTTTCACAATTTTCGAAGCTCGAGGACTTGAATAGTTTAGAGTCTCTTTTACAAATCAACTTATCTCTCCATTTATTGGAACATAAAATCTTATTTAGGAGGGGTTATGAAAACCATTCCTGCTTAACCAAATATCCTAAATAATCAATTCTATATAAATCTTCGATCAATCATGGTATTATTTAATGCATTCAAATATATATATATATATACTTTATTTTCATATCTCTCTTGGACTACTTCAATGCTTACAAAATTATTACAAATGTTGATTCTGATTCCAATATTTTATTATTATTTTTCCAGTTCAATTCTCCCTTAGGATGGTCATCCTAATTTCATGACCATCTTATAAATATATAACATAAGATATTTATGTATATTTCTCTATACCACCTAATAGACTATCTTCCCATTCAAATTTCCTCAATACAATGGATGTATATTTTCAATAATAGTTTCTTCATTATGTTCCTCTACAAAAAATGTAACATGTGAAACATATGACTTCTCATTGTGATTCTTGAAACCAACTATAATTTTTATTTTTTTTTATGATGAAGAAAATAGATTCATTAAAAATTATTTATTTTCTATAAACAATAACAATGATATTTTAGTACAAAAATTATTTCTCTTTTCATATTATGATAATTATCAACATCCTTCTTGGAAAACATGAATCATTTTATTTTGGAATGACTAGAAACCAGAACCTTTATTTTTTTTCATTATGATTAAGATAACATTTCCAACCATAAAAAAATATGATTCCAATGATTTTATTCCAGAATGATTTTTCTTCATCAACATCCTCCTTAAACAAATGTTTTATTATAAGCATTACATATATCATGAATTTTATTATGTTAAAGATCATATTTAGAATCATGTGACTTACCAAAGAAATTATTTTAAAATACATATATTCTAGGAATATTTTTATTTCAAACCACCTGAATATTATTAGCCTAAATATGATTGGTAGAATATTTTCTGCCAATATAATTTTAAATATGATTTTCAGCACCTGATCTCCCCCTTTCTTTCATCAGATAATGCATCACAATTTTGTCAGCCAACATGTAAATTTTTTTAATTAAAAAATAGAAAAGAATAATTATATTCTTAATAGATCCCATATAACTCTAAAATATATTCCTTATTATGATCAACACATTCATTCCATGCTCAATACTATTTCTACCCTTTTCAGCAAACTCTCTTTATGATTCCTAAAATATGTTGACTTATGATGATATTTGGATATAATGTTGATGAGTATGAATATGTTCCTACTAGATCTAATTATCATCATCCTAATTCTTGATCCTATTTGAGAACCTTATTAGAACCCATACTCAACACACTTTATTTTATTAAAATATTGATCTACATATATGAAATAAAACCAAAACATAATTGGGATCTAACAAAATTATTATAATTAATGATGAAAAGATATTGATTCTAATGATTTAGATTATAGTGGGTTTTACATAAAATTTTGAAGGAATTAATTTCAAATATAATCCAATTTACAAAAAATTGAAATCTTTTTAGATATAAAAGAGGATTTATACCAAAATTTTTCATGATTAATTGTTTACCTAATTCAGATTAAGGAAAACAAAAATGAAAATGAAAATGTGGTCATTTAAATAAGATTAGAAGAAGGATTACATTACTTTTAGCATTATTAAATATAATTAATTGTGATCTAATGAATTTGTAACTCATTGTTCATTATCATAATTTAATTTATAAATAATAACCCATCAACCATTTTTATCAGATACATTTACAACATAATTTAAAGTCCTCATGTTTTTTTGGTTTGATTTCTACATGTAGCGGTATACTATTTTCAACTTATAGTTATGCTGAATTTTAATTTTAAATGACTATAAGTCCATATTTTATATTCAAATTTGATAGGAGAAATTAAATTATAGTGATGTAAATCAAAGTTTTCTTTGATATCGATGGCCAGTTGTTAGAAGTGGGTGATATGGGGAAATGTATTTAGTTGATAATTTTTGAAAGTGAAAAATTTATGATATAATTATAGATAATTTTATATGCCTTTAGAATATGTAGTTATAACATTATATTTATGAGTAATTTAATTATCATGGCCATTTTATGGGGTAAAAATATTATTTCTTGGATTTTTGAGGTTTTCAAGAAGGATCATAAATATTTTAAGCATATGGTTTATTTGATACCTAACATTCATGAAAAAAATTATTCAGTTAAATTCTATAATTTTTAAAATTTTTTATGTTATTTTTATCAATTATTAATTAATTAATTTATTTTGGACAATTATATTTTTGAAATGTGATTATATATATATATATAAATGGATTCTATGTGAAAACTTGTTTTTTCAGGGGTGATTTTTTTTCCACCATTTAACAAATGGTATTAGGAACCTTTCATATAAAATATAAAATTCAAATGAGTCTCTTGTGGGTCAGTGTGAAACATTGGTATTGAGAATATATTTTTCATATCCTAATAACATTTGAATATGGTGTCTCTAACACCATGAATGAACTAAAGTAGTTTAATTTTTTTAGAGGAGGATTCATTGCCTCTTTTTATTAGTTACCCCTTGACCAATGAGGTACAAGAGTCATAAATATTATTCATAAATAGATGACATTGTTTATATTCATTGATCTATATATGGATTCAGAAATTAAATCATTATTTTACCACCCAACACTGAGGACATCCAAAAAACACAATGAATTTAAATAGAAACTCAGATAAATGAATGCAAAATTTACTGGAAAATAAAATGATGAATTTATCATGCTAAAAAAATATTATCAAATAAGACCATTATTGCACAAAATGGGTCACTAATACATTCCCAATCCTGGAAAATACAATTAAATTCATATCATACATTCATTTTTTTATCGTAACTATACCTAACCAATGGATGAATTCTTAAATAATATTTCTAAATTATTGATTGATACAAAATCAGGTCTCTAGGTTCCTCTCTTTGGGTATGAGTATTCTGGGTATAACTAAATCTGGATATCCCTTGATGATGAGAAGGAAAACAACATTAGGGAACCCAATTTTTTTATAGCTATTAATTAATTTCCTTGTACATAAAAATAGTAGTTCTTATATTATAATTTATGGTTTAGAGGAATAATGTATTTATAGGAATTTTTAAATATATACTTTTTAACACATGAAAGGGAATAAATTGTTGAAGGATTTAACATCAGTTTATTGTTGATAGATTCAAATTGTGTTCACGATATTTTCTTCTAATGAAAATTGGGGGCTGGGGATATATTTTTTGGGGTTCAAGTATGGTTGAAAAATCATTTACATAATGTTTAACATTTTCATCTATCATGTAAAATCCCAATGTCTATGACATCTATAATAGGGAAAATACCTAATTTCAAATGGTGGGTGATCATTTATGATTTTGAACACAATGATTCTTAGTAACTCACAATGGTCAGGATGTTGTGAGATCAGGAATGTCAAACACCTTTTGGGGGAATTATTAACTACTATGGGAATCTATTATATATTTAATATATGTTTTTTAATTTAATTTATGTCCCAATATAGGATTGGTTACCCAAAATAATATGATCATGTATTGAATCCTTCAATTTGTAATTAGGTTTTTATTAGTGAGGACATATGTATGTGCCAAAGGATCCCGGTAATTTTCCTATTATTTCTTATCTATGGGGATATTCTTGTCTTTTGAAGCCATATGAGCAAGCAACCTAATTTTCAATACAGTCATAGAAATTGATAGTTGTTTCTCAGAGGGGGTTGAACCTCAATGAGGAATCCTATTTATCCTATAAAGAGAAAAATGATTTACTTAGGTATAATATGTAAATTTTAATGTCATATAAGAAAAAATAAGTGAGGGAACAAAGGCATTGGTTAAGGATATCAATCCCTAAGAATTAAACCTATGTATCTTACTCATAAAAGGTATCATAGTTATTTTCCTTCGGTCTGTGCTAAACCCGTATCTGGGAAGAGATAAATAATTAGTACCTGTGAGGATTTTTACTCTAGATTATATCAATATGGGAATAAAATTGGGTCATACACCATGATGTATGGACATGTTTGGAGGAATTGGCATCATTTCATTATATAAAAAATACAATCTAAAGTTACCCAGTGTGGGAGATATTTTAATGCTAGATATATGATCATTGAAAATCCCAATAACCTTATTAGTCTTCCAATATGTGCGAAATAATGGATCCCATGAAATCATAAAAAATACATATGGACATGAGATTTATGTACTGGGGATACATCATAGTGATGTATGATATGGATACTAAACATTTTTAGGGAATAATATGTACCCTATATATAGAAATAATCATTTTCCTCATAGTTCAATGAGTTTGTAAATCTACTGATGGATGAGTATGAATGATGGAATCAAAGGTGATGGGTCTAATGAATTATATTAAATGAAATATCAAGGACATATACTGAATTGGACACCCATCTATGATCGATCATATTGTCTTCTAATATAAAAGGAAAGATGATAGACTCATATAAGAATTTCAGTCCCATGAGAAATAGTGTTTTGAAAATGGAAGCACACACACCAAGGTGGATTATAATTGGATGATATCTGACCATTATCCTACAAATTATAGAGTGTGGTAATTCTATTGGGATTTAAAAACTCATCATGGGTTAATAACCCTAGTACAATATTGAATCTTTCCATATTAAGGGGGGAATGTTTATCCAAAGACACATAGTTTTGGGTTCACACCGTTCAAGGGATCCTTCTCATGTATTCCTAATAGATAAGGATAAAATGTATTGGGGTGTTAGCTAGAAATATCAAAAGGTATCATCTTGAAATCTATAGGGTTTATTATGGATAAAAGTGATCATGTAAAATGGATTTCACATGATTAAGTTCTTAGGTACGGAGGACCTTAGATAGTCTTACAGACATATCTAGAGGAATTTTTATAATCTACCAATCATGTACATAGGATGTCACATGATCTTCTAGAAATTCCTAAAGGTGTATTTTGATATTGATTTCATGTAGTGATTCTATCAAATGACCATGATGATAGGTATAGATGGCATCATCTGACTTGTATTACATATGTTGAGGAATCATAAGGGTCTTTTTGAAATGTCCATGTGTAGTCGCATGACTATTGAATGGGTCACATGAGGTACATGATCCCCTTTCATGAAAATATGTGTATCATTATTCGCATAAGGATTAAATATTATTAAGCATTTTTTTCACAAATTCCTAAATTTTCTTTAGGAAATGGCCTATTGAGGTCACATGTGACAATGTAGACACATACAAACTCCTTCATGTCATACAACTAACATGACATGTGTCATTCACATGAAAAATGGAGTGATAAAATGAGGAATATAGAAATAAAAAACAATCCTCTAAGTCATTTAAAGTTTCACATGGTGGAAGGATTTGGTGAATGTGTGGTTATCAACTCTGAGATGTATTCCCTCACCTTTATTCTCCCATGTCTGTTTTTTTTATGTTTCGAGGGGGGGATTAATAGGAATTATCACTGTGGATATATAACATAGAAACTCGTTATCAAGTCACATATATGCGACTTAGATTGTGTAGGGATCATTGAAACTTGCGTTTTATGTGAGCCCACTATGGGTAATCCATGGCATCCTCATCATGTCGCATGATAAATAAAGACCAAAAAATCACTCCATAATTTAAATATTTATTGAACACATGGATTTTAAAAGGGAATCTATATAATCATATATACATATTGAATGGCCATTATAAGAAATGTTTATATGTATGATGGCCTTCATGAGATCCATGTTTGACATGTCTTAGAGTATCTATGAGACTGAGACAAACTGTCTTAAAGAGATATGTGTAATCATAAACATACCATTCAGATGTCATCACTAGATTACATAAAAAATAAAATCACTTTTATTTTCATTATGATTACACATTTTTAGGTATTTATTTTATAAAAATATGGCCCTCATCCACTTCTTATGCATCATGGTATCACATGATCAACAAGATATGTCAGATGTTCTTCTCACGATGATGGTGAAATGTCCACTGGCTATCCCATGTCATGGAAAGCAAGTACCTAGATATTTCACATGATCAATAAAATGAAAAAATGGAAAAAATAATCCCTTCACAAGAAAATTAGTATAAAATCCTTCAAATTATCCTAGCACCCTGTGAAACATTTATTTTATAAAGATTAATAAATTCTAAAATTTAGATTCCATAATAAAATTACCTGATTTATTATACTTTTCTATGTTCATTTACATGATTAATATGAAATGTCAATTATAATACACATGAAATATATAACTTGTCCATGGGAATTTCCCAAAATAAATAAATTGTTAACACAAACCAAATGAGCCCTACGCATGAATATTGGTCATTACCCACTTTCATAGGAGTTTTCCACCTTTATCATCTTTTATTTAATTGATACAACGATATTTTACCATCAATTTTTTATTAGTGTTTCTCATTATCAAAGAAGCTATTAGATTTGTATTTTCATATTCAAGTGGACATTTTGATGGGGCTTCACATGATGATGTGGGATGTCTTATGGGTCATTACATGACTAAAATAGATCCTTGAAGGGGTGTAAAATGATCATTAAAATTTCACAAGGAACATATAACCCCATAAAAAGGAATTCTGAGTGTCATTTAATCATATATCTTCTCAAGTTCATATGATTCGCATGACCCAAACACCTAATATACTTCAATAAATTTTGATCATATCTTATCTATATAGAGTAAATAATGACTATTTTTCCAGTATTTCTCAGATTCTAAAAAATTTTATATTGATTTTTTGGTTGTTGACACCCCTTTTAAGAAGTGAGATCTGAATGGATAACAACTCCATTCAGAGGAATGTAAATCCCATAATGTGACCTTCTGGTTTTTTAATAGTTGTTCTTAGAAAATTGTCATATTCCATGTGACCTTTGGTATTGAAAATAGTTCCCAAATATTTATTGATTTTAGTGGACTTAGTGATCATTGATTTATTTTTTCTACTATTTAATAATACTCATAAATAATTCAAGAGCATTAATAGTTTTGTCACTGCATATTGTGAACATTGTCATTTTTAGAAATGTGAAAAATAATTACTCTATTTTTCTTTGACAAGGGGGTACAACAAGCATGGATCAATTTTTTCTAGGTCCACCAAATAAGACCTATGAGATTTATAAATTTTAAATTTATAATATTATTTTACAAAACTCTAGAGGTGAATAGTTTAGTGAGGGTAGAATTTACAAATTCTAAGACCATCTATAGTGTGATTTAGCCTAAAATATTTTATGTATCTTTCAATAATATTCTATGGTATTTTTTTTACCACAAGAGGATAGATTTATATTTTTAGCATTATAAAATGTGAATATAACTTAAGGTCATGATACACATATACCTAACATTATAGAAATTCTACATAATGGACTGCTTTTGATTCCTACAACCAGAAGTACTCCAGCACTATCCCAAGAAGAGTAGAAAATGTTATAAATCATGGAATACGTTTCTTAGATCCTCAATTTTTATATGGTACACTAATACTTAGTATGATAATAAATCACTATTTTTTATGTTATCTACAATGGTTATTTTAATTCTTGTAAGGATAAAAATCCATTTTTAGTTAGAAGAGGCACATTTTTTGAATATAATAGAGAGAAAATGTAGGAGGCAAGGCAGTCATGAATTCAGAAAAAAAGTTCCCTTGAAGTTGGTGGTCCTTTCATGAGGTCCATGGAATATTTTTGGAAATTCAAAAGCTCATGATATGATGTTTGGTTTATATAATTAGGTTCTTGAAATGTTGATGGTGGAAATATGAACATTGTTTTACCAAGTTCATGCTCTTTTGGTTTTTTGATAAATATTGATGATAGATGATTATTTTAAAAATTATGTTTCATAGAGTCAGAAAACATCTATCATATATTCTAATTTAACATGTTATGTATTTATTCATATTATTTTAACATTATATGGTATAAAAATTGTAAACAACATGAAATTGTGGATGTTGTATTTAATGATTATTCACACAAGTCAGGGGTTTCAAGATAAGAGAGTCTCTTTTATCCTCATGTAGGATTTCAAGTGGGTATATATATGCTGGAGTCTTTAATGTGGAGATATTTATCTTTTTATAGAAATAAATATGCAGATCTGATTTGTATATATGCAGAGAGAGTATTTATGAAATAAACATCCTAATGTATAGGCATGTTCAATTTTTAGGGATGGATTTTCATGATATTCACTATGCATATTTTAAGTGTTGGTATCAATCCATAGTCATCTCATTTATAAAGATACCTCTATATAGATTTAAATCATATAATGGGGGTGGGTGTATGGGAATGTTTTTTTTCATCATATAGTGATTATCAACATCATGGCTGACTAATGGGTTGCCTATGTATATCATGATCATACATATGGAAAGTTAATTTCCATATTTCATTCTATTATAGAGGTTAAATATTCATCCTTTACACAAATTTGGATATAGAAGAACCCAATCCTAGAAAATATTGGTATTTCTAGATGGACCAAATGTATTGTTGTTTATTTTAATTGGATTAATATTTTTTTATTAAGTTTAATTCTATGAGACTAGAACGTTCCACAATTAAGAGTGACTAACTCAAGTATATATGGTCATCAGAGAAGATGTCTACCCCATGATTCAGGGGTAAAATAATATAAAATTATAAAATTGTTTGACATTGGGTATGATGCATAAATATGTAATTTAATGGTATCTATACTCACATGAATAGTTGGGTTATGGTAAGGTTAATTCATGACCAAATAACATATGATTTGGATGAAGGTGGAATCATGTGGGTATAAGTCATCCATTGATAATTGATGGAAAACATAACTCACACAATTTTGATAATTACTCTTTAGTATAAGGGGGGACACCCTTATGACAACCAAAATAAACACTAGGAACATGCAATAACAAATTTTATTATTTACAATTGACTACTATTAGTGTACCTTTGGAGTTACCAATCATAATTACCAATTCTATATAGGGAAGAACCATGAACATGTGATCCTGAGGTCCATGGGGATCTTTGGGAAGAAGGTAAATATGAGGAATTAGTGCTCAAACCTTAGGTATTGAAGATATGAGGTTAGATCATGGATAATATCATATTTAGGAATGGTTTTGCATCCATAAAAGATAAGGAAGTCTATATTGGGAAAATTTTGTGGTGAAGGGATAAATCATGTAATTCTTCAGTACATAGTCATCAGATGGGATGATCTATCCAACATTAACACATACTGTCATGAAATTAAATTTCATGCAACAAAGAAGCTATAATCTCATTTAATATCATAGTACTAGTATTTTTTCTGTTATTTTGATATAATACACATCGATCTCGTTTGATAGAGTGGTTTTAAAGGATCCCTAAGATAAATTAAGTCTTTATAGATATGAAAATCTGGATATAATTAGATAGTTTATTGAGCCATCTGAGACCATATCAAAATGAATATGAGAGAAACTCACATTTTTGTATGAGTGATAATCCCAAGAAAAACTTGTTTATCATTAATGAAATTAGTTATTAGTGGTTTGTACTAGTGCATGTGCCTGAAATTGAAGATCTAGGTGTAACTACATATCCCATAGTATGGGAATCAATCCACCTATAGATATTAAGAAGAAAAATCTATACACATTTCAATCATGTGTGCATAGATGAGGTAGTTGATAGTTATGTTGTAGTTAGACTCAGAATTTGTGACATGGGTATCACTACATGTTATATGGAAATATTAATCAAGAAAAAAAACATATTATATTAATGTTGTGTTGTTCAATGCCATGCTAGCAGTATATGGAATATGAAGGCATAAACCGCTGAGCCATTCATGACACCTATGGTATGTAGGAAAATGGATGAAATGTAACATATCCATAAATAGAAAAATAGTCTATCACAATTTATTTCGAAGCTTAAGGATGTTGAGTATTTAATGGATTTTCATATCCTGAAATGAAAAGTGTACAAGAATTTTATTTAATAATATGTAATTGATAATGGGTATGTTTAAAATTTGTCTAATATCATGGGTATTTGAATCCATTAGAATTGTTGGGTGGTGAGATGTTTATATCCTAACCCAATAATATATGATTTAATTGAGGTGGACACTAGTGGTAAAGTATTAACCGTTAGTAATGGAAGAATCCCATATTCCACAAAATTTGGAGAATGACTCATGCATTTAGTGGTCACTCCATCTAGACCAAAACTCCAACTATAAATATTCTCATAGGCATTAAATTATTATACATTGAATGAAATTGGTTTTAATTTTTATTAAATATTCCATGATAGTTGTTTTTTATAGGGAGAACCTAGAGTAGGATAGAACAATATCTATGGGGTTCTATGAGATGCAAATTAGCATATAGGGTTGGTTAGTATTAACGTATATATAAATAATATGATGTTGGTTCATGGGGAATGTAAGATTCAAGATGGGTTTGAGCACCCTAAATGATACTCTAATGTATATTAATTATATTTTGGGGTCAAGGGATTAGACATGAAATTATTGAATAAATAGTCATCAAGGGGATGATATGTTCGACATGAATATCTCTTTTCATATAGTTTAATTTCATTTGATTAGAATTTTTTCATGGAGTTTGATGTCATGCGTCTGGGATGTTGTGGTGTATATTAACATCATGGGACTAGGTAATGGTTGTGTATTTTGAAAACATGAAATAATGTTATAATTATCTATCCAAAACATGTATTGATCAAGCTGTCTAGAGTAGATTTCTATATTCTCAAAGATCACATGATTCGTGTTCATTATGAGTAACAAGGGATAACATGGTAGTCGATTAAGCTCCATGAAAATGCATGAAAATGAATATGTGGTGGTGTTCAAAAATTATAATAGATTTGAAACTCTTCACAGGTCTAAAACTCATTGTGGTACATGTTAGGTAGTGATGAAAAATCATAGATATGCTTTGAATAGAATATTCAAGAGTCATTATATATCATTTTGTAATAGGAATTATGCCACATTTAGTTCTTGGATGTATAATTCCACGTACTGAATAAGTTCCTATGTAAATAGTGGGAATTATTATCATATTTTGGTTGGTCTAGATAATTATATAATTTCTATAACTACATATTTGGTGGTAACATAAACCAACCCATATGTTTTTATTTCAGTGAAAATTCAATTCAAAAGTGAGATCCTTATGTATATACGGGTGTTTTTTTATTTTATATCCTATCTAGTCCCAAGAATAGTGATCTACAAGTTAGTACATATCCTATGGTAATTAGAAGGAAGATACAAATAGTTATAGATTGAGTTCATTAGATAGGTCTGACCCATATGTTGGGAAGGGTAAATTTTTATATATGCCACAATTTGGACTCATTTTTAGATTTTTTTGTCACTATATATCCTATAACAATAAGAAATTGGGCCACATGTAGTTATTTAGGGGAATATACTCTTTGAAGGACTAACCCATATACAGATAGGTGAGTTTTCTTTCATTTCTTTTGTTGTGTATGAAGCCAGGTTTCAGAATTTTAGGATGACTAATATCATGTATAAATATGAATCAAGAGTCACATAGTTATTGAATGAAACATTCCATGCACATGTCTGGCCAGAACATCAGGTGACACATTTTATCCATTTATATTTTTATTGGACCAATTATTAGAGAACTGGGCCTCACAAAATATCCTATAATCATATTATTCTAACTAAACATAGTTCATGAAGGGAACATTACTTACCCATATCTGATCTATATATAGATAGTGTTATTTTTCTATGTATTTTGGGCATATACCTCGGATTTGTGATCTAGGAATCACTATGTATAATGTGAAAAGAAGAATCATGCCACATGTATTTTATCAATAGAAAATACCCACTTTGGATCTCACATAAAAATAGGGATGGGATTATATCATTTTTATTTCATAATGACTCCAAGTAATATACACTAAATAATTCATAGAGAAATGTCTTCTATGTAGATTGGTGTCATGTTATAATGAATTAATTCATGCATTTTAATTTCATATGGTAAGGAAGTATTCAGTGCAGTTAAAAAACATGTGTTATGGATTTTTTTAGTACCCCAGTCTAGTTTTCCAACAGAATAGTGGCCTAGGATAGTTGGCCTCTAGGCCTTTGATTCACCTCCCAGTAAACAAAATGGTTCCTACTTGTAGTGAGGTTCAAATAGAATCTTTTGGGGATAATATACACATAGGTGGTCATAATTTTAATGGTATATAGATAAAAAGTTTAGTGAAAAAGGTCCAAAATAGATGATGCAATAAATTTAACTCAGAACAAGAATAATAAAAAACATAATAACAAATAGTCCCAAAAACATAACCATTTATTGAAAATAGAACACTCCAGGTTATACAATGATGATAACCAAGAATGGTCACACATGGACGAATATATTAGTATATACATATAAATCATTAAATAACACAAAATTAACTCCATTTTGATGTAATAAAAACCAAGGTACCTTTCCATTCATCCCATGAAAGATGTACAACTCAATCACTATGTTCCATCTCTCTATCCTAAACCATTACCTGATATTAGAGACATAAAATCTACACACATCCCAAGAGGGTTATGTAGGGAGTGATAATGATCTCAATAGGACACTAGCAACATGTGTCAGAATTAAATCTATAACTATACAGCTATATTAATGATACAAATAAAAAATATATTCATACCATTTAATTAATTAAACTGCTTAACTTGTTCTCAACAACCAAAAGGAAGCATCAATCTTCATAATCCATTGTATGAATGTCTGATATCACATTCCCCAAAATATATTTATGTAATTAAACACATGTGTGTGTGTGTTTATATATATATTTATTTATTGGTGATGACCAGTTGTGTAATTTCCAAGGTGTCCCCTAAATAAATTCACAACTGGTAAACCCTATGATTCCACCTATAAAATATCATCTTGCACCGTGTTCCAACCTGACACCATCGTTGTCACCAATAGGTATCCAAAATACTTATGTAATAACCATTCAACAAGTACTTGTTCATTTTATACCCCCTCTCAAATGTCCTTATCATCTAAACATCCAAAAATCTTAAGGTACAATAATATATATCCTCTATTAAAAATGATCACTATCGGCTTAACAATAGACTTCCAAAAAGAATGATGATACCTGTCCTCTAGTCATCCAATAGCATCATCATCAAGTACAACGAAAGCCTCAACCCTTGCAGATGGTATCAAAATAACCACTTGATGGTCTATCACAATTCATGTGGATTTATATTGTGATCTCCCCCAACATATCCAATAGTTAACGAAATCCACTATACCTTATGATCTAAGGGGGACTCCAACCACATTAAGAGGTCAACACCACCTCAATTGAGTACTATTTGTGTGCACATTATTGTGACAGTGTTCCAGCTAATAGTTGTGAGCATCAATCACCAAACAACCTAAGACATGTCCTCTAACACATCATCACCAAGTGACCATGTCACTATATCCTCATGTTCAACCCCATCCCATGTACAGATATCTACCAATTCATCCTGAATACCTTTTCACCTCAATCTAATGAAAATTTTCCTCCACTGTTTGATCATACTCACCTTGTAAATATCATTCCATGATATCAACATGATGATTGTGTCTCCTCAAGCTAGGCGATCAATATAACCTCTATCCTCAGTCCAATCCCATCACATTCAAACATTACTCATTTAATAAATATAAATAATTTAATTTATTTAAATTACTCACCTGACCTGAACTACCCAATTGGTCCATATACACTTACTATCCTTATAATGTATAATGAAACTAGTGAATACCTAACAACATCCCATTTCATCAATTATCAATTATAAGAACAAAATTTTGTATTAAAATTATCTCAAGATCTTCCCATATTTTCTAATTAATAAGTTCACCAATTAACCCCTAAAATGTTGGATAATGATAGGAACCAACTAACATATACATACAGATGCTCAATAATCTAATATCAGCCTTTTACTGGAGCCAAAATGATAGAAATAAAAATTTTAAACAAATTCCCTAATAATATTGTTAAAGAGATTTCATAGATATAGAATTTCATATTGAGAGTAGAGAAAGAGATTCAAGATGATTAATGTTCACACTGAAGTGATTCAAATGAGAGTTGAAATGATTGAATCAGTGTTTGAATAAAAAATGTAGTCTATAGACTATGTGGAGAATAAATGGAGATCTCCCTATATAATGTATAAGAAATGTTAGATAATGAAAGAGGAGGAATGAAGATAAAGGATAAAATATATAATTTCACCCACATAAATGATACACATAGTTTTGGTTATATGGTTTAGCTAACTGTGTGGTTATCACTATATATGTTCGAAACCACACATAATTAGGTGTAAGGTTTAGCAAAAAAACATAGATTATTAGTAACCCATTTTCTAAAAACTATAAAGGAATAAAAAACCATGGACCCCACCGAAATGGTTTAAAATAAATTATATTTCATTTGGTGGACAACATAGTTTCTCCATTGAGACTGCACAATTAAACCTAACAATGTTCCTTTTTCCGTGATTTCCCAAATCTGAGTTTTCGGGGCCATGTGCACAAAAAACTCAATAAATAACCTATGTTACATGATGAGAGTTAAACCCTATCTAAAATCATGTCCATGATAGAACAAATATTCTATAATAATGTTTTTATGATCAATAGAAGTGTTTTCCCGCCCACTAAAAGCAAAAAAATAAAAAGGTGAGGAATTATGACCCTTTATAATACCAATGATGTTAAAATATTCCAACCCAAACAAAAATAATCCATGATATATCTAGTAATACAAAAAATCGGTACAGAACATACCCATCATCTCTATATATTCTCAGTTTACCTTCTCTATATAGTTTTTGGATAATTCCTCTCATGACTCCCTACCATAGGATCTACTTACATCATCACATACCAAACCAAAATTAAAACATTATGATGGTCCCACTCACCATCCCAGGACAAAAATTCCTCCCATGATGCATCATCATTCATGTGCCTCATATGATGGTCAAATAAATCATGTGTGATAACTAATTCCCACAAGGTCCCACTTCTCACCGGATGCACATTTTGTACCTGTTCCACACATGAAACTCATAACAACTTGCATATCATAAAATGCTCATACATCGCACATCCCAAAAGATTCCAAACATAATCTTCATTAATATATACATATTAATTTCCATCATAGTATCGATTCTAAAAAAACCTCATTAAAAACATGCATTATACATTTCCCAAAATAAACCCCAATGCCTACTCATAGATTCCAACCTAAAAACAAAAAAGGCGGTTTGTCTAAATAAAATACAAGTGCACCAAAACAAAAAAAAATATCAAAAAAAATTCAAACCCAATCATTAACACAATATAAATTTCTACGGTGTTGGATCACTGGCATGCTCTTCACCTAGAAACTAAATTGTGTGCACCTAGCTTGAAACCCAATATCCCAAGTCCATGACTTCCTACTGAGTTTCACCAGATACTAGAATCTAATCCCACTATAGGGTATCATTGTATCATTAATGAGTACACCATGTAGCTAAATCTTAGATACCATATCCCCTTACCAATACTAGTACAGCCTTAGACACCTGATTTATACTAGCCCCTAGCTCCCATCAACCAGGGAATGCAACCTACAAATGCCCTCTAAATGGATCAACTAGAATCATTTTTGAAACTCCTTTATAAAACAATATCATTGGGTTTAAATGTACCATGGATTTCCAAACCAGAATCACACTTCGGAAGAAACACTCCTCAATGGTAGGCCCAAGTCATTGGCCTCACTTCCATGTCTGGACTCCTCACTACCCCACGTCCTCATACCTAATTCACCTCCACGATTATCACATGAATCTATCACCTATCTTGAATAGGATCGGTCCATAAAGGTCCCCTTTTCTACTAGAACCTGATTGACTACCTATGGGAAATAATTCATTCAGAATATATTAAACTACAACCTAATGGAATGTTGTAATCCATCTTAAAAACACCACACCATATAGATCTTGTCACTAACCTTAGAAGGGAAAAACATAGAAGTTTAGTGAAATACATTATAGAGTTTATGATAAATGTATCCCATAGATATAGATTCATGTTACAATGGTCTCTGTTTGGCATTAATTTCTATGGGATGAAGTTATCAATGAAATTTTACTCAAAATATATTGATGATATTCCCTCATGTTCTCTTGCCTAAACCTGTAGATCCCAATAGCTATTTTCTAGTAATCTGATCATATACATCACCATCTTTAGCGCCCAACCTGGGGATGACTCTAGCTATTTGAAAATTAATTTCATTGACTCTATACAGTTATCTAACACTATCTTCCCAACATTAACATGGAATACTGGTGGGTGATAAGACTCAAAATCTTGAGTCATGTATTCTAGTGACCACATGGATCCCTGAGATCCCTGATCAATACCATGTATGATATGAAATAAGCACTCTATGTGTTGTTGATTAATCTATGGGCTGAAGATGATCATCTGATGCAGTTTTCCCACTAACAAAAGAGTCTGTAACTAAGGCTCATGATCATCTATACCCTTAAGGGCCACATCTCAACCCTAAAGGGACTTATCCCATGTATGCTCATGTAGCATGATATCACTAGCCTATTGAATCTCCACTAGAAGATTTATAGGTGTAGTTACACCTAATACCAATCATGTTGTTTGAACATCCATAAAATTACATAAATATTTCATAGATATAGAAATCTATAACATTCATCTTATCTCACCAAAATTACACTCCCCTACCGCTTAATATCACAACACATCTAACCTCATTGACCCTTGCCTATCCTTATCAGGGTTAGGATCACAAATCATCTTTCCTAATGTCCCCTTTCCTTTATAGGTCACAGTGAGTCATCATATATAATTTGGAATCATGGACACTTTATTACACATTAAAGAGTCTAGAATCACATATCACATATATCAAATAGGGATACCTGAGTAGAATTCAACTAAAAAGGTTAAATAGGAAACAACTATTTAGTTTCTTTATTGAAATTATAAACAACTCACACAATTTTATCATTCATGCCAACTCATACTAGATTCAAGCACATATATTGTAGATTAGTCTCACCGAGAACCATTAGCTTGGGTTGGCTATGTAAATGCCAGAAAAGGATATTTTAATAAAACACTATTTAGGTTCTTTGTTAACACTATAAATTTCCTAACCCCCCCAGTGCATTCCTCATTACATTAAATATTTATGACCACATACATATATCAAATCACCCAATGTGCCTATCATGATACATAAATAATCACACCATGCCATACTGGGAAAAGGTTCAAAGTCCACTTAATAGATAACCATCACACTCAAGTATTCCACATGTGATTTAAATCCTCTCATATATAAAATCACATATGAAATCATAAATTAACCATCCTTTAAAACGTGGTATGTCCCCAATGAAAGGTAACAAAAGAACCAAAACACAATTTATTTATGATTTTCTAGTAACATACAAGTCACTTGTATACCATAGCCCAAATAGTAAGACCAAAAATGTTATGAAAACTCATTTGATAACATTATTATATTCCTGACTAGATTTTCCACCAGAATTGTGCTCCAGACTAGTTGTCTCGTAGTCCTTAGAAACACATCCATGTACACTATAGGATACTAATTAGTAGTGAGGGACTGAGAGGTGATAGTGTAGAGACTAAAACCTCAGGTGTTGATAATAAAATTTATCCCTAGTTAAACATATCAATGTAAGAAGGAACTTAAATAGAAGAAGCAATAAATTGAAATCAACAAAACCCTAAAAAACTATAATAATAATGATAAAAAAGTCTAATGACATATCTCTCTACAAATAATATAACATTCAATGTCCTAAAATGAATAAAAAGAAAACGGTTCACCTGTGGAAAACCATATCAGTACACACATATATATATAATGAAAAAACACAAATGGAATTATTGATCAATGATAGAATCTCGATGGTCCCTTACCATCCATCCCATGAAAAATGTACAAATTTATTACTAAGGTCCAACTCCCCAGCCTGATCCCTTACTTAATCTTAGATACATAATGTTCACAAACATCCTGAGAGGCATGTGCAAGGTTTGAAAATGATATAAGTGGTCCAACAAACACATGTGTCTATATTAAATCCAAAAAAACATTGGTAAATGAAATATAATAATAAAAATTAATATCACCTTGATTCAATAATTAAATTACATCCCTTTCAATAAATAGCTACACAGAAGAAACTACCAGATTCATACATAGGAAGAACATCTCAAATACTATCCCCCAAAAATATAAATGGAATACAACACATGATTCATATATATACATTTTTAGAGGAGAGGACCAATGGATTAGTACCAAGGATTCCCAGATGAATATCTCACCAAGTGAACACTCAGGTTCCATCTATAACATATCACCTAAAACCTCTATAAAATATAACTCCTCTTGTGTTGGAAACATGTTTTTGTCATCCTAACATCATGACCAGGAATCAAGTACCAGTTCCCTCAGACCTCTGCTAAAATTTCAATGTTGGATCCACATTTGGACATCCTAAGGCATGGTGATATATATCATCCAGTAATAATAATCACTATCATCTTAAGGAATGATGTCCTGAGGCACAATGATACCTGTCCTCCAATCATCCAATCCCATCAACCTAATGTACAATGGCGAGCCTCAAACCCTAATATATGGTCTCAACTCCATCCCATCAATATCTACATGGATTTCTATGGTGATCACCTCTAATAAATCTGATGGTCAACACCATCCCCTAAGTGGAATTATCTGTGGGGTCCTCGACCCGCAACAATTGGTCAACCCCACATAAACTATGTCTTATATGTGTGCACATGACTCGAATGGTTGTCCAACCAAAAACAATGAGAAGAAATCACAGAACAACCTATGCCTTCTGATATGGAACCTCATGCCCCTATAACCATGTCAATATATCCTAATGGTAAACACCATCCCAATTATCAGGACAGACTCTTACTTCATGCCAAACAAATTGTCTCAATTCAATGAAAATGTTTCCTCAACCTGATGATCATCGTCATCCCATGAATATCAAGCCATTACCTCAAACTAACGACCGTTTTTTCCTCAATCCAGATGATCAATATCACCTCAATCCCTAGGAAAATGTGACCATGTTCCCATATAACTCAAGAAATAAATTTATTCAATTTAATTAATTAAAATTAAACACCCATAATAAATAGTTCTAGTTTTATAAATCCCATTACCATGATTATCATACATAATAGAACTAGGGTATACCAAATGTCATCCCTTCATATAAATTATAAATTTAAAAAAAATTATTTATAAGGGATCTCTCATTGACTGAAAACATGTGTGTATTTTGGTGAACCCCAAATAACAATCATAAATTTAAGGAGAAATATAGGAATCACCTGCCTTATAGTCATAGAAAACTGAATCAGAAGGGAGGAGAGAGATGCTTGTGCTTCTCTCTTACACTGATTCCCTAGCCTGCATGTTGCTGGAGTCTGCTCCCCCCTCTCTATTGAAGGGGGGAGATTCGTGTCATCCTTCTCCTAAGAAGTTTAGGTCATTCTCATCATCTTTCACTTCCCCTCCTCCCTTCTCAATAATCTAGATCTATCTAAATGTTCCAGGCCTTTTTTATGAAGCACCCATTCTGTCTCTTCTTTTGGAGGAGCTCAATAATGCCACTGATCTATGCTGACTCACCCTAGTGTCCCACTTCCAGCTCAATCGGCCATTAGTTGATGTGTTTGATTAGTTCATTGCTGATGCTTGGAATTTTTAGAAACACACATTCATTGGTTTTCTTGACTGGAAGAACATCATGATCTATTGTGGTTCGTAAGAGGATTTGATCGATGTCTGGTCCAGGGAACCTCAATGATATAGTGGATCCTCCTTCTATCTCTTATGTTGGATCTTTGATTTTCACATGAGGCATGACCCTTTAATTATAGTGACATTGGAAAGCATTTTTGTTTTAACTCTTTTCATTCAGAAACCTTCCATTCTGTGTTCAATTGGTAATATGGTGGGGCTTTACTTGTGTTCTGAGTGTCGTACTGAGGACATGTGTCATTCAATTTATCTGTGGATTTGCATCAAGGTCATTGTTTCAAGGTCTCTGGTGAACTAAATTTATATCATTGGTGGTGAGGAGTTTTTTTGGATGAAAGAGGCTGCGTTTGAATCCTAGATGTTGTACTATGTGACATGTTTCCGATTTGGACACACGAAGTTAGTTTTCCATAACGGAAAGATGAGTCAAAGACCACTGGTGTTGGAGAGGAAGAATAGTGATGACCTTGAGGATCCTGGGCCGGTGCAATTGGAAGTGGAGGCTAGTAGTGAGGAAATTTTCATGGGAGGGGATCAAGCTGGGGATACAGTGGTTGAAGAACCATCGGTTGTAGTGGTGGTGCATGAGATGTGGTAGGGTGACCCAACAGAGGATCCCACAAGTGGGTGTGGATTGAAGGAGATGCAAGTGCCTGCTAAACCAATAGTGAAGTGAGTGTTTGATACTCTGGTGAGTGATCTTGGGCTTGGTAAGATATCTTTGATGAATAATGACACTAATTTCTCTCATTTGAAGTTGGGTATTATGCATGAAAATCCTTCGGACAGTGTGGATTATGATAATGATGAGGTGCCATGCCATAGTATAACAATCAATAGGTTTTCTTTCTTGGAATATGAGGAGATTCCTATTGTGACTGAAGAAACTCAATTTTATTATGATATGAAGAACTCTCCCAACAATCAGGTGGAGGCCGGTATGAATAAATTTGAGACAAAGATGCATGAAGATTGTGGTAATGTGGAGAATCATCATTTTCTTACCCCGATTGACCTTAACAAAAAATATGAACTAAGAGTGATTATAGATGTCACCAAGAGAATTCAGGTGAGGAAGGATGACAGATTCATTAATTTTGATTATGTGAAAATAACTGAAAAACGGGGAAGCTGTTCTGATAGTGACTAGAAAACAATGACATTGTCAGGGCTTCTTACAGTGACATCGTTCAAGGAGGATGAAGATGGACATATAAAACAGATGGAATTAGGACTGCACCACCATAGAAGAAAACAAGAAAGGATTATTCTTACCTACAAAAGTCAATGACCACCAGGTCTTCATCTAAGAGGGAAAGAGGAGCTATCCATGCTTCTAAAAAGTCATGTACAATCCAGTAAAGAGGATTTATCATTGGAACAGTTGAAGCTCTGAGAGAAGTACATCAATTTCATGAAGCAATATGAAACAAATTTAGAGTGGTAATTTTCTAGTACAAAGGAAAAACCTTACTATGGAGGTGGTGTAGGATATGACTTCTATGATATGCAATTGTCTCACTTCTGTTGGAACTGGTGTTTGGATGTGGGAAAGATGTTCATATTAATCCTTTATCTTACTTTACTATACTTTTCCTCTCATTTAATAAATGGTTAGGGGTATTTTTCCTCTGACTCACTTACAAAGGTATAGTCACAACCTCTCACATGACCAATATCAACCTATAACAAAAAAAAATGAGTGAAATTGGGATTTTAGAAAAACTCCTGAAAAATATAGCAAAAGTGACCACATGGATTTATTATTTTGTATGGTCAGATAATGTGAAAATATAAGTGAGTTTAAGAGCATTTATATTTATGTTATTTTAATTACACCAATGACAATAAAATAGATCTTGGATGAAAAATGTTGGCCAAATCCTAAGGAGAGAAGAATAGAATATATCTACTAGTTTATTCTAAGCAATGGTGGAGTTGGAAAGGAAATAAGATGGAGAGTAAAATTTATAATTTAACCCATATAAGTTACATGAACATTTCTGCCACACAATTTGGATAAACAAGATCCAAACATGCAGTGTTCACTATCCAAGAACCTCAATTCACATAGCTAGATGAAAACTTTACCCAACCATGCCTGAATTGTGTGTGATACATATATAAAAAATATAGAGGTCACACACATCCTTGAACCCCCTAACTAAAATGTTTCAACAATAATGTCTCCTAAATATGGTAGGCCTCATATTTTCCCATTATATTAAATAAATGTTAAATATAACTAGGTGTCACTGTTTGTATTGTCCTAAAACTGAGTTTCTAGGGGACCATGCAACCGTAACTCAATAAAATATCTAAGGAACTTCATGTTCCTTAAAATTAATTAATAAACAACTCCTTTTATGAATCAAAATCTGGGAATTATGATCCAACGATCATGAGAGGTGTTGTATCAACCACAAAACTCGAATAATGTTGAATTTTTGAGGAATTACAACATACTTGTAGTGACCTTACCCCATAAACCTATAGCTGGTTCATTATTACATTACATTGGAATTTTTATCATAAATATAATACTAAATGACCATTCAGTTTAAAAATCTAGGAAATCGAGATTACATACATGATACCCATAACATATTGGGAATTAAGAAATTAAAACATCATACATTAAAAAATAAAATAAATTGCATCCTTTAAGGCTTAATCAAAATTTTCTTCTTCATAACCTAGGGAATGAAACATAATATTGGTGAGATCAAATGCTCAGTAATATTAAATATAGTAGAAGTAATAATGAATCAATCTGTATGAAAATGTAAATAATAAAATAAACATTCATTCATATGACTATATAAGGTATAATAAATATGGAAAGGAAAGAAACTAAAAAACTTTTCATTAATTAATAAACTAAAAATGAAATAAATCCATAAATATACTAACACAAAATCTCATGGATAAAAAATAAATGAGTCTAAATGAGGGAAATGATTAATTATTAGATTCCAGGTTTCCTAGGTACATGGAACCAGTACTATCAATACATTTCACAATATGTTTTAGCTATAGGGGAAACCACATCTAAGGTGGCTAGCCAACTATTTTGTCTCATGAGACTACTTATGTAACAAGGGGATTTAATTCACCACTCCCCAACCCATAGGGATTTCCTTAAACTGTCCATAACCCATTATACTAGTCAAAATATTTAATCATATTGAATAATAAAATAAATAATATTCCATACCCAATATAGATATTGAATAAATAATATAGACATATAAATAATACCTTACAGGATTATATGTAATAATAAGGGTTGTCGATATTAAATCATACCGGAGAAAAAACAATATTTTAACATTCCAATTTGTCCCATGATCAATAAAACATTTAAATCATAATTAAAAACGAATTTAATGAATCATAGACCATCATATGAGTATTTATATTCTTTATAAAACATTTAAAATTTCAATATATTCACATAAAAGTAAATTGGAGCATAACCAATTTTTGTCTCCATAGAAAGTAAATTGAGACGAAATCCCAAACCTTATCCTTATTTTTTTGTTCTATCATTATTATACTCTTGTATAGTGGTTTTAAATATGTTAATAACTAATAAAAGGACAATAATCATGATTATAATACCATATAATATCTTCTTACAATATTTTATTACTCGTTTATCAGCACTTTTCCATTATTTTGACTATTGCAGGTGTTAATAGCCTAGTTTGTCAAGTATGTTTTAACTTATTATTTTTTGTTATTATAAATTATATCGTGGTATAATAATTTCAAGAATGTAAAACATGACTAAATTATATTATATATTCAGTACATATGTATTTATAATGGTTCACAATATTTATATATTATACAAGAAGTGCACCATTCATGGAGATGGTAGGATGTATGTACGCATGGACACTAATTTAATTTCATTATTGTGTTAAAATAATTAAAACTAAATGATAAATATTTTTATTATAATTATAGTATAATATTTATGTTATATATGTTTTTTTAAACATCCTTTATATGGTCTATGTTTGTAATTAACGAATCATATCTTTTTGAGGGGGTCGTAGCCCACACTTTCTCAAATGAAATTATCGTATTTACACAACATGGATAACATAAAGGTATGTTATTAATAAAAATTAAAGAATAATTAGTCATCATAAAAAAATATTTCATATATGAAGAGGTTTTCTATCATAATGGCCACCATGAGAGGTGGTAAGGGAAAATAGAATAATCATCTTTTCATGAGGCATTAGTTCTCCATACACAGAAATAATATGTTCATTACCCATTAAGTGAAGGTGTTTGTATGTGTATATATCAAACTTATCATAAAACAATTATTTTACATTGAGTATACCATTGTTTTTATATGTAATAATATAATAATAAGAATATAGGGAGTGTAAAATAGAAATGAAATTAGAAAACATGATATAAGGTGTTAACTCTTAAACGGAAAACCTCTTTTGGTTTGTACCAAACCAATACTTGAATTGATTTATACCCAAGAAGAGGCTTCTAGGTAGAGGATAGGGATTTTCGGAGACTATTTGAATAGATATTTGTCTAGCCAATGTGGATTGATATGTTTGAGTAAGGGGAACAGTTCTTTCTTTATTATAGTCGAGTGGGAGTGGCATATTTGTAAATTAAAAAAGGTATTAAGTATTTGGGGTAAATATTACCTAAAGTTCCTAAAAAATGGAAATAAAATGGTTTAACAGAGAATAATGGTCGATAAAAACCTCATACAAACATAAATATGTGCATTTAAATAATTTGGTCCCGTGACTTCTATGATTCCCCAATTTTATCATTTTGGTTTTTATTAAAGAAAATAGTTTTCTAATATAATTAATTTAACAATTAAGACTAAATTTAAGTGATATTTATTACAAAAAAATAGTGAAACTGAGTTATTAATATGATTTCTAATTTATTAAATTATAATCCCATTTTTTGTAAATTAATTTTAAAATAAGATCACGTGACGTGAAAAAAAAACTACATCAACTCTAACCGTGTTAATAGTATAATTACATAATATGGGTCAATATGTTTACTATAAAAGATTCATTAATCCATTCATATACCAAATTTTATATATGTTAACTATTAAATGTATCTTTTCTAAATATATAATTTCTATTTTTTTAAATCATTTTTAAGATTCATTTATATTAAAATAACACTAATCTCAATTTTACCATTATTAATGTAATAATAATTTTATAATATCAATAATATATTATAATTCAAATATTTTTTTACAGGTATTTAAAATGATATAATAATATAAAAAAATAAATAATGGGAATAATTCAATCAATTAACATCACATTTAATATTTATAGTATCATTTATTTTAGTTAATAATCAAATAAATAATCTCTATATTGATGTTTCTTAAGAATTTTAAGCACCTAAACCATATCTAAATATAATCGATAAATTATTATGATAACTATAACCAATATATATTTAGAATGATATGTATAACTAAATAGTTTAGGTTTTTTACATATCTCCAATTTTTTTAAATGTTTAAGGTAAAAAAAGTTCCCTTTTTGGTCTTTTTTCTTACTTAACCTTTTATATAGGGAAATTTCACTTAATAATACTTCAATAACCATATATTTAGAAAAAAACTGGGGAAATTTAAAAATGTATTCATACAATATATTTTGGAAAAGTTTACAAGTGATTTTGGTTCTTAATATTAAGGTTTAGTCCCTTATTAAGCTTAATCATACATTACTCACTACAATTAATTTTAATCACATTCAATAATCATTTTTGTCGACACATTATTTTTATATTATTATACCGCAAATATCATACTTATTACATCCATTTATGTTGTATTTTCAAAATTCTAAAAAAAGTGGGATAATTAATATTAATGTGAATCCCATAGACAAGGTGAAATAACAGGGTTTTATAGTAAAAAAACATTCAAAATATTATTTTTTTTAATATTAAATTTGAAATTAAAGTTTATTATAATGAAATTTATTCTTTAAATAGATGTATAATTGATCTAATTTTACTATAAAAAAAATCTATAATATTATTTAGCATTAATAATAATTTAAAAGAAGTGGTTGTTTTTAACTAAATTGTCGTAATTTTCAATAGTCATAAAAAAATTAGTTTTTAAGAAAAATACCAATAATTCACCATAATATAATTTCTACATTCTGGATAAAAAATGGTGTTTATTTTTAAAATTAAATTTCATAAAAGTGTCATATTTTTTTTAAAAATCAGGTTCACTATTAAAAGGAGGCCAAACTTGGCCACACGTGTAAAGCAAGGTAATTTAGGGCCGTATACAGAGTATGTTTAAAATTGTTTATAAATCATATCAAAAAAAATATTTATTTTAAAATGAAAATATTATAAAGTCTTAGGGTGTAAAATTCTTCCCACCTAATTTAAATTACATCCTTACAATTTATACTTGACCTCATTAAATAAGGAATTGAAAATAAAATATTTTTGAAATACACACATCATAAGAAGGGTTAATATCATATTTTTATAATAAGAGAGAAACAAAAGTACAAAGGTCACATATCTAGGTTCCCTAGTAGGGGAAGATAGGTGGAAAATGTAAACATGTATACAAAAGAAAAATATAACCATCATGTTCTAATAGAGAGTGCTAGAGAACATGTTTAGATGAAAGTTGTTGAATAGAAAACCATAAACTAAGTGTGTGAATAAAGGTCATTGATATCATACAAATTGATTATATAGGAATTTTTTTTTTGTTTCAAACCAATTCCCTCTATAGTAATTTGATTCTTTAACCGTTAAAGAATACATGTTAATATATAATTCTTTAAAAATGATCATTTCCTTTGATTACACATCAAACTATTTATACATCATCTCTTTTCACATGATACAACATACAGTGAAGCAATACATTACCCTATAAAATATTATCCAATGATAATATTAATTTTTTTTAAATGGATAGATTTTCCATATGATTATGATCCAATCACTTCTCAATAAAAGTCACTGAATTTCATGAATTTAATTTTCATTATCCTTTAATCAATATGAAGCATCCCTGAATTTTTACATTCTTTTATGTGAATAACTTCATCATGTATCCACTTAAAATATTATATTCACTCGATTCACTATAAAAACTATTTGGAAACATTCATTGTTCCTCATTCCTTAAGTATGAAACATGTTATTGGACATATTACTTTAATCTATAAGTTTTATAAATAACATCAACGATATCATTGACCAATTGTAGAAAATTCATTAATCAATTTCAAGTTAGTCATCACTTGTCAAAATAAATCATTTCTTCATTATTATCTCAACATCTGGAGTATAATAAGGGATTTATTTCCCCCAATGATGCATTTTTCTGAAAATTGTATCTTTATACTAAATAAATTTTCTTAGTACCATTCATCATATAATCTCAAATATTTAACAAAAAAGTACTACAGTATAATACTCATATATTAAATAATTCATATAACCTGTATATTGATGCTAAAATATTCAAATGACCTAATTATTGAACAAGAATATTAATCATTACTCTTCATCTACGGTAGTATTATTACTTCATAATTATCTAATAACATCATCTAGGTGATATTTCTTTGACTCTTGGGATATTGATCTACATAGTGTATCATATCCTTGTTGTGGAATCATTGAACATTGGAAAGATTTTTCTTTCCATTTTAATCAAGAAAAAGGTTTCTATTTTCTCCATACTTATAAATACTCTCATTCCCCTCATGCATTTACTATGGTTATTCTTTCCATAGTGATCAATATGGTAATATCCATTATTTCCTTATTCCCTTTATCCATATTTTAATCTTTTATCCTCTTCTTCCCTTCAAAACCATAGGACTCAGATATTTATTTTCATATCTTGTTAACAGGTTATACTACATTTTCATATGATGATAAAACATGGGATACTATTCCCCTATGAAATATTTGTTTGAGAACATGAAAGTTATAATCCTTCTTACTCTTTCTATCATGTACATTGGTGGAGTTCTCATTTCATCTTCTATGATCCTTTTATGGACATTTACATATACTAGATTAAATTATAAAATTATGAACATTCTATCACTCTAAACATGGTTTATTACATGAAGTAAATTTATGCATCATGAATCCTATAATCATAAACATTGGCTACTTTGGGAAAATCATGATATATAAATCCTTCATTATGTAGGTAAAAAAAATACGTCAAATATAAAGCATATTCCCCTAGGAGTTTCAAACCAGTTGTTTAGTAAGTGCTTTTATCATGTACCAAGTTACACCGAGTGAGGCCCAAAACAGTAGTCAAAGTTGTTGTTATTGTTGAATACATTGAGGTGGTGGAACTGTTGTTGAATGAATTGAAGAGGGGGAGTTGTTGGTGTGCTGCGACCGGTTAGACATCGGTGAATAGGAAGAATATACTATTGGTTTTAGTGGCATATGCTTCTTTGTATGTCATTTTATTGTTCATGATTTGTTTATTGATGACTGTTTGAATTTGATGTGATGTTTTGATGTATTTTCAACTGGAATACTACATTTATCTTCTCCAGATGAGGTTTAGATAAAGGAGCCTTCACTAGCAGTTACCATTTAGAATTGGAAGTTCAAGAGGGTATGGCTCTCCCATTGGTTCTATGCCCGTGAAACTCTGCACGAAATTTCTTATTGAGGGTCATGCGAGGGTGAAGGCTTGCCATAAATTTTTAATCGCTGGGGAGGGTAAGATATGGTTTCTTTGTTCTGGATTATCCTTTTTAATGGTTTTATTTCACGTAAGGTTGGATATTGTGGTTTCTCACTTTTCCCTCAAAAGTGTTTTTGATAATAAAAAAAATTAATGTTCAGTTAGTCAGTCTATCATAGGTTTGTTATCCCTAATCTAGGATTTTAAAATCTAGTTTACAAGGTAGTTTCTAAAAATAATTTAATACCAACAATAATTCCCTGACCCTAGAAGCTGGGAGCCGATTCATTTTTACAATATATTTTCATTATTACAAGGATGGAATTCCTGAAGGACCATTCAATTATTCAATATTGGGAAACTAGATTAATTAAATGATACCCATAATACATTGGGAAATAATTAATACAAACATATACATATAAAAAGAAAATAAACTTCATACTTGAATAAATAATAAAAATTATCTTCTCCATAACCTAGTGAATGAAACATAATAATGATTAACTCAAATTCCCAGTCTAGGTTAATACAACAGAAGAAATAATGAATCAATATATATATAAATTAAAATAACTGAATAAACATTCCATTCATACAAATAGATAACTTGTAATCAGTATTTCATGGTAAGAAACTGTAACACATGATATTAATCAATATACTAAAAATAAAATTAATCTATAGATATGTTGACACAAAATCTCATGGATAAATAATAACCGAGTCTAAATGAGTGAAATTATTAATTATTGAGAACCATGTTTCCTAGGTACATGGAACCAGTAACTTCATGACCATTCAAAATATAGTTTAGTTATAGGTTAAAAACCAATCTAAGGTGGATAGCCAACAATTTCATCTCATGAGACTACCGATTCATCGAGGGCTTTCATTCACCTATCCCTAACCCGTAGGGATTTCATTAAATGGTCCCCAACCAGTCTAACAATCCAAATAATTACTCATATTGAATAATAAAATAAATAATATGACTTAACATATATATATATTTAATAATTTATATATACATATCAATAATACCTTAGCAGGGGTTAAGTAATAACAAGGGTTTTGAGCATTAAATCATTCTTTGGAAAAAATAATATCAAAACATTCTAATGTGTCCCATACCACATTGAAAACATTAAATAATAATTCAACATAAATTAAATGAAACATAGAACATAATTAGAGTAAGGATGTTCATGATAAAATTTATAAAATAGAAATATATACACAAAAAAGTGAATTCGTGCATAATTAAAATTATGTTTCTATAGAATGTAAATTGAGACGAAATCCATTACCTTATCCTTTTTTTTTGTTGTGTGGTATTTATCCTACTTTTTAGTGGTTTAAATTACGTTACCAACTAATAATATAATATAATTTTCTTTATAATAGCATATATTAACTTCATACGATATTTTATTACCTATTTTTATACACTCCATTATTTTTACTATTTCGGGTGTTAATTTCCTAGTTGCTCAAATATGTTTTAATTTTTTATTTGGGGTCAATATAAAATATATCATGGTTTAATATTATAAATAATTTAAAACATGACTAAATTATCTTATATAACTAGTAAATATGTTTTTAAAATGGTTCATAATATGTTGATATTTGACATGAAGTGCACTGTTTATCGAGACAGTAGTTCATACGTATGCAAGAACACTACTTTCATTTCATTGTGGTATTAAAATAATTAAAAATAAATGATAAATATATATATTATAATTCCATTATCATATCTATGTTATATAGTTTTATTAAAAACATTCTTATACTTCCCATGTATGGCATGAATGAATCATATTTCTTTGAGGGGGAGGTAGTCTATACTTCCTCAATTGATATTATCACATTTACACAACATGGATAGTATAAAGGTGTGTTATAAAAAATTAGTAAATATTGAGACATCATAAATAATATACATATATATATATCATATATAAATAATTTATCCATCATAATGGAAACCATGATAGGTGGGATGAGAAAATTAAACAATCATCATTTTGTCGGGCAGTAGTTCGTCGTACACAGAAAAAAATGTTCGTTACATATTAGATATAAAAATTTATAAGTTTAGGAATAAACATTATCATAAAAAATTCCTAGTATATTTATGAGACTGGTGTGTTTATATAACAATATAATAATAATAATATAGGGAGTGGAGAATGGAAATGAAAATAGAAAGTATGAGAGAAGTCATCACCTCTTAATAGGGTAACCTATTTTGGATTGTCGCAAAAGTATCCTTGAATTGATTTTTTCCATTGGGTAGGATTCTTGGTAAAGGGAGGGATATCGAGAGACTATTTGAATAGATATTTTATGGTCAAATGTGGCTTCAGATACGTGAGGAATGGGTACAATGTTTTACTTTTTATAGTGGAGGGGGAGTGACTTTTTTGTAAATACGAAAAGGTATTCATAATTGGGTGGGTCAATTTTACCTAATGTTCCTCCAAAATTGAGAAATAATGTATTAATAGAGAATAATGGTCAATAAAATACCCATACATACAAAAATATGTTTATTTATATAATTTGGTTCCTTAACAACAAAGATTCTCAAATTTTATCATTTTAGGTTTTATTAAAGCATCTAGTTTTCTAATCTAATTAATTTATCCATTATAACTAAATTAAAGTTAGAATTATTATAAAATATAAAGACACTGAAATATTAATATTATTTTTAATTTATTGATTTAAAATACATTTTTTTGTATTTTTTTAAAAATAATCACATGTGACGTGCTAAAACTTGGCATGAACTCTGACAGTGGTAACAACATATTTACATAATATGAGTCAATATATTAATTATAAAAGATTAATTTTTTTATTAATAGAAAATATTTAATATATATTAACTATTTACATTCACATGGAAAGATATAATATTTTTATTAATTTTATATCAATTAATAAGAATAATGTATATTAAAATAATAATTTTGTCAATTTTTTCATTAATTTTGTCATTAATTTTAAAATATTAATCTTATATTGTAATTCATACATATTAGGTTTAATGGTTTAAAAAATGATATATTAATAAAAAATAAAAAAATTCAATAATTCTATCAATTAACTTCAATTCCAAAAAGTATATTATCATTTATTTTAGTTAATTATTAAATAAATAATCACTATATTGATGTTTCTTAAGTATTTTAAGTATATTAACCATCAAAAAAATTATTGATAAATTATTATGATTAAAATAATGCATTTATCTTATAAAAGGAAACATATAACTGAAAATATGATGTTTTTTACTTTTCTCATAATTTTATAAATGTTAAATGTAAGGACGTTTCCTTTTTGTTCTTTTCCTTACTTAATCGTTTATATAGTGAACTTTCAAAAAATAATATACCAATAACCATATATTTCGAACCAATTGGTGACATGGTAAAATTTGACAACTAATGACTTCTGAACACGTTTCCAAATCATTATGGTCCTTAATATTAAGATTTAGTCCCGTATTAAGCTTAATCATACCATAATCACTGTAATTAATTTTAATGGAATTCCCTAATAATATTTTTCAAACAATTAAGTTGATCTTATTAGAACATGAATATAAAAATAATTAAATAAGCGTATATTGTATTTTTAAATTTCTAATCACTCATGTGGGAAACATAATAATAATTCCAATATCACAGATGGAGTGAAATAATAGAGTTTCATAGAAGAAAAACATTCAAAATATTGTTATGATTTTATATTCAATTTGAATTTAAAATTGTTTCTAATGAACTTGATTATATAAATATATGTATAATTGTTCAAATTTTACTCTAAATATATCTATAATATAATTTAAAATTAATAAATTTTTAAACAAAAAGTTTATTCTTAACTAAATTGTAGTAATTTTCATTATTAATCAAAAATATATGTTTTTTTTCAGAAAATTATCAAAAATTAACTGTAAGATAAATTTGAAATTCTGAATTCAAAAATCATGTTTACGTTTAATAAGAAAATTCATAACTGTTTCAAAAATTAGTTCTAAAATAGGTTCTCTATTAAAAGTTAATAAAACTCAGTTTTGTGTGTAACATAAGAAAATTTAGTGTCGTATGTAGTGTAAATTTAAAATTGTGTATAATGAATGCCAAAAAAGTTATATTTATTCTAAAAGGAAACTAATGTAAAGTATTTTAGTGTCAAACATCCAAATAACATGATACATTATAGTCCACCATATACTTTATCATCATTTTTAAGGTCATATTTCTTTCAATTTGACATCATTTTCCAAGGATATCTTTTTTTTAGTTTATAATCATGATCTATGGATGTATTCTATATAGTTTCACATCATGATGTTTGGATGCCTTTTGTTTATTTTAACATCATGTGGTAAAGTAATCATCTGAGCAATTTAATTACATTTTTAATGATATAGGAAGAAATAGAGTTTAAATTATTTCTTGTATTTCTTGGTATCATATAAATAAACTATAATATGTACTTATTTATAAACAGATCAATGGATGGGTGAATAGTCTGTTCCTATTAAATTGAGTTCAATGAGTAAGACACACTGGAATAGACCCTATATATGATGTAATGACCTTCCCACATGGGTTCCAACATTTTAGGATTCATTCCTTGTATCATTGGTATTCAAATAACTAATACAAATTATCCTTGATTGAATTAGTAGAGGAAAACCATTTTATTGAAGTCTTTCAAAATATGATTCTAATGAACATCGAGTTTGGGTAGTGTACGCAACATTTTCTCATCAAGCTGTTCCAACTCATCCAACTTCTTTTTGTATTTCTCATTATCTAATATTTCTCCACTGATATATATTCAAATAAAGGGATATTGAAAATTTAATACAATCACTGCATCAGATTCCCAAACCAATTTATATGGAGTCACTTGTGTATTAGTGCATGTGATGAAATGGTAGGCCCATAAAGTATAATTGAGTCCATATGGCCTATACTTCTTGTATTTATCCACTATTTAATAGATTATATTTATGATAGTCTTGTTTAAGGCCTCTATATATCCACTTTGTAATGTATAATAGTTGGATGAATTGTTTGAATCAATATTTGACTCCTTTTATATTTTTATCAATTGAAAAGAATAGAAGTTTCTATCATTGTACACCAGTAACATGTGAGGGACACTGAGTTTAGAGATGATATCAAAAATTATGAAGTTGATTATAATCCTCATCTCAACTCCCTTGAGGGGTATAGATTCATCCCACATGGAAAATAAGTCATTAATAGTAACTATATACATAAAATACATTGAATTTTTTGGGATATATTCCCACAATGTTCATTCCCCATACAAAATAAAAAAAATACATTTCTATATGCATCCACTCTGTTGGTTGAAGATAAAGATTACATGAATCTAAAAACAATGGAATTTATTTTTGAATTCCAAATTTTCATGAATCTTATTTATTCCATAAGTAAATAATCCTTATAATCTGGTGGGAGGGTCTTATTCCGTATTGGAGGGAACCACAGGATCCCGTATAGACTGCTCCTATAATGGTGATAATTACCCTACATTAATGAATATGAGTAAGAATCTATCAAACACTCATCTATAGTTTTATTTAATATCATTTGTTCTATTCCTAATGGTGGTGCTCACTTCTCGACATAGAATTTATTCCCTTTCGGCTCAATCTAATGGGAGGATCACAATTTGGTTGGAATATATTAAGGGATCAATCTATCTATGGGTGTACATTGACTCATCATGTTATAGGGTAGTGTTCACCTAACTGATTTAGAACATGTCATAAATATTTAATGATATTACCACTATTTGGTGAGTAAAATTGAAAACCTATTTATAATAATAATTTTCATCTATGACTATGGATGCTTTAGAAAATTCATCATTGTGAGTATTTTTTGTTTAATAGATATGATGAAGCTCTAAATAAAAAATTAATTCTTCCATAAATCATCTAACGTAACTGGTGAATTCCTATAATGCATCCTTCTCGATATCATACTCACCATAGATAAATTTGATCACTATCTAATAGTCCCCTTTGTTACTTAATAAGGCTATCTATAACTATAGGGCTAGTTTATTTTTGGAGATGAGGGATTGGTATTCTACCTCATTATTTTTGAAAACATCTAAAAATGATATAGATTAGGGAAGAAATTCATATTTCTGAGGAAATAAAAAAATCCCTATACCATCATGGTTGAGGTTTGGGTCCTCCAACCTATTTTTAATTGGAAATCTTGAATCACCATCAAAATAGTTCGTCTATTTTTGGGGAGTGTCATGGTTATATAAAACCATTTTTGACTAGATGTTTTGTGTTGACTAGTATTTATTCCATGGTGGGTTATCCTTCAATGAAATCATCCAGGGAAAACTGTTTAATTTCATTGTATGAGACAATCAAGACACCATACTATATAAGGCAACCCCCAATCATGATAAATTACCATTCATTATAGGGTGGTGATGGATGTACTTGTGTGGTTAAATATGAGAGTTCACATGGAATTCCTTGTGCTGAATGTAATGACATTGTTTTTTACAGAAAGGATTAGTTCATGGAAGGTATTATTGATATAATAATATCATTTCTTAGTACCTATAATTTTTATACAAAGATAGTAAAATATATTTACATTCCCCACATCATTTTTCCTTCTAAAGAAAATATGAAGTTATCAATCCATGGTGGACACATATAAGATAAGTGTATTTCATTCTCCTAGAATCATCAATACTGGTGGGTGCAGTAACTAATACCTAAGATTCTTGAATGTTTATTTTTTATCCCCATACCATCAGTTGGTGTGCCCCTTTTTCATTAACATAGTGATGGTGATAGATTTTATAGCCAGGTTGGTTATGAAACATCAAATATAATAAGGGTTCCCATGGAGCTACCTCATTTTGTTAAGTTACCAAGGGAGTGTATTTTATAGGATTGAAGTATTATTTCCTGAAATTACCTCAATTATATGGTGTAATATCAAAAAACCAAGCAATTCCACTAACGTTACTCATAAAGAACACTTTACAGTATTCAACTTGAATATTTATAATAAAATTCATTGAATATAGTTTAATTGTATATGGTGTGATCAAATTTCATTCAAGAGTTAATCCACAGTAAATTTACATAACATTCCAGGATTCTCCCATAAATGGTTTAAATATATGTTGCATGGTGCATTTTTATGTATCACTTCTATTAATTAATCCAAAGGGAATGGCCTTGTAGAAAAAATCCTTTCAACATCTTTGAATACATTTTCTTCATCCTATTTAGTGGACACCATTATGTTATTACTCCCTAGTTACCAAACCATGATGGAAAATTATTTGATGTAATCAGTTTCATTTATCAATAGATCTTCGATCGACATTGTAAAATCATTCATTGGGTAGTATCACTTATGGTATTTTAATTGAATGAAGAACCTAATTTAATAATTATTTTTCTTGATGGGGATGATGTTGGAAATACATTTATATAACATCAAAACTCAATCAATGTTGTATTTTATCAATTTTTTATCATTTAATTTTACATTTGTAGCATTATAGTGGTGTATTCACCTTATTATTTGTTCAAAACTTCAATGGTCATTAGGTAATCATAGGTGACGAGTAGCCAAATCATTATTCATCCCAAGATAATCTGTTTAATTCCATGTGAACATGTATTATCTCTTATTTAGAAATTCAATTTACACATCTTTCTCATAAAGATTCATGGACACACTAATCAACATAAGATGAAATTATTCTTATGTTCCAAAATTCACATACTTGTGCTCATTGATTGTGGTGGATCTGTCATCCTAAAATTTGGGGGTCTGTTCTTGAGGTCATTCCCTTATTCTCATATCACCCCATCCCTAAGGGCATCCGGATGAATGGTGAGTAATTAGTGGTGTATCTATCACTATTTAGATAAGGTATTTTTTGATAAGAGACAATGTTATCTCGATCTATTGGAATCATCAAATATATATTCTTTGGATGATGGTCTTCTATTACAATACAAGTATGGGAATTAAAGTTATATAAATACTATGTCTTAGGGAACTACCTTGGGGTATTTGATATTTTCAAATTTAATAAGAGAATTGTATGGACCTAGTAGAGAATTTATCCAACTGTCCATTGAAATATCCATTTATGAATATGTGATTTATTTCAAATAGAGATTATAGAATTATATTATTGGTTCAAAATAGCGTTATAGAATTGAATTTGATTCTTCAATCACGTTTCTATGAAACACATAGTCATTACCAAGCATTAACCATGGATTCAATTGTGTGGTCTCTAAAGCATTAGGATAAGAATCCTATATAACATCATACATCCTTGGTTATTTTCCTTCCCTATCATAGAAACAATAATCATCATATATAGTTTCACATGACTCAAAGGGTGTACTGCCACCATGTCGAATATGATCCTTTCCATTGATGGGGTATTTCAAGTATTGATGAAATTTTGATGGTACTGCCATATGGATATGGAGAAATGTTATTCTATGAATGTAAATATATGTTGTGTCTTGGATTATAACCATTAATTCATCCTTATTTGCGAGATTCCAAATATATTCCATGATCTAAATATTCAAAATAGTTTTTTTATTTATATTATCACATTCTTTAATGGTTATCTTCAATATATATATGTCCCCATAACTATATCCCAAGGTCATAGGGTCAAGATCAATATGTGGTTGATCCCTAAAAAACATCCAACATAATCCCATTGGATGTCTGCATTGTTAATATTTCCTAAAATATATTGGGTTATGATATATCCCTGGAAAAACTCTTCCTGGTTCTATTTTTTAAGGAGTTCTTGGTATAAAATTATGATGGGATAGTCTATACTAAGTAAACATGAGTTTAAGATAATTATATCTAAAACTCATGTCACCTTTGGGGGACCTCGATGTGTGCCACTGTAATGCCCCGACCCTAGTTGCCCAGATTCAGTGCATTATTACATAATATTGGTATGATCATAAGAAATATCAAGTCTTGAAAGACCAATTAGTTTAGTAGCCTTGGAATAACTAGATACATTCATAAAGTTTACATTACATCATAAAGTGAAAACTACAAGAACAACATCTTGTATTCATATCCCCTCATATTATCGCTGCAGGCCATTCATAAATTACTTCTTTACATCCTGGAAAAAATAAAACATTGAAAGGGGTGAGCTCAGATGCTCAGTAATGATAACAATATATCAGAAACGTTAATAAATATGAATAAACATTTAAGGAAATGTATAGCTAAAATAAAAGCCTTTTAAACTTGAACTTCAGCATAATATGGAAAAGACAAACTGAAATAATGCCATTTACTTATTCACATGGATATTCTACTAGTTGAATAATCACATGCAATATCAATAACAACTTTCATAATGATGTAATGAATAATGCCAGACTATAATAACCACACAGCCAAGGCCTCGTTCCAAGATTACAAATAAGATTTTGTCAAGGCCTCGTGCCAAGAAACTAGTTTGTCTCATGAGATCAACCGATGCATCGAGGAGCTATAGCGGGCTCCACCCGTCACTTATTAAGTACAATTCATTCCTCATATGAACAGGTTTCAACATAACATAAATATTTGTATTAAAAACTAGCATACAAAATGTCAATACTTTCACCATAAACCATGAAAAAATAACACATCCACAGTCAAACATATCACAAAAACTTCAATACAATATGGAAGTTTTGTATCATAATAAATCAACTTCAAATAATCTTAAAATCCATCAAAGGATGTTGACATAGATGAAATCAAAACTATTTGAGAGAAATATATATATTTTTGAAATCATTTAAGTCACATAATTATAAAATAAAACATTTACTTTGAAAATATCCTTATAATCTTGTAAGGGAAGCTTCTAAGATTTTATAACGGTGGAAAATATCCGCACCCACCGTATAAGTTAAAAAAAAGACATTCTTACCTTAATTCTGTCGAAAATGTTAAAAAGGACCTTGTTTGGAAAATGAAAAAAAGATTCCTTTATAAACCTCTTATAAAAAGTCAAACAAGGGTATAAATGACTTTAACCCATATTCTGTAAAATATCAATAATGTTTTGAAATACATTTTTAAGAAACATGGATGTGGATGATAAAGAGGTCCCAATAGATAATTACGTATAAACAACCTCGGATAATGAAGAGATTGTGAAATAACCCTTACCAATTTGGTAACTTATGAAACATACACCACATTAAAGAGGTATCATATAATTAATATGTAAATACACATAAATTAAAGTGTATTACATAAAGAATACAATTATGGGCAGTACATACACCACACAAAAGGTAATAGTGCCAATATGGCATGAATCTCACAGGAATAAGGAGTGAGGTGAAAACCACTTACCTTATACTTTTCCTTAGTCAATGGTATGTTAACCTCCTATATAATAGTTAAAAAATTGTTATTAAATAATTAAATAACCATATACATAATTATGATATCATATATGATCTTCTAATAATGCTTTGTTAATAGTACTTTAGTATTATCATCGTTTCGGGTGTTAACTTACTCGTTTTATTTTATATGTTTTGTTACATAAGTCGTGTTTGTTATGGATTGGTTGTATCTTATTCATATCCAGAATGATATAATGTTCTTAAAAATTACTTTTAATCATCAAATGGGAATTAGTCTTGAATGGATACGATGGGGAATGAATCTCATCACGTTCGTGGAGACGGTAGTCCGTACATACGCACGAGCGACAATATCATTCTTTTGATATTAAAATAATATATAATTGGATAGTATATCATATATACAGAATCATTATCATGTTATATTTATTATTTACAAGAATTTAACATTATTATTATACCCATCCAAATAATATTATATTGAATAACAATTACACCACGACGTGGAGACTGTAAGCCGTACGTACGCACGTTTGGTGACATGTCATTCAAAGGATGGATAGAATAATGAATATGGTTGTACCATATTTATAATAATATAATAGTATTTAGGGGATACTGGAGTTATTATTTTAGAATGGGAATAATAAAGAAATAATAAGTTGAAGAAGAAATGAACATGAAAAAAGTTGGTGAAAACATTACCACTTCTTCGGGTTCTTCCTTTTGATTTGATAAAAAGGGCTCATTAGGTTGGATTTATGATAAAACTAAGGACTCTAGGTTGAAGTGATGAAATTTGAGAGAGTATTTGGGCAGGGGTTGTCTGAGACAAAAGGCTTTGAATGTGTGAATTAGTGAGAAGGGGGAGTTCCCTTTTATAAGAGGGGTGAGGTGCACCTTTGGAAAAGCTAGAAATATTATTTTATAATAAATTCATACTCAATTTATAATGGATCAAAAGTAGATTATTAAAATTATAAGGTGCTTATGGGTCTAAATAATTTCAACCAATAGAATTTAGACAGGTTTGGTTCATTATATTAACCTTATCTCTTAGTTTTAACTCTTAGTTAATTAGTTTGACATTTACCATGTCACTTTGTATTTTTATATCATATAGTTAATAAACTTACTATATAAATCAACGCGACCCCAAATTGGTCCATTAATGATACACCTATCATGATATAATTCCTTTGGATGAACCATAGATTTTTCAGAATAGAATATCAATTAATAATATAATATTTTTTTAAAAACTGATTTATGTCAATTTTGACACTATTCAATAATTGATTTTTGTTAAAGTCTTAAAAACTTTATTAATTCAAAAAAAATTCATTTAAGAAATCCTTTAATGTAATAGTAACCAATAAAATTAATTTATTTCATCAAAACTTTAAAATTATATTTATTTTAACATTTATAATATCAATTATTTGATTCTTTCATTAATAAGGAAAATACTTCATCATTATTGTGTCATAAATAATATTAATTATTAAATGTCTAAAAATTATAAATAAAATATCTTTATATAGTAAATCTTTTTAGATTTATAATTAATATTTATAGTCGAAAATCCAACATATATAACCCTATGTAAAAATTGTTTTTCTAAAATATATATGTTTATGTCATTTTTGTATTTACTTTAGCTTAATTAATATAAAGTGTCCCTATCACCAACAAGTGGCTCCATGGGGTCCCAAAATCAACCCAAAGATGCCCATGGTCGTACATGTATCCACAAATAAGGTTAGGACACGTTTTAGGGCAATTTATTATTATTATAATATTATTTTTTACCCTTATTTACCAGATTTACCCTTTAACCATGGTAAATAAAATATTTACCGAAGTAATTATTCAAAATGTATAAAAATAAAAGTTACCTATTTACATAATTTGGAAATACTGATTAAAAATATGGAATCCATATTTATAAATTCAAAACACATAATTGGCAGAAATTAATTTAAAATTAATTCCCGTAGTTCAAATAAAAAACGTGTTTTTAAGAGATAATAACTATCAAAAGATTGACAGTTGTTTATATCCGGTTTAAATGTGAAATTATGTACAATGAAAAATATTGTATTAAATGGTAAAAATATATTCTAAATATACTTTAAAACCACTCAAATTCATAATTTATCACTATTAATTATTTTGATTAAAAAGGTTTTTTTATTAAAATTTAGTAATTTTCACTATTCATCAAAATATAAAAGTTATCCGAAAAGTTCCAAAATTTTACCCCAGGCTAATTTCAATATTACGAATCCAAAAATGAAGTCCATTTTGAGAGATAAAATTTATAAAATTTCATAAAGTGGGTATTACTATTTATAACAGCTAGTTTGATTGGTCACAGTGTGTTAGAATCTTGAAGTTGCGTACAACACACGCTACTGTATTATTCAAAGAGAAGAATACCATGGAAGATTGGGGTGTTACATTCTCCCCTACTTAAAATAATTCCGTCCTCGAAATTCCTAGTATACTACCGCATGAAAATACTCGGGTGGTTCTTCATCATAAGTTCCTCGGGTTCCCACGCTACCTCTTCCATCTTATGATTCCTCCATAGAACTTTTACCAGACGAGTCGTCCGGTTTCCCATCACTTTCTCTCTTGTATCAAGAATTTTAATGGGCTCTTCGCAATAAGATAGATCAGGTTCTAGTTCTAAATCTTCATAAGTGAGTACATGCGTTGGGTCAGACATGTATTTTCTCAACAGTGATACGTGGAACACATCGTGAACTTTGGAGAGACTTGGCGGCATTACCAAATAGTAAGCTACAGCCTCAATTCGTTCTAGAATTTCGAAAGGTCCTATGTACCTGGGACTCAATTTACCTTTCTTGCCAAAATGTATAACTCCCTTCCATGGAGATACCTTCAAGAAAACATGATCTCCTACCTGAAATTCGAAATCCTTCCTTCAGTTGTCAGCATAGCTCTTCTGCCTACTTTGAGATGCTTTGATGTGGTTTTGGATTACCTTCACCTTCTCTATCGTTTCCTCCACCAGTTTTGGGCCTACAAGTTTTCTTTCACCAATGTCATCCCAACAGGTTGGTGTGCGACATCTCTTTCCGTATAACGCTTCATATGGTTCCATTTGAATACTCCAATGGAAGCTATTGTTATAGGAAAATTCTACCAGAGGTAAATATTGATCCCACATACCCTAAAAGTCAAGTGAGCAGACTCTAAACATGTATTCTAAGGTTTGAATAGGCCGTTCTGATTTTCCATCTGTTTAATGGTGGTAAGCAGTGCTTAAATGAAGTTTATTATCTAGGGATTTATGAAGAATTTTCCAGAATCTTGAAGTAAAACAGGGATCACGATCAGAAACAATCGATAGGGGTACTCCATGAAGTCTCACAACTTCATTAATATATAGTCTAGATGTTCAAGTGGTAAATCTTCTCTTATATCAAGAAAATGTGCTGACTTGGTAAGACGATCAACAATGAACCATATTGCATCGTTCCTTCTAGGATTCTTTGGTAGTCTCATGACAAAGTCTATAGTGATATTATCCCATTTCCACTCAGGTATGGGAAGAGGTTTCATGACTCCTCCAGGCTGTTTCCTTCCAGCTTTCACTTGTTGACAAACCATACATCTTAACACAAAACCAACAATATCTCTCTTCATGTTGTCCCACCAAAAATGTTCTTTTAAATCTCTATACATTTTGGTGCTCCCAGGGTGTATAGAGAAATTGGAACTATGAGCATCGTCTAACAATTCCCTTTTTAAACTAGGTATATCGAGAATACAAAGTCTCTTCCCGAATTTTAAAATTCATTCTTCATACACAAAGTCTCTCAACATACCATCATTCACATCTTTAATATTATTTTGAAATTCTTCATCATTGGTCTGAGAACTCTAAATCCTTTATAGTAAAGATGGTCTGGCAACCATTTGAAAAATTACTGATATTTCACCTTCCATGATTATTCTCATGTCCATCTTCACTAGATCCATGAAAATTTGATCCCTTTCAATTCTCATATTGTTCAAAACTCTATAATATTTTCTACTCAAAGCATCTGCCACCTTATTTTCCTTCCCCTTGTGGTAGTGTATCGTACAATCATAATCCTTGAGTAATTCAAGCCATCTCATTTGCCTCATGTTGAGTTCTTTTTGTGATAAAATATAATTCAAACTCCTGTGATCAGTATAAATATCATATTTTTCACCATAGAGGTAGTATCTCTATATCTTCAAAGAAAATATCATAGATGCTAACTCGAGATCATGAGTAGGATAGTTTTGCTCATGAATTTTCAACTGTCGTGATGCATAGGAAATAACCCTATCATTCTGCATAAGGACACAACCAAGTCCTTTCTTCGATGCATCACTATAAATAACAAAACCATCATTACCCGATGGTAGAGTCAATATAGGAGAATTGACTAATCTTCTCTTAAGTTCTTCAAAACATTATTCACAATCTTTTGTCTAAAAAAATTTAACCCTTTTACGTGTGATATTTGTTAATGGGTTAGCCAATCGGGCAAAATTCTGGACGAAATGTCGATAACAACCTGCTAAACCAATAAAAATACATACCTCATTTATACTCATAGGTGCTGGCCATTCTTGGATTGCCTTGGTCTTAGAATGATCAACAAAGATTCCATCTTTAGAGAAAATATGGCCAAGGAAAGAAATATCCTAAAGCCAGAATTCACACTTGCTAAACTTCCCATATAATTCAGGTCTTCTCAAAGTCTTGAGGATAATGCGCAAGTGATTTTCATGATCTTCATAGCTTTTGAAGTATACCAATATATCATCAATAAATACCACCAAAAAATAATCGAGATATTCCTTAAAAACTCTATTCATTAGATCCATGAATACAAAGGGTGCATTAGTCAACCCAAAAGGAATTACTGTAAACTTTTAATGCCCATACCTGGTTCGAATTGCTCTCTTCGGAATGTATTCCTTCTTCACACACAACTGATGGTATCCAGATCAAAGGTCAATCTTTGAAAATTATTGAGCTCCATGTAGTTGGTCAAATAAATCATCAATGCAAGGTATAAGATACTTTTTATTTATTTTTATAGAATTTATCTCCCTGTAGTTGATACATAACCTCATAGATCCATATTTCTTTTTAACAAAAAGAACAGGGGCTCCCCATGGAGAAACACTAGGGAGAAAAAATACCTTATTACTCAATTACTCTAGTTGTTTCTTTAGTTCCACTAATTCTACAGTGGCCATTATATAAGGGGTATTCGATATAGGCCTTGATCCAGGAATTAAATCAATGGAAAACTCAACTTCTCATTTTGGAGGATGTCCAGGTAAATCTTCCGGAAACACATCTACATATTCTCTCACAATAGGTAAATACTCTATTTGAACATTACTTTCCTTACCCACAGTCATTTAATTCTCTTCCTCCCCAATAATTGAATTTAGTTGAGCTACTGGGGGTGGATCTAGATAAGAATTAGGTGGTGATGATTCTGCTCTAAAGATAAGGTGTTCCTTATCATCATCATCAAAAATAGTAACCTCCTTCTTCTTATAATAAATTTTTGCATCATGGTCTGAAAGCCAATCCATACCAAGGATTTATCAAATTCAATCATAGGTATGATGATGAGATCATTGGATAAAGAACATTTATGTGCTCTAATGGGGAATGATTCACAAAACTTTGTTGTAATGATACCTCCCTTTGGAGTTTTAACTGACAACTCCTTTGTTAAATAAAATTGGAGATATATAATTTTATTAGAAAACTGGGAAGATATGAAACAATGCGATGATCCAGAATCAAATAAAGAATTTTCTAAACTTGAGGAAACCATTAAATCACCTGCCACCACGTCTTTCAGAGCTTCTACCTCAGCAGTAGTGATAGCATAAGCTTGGCCTTGATATATTAGCCTTTTCTAAGGCAAGTTCCCCTAATTCTTAGGACATTCATTTGCATAATGTCCCATCTTTATATAATTATAGCATTCCACATTGACAGCAACTCTCTTTTCCTTGCAATCATGAGCTTGGTGGCCTTTTTCACCACACTTGAAACAGACTCTCATTCCTTTTAAGCAAGTACCGGGGTGTTTCTTCCCACATTTATTGCATGATGGATTTTCAACTTTTCCCTTCTTCCCCTTATTTCCATTTCCATATTTATCAACATATCTCTTCTTATCTTGTTTTTCTTTAAAGTCATAAGACTTATATAATTCCTTTTCTATTTTGATAGCACATGAGACAATGTCTTCGTATGACGAGAAGGATTGTGAGACTAATGCTTGACAAAGAAATGGTTTTAACCCATCAAAGAAACGATCAATATTACTTCATGAGTTACGTATATAATCTCCAGCATACCTTTCTAACCTTGTAAAGTTAGCCTCATACTTTGTGACATTCTCATCCTCCTTTTGCCTCAGACTCAGAAATTGCCTTTCCATATCCGCTCGATGGTCACAAGGAAAGTATTTATCTAAAAACAAATCTTTGAACTACCTCCATTCCATATTTGATACTTCATCATCTTCCTTCATGTTTTGAATCAATGACCACCATTGATCAGAACCTCCAGTGAGGCGGTAAACTGGCATGATAACTTTTTCCCTTTCACTACTCCCCAAAGCCTAAAATATTTTCTGTAGGGAACTTATCCATTGCTCATCTACCAATGGATTTGTACTCCCATTGAATGTTGGTGGTTTTTTCCTCATGAATAAATCTAACATTGATCCTCCGTGCTGTGTATCAGGGTGCTTCATACGGGTAAGGTTATTATTCATATCCTGAGTGAGTTGTCCCAGTATGGCGATTAGCTGATCAACACCAGTTGCATCACCAGGTCCACTATAATTATCTTGAGCAGTAGGGAAATCCCTACATGGAGTGTGTGCATTGATACAGTTTCCATTTCTTCCACTAGCTGCCATTTCTAAATAATGGTATAAACTAGATCAGTTTATGAATCAAAATACATAATTCTATACTTGTAAAATACTTAACATAAATTGAACTATTTATGGATATAATCCATAAAAATGTTTTCTTTGAAGAAGTATATACTCATAAACCCTTCATAATTGTTTTTAAAAAATTGAGAATTATCCTAAGCATATCCCCTAGGAGTGTCGTAACCAAGAGTACAACAAGGCCTGTTGTCGTGCACTAGTTCCCGTTTGAGTCTAGCTCAAAGCGGTGTTTTCGGGTTTTACCCCTTGGTACATCTGTGTTAGAGCTACCTCTACCTGCTCGTATCCATACAGGGATGTATTTCTCAGAAAACTCAAAAAATTTCTACAATACCAAAATTATAGTAAGTTCATCTATACTAATCCTCAAAGTCTATCTTAGGTCTATGTGCTCTAATCAGAGTTTACCTAAATCTAGCTTCCAAGGTTTGTACTAAACTTCCTCTGATACCAACTGTAACACCCCGACCCCAGTTTCCTAGATTCGGTGCATTATTACATAACAATAGCATGATCACAAGAAAGATCAAGTCTCGAAAGACCGATTAGTTTAGTAGCCTTGGAATAACAAGATACATTCATAAAGTTTACATTACATCATAAAGTGAAAACTACTACAACAACATATTGTCTTCATATCCCCTCATATTATCCCTACAGGTCATTCATAAATTAATTCTTCACATCTTGGGAAAAATAAAACATTGAAAGGGGTGAGCTCAGATGCTCAGTATAGACAACAATATAGCTGAAACATTCATAAATAAGAATAAACATTTAAGGTAATGTATAGCTAAAACAAAAGCCTTTTAAACTTGAACTTCAGCATAATATGGCAAAGATAAAATGAAATAATTCCATTTACTTATTCACATGGATATTATACTAGTCTAATAATCACATGCAATATCAATAACCACTTTCATAATGATGGAATGCATAATGCCATACTATCATAACCACGTAGCCAAGGCCTTGTTCCAAGACTACAAATAATATTTTGTTAAGGCCTCATGCCAAGACACTAGTTTGTCTCATGAGACCTATCGATGCACCGAGGAGCTATAGCGGGCTCCACCCGTCACTTATTAAGTCCAATGCATTCCTCATATGAACAGGTTTCAACATAACATAAAAATTTATATTAAAAATAGTATACAAAATGTCAATATTTTGACCATAAACCATGAAAAAATAACACATCCACAGTCAAACATATCAAAAAAACTTCAATAAAATATGGAAGTTTTGTATCATAATAAATCAACTTCAAATAAGCTTAAAATCCATCAAAGGATGTTGACATAGATGAAATCAAAACTATTTGAGAGAAATATCTATTTTTTTAAAACCATTTAAAAGTCACATAATTATAAAATAAAACATTTACTTTGAAAATATACTTATAAGATTGTAAGGGAAGCTTCTAAGATTTTTTAATGGCAGAAAATAGCTGCACCCACTGTATAAGTTAAAAAAAGACATTCATACCTTAATTCTGTCGAAAAGGTTAAAAAGGACCTTGTTTGGAAAACGACAGAAAGATTTTTTTATAAACATATTATAAAAAGTCAAACAATGGTATAAATTACTTTAACCCATATTCTATAAAATATCAAGAATGTTTTGAAATACATTTTTAAGAGACATGGATGTGGATGATAAAGAGGTCCCAGTAGATAATTACCTATAAACAACCTCAGATAATGAAGAGATTGTGAAATAACCCTTACCAATTTGGTAACTTACAAAACATACACCCAATGAAAGAGGTATCATAAAATGAATATGTGAATACACATAAATTAAAGTTTATTACATAAATAATACAATTATGGGCAGTACATACACCACACAAAAAGGTAATAGTGGCAATATGGCATGAATCTCACGGGAATAAGAAGTGAGATGAAAACCCCTTACCTTATACTTTTCCTTAGTCGATGGTATGTTAACCTCCTGTATAATATTTAAAAAATTGTTATTAAATTATAAAAGAACCATATACATAATTATGATATCATATATGATCTTCTAATAAAGCTTTGTTAATAATACATTAGTATTATCGTCGTTTTGGGTATTAACTTACTCGTTTTATTTTATATGTTTTGTTACATAAGTCATGTTTGTTATGGATAGGTTGTATATTATTAATATCCATAATGATATAAAGTTATTAAACATTACTTTTAATCATCAAATGAGAATTAGTCTTGAATGGATATGATGGGGAATGAATCTCATCGTGTTCGTGTAGACGGTAGTCCGTACGTACGCACGAGCGACAATATCATTTTTTTGATATTAAAATAATATATAATTGGATGGTATATCATATATAAAGAATAATTATCATGTTATATTTATTATTTACATTAATTAAACATCATTATTATACCCATCCAAATAATAATATATTGAATAACAATTACACCATGACGTGGAGACGGTAAGCCGTACATACGCACGTACGGTGAAATGTTATTCAAAGGATGGATATAATAATGAATATAGTTGTACCATATTTATAATAATATCACAGTATATAGGAGATACTGGAGTTATTATTTTATAATGGTAATAACAAAGAAAGAAGAAGTTGAAGAAGAAATGAACATGAAAACAGGTGGTGAAAGCATTACCTCTTCTTTGGGTTCTTCCTTTTGATTTGATCAAAAGGGATCCATAGGTTGGATTTATGATCAAACTAAGGCCTCTAGGTTGAAGTGAGGTAAGTTTAGAGAGTATTTGGGCAGGGTTTGGATGAGCCAAAAGCTTTTAATGTGTGAGTTATTGATAAGGGGGAGTTCCCTTTTATAAGAGGGGTGATGGGAACCTTTGGAAAAGCTAGAAATATTATTTTATAATAAATTCATATTCAGTTTCTAATGGCTCCAAAGTGGATTATTAAACGTATAAGGTGGGTATTGGTCTAAATAATTTCAACCAATCGAATTTAGATATGTTTGGGTCATTATATTAACCTTATCTTTTAGTTTTAACTCTTAGTTAATTAGTTTCACATTTAGCATGTCACTTTGTATTTTTATATTGTATAGTTAATAAACTTACTATATACATCTAAGAGACCCCCCAAGTGGTCCATTAAAGATACACCTATCATGATATAAGTCCTTTGGCCGAACCATAGATTTTTAGGAATATAATATCAATTAATAATATAATATTTGTTTTAAAAACTCATTTATGTCAATTTTGACACTATTCAATAATTGATTTTTTTAAAGTCTTAAAAAATTTATTAGTTAGAAAAAAATTCATTTAAGAATTCATATAATGTCATATTAACTAATAAAATTCATGGATTTCATCAAAACGTTCAAATTATATTTATTTTAACATTTATAATACCAATTATTTGATTCATTCATTAATAAGGAAAATACTTCATCATTATTGTGTCATAAACAATATTAATTATTATATGTATAAAAATTATAAATAAAATACCATTATGTGATAAATACTTTTATCTTTATAATGTATATTTATAGTTGAAAATTTAACATATATAACCCTATGTAAAAATTGTTATTCTAAAAGATATATGCTTATGTAATTCTTGTATTTACTTTAACTTAATTAATATAAAGTGTCCCTATCACATACAAGTGGCTCCATGGGGTCCAAAAATCGACCCAAAGATGCCCATGGTCGGAAATGTATACACCATTAAGGTTAGGACATGTTTTAGTGTAATTTATTATTATTATAATATTATTTTTTACCCTTATTTTCCGGATTTACCCTTTAGTCATGGTAAATAAAATATTTACCAAAGTAATTATTCAAAATGTCTAAAAATAAAAGTTACCTATTTACACAATTTGGAAATCCTGATTCCAAATATGGAATCCATATTTCTAAATTCGAAACACATAAGTGGCAGAAATTAATTTAAAATTAATTCTCGTTGTTAAAACAAAAAAACGTGTTTTTAAGAGATAATAACTATCAAAAGATTGACAGTTGTTTATGTCCGGTTTAAATGTGAAATTATGTCCAATGACCAAAATTGTATTAAATGGTAAAAATATATTCTAAATATACTTTAAAACCACTCAAATTCATAATTTATCACTATTAATTATTTTGAATAAAAAAGTTGTTTTTAATTAAAATTTAGTAATTTTCATTATTCCTCAAAATATAAAAGTTATCCGAAAAGTTCCAAAATTTTACCCTACGATAATTTCAATATTTTGAATCTAAAAATGAAGTCCATTTTGGGAGATAAAATTTATAAAATTTCAAAAAGTGGGTATTACTATTCATAACAGCTAGTTTGATTGGTCGCAGTATGTTATAATCTCTAAGTTGCGTACAACACACGCTACTGTATTATTCAAAGAGAAGAATACCATGGAAGCTTGGGGTGTTACAGCCACTATGAGTTATTTTTGATTAAATAAGGAATCCATTAATTAATGTTTTTATTAGACAATCACAAATGGATATAGAATTCAATATTTATTGAACATGTTTGCACCACAAAGTGTGGGGTTATCCCCTATTATGTGTATCTAGTGATGAGGAACATGAGATGGAGATTATTGGTGAATGAGAAGAGGTCAATGAAACATCTGATACAAGTTTCATAGGTTGTAAAGACCCATAAAAATTCAAGGGAATTTTTTTTTCTAATTTTCTTTGGGATTTTACAAGAATGTAGTTTCTGACGGCACGTGATTCCGAGGCTCAGTGTGCCCAGAATCATTTTCCGAAGTTTGGCTCAGGTACATTCAGTGAACGAACGAGCGGGTTTTTTCTAACTTTTGAACCGGTGCTCGGAACCAAATTCTGAGGGCACCGATGGAATCGCAGCTCCGATAATTGCTTAGAAACACCTCTTCCGTAGTTGCGTTTGCTCAGGTGTGGTTTTAAATTTTTGGGCTTTAAGTTAAGAAATAAAATAATGTGGTATGACAAACTTTATTTTATTTCACTTAAAGCCTCTTAAATCCACTTAAACCTGCTTAAGCGGAGTTGAAGCGGATAGGGTGGAACCCAAAATATCCTACCCTCTTGGTAGGATATTTGTGAGGTGGGGCCCGCATGAGCCCCACCGTTTCTTTTCCGCTAAGTAACGCACCCACGAAAACCCCTTTTTAAATGAAAGTCAACCGATGCATTTTCTAAATTCTTAACGCCCCTATTAATTGGGCAGTTAGTTCGTTGCAATTAATTCTATGAATTAATTGTTTGTTACTTATCTTTGTTTTTCAAATTCTTTAGTTGATAATAAAATAAGATGAGGAATTATTTTATTATCTGGTTATTGTGTTAAACCTTTGGAGAATCTCTAAAGATCTTCATCCTCCATCGCGAAGAACGCGAAGAACGCGAAGAACGTGAAGAACGTGAAGAACGCAAAGAACACCGATCCCTCGGAGATCGACGACGCGACGCCGAGTACCGCGACGCTGACGCTTCTTCCGCGACGTTCTTTCCCTGTGACAATCTTCAATCGGCATCTTGTGGTAGGGGATTGCGGTCCTTTTAATTGTTTGTGGATTATAACATCAACATGGATTTAATTGTTATAATTAAATGTGTATGTCCTTGATCCTCGGATTTTGTCTACGCGACGCCAAGTACTGCGCGACAGCGACGCCCTTCCGCGACGCGATGATCCTTTTCTTCCGCGACGGTCAATTCCGCGACGAACTCGCATCTGACGACGATGAAGGTAGGGGTCGTTTTGAAAATGTTAATACCCATGTTTGTTTTCCTCCAAGGCAAGAACGCAGACCAACCAATTAACAAGTTGGTCCACGGATTATTATTGCGGGTCTAGGTTTATCAGTTACTGGGAATTATGGTCTTGTTCCAAACCGCTAACGCGGTGGGTGCGGACCAACAAACAAGTCCGAACCCACCGCCCTTTTGTTCTTGGTGTGCGGAATGGCGGACGATGAAAAAACGGGCCGCAGAGACGATTTGTTGATTCCGCAGTGAAGAACGGGACCCGGGATGATCTATGACGCAGACGAGAATGAAATCGGACCACCAGAGCAACTCCAATGGCCCGCAGACTCCACCGGCGGCGCGGATCGTCGGCACGGCGGCGCCCCGGCGCGCCGCCGGACGGAGCCGCCGTGGCTGAAGCCGCCTCGGCGGGGTGCGATTCTGTGGCCGCGCGGAACCGAAGCAGGGACGCGGCCGTTTGCCACATCCGTTGGCGAGAGGCGGCCCCAACAGGGGCCGCGAATCCATCATGCGGGGGCAGCGCGCCCCCGCCCCCGGATTTCCCTCGCTTGGCCGGTCGGCCGAGCCGAGCCGAGCCGACCCACCAGGCCGGGTCGCGCCCAGGCCGGGCCGGGCCGCCCTGGCCAGGCTGGGTCGCGCCCAATCGGGTCGGACCCGGACCCGGGTCGGGTCGACCCGGTTCGGGCCGACCCAGGGGGGTCGGGTCCGGTCGGTCCGGGCCCAGACTCCCCGTTTCCGGACCTTTTCGGTCTTTTGCTCATAACTTGAGCTATAGGCCTCCGAACGATGCGCCGTCAGCGGCGATGTGACCCTTGGATCGAGACAGTCGTTTCGGTATACTACACCCAAGGTTTCGGAATACTTTGCGTTTAGCCGGGTTGGTTCGGACACGAAACCAACCGGGCCCTCGGAGCGGAAACGCTTATATCTTGAGCTCCGGACATCCGATTGACGTGCCGTCGACTTTTATGGATTCCTCTAAGTGAGACGGATCTTTTGGCTTACTATGCTCGAGGTTTGGATGCCGTCGGAGTGCGGTCGGGTTGGTTCGCTCACGAAACCAACTGGGCCCCTGGAACGAAAAAGCCAATAACTCACATACTGGGCGTCCGATTGATGCGCTGTCTATCTCGTTGTTTTCCTTTTGTTGAGACGGAACTTTTGGCATACTTCGCTCGAGTTTTGGTTGCAGTTGGATAGTGTCCGGGTTGGATTGCACCCGAAATCCAACCGGGCCCATGGAACGGAAAAACTGATATCTTTCAGACCAGACGTCCATTTGACGAACCATCAGCAGCGTTGGTGATCACGTTGAGAAATGGTCCCTTTGAGTATACCCTATGAGAGTTCGGGGTACAGTTTAGTTACAGCCGGGTTGGTTCGCACATGAAACCAACCAGGCCCCGGGGATGAAAAGGCTAGTAACTCACAGACCGGGTGTCTGATTGACACGCCGTCTGTTGTGTTGAGAACCCTGTGATGAGAAGGTCCTTTGAGATACTTCTTCGTGGAACTTTGTGATACTTGTAGTATCGACCAGCAGCTCGTGGAGCAGACCCTCTCGGAGATGAGTGTGCGGAATACGGAGACCGTGTAGCCGGCTGAGACCTGACGACTACTTGACTGATCGACTCAGTGTGTTTCGGATAGCCCAGTGGGGAGCGCTTGGTTGTAGCGGTAGACCCAAGATGGAGGAGCGCTTGGTTGTAGTGGCAGACCCGCAGTACTCAACAAAAGGAGTACCTCTAGAGGCTATGAGGGGGAGCGCTTAGTTGTAGCGGTAGACCCATGGAGGAGGAGCGCTTGGTTGTAGCGGCAGACCCGCGGTACTCAACAGAAGGAGTACCTCTTGAGGCTATGAGGGGGAGCGCTTGGTTGTAGAGGCAGACCCATGGTGGTAAGCACTTGGTTGTAGGAGAAATCTCACAGTACTCGACAGGAGGAGTACCTTAGCAGTCTTAGGTTAGTGAGCAGTGCCTCGGAGTCGTGACAGGAGCACTGTACACTCCAGAGACGGGGCTCTTCAGCAGTTACGGTTTCGATAATGAAAATCATGGTTTGAGATGAGTCCATGACCTTTGTGTTTACCTCTTGATTGAGATGGGTCACTTGATAACTTAGGTATATGTATGAGCATATACCTAGGTGGTGGTTATCCATTGATTTCATGATCTTGGTGTTTTCCTCATGATTGAGATGGGTTACTTGATAACTTAGGTATATGCATGGGCATATACCTAAGTAGAGGTTATCTGTGGAGATATTCTTTGTGGTTATCCATTTTGGTTTTAGTGAGACCTTGAGGGTCTTGGGGTCCCTACTGAGTATCGTTATACTCACCCCTGCACGGGCTTTGCCCGCACCTCGTTGTGTTGGTTGCAGACGACGGACAGCGCTGACGGAGGCTGAGTGTTCGAGGACTGGACAGTACCCGGAGGTGGACTACACGACGAGTCAGTACCTGGAGGTGGACTACATGACGAGTCAGTATCCGGAGGTGGACTTCACGGCGAGACGACACTCAGAGGAGGTTGACGGGTGAGAGCATTGTGGGGGCTATCTGTACCTACCCTTCTGGTAGGATCCGTGGTGGATGATCCAGGAGATGCACCATATGTACCTACCCTTCAGGTAGGATTTGAGGAGGACGACCCAAGAGCCACTTCTGGCCTTCTAACTGTTGTCTTTTTCTATTGTACTTTGTTTAGGTGTAGTTGTACTTTCTTTTGGGTTTGTATTCTGGCCCATTTACCTTTCAGCAGTTCTCTTGTACTTAGTGTTTTACTTCCGCTTGTACTCTATGGTGTTTTGTTTACTTTTATAAAGGCAATGACTTCCCAGTTATCGGGATTTACACCTTTGGTGCTAGTCTCCAGCCCCTGGCCTATGGAAGGCGGGCTTGGGGTAGTCACGACACGGGCCTTGAGGATGGGTCATGACAAATTGGTATCAGAGTGGTCTGTTGTACCACAGAACTTATAACTCTGATATTTTCTTTCTATGAAGCAATAGTGTTAAGAGTACCGAGTGTGGTTTTCTGTTCAGGGAGTCCAGTGTTGGTGCGGGCAGACGACTTATCCATACACAAGGACCCTGACAACTGATTTCTGACTCTGTGCACAAAAACACTGATTGCGTGTGTGTTTCCAGAAGTTTTTAAATGTCATCTCAAACCAGGTATAATCATTTGACCGTGTCATGTTGTTTCTTTCAGGATTCCTTTTTACAGACGACCAGCTAGAGCCTAGAGGGATGTGCGTACTGACAGCCTGCCGAGCGACGAGGCTTTGGTACAGGGCCCTCTTGTAGTTGAGGCACCAGTGGAGGCACCAGCGGTACTACCATACGTTGGGCCACTGATGCCACCAGCCCCAGAAGTAGGCGATGCACGCCACTTGAGCGCGCTGCACAAGTTACAGCGCCAGAGACCACCCAGGTTCTGGGGAGAGACAGACCCGCAGGTGGCTGAGGATTGGCTGGAGGCTGTGGTGAGAGTCTTCAGGCTACTAGGGACGCCGGTGGACTTCATGGTGATCTTTGCTGCCAGCCTTCTTCAGGCAGCAGCAGGCAGGTGGTGGAGCCACTTGTTCCAGTTTTGCGACGGGATGGCCTTCACATGGGAAGACTTCGAGACCTTCTTCAGGGTGGAGTTTGTGCCAGTAGCTCTACACCCCGAGCGTGTACAGGGGCTTCTGCCTTTACCGCAGGGTTTTCGATCAGTAGCCGAGTCATCTGTGGGCGGTAGACAGATTATACAGAGGTCCAAGAGGACCAGATCCAGCCGTACGAGGAGCATGAAGTGTTATGAATGCGGTGGAAAGGGTCACCTGGCACATGATTATCCGACTCCTCATACAGTTGATCCATAGGCTTTGGAGGAGCCACCGAGGCAGAAGCAGCGGCGGGTGCTTGAGAAACAGCCGAGCAGTGGACAAGGCAGTAGAGCTCCGGGAGCAGGTGGATAGGAGAGGAACTAGTGGATACGTCCCTTGTACTTCTAGTTCCATGTTGCGGTTGTATTCGTGTCTTTGTACTATGGGCTGCAATAATAAAAAGACACTTATCTTTGTGATTTTTTCTTTCCTGTCCTTTTGTTTGGTTGATACTGAGTGGTCCTAGTTAAAACTATTGACTTGACCCTCACTTTTGAGATTTCTACTGGAGGAGACCCAGTGACCTCGCACTGATTCCGACAGTGTGACTCGACCCTTGGAGGCGAGAGTGACGGTTGGATCTCTTGGTAGTTACGTCGAGGCCTTACGACGTCATCCATGGAATGAATACATCATTCATGTCAGGATTGATTGTATTAGGCAATGGGCATGGTTCATACAGGGGATGAGACCGAGTTTCTCTTTTCGGCAAAGGAGAAATTTTAGCAGTTCTTTCAAATCGTAGGCAAAGAAGGTGCAAATCATCCAGGGGCGGATGAAGACTGCACAGTGCAGTAGAAACAGGAAAATGGCACCAGTCTTAGAGACTCGGGCGTGTTAAATGTTTCCATAAGAGGAAGATTTAAGGAGAGATGAGTCTGCGAGGCAGCAGACATGGAGGCAGAGCTAGGAGAGCAGCATGAGGTGGTGTACATCTTAACATGCTACAACCACCCACCTTAGTTATCCCCGCCAGGCTCAGGGAGCTGGAGGGCAGAGGAAGAGTGCGGATGCATGCGGTCAAAGAGTGTGACCCAATGGTTATAAAAATGATTCAAGGGACAGTCTGTGTCCACCACTAGCTTCTGTAGTAACAGATATTGATATGAATCATTCCTTGCTTTCACAAATCTTGTTCCAGACCTAGAGTTTCCGGTAATCCGTGGACTTGACCCTCACGTCTGGAGATACCTTGGGAGGAGACTCGATAATCACACTTATGCCGATGGTGTGTTCAGACCCTCGAGGCGAGAGTTTCGGTTGGAATTTCTTGGTGGCAGCGTCGAGGCCTTACGAAGTTGGTTTGAGTATAGACTGGGCAATCACAGTTCATACACAAATTGATGGTATTAGGCAAAAAGGTTGTGGTTTAACTACGACGTCGAAATGGGGTTTCCTTGGTCGGTGAAAAAGGAAACCCCATGCATCACAGGGTAACTCATTCATAGGAGGGTGCGACCGATCACTCTTAAGTCGGTCAACCTTACCCTTGTGGCAGCAATCGTTTTGAGTTCCAGTTCTAAACAGGAGTTGGAGACCTCTGGAGATCGAGGATGATGATCACATCCTTATACGGGTCTCACCTCGACGAGGTTTACGGAGATGTGACCAAGGCGGCAAGTTATCTCCGAGGTTCAGCGGACCTTCTTAGGTCCTCAGCTGGGTAGGCGGGGTGGTTTACCACTTGAACCATCCACCTCAGTTGCACCAGGTGCACGACGACTTCCACGTATCTCAGTAGAGGAGATACGTGATCGACTCTTCGCATATCATCGACCATAGGGAGCTGGACGATGGCGATGGGGTGACTTTCACAGAGGTTCCAGTGGGGATCGAGGATCGACAGGGGTGGATCCTACGAGAATGGTCTATTCCTCGAGTGTGCTTTCACTGGTAGTACGAGAACCTCCAGGTGAGCACATGAGAGCGGGAGGCTCAGATGCGTGCTCAGTACCGCTTTTGTGACCCTAGTTTGTGTTAAAGCTTTACGAGGACGTAAAGCCCTGAGGTGAGAGTAATGTAAAGACCCGTAAAAATTCAAGGGAAATTTTTCTAATTTTCTTTGGGATTTTACAAGAACGCAGTTTATGACGGCACGCGATTCCGAGGCTCGGTGTGCCCAGAATCATTTTTCGAAGTTTGGCTCGGGTACATTCAGTGAACGAACGAGCGGGTTTTTTATAAATTTTGAACTGGTGCTCAGAACCGAATTCCGAGGGCACCGATGGAATCGCCGCACCGGTAATTTCTTAGAAACACCTCTTCCGGAGTTGCGTTTTCTCGGGTGTGGTTTTTAATTTTTTGGCTTTAAGTTAAGAAATAAAATAATGTGGTATGACAAACTTTATTTTATTTCATTTAAAGCCGCTTAAAGCCACTTAAATCTGCTTAAGCTAAGTTGAAGCGGATAAGGTGGAACCCAAAATATACTACCCTCTTGGTAGGATATTTGTGAGGTGGGGCCCGCACGAGCCCCACCGTTTCTTTTCCGCTAAGTAACGCACCCGGGAAAACCCCTTTTTAAATGAAAGTCAACTGACGCATTTTCTAAATTCTTAATGCCCCTATTAATTGGGTGGTTAGTTCATTGCAATTAATTCTATGAATTAATTGTTTGTTACTTATCTTTTTTTTCAAATTCTTTAGTTGATAATAAAATAATATGAGGACTTATTTTATTATCTGGTTGTTGTGTTAAACCTTTGGAGAATCTCTAAAGATCTTCATCCTCCTTCGCGAAGAACGCGAAGAACGTGAAGAACGTGAAGAACGCGAAGAACGCGAAGAACACCGAGCCCTCGGAGATCGACGACGCGACGCCGAGTACCGCGATGCCGACACTTCTTCCGCGACATTCTTTCCCCGCGACAATCTTCGATCGACATCTTGTGGTAGGGGATTGCGGTCCTTTTAATTCATTGTGGATTATAACATCAACATGGATTTAATTGTTATAATTAAATCTGTATGTCCTTGATCTTCAGAGTTTGTCTACGCGATGCCGAGTACCGCGCGACAGCGACGCCCTTCCGCGACGCGACGATCCTTTTCTTCCATAACGGTCAATTCCGCGATGAACTCGCATCCGACGACGACAAATTTAGGGGTTGTTTTGAAAATGTTAATACCCATGTTTTTTTTCCTCCAAGGAAAGAATGTGGACCAACAAATTAACAAGTTGGTCCGCGGATTATTATTGCAGGTCGGGGTTTATCAATTGCTGGGAATTATGGTCTTGTTTCAAACCACTAACGCGGTGGGTGCGGACCAAAGAACAAGTCCGAACCCACCTCCCTTTTGTTCTTGGTGTACGTAACAGCGGAAGATGACAAAACGGGCCGCAGAGACGATTTGTTGATTCCACAGTGATGAACGGGACCCAGGATGAGCTACGGCGCAGACGGGAGTGAAATCGGACCACCGGAGCAAGTCCGGTGGCCCGAAGACTCCACCGGCAGCGTGGGTCGCCGGCGCGGCGGTGCCGGCGGCCGGAGGCGACGGCACCTCGGCACGCCTCCAGATGGAGCCGCGGCGGCGGGGTGCAGTTCCGTGGCCGCGCGGAACCGAAGCAGGGACGTGGCCGGCTACCGCGTCCGTTGGCGAGAGGCGGCCCCAACCGGGGCCGCAGATCCATCATGCGGGGGCAGCGCGCCCCCACCCCCAGATTTCCCTCGCTCAGCCGAGCTGAGCCGAGCTGACCTGCCGGGCCAGGTCTCACCGAACAGGGTCGGGTCGACCCGGTTCGGGCCGACCCAGGGGGGGTCGGGCCGGGTCGGCCGGGCCCAGACCCCTCGTTTCCGGACCTTTTCGGTATTTTTCTCATAACATGAGCTACGAGTCTCTGAATGACGCGCCTTCCGCGGAGATGTGACCCTTGTATCGAGACGGTCATTTCGGTATACTACACCCAAGGTTTCGGAATACTTTGGGTTCGGATGGGTTGGTTCGTACACGAAACCAACCGGGCCCTCGGAGCGGAAACACTTATATCTTGAGCTCCGGACGTCTGATTGATGTGCCATCGACTTTGATGGATTCCTCTAATTGAGATGGATCTTTTGGATTACTCCGCTCGAGGTTTGGATGCCGTCAGAGTGCGGTCGGGTTGGTTCGCTCACGAAACCAACCGGGCCCCTGGAACAAAAAAGCCAATAACTCACAGACCGGGCGTCCGATTGACGCGCCATCTGTCTCGTTGTTTTCCTCTTGTTGAGAAGGAACTTTTGACATACTTCGCCCGAGTTTTGGTTGCAGTTGGATAGTGGCCGGGTTGGATTGCACCTGAAATCCAACCGGGCCCATGGAACAGAAAAGATGATATCTTTCAGACCAGACGTCCGTTTGACGAACCGTCAGCGGCGTTGGTGATCACGTTGAGAAATGGTCCCTTTGAGTATACCCTATAAGAGTTCGGGGTACAGTTGAGTTACGGCCAGGTTGGTTCGCACACAAAACCAACCAGGCCCCGGGGATGAAAAGGCTAGTAACTCACAGATCAGGCGTCTGATTGACGCGCCGTCTGTTGTGTTGAGACCCCTTTGACGAGACGGTCCTTTGAGATACTTCTTCATTGAACTTTGTGATACTTGTAGTATCGACCAGCAGCTCGTGGAGCGGACCCTCCCGGAGACGAGCGTGCGGAATACAGAGACCGTGTAGCCGGCTGAGACCTGACGACTGCTTGACCGATCGACTCGGTGTGTTTTGGATAGCCCAGTGGGCAGCGCTTGGTTGTAGCGGCAGACCCACGACAGAGGAGCACTTTGTTGTAGTGGCAGACCCGCGGTACTCAACATAAAGAGTACCTCTGGAGGCTATGAGGGGGAGCGCTTGGTTGTAGCGGCAGAGCCACAGCAGAGGAGCGCTTGGTTGTAGCGGTAGACTCGCGGTACTCAACAGAAGGAGTACCTCTTGAGGCTATGAGGGGGAGCGCTTGGTTATAGTGGCAGACCCATGGTGGTAAGCGCTTGGTTGTAGGAGCAAGCCCACAGTACTCGATAGGAGGAGTACCTCAGTAGTCTTAGGTTAGTGAGCAGTGCCTTGGAGTCATGACATGACTACTATACACTCTAGAGATGGGGCTCTTCAGCAGTTACATTTTCGATAATGAATATCATGGTTTGAGATGAGTCTATGACCTTTGTTTTTACCTCTTGATTGAGATGGGTCACTTGATAACTTTGGTATATGTATGGGCATATACCTGGGTGGTGGTTATCCGTTGATTTCATGATCTTGGTGTTTTCCTCATGATTGAGATGGGTTACTTGATAACTTAGGTATATGCATGGGCATATACCTAAGTAGAGGTTATCTGTTGAGATCTTCTTTGTGGTTATCCATGTTGGTTTTAGTGAGACCTTGAGGGTCTCGGGGTCCCTACTGAGTATCGTTATACTCACCCCTGCACGGGCTTTGCCTGCACCTCGTTGTGTTGGTTGCAGACGACGGACAGTGCTGATGGAGGCCGAGTGTTCGAGGACTGGACGGTAGCCGGAGGTGGACTACACGGCGAGTTAGTACCCGAAGGTGGACTACACGATGAGTCAGTATCCGGAGGTGGACTTCACAGTGAGACGACACTAGGAGGAGGTTGACGGGCGAGAGCATTGTGGAGGCTATCTGTACCTACCCTTCAGGTAGGATCCGTGGTGGATGATCCAGGAGCTGAGCCATCTGTACCTACCCTTCAGGTAGGATATGAGGAGGACGACCCAGGAGCCGCTTCCGTCCTTCCAGCTATTGTCTTTTTCTGTTGTACTTTGTTCAGATGTAGTTGTACTTTCTTTTGGGTTTGTATTCTGTCCCATTTACCTTTCAGCACTTCTCTTGTACTTAGTGTTTTACTTCCACTTGTACTCTGTGGTGTTTTGTTTACTTTTATAAAGGCAATGCCTTCCCAGTTATCGGGATTTATGCCTTTGGTTCTAGTCGCCATCCCCTGGCCTATAGAAGGCGGGCATGGGGTAGTCACGGCACGGGCCCTGAGGACGGGTCGTGACATAGGTCTAACTAGACATCTTCTTTGTCTAGGATGATAAGATAATCACAAACCCACTAGTTATAACTGTAAAATTATTGGGATTGAAATAACACTATAGCGATCTGTGGAATCATAATATTTCTATTAGTATTATATAATTTATCACCCATAGGACTTGGCTGCATAAATGGATTTCAAGGGGGTGTGTTTAGAATATTTTGTTCTACCACAATCTATCCCTCCACTAGATTTCTAGTGTCTTCATCCTTGGCCTCCAAATCCTCGATAATGAATGGGTTACTCAATCATATTAGAATATTAATCATTAAATATGTTGTTCGTTAATAGAGATATAATAATACAACCAAACATAATCATTTTATCCATTTAGGGTTCCATTTCGTGGGGTGATTCTCATTCTTTGGATATTGAAGTAATTAAATATCCATGATTCAAAGTTCATGTGCAAGAGAGATATGAATATTCTCCTACTATATTTTCCTTTTCCCAAAGAATGAATCTACCACCAAGAGTTATATTCTAGGAAGCCACAAAAGGTGTTAAGATAATTACTAGTTTGTGAATAGTTACTCTCTATATGACATGCGATTGGTCAACTATATTTTTATTCATATGTTTACCAAAATCCTATCCACACATAGAAAGAAGATAATTCTAGCCCCACTATTCTTCAGGATGGGTGGTAGTTACACAAGTCATCTATGCTGGGGCCTTCTCTAGTATCACCTTTCTAGAATCTTCTAATCTCTCAAGGATGTCATTGATTATGAAGGAGTCCTAGATGGTATGTATTTGTATAATATAGAAGGGGAGCTAGTCATGATCGTTAGGGAGGTTGACCTCATTGGGTTTTGTGGGTTTTAGGATCTTAAGTTGGTTAATTTTCATGGTTTTATGTAAATAATCATGATCCCACAGACTTCCAAAGTATAAAAATTTATTCATTCATTACTTAAATCCTGTGTGACCCGAATCTCTATTTTATTTTGGATTAGCGATATTTTAATGTTGTTTCTAGACAATGGGAGGATCCAAATGATTCATGGCATTCTTGGGTGCATGAATGTGAATTTATACTTGGTTTGATGTATAAGTAGATGTCTCTAACATACTAGGACATTTACATTATGTCATGGGTGTGGGATGAGATTTAACCAAGGTTTAGTGAATGGGGTTGTTTAGGTATTTTTATATCTTTATGAACTCATAAATTCATCTAGATACCTCATCAAGATAATAGATGAATGTATCTCATCCCGAAGATTCTCATCACACAGTTCCAATAATTGATCTTATGATAGAGGAATACTGAGTAAATAAGTTAAACACATCCATTTGGAGATGAAATAAGAAAACCTATCATTTCACATTTTTTCATTTTTAGAGTTAAAAAACATTATTTTTCTTTAAATATAGTCTAAATTATGATATAATTGGAAAAAAGGTCTTCTCATCCTTTGATAGATCCTACTGGAAGGATTTTATACAAAAACAATTATGGGCCTACCATATTCTGTACAAAATATCTCATATTGGTCACCTCTTGTTGATCTCTATTTGACCATTATCAGGCTTCATTAGATCATGATGTGTGTGAGATGCTATTCTAGATATCCCACAATGATAATGTATAAGATTATACAAGTCAGAATATCAAGAATGTCAAATGGGTTATCCACCGATTCGAGATATGTATTCCTTTTGAGATTCACTATATAATTCTTCCATTCAATGGATTCCATTTGAGTAGATATGGATTCAATTGAATTGTGGAGTTATAGAGGTATCAATTCTAGACCAACTTTAGTCTAAATGGATTGGGTGAATTTGAGGAGGTTTCCCCATTTTGATATCCACCTAATTCTATATCTTTTCTAAAACCTAATCATCACCCTATTGGGGGAGAGACTATCACACTAATGGAATAATTTTTTAGTCGTTTCAATCTTCTTCATCTATGTAGATTGATTTCTTGGGTACAAATTTGTAATGATTCCCACATCCTAATCTTGTAAGTGTATTATATCTCTCCTATTATAAGGGAGGAGGTATATTTGTTTCTATTTGAAAATGATAACCAAAAATAATATTTACCCATATTATTTTCCCTTTAAGATATTTAGGATTTAATTTCTCAATATCACATTTCTCTATTCATACCGCTATATATTAAATTTAAACTCATATTTGTGTTCAGTTGTATAAAGACACATAATTCCCTATTTATTTTTAATATTTTCACAAATAAGGTGTTAATTCATAATATGGTGGTACCCAGTTCAATATCTATCTCTGATTATGATTGTGTGAAACCTTAGTTTTTATACCCATATATCATACCTCTAAATGAAATATTTCCAAATTATATCCCCTAAATTTTCATCATTATCAAAATCAATTTCTGGATTGATTTTTTTGACATTCTTTGTAGAGTATCAGGAAATGGTAGTTACCCCATCACTCTCCACTCAATAGAGTGATCCTATACCAATAACTCCTCCTTTGAGTTCTGAATCATTATAATTTCTCTCATAGTTATCCATATTGGAACCTCTTGTTTATTAAACATATGTGGAATAAAACACTTTTCTGTATTATCCTCTTATCTAAATTTTCGAATAGTGTATTTAATAGACAGTATTCTCATTATTTATTAGCGAGATTGAAATAAATGAATCACATCACATACTAGGGAAAATAGCATGGATGATGGTTTTAAATATTTTACTCCAAACCAAGAAATAAATGATTAATTTTGGTGTGATGATGATGATTTAAATTAAACCCCCCTATTTGATGGGGATGATTCAGGGTTTCTCATGAAACATTGTAATTCAGTTACTAAGGATATGAGGAATCCAGTCGAGGATCCAATGGATCCTATTATGAGAAATGAGATATAAATTCCTTAATCCCCAGGGGATGGAGATGATATGGAACAAAAAATTATTTTTATAGGACACTCTTGTGGTGTGATGAACCTTGCAGTGGTGGTTAAGATAATAATTCTCTCATGCTCATGGGATGGGGTGGCTTAGTAGCCACTATAAATATTTCAGGAGTCCCCTAATGGTTTGATAAACCTTGGAGTATAGGTAGTATTAAAAATTACACTAGACCTATGGGACAGGTTCACTCATGGATGGCTAATATATTGGATTCTATTGCATCTATTTGATTGTTTTCATTTGAATTCATGCATGGGTGGGCGAAATAGTATCTTATGATAGGACTAACTTCTTGCCAGATGTTTTCCGGTAATCGAGAACATCAGCTTCTTTGTCTGATATTTGATACCTTTTTGAGAGATAAATCAAAGAATTCAGTCGGAGGACTCCAGACTTGGTGTAATATTCCTTTGTAACTTCAAATATGATAGGTCTTGTTGTACTGACAAAATGGACCCCATGTTACTTAGTCCTCTAATTTCCACAATGACTATAAAATTACATGTTTCCATATTTTTGGAGATTTTATATTCTAAGGATATAATGACGTTTCATTCTACATAAAATCACCCATCCTTACATGCTTATGCTTGAAATGGCTCTGGAAATCAGTCAATGGCGAGTAGATATGATATGGAGAATAAAAATATAGGTGTTTTTCATGATCTTCCAGTCTTGGGTTTTAGTGTATAGAGAATGAAACCATGTATAGCTAGATACATAGTGTATTTATGATTTGGATGTTTCTATTATATACATAATAATATAGATATTTATCCTTAGACTACTAATGAGTCACTAATATGTTCTAACATAAGTATTTCATACACTCCTTCCCTAAATCATCAAGTATCTCATTGTTGGAAGTGGTGAAGGGCCAGAATATGGTTGGGAGATTTTTTTCTATATTATTTGATCTATATATCCATATCATCCTATTCATTATCAAAATTTTATACCTCCACTTGGTCATAAAAAAGAGGTTTCTTTTGTGGGTTGCCTACTGACCATGGTCAAATAATGATGATAGTTTATGGGTAACTATATAAGTTTAACCTCAATGTTTTAATCACCTCTCTATATGATGGTGTTTTTATTATAAGATCAGTGTTATGTGATAGTGTCTAGTAAAGGTGATTATTGAATTTTCTAAGAGAGAAATTATCAGGGGGAGGTTTATAAAAATGGACATTGAGAGTAGAGTCCCTATGTTCTATTTTTGATCTATCTAGAATAAGATAATCTATGTAGTGATAACCTTATTATTTTTTTATGAGTTGAAATACCCTTGAGGTATTTTATATATGTATTTAATAACCTCATAGGAACTAGCATTGAATATACCTAGGATATGTGCCTCATTCAACATCATGTTTGGAATATGTGGAAATGATTTTTGGGGTCATGTAGGGATATGAGACTTCTTCATAAAGATAACCCAAATATGTTGATAACTATTTTTTTTTGGGATTATGATCCCAGTAATGAGAAGCTAATGGATTATGGTGGTGATATTGTGTACCATTAGTTGGAACATGTGCCTCACTGTGAGTTGATTCTAGAATATTCTAGTCAATCCTGATAGAAATGGGGTATGAGATCAATGAAAATAAATATTCCCCATCATAATATTCCAAAATACCAATGATATTAGAAGAGGGATATGATCTTACTCTTATATATCCAATGAATTATGATGATGTTTTCATTAATTAGTGGTTTTAGTGGTATGAATTTGGATACTGTAATCTATGGAAATAGGCTAAGTAGCTTCACCAATAGAGATATGATAATTCCCTAAGGTGATTTAAATATTATACTAATGAACCTATATTTTAGTGGGGAGATGAGTCTAGTCATATTATTTTGTATTATGCCACTAGATTTCTTTAACAAGATTGTAAACCATTCCTAATGCAAGAGCCGAACTGAGATATTGATTCCCAATCCAAAATATAATATGATCCTAGTTCAATTCCTCGTCTTTTAAAGTAATATGTTGATAGTACTCAAAGAAAGGATATTTTTTTTTACTTTTTCTAGAGTAAACACCTACTCATAGAAATCATAGTGATATGAAACATTTTCTATTTGGATAGGGATATGTGATTTTCCATATATCAATATTAGTACTAGAATATTATGGCAGATATCTTCTTATTTTTAAAGGACGCAGTGAAACATCATTAATAGTCATTGATGTAATGTAGACCTTCATGTCCTATTTCTCAATGATATACTAAAATATTTCTTCAATTGAAGTGTGGATATTATACCACTGTTTACCTCTTTGTTCCATCAGAAAAGTCCTAAGGGATTCATGTACATGGGTGGGGATATATTCCTCCACCATGCTTTTTGTAGGAATATGAAAGTGGAGATGATTCTAGTGATCAAGGATACTAGTAATCCTGTCAGATAAAATTAGAACATACTGATGAGATTCATCATTGGAAGATGGAATACAAGCACAATCCCATTTATCCAAAGTATTCTACACCTAGAAATAACACCATAGTACACATGGAAGAGTTTACATCGTGGAAATCAATCATATAGTTACATCAATATGTTAATGACGTGAACTAGAATTATGACCCTGGTGTCAACAATTGAATGGAGATCTTCTTCAAATAACCTGAACTGAAATGGTTCCATAGTCGACTCCTTGTTCCACATGTCTAAGGTATGTAAGTTTCTAATTTTTGTGCTCTTGGTATAAGATTTTAAAGTAGATAGTGGCAGTGATAGGAACCACCAGTTTCATTACATAATTTTTTAAATGGAGACAACATATTAGTTTAATCATCTGGATACCTTTACTTATAGCCTCAAGAATCAAGATTTTACCATGTTAGTGGTATTCCTATACTGTTCCATTCTAGACCCAAAGTTGATGGTGGGGGGGGGGGGGGTGATGTCATTTTGTAAATTGTGGAGTTTACAATTGTTTATAAGGCTCCAAATATTCACTTGATGATGTCATGATAATGTGTTACAGTGGTGACTGTGTGAGTATTTTTCACTATAACAATGATATTAAATAACATGGTCATTGATAAGTGTATCACTATAACATCCCGCCTTTTTATCACATAAACTTTCATTACATTTTACAAAACCGAGGATCTTTAAGGTTTAGTGTCTTAGAAAACCAGGAACTTAAAACATGAAACAACAAAAAAAACATTCTTCTTAAACACTTGAAAGGATTCTCCTTATGTTCGTACTAGGTTCATTACTGCATCTCAGAACCTGGGGACATACATCAAAGGAGAGGGTGAGCAGAAGGCCCAGTAAGGAAAACAAGAGAAACATTTTACATGTGAACTTGAGATACTTCAATAAGGTAATGAAAAGAACTTTAAGGCATGAGAAAGAAATCATGAGATATATCATAATAAAAGTAACATTTTTCATAACTTGAAGATGTGGCTACATCATTTAACATAGAAAATCATGAACATATCACCAAGGTCCATCCCCAAGGTGTCATTTGAAAATTACCAAGGTTATTCACCAAGGTATCGTGAAAATTGTAATCTCTAGTGGTTACATCATTACCCAATGCATTGGAGCGCTATCAGGGCACACCCTTAAATTTTCCTTTATTATCATGTGAGACACATATATCATCATCAAACATTTCATAAATAACCCATATAGCATAAAATAAATGGGTTTCATTTCATAATCACAACGTTTTAAAAACTGCTTTAAAGACATGATCTTTACGTCACTTTAAAACCCACATAAAAGGAAGGTGGGTCTCATTATGTAAATCCCAGAATTTAAAATAGAACATTTTGGTATATATGTGAATACCCCTTTAGAAGAAATATCTTTGATTATTCACTCAATAATGTAAAAGAACTTTAGAAAAAGAGAGAGACATTTTGAGACGGAAATTCTGCAGCATAACGGCTATGTTACGAGGTTTTAGAAGACATTAAAAAGAGAGGGAAAATGGGTCAAACATTCATAAATGACCCATAAAACAGTATATGGACAGAATAAGAAGGATACATGATCATGGTAATGAAATTTCAAGGACATACCATTTGAAATGAAAAACATGGAAGGAAGACAAAAATTAGATTTCTCTTATGAAAGTTCGGCAGCCCAACAACGTTACTTAAACTTCAACAAAAATGATTTGAAAAGATCAAATAGAGTCTCTCATAATGTGAAAGTAAGAGTTCAGTATGATAAATATATAGACAATGCACCAACATAATTAAAAAGGATCTTGAAAGACTTGACATGAAAGTAGAACTTTGAATAGAATGAGAAGGGTGAAAGAATCCCCTAAAAATTCGACAGCCTAATGGCGCCACTTAAAAATTCAAAATACTGAATTGAAGAGATCAAATGGGGTCTCTCATCATATGAACATAATAGTCCAGTATTATAGATATAGATATCATACCCCAACATAAAAAAAAGGAACCTGAAGGAATTGACATGAAAGTATAACTTCAAAACGAGAAGGGTGAAGAACCACTTAAAAATTCGGCAGCCTAACGGCGCCACTTAAAACATCAAAATACTGAATTGAAGAGATCAAATGGGGTCTCTCATAATATGAACATAAGAGTACAGTATGATAGATATAGAGATCATACCCCAACATAACAAAAAGGAACTTGAAGGAATTGACATGAATGTAGAACTTCAAAACAAGAAGGGTGAAGAACCACTTAAAAATTCGGCAGCCTAACGGCGCCACTTAAAACTTCAAAATACTGAATTGAAGAGATCAAATGGGGTCTCTCATCATATGATCATAAAATATCAGTATGATAAATTTAGAGATCATACCCCAACATAATAAAAAGGAACTTGAAATACTTTACATGAAAATAGATCTTGAAAAATGAGAAGGGAGAAAGAATCCGTTACAAAAATTTCGGCAGCCTAACGACGCCACTTAAAACTTCATAAAACGAAATAATGAGAGTAAGAGGGGATCTCTCTTTATTCAAACATAAAAAGGGCAGTAAGAGGAGTATATAAGAACATCCTCAAACATAAGAACATGTAGCAGAAAAGGAATGACATAAAAGAGATTACTTGAAATGAAAGAGAGAGGTCAGATCCCTTACCTTAAAATGTAACTCTTAAACCTCAAAGGATGGGACCTTGAGGGCTTGGGGGCACCTTGGGAGGACTCCTTGGGAGGTAATGAGACCATAACTTCGTTTGGGAAGAGTGGGGAGTCGAATGGATGAGAGGAGGGCTTGGTATTTATAGGGAAAGTGAGGGGACAAGGCATTAATGGCCAAGGGACACCTCAAAAGTGGTTTTCTCAAAAGCATGGGCCCTCCCATGGTACTTCCCATAAAGTTAGGACACATGGGGACCCCCACAAAATAATCCATCACCCATGGCCGGCCAACCATTAAAAAAACTAATGACATCATCATGACACAGTTATGATGTCATTAAACATACCGAAACCCTAAAATTGTATTTTCACTATTCACAAAAAATTCAACTTTCTCAGAAAGATCCCAAAATTTCACCTTAATCAAATATCAATGCTCTGATTACAAATATGAACTCCATTTTATAAAAATAATTTTCTAAATATTTTTAATTTAATTTTTAAATAAAAACACTATTCACCCAAAATTCATTTTTTTTAGAAAAAACCCCAAAAATTACCATAGCATAATATCGGTGCTCTGAGATCAAAAATGAGATCCGTTTTATAAAAATAATTTTCTAAATAATTCTAATTAAATTTTTAATTAAAAAACACTATTCACCTGAAAAACTAATACTTGAATAATAATTTATGAAACCGTTATTTAACCATTTTATTGAATCACATTACTTAATCAAGGTGCCTATATTATTTTAAAACTTTCTTTAAGTGAGATTACTAATCCATTTGGTCATATTACTAATCCTAATCATAAAATCACTATTTATAATTTACTATTCATCAAAAATCAAGTTGATCTTATTAGACTCCAAATTTTGTACTGAACATAATTCTAGAAGACCATTTTTTGAAAATCATTACACATTTTTAATTATTTAAGGTTTACATAAACATTTTTAAAATAACCTTTTTCTAAAATTCATCAAAATATGCATACAATATTTATCCGGTCATTTGAAAATTCATAAACTTCATCATAAGAAGAAATCCCAATTTTTATTTAAAATAAAGGATTACACAAGGCAGTTACAGTCTCCTTACATAGCCCCTTATCACACCAGCATATGACCTAAGTGTAAGGTGTGCTAAGGTGAGAGAATCTGAGGGAGGCTCGACTAACATCACACGAGTAGTAATTTCAATTAGTTTGAACTTCTCGCAAAGGCGATTCCATTCTAGCTTTACATGATGAAGTTCAGCTTGGGTTTGGTCCAGAGCAAAGCCCAGTGGTGCTACCTCCTTCCCAAGTTCTGTTAGATGGGCTTCGATCGGTCCAAGACTACTAGGTGAGGCCATCGAATCTTCTTTCTATAATAATTAACCAAGATTACTTGTATTTAGAGACAATAATCAAAACATTTTGTTCACAGCGGTCATATTGACCGATGGTCATATAACAGTCAGAACCCAGTGGTCTCATTTTAATTATAATCATGTTTATCAAAAAAACATTTTTGTTGAGTATAAAAATAAAATAACACATGAAATTAGGAAACAATATTTATTCAAAATTTCGGTTCGTTACAATCTTCCCCCCTTAAGAAATTACGTCCTCGCAATTTAAAAAAAAATTGGGTTTTGAAATTTCATTGAAAGTCCCACATCGGAAAAAGAGTATGTGACACCATTACTTTAAAAGAAAGAAAAGGAAGTACAAAGGCCACCCGAGTTTACTCATACTAGGATTCCATGTAGGAAACATGGACATGGAGGAGAAAACAAAGGGTCACGTCCTAAAGGAGAGTGATAGAAAACATGATTAGGAGGAATTTAACCACCAGAAAATCCCAAAATTATGATGTGTGCAAGAGGTATTTGATTACCTAGTAGGAAACGTAAACCAACAACGTTTTTGTTTTACGTTCCTTTTCATAACTTTGAGGAATTCATTTACAACATAGAACAAAAACATAAGGAAATATATCTACCTTCATGTAGAGTTTCATCCTTTAATAAGTTTCTACCCAAAACTAATCTTTTCTCTAAACTATGAGCATTCAAAACTACTTGGTCTCATCAAAACACAAGAATCATCTTCTAGAGAATCACATAATCCAAAAAAGATTAAATATCTATTTCCTTTATCTTTAAACATTATCCCAAAAACCAAAAGGGTAAGGTAAAACAACTCTTCAAAAAGAAAGAATCCCATAGGAATGGAAACTACTTTTAAATCTTCAAAGTTCCATGGTACTACCCAAAGTTCATCATAGTCCATTCCATAAATAACGGTCCTTAAAATTCCTCAAAATAAACCAAACTAATATTGAAACCCAAATACAAGAAGGATTTGATAACATAGTCTTCCCAAATTAACTTCATTGTTCATCTTCAAACAACATCAACCACTCCTAACATCTTATAACAAAAGTATCTAACCTAAACATATTTAACCCAATATAGGATAATCATTCCCATAAGTAACCTAAATTACTATAAGTCCACCTTAAATTCATCGATTCTTAAAATATAAGTCAACCTTACTCCTCAATGAAAATACCGTTGTAATCTATTTACCTCGATCATATAGGGTCCCCAAAATAGTGAACATATTCCAAAATAAAAATCATATTTTAATCCCCTAATCATCTCTGTCATATTAATACGACAATCGTAGCATTTCCTATCACATTGGTTGTTGAGACATGTTCTTCCATTTCCCGCCATTAACTAAGAAAAGAAACTATAATTAGGGGCTTAAATACTTAGCGAATAATCATGAAAAGAAACTTAAAGCATATAAGGATAAATTGTAGTTGAAAAGTATACCCTAACTTGTGATCCCCTAGGTTCCCATCTAGGTTATCCATGATCATATATTCTTATGTGAATCTTCATTTTATTTTATCTTTGTTCCTTTAACAATGGTTCATACTAAGCTTATGAATTTACCAAAGAATATCCCCTGGGAGTGTCGTAACCAAGAGTGCAGCAAGGCCCATTGTCGTGTACCAGTTCCCGTTCGAGTCTAGCTCAAAGTGGTGTTTTCGGGTTTTAACCCTATGTACATATGTGCCAGAGCCACCTCTACCTGCTCGTATCCAGATAGGGATGTATTTTCTTGGAAACCCCTTACTCAATACTCACCAAAATACCAGGAAGATTTCCTATATTTTAACTTTTCTATAGGCTTCTTCCTAAAGTTTTCATATCCTAATTTCCACAAATAACTAAACCATCCTTTGATACCAACTATAGCATCCCTCCTTTTTATCACATAAACTTTCATTACATTTTACAAAACTGAGGATCTTTAAGGTTTAGTGTCTTGGAAACCAGGAACTTAAAACACGAAACAACAAAAAAACATTCTTCTTAAACAGTTGAAAGGCTTCTACTTATGTTCGTCCTAGGTTCATTACTGCATCTCAGAACCTGGGGACATACATCAAAGGAGAGGGTGAGCAGAAGGCCCAGTAAGGAAAACAGGAGAAACATTTTACATGTGAACTTGAGATACTTCAATAAGGTAATGAAAAGAACTTTATGGCATGAGAAAGAAATCATGAGATATATCATAATAAAAATAACATTTTTCATAACTTGAAGATGTGGATACATCATTTAACATAGACAATCATGAACATATCACCAAGGTCCATCCCCAAGGTGTCATTTTAAAATTACCAAGGTTATTCACCAAGGTATCGTGAAAATTGTAATCTCTAGTGGTTACATCATTACCCAATGCATTGGAGCGCTATCAGGGCGCACCCTTAAATTTGACTTTATTATCATGTGAGCCACATATATCATCATCAAACATTTCATAAATAACCCATATAGCATAAAATAAATGGGTTTCATTTCATAATCACAACGTTTTAAAAACTGCTTTAAAGACATGATCTTTACGTCACTTTAAAACCCACAGAAAAGGAAGGTGGGTCTCATGTATGTAAATCCCAGAATTTAAAATAGAACATTTTGGTATATATGTGAATACCCCTTTAGAAGAAATATCTTTGAGTATTAACTCAATAATGTAAAAGAACTTTAGAAAAAGAGAGACATTTTGAGACGAAAATTCTGCAGCATAACGGCTATGTTATGAGGTTTTAGAAGACATTAAAAAGAGAGGGAAAATGGGTCAAACATTCATAAATGACCCATAAAATAGTAGATGGACAGAATAAGAAGGATAAATGATCATGGTAATGAAATTTCAAGTACATACCATTTGAAATGAAAAACATGTACGAAAGACAAAAATTAGATTTCTCTTATGAAAGTTCGGCAGCCCAACAACGTTACTTAAACTTCAACAAAAATTATTTGAAAAGATCAAATAGGGTCTCTCATCATGTGAACATAAGAGTTAAGTATGATAAATATATAGACAATTCCCCAACATAATTAAAAAGGAGCTTGAAAGACTTGACATGAAAGTAGAAATTTGAAAAGAATGAGAAGGGTGAAAGAATCCCCTAAAAATTCGGCAGCCTAATGGCGCCACTTAAAACTTCAAAATAATGAATTGAAGAGATCAAATGGGGTCTCTCATAATATGAACATAAGAGTCCAGTATTATAGATATAGATATCATACCCCAACATAAAAAAAAGGAACCTTAAGGAATTGACATGAAAGTATAACTTCAAAACGAGAAGGGTGAAGAACCACTTAAAAATTCGGCAGCCTAACGGCGCCACTTAAAACATCAAAATACTGAATTGAAAAGATAAAATGGGGTCTCTCATCATATGAACATAAGAGTATAGTATTATAGATATAGAGATCATACCCCAACATAAAAAAAAGGAACTTGAAGGAATTGACATGAAAGTAAAACGTCAAAACGAGAAGGGTGAAGAACCACTTAAAAATTCGACAGCCTAACGGCGCCACTTAAAACTTCAAAATACTGAATTGAAGAGATCAAATGGGGTCTCTCATCATATGATCATAAAAGATCAGTATGATAAATTTAGAGATCATAGCCCAACATAATAAAAAGGAACTTGAAATACTTTACATGAAAATAGATCTTGAAAAATGAGAAGGGAGAAAGAATCCGTTACAAAAATTTCGGCAGCCTAACGTCGCCACTTAAAATTCATAAAACGAAATAATGAGAGTAAGAGGGGATCTCTAATTATTTGAACATAAAAAGGGCAGTAAGAGGAATATAAAAGAACATCCTCAAACATAAGAACATGTAGCAGAAAAGGAATGACATAAAAGAGATTACTTGAAATGAAAGAGAGAGGTCGGATCCCTTACCTTAAAATGTAACTCTTAAACCTCAAAGGATGGGACCTTGAGGGATTGGGGGAACCTTGGGAGGACTCCTTGGGAGGTAATGAGACCATAAATTCGTTGGGGAAGAGTGGGGAGTCGAATGGATGAGAGGAGGGCTTGGTATTTATAGGGAAAGTGAGGGGACAAGGCATTAATGGCCATAGGACACCTCAAAAGTGGTTTTCTCAAAAGCATGGGCCCTCCCATGGTACTTCCCATAAAGTTAGGCCACATGGGGACCCCCACAAAATAATTCATCACCCATGGCCGGCCAACCCTTAAAAAAACTAATGACATCATCATGACACAGTTATGATGTCATTAAACATACCGAAACCCTAAAATTTTATTTTCACTATTCACTAAAAATTCAACTTTCTCAGAAAGATCCCAAAATTTCACCTTAATCAAATATCAACGCTCTGATTAAAAATATGAACTACATTTTATAAAAATAATTTTCTAAATATTTTTAATTTAATTTTTAAATAAAAACACTATTCACCGAAAATTCATTTTTTTCAGAAAAAACCCCAAAAATTACCATAGCATAATATCGGTGCTCTGAGTTCAAAAATGAAATCCGTTTTATAAAAATAATTTTCTAAATATTTTTAATTAAATTTTTAATTAAAAAACACTATTCACCTGAAAAACTAATACTTGAATAATAATTTATGAAACCGTTATTTAACCATTTTATTGAATCACATTACTTAATCAAGGTGCCTATATTATTTTAAAACTTTCTTTAAGTGAGATTACTAATCCATTTGGTCATATTACTAATCCTAATCATAAAATCACTATTCATAATTTACAATTCATCAAAAATCAAGTTGATCTTATTAGACTCCAAATTTTGTACTAAACATAATTGTAGAAGACCATTTTTTGAAAATCATTACACATTTTTAATTATTTAAGGTTTACATAAACATTTTTAAAATAACCTTTTTCTAAAATTCATCAAAATATGCATACTATATTTATCCGGTCATTTGAAAATTCATAAAATTCATCATAAGAAGAAATCCCAATTTTTATTTAAAACAAAGGATTACACAAGCCAGTTACGGTCTTCTTACATAGCCCCTTATCACACCAGCATATGACCTAAGTGTAAGGTGTGATAAGGTGAGAGAATCTGAGGGAGGCTCGGCTAACATCGCACGATTAGTAATTTCTATTAGTTTGAACTTCTCGCAAAGGAGATTCCGTTCTAGCTTCACACGATGAAGTTCGGCTTGGGTTTGGTCCAGAGCAAAGCCCAGTGGTGCTACCTCCTTCCCAAGTTCTGTTAGATGGGCTTCGATCGGTCCAAGACTACTGGGTGAGGCCATCAAATCTTCTTTCTATAATAATTAACCAAGATTACTTGTATTTAGAGACAATAATCAAAACATTTTGTTCACAGCGGTCATATTGACCGATGATCATATAACAGTCAGAACCCAGTGGTCTCATTTTAATTATAATCATGTTTATCAAAAAAAAAACATTTTTGTTGAGTATAAAAATAAAATAACACATGAAATTAGGAAACAATATTTATTCAAAATTTCGGGCCGTTACAATCACTCTAGCGGTGAAAACAATATTAAATAAATATGTATGAGTAACAAAATTTTTCCTTGTTGTTGTTAGTTCATTCATATTTATCACATGTAGATTTCATGTTGATAATGACATAGTTAATTAGAAAAAATAATTATTATTAAAGTATTTATTTTTGGTATTTTCATTTTTTATGTCATAGGATATACAAAAAAATTTGGTCAGACACAATCTCAACTGATCATTTTTAATATTTAATAGATTCACGTCAGCTTAAAAAAACTCCATTTGAAGGTGGTGAAAAACAATTCCTTGAAGGGAACAAGTCAATATAAAAATTTTAAACTTGTAAAGAGATTACATGCACACATGAGTTTCTCATGAATGTGTTTCCGGATCGAAATTCTACAAATTTTTCCAAGAGAAATGTCATTATCTCTTATACTTGTCGAGAATGAAATAATGAATAATCTTTCCATGCATCCAAAGTTTCTCAGTACACCTCTCATAGGTGTTTATCCTTAACTTCATCTATACCTATATTGGATATGAATATTTTCATTAATGATGGATTGGGTGATCATTTTTAGGCCCCTTAGTTTCCTTCCTGTGCTCAGTAATCTAAATTTTCCCATTCAATAAAATACCAATTTTAGTATATCATGCATAATTTATTTAAAATTATGTTATTACAATCATATTCACCTAGTGTTCACCATCATTTATTATGATGAAACTAGTGGGCCAATGATTGATTATGGGGGGTTTCGAGTATGGATGCACAATATTTCTGATCGAGTTTACAATATTTCTCATTCATTGAAGCTCCCAATAGATCCACTATAATGACCATAATCCCAATATCCCAAAAAAAATGCCTTATATTATTACATTGGAACAGATATAATATTAAAATCTAAATGGATTGATCACTTTAAATATTTAGGAAAATAACATGCATAGATGATACCAATTTTACTTTAGGAAAAGAATATAAAGAATAAAAATTATAAAATATAAACATGCTTGAAAATTATTTCAAAAATTCATCATCATATCCTTCGGAAAAGAAAACAATTATGGGAAATATAAAATTATTAGTATGGGTTTTGTATAGATGAATCAATCCGGAATCAATAAGCATAATATTCATGTAAATGTAGATAACTAAACACACATTCAATTGAAATAACTCGACTATCTTGGTGAGATAAGGAATGATAAACATGTAATATTAAATAACTAAAATCAAACTGTTTTTATTCAATAAAATGTGAATTAAATGTATCCACATATAATTTCATTGATAAAATCCCATGGATAATAATAATCACTAAATTATCAATGAATACAAATTCCTAATTTGGGACATCATGTTTTCTATATATATGATAAAATTACTATGTTGACCATTCATAAGAGGGCTTAAAATATACTTTGTAAACACCGATCTAATTTGGCCAACTAGTTCATCTCATTAGATTACTAATAAATAGAGGGGATATCTATAATTGGTCCCTAACTATTTAATACATGTCCAAATAATTCCTTACATATATATAATATTTTATTTATTTCATAAAATTTTCATTTAAATCAAGTATCAGTATTGAGTGTAGGATGTATATTTATGAATATTTTCAATAGTTAATGAGATAATTTTAAAAGTAAATAACATATGTTAAAACAGTATATTTTTTATTATATAAAAATATACATCTAAAAATAATATGGATTTTTAATAGAAATGTAATTTTTTTTTGAAAAATTATTCAAAATTTAATATTTCAAGAGAATGTAAAAAATTATAAAATATATAGTGATTTCACAATAACTTTTACCACGTGGTAATTGTTAAGTGAAATACCCTACGATGAAATAATTCAAATTGAAATTTCAAATACCAGGAAGAATGAATTATTCATAATATTACATCTTAATGTGAATGCGTACACACTACATAAATCTGAATTGGTGTGTAATAACATATATGTCTTAATAGAATGTATATTGAGACGAAATCCCTTACATCATCCTTAATTTTGTTTATTTGTGTTTTGAACTATATTATATATTTTTTAGTATTGTTATTAATTTATACCATGACCATAATCATATTTAAAATAAAATATATTATCCCCTTATAATATTTTACCAATATATTTATAATAATATTTCATCATTTTAATTTTTTCAGTTGTTAAATTCCTTATTTTCTCATGTTTTTTTCGTTAGGAAACATTTTTTTCCAAAAAATATTATTTAGTTTCATAATATCCATAATAAAAATTAGTACATAAATGTCAAATTTATACATCATTTATAATATTAAATCCAGTCATGATAGATGGTTATGAAAAATGATGTATGATGCGATCATGGAGATGGTAGGGCGTACATGCGCATGGGTAACACATAAAATTTTCAATGGTAATTATGAAAAGATGGTATTTAAACTATATCATTTATAGAATCATAATTAAATCATAAATACCATGTTATATACTTATCTATTTCATCTATGTGGTGTGGTGATGAAAAGTGAGTCAAATCACTCTATGATGGTGGTAGTCCAGACCAACATGTTCAATGTTATCATCTTTATGTGAGTGAAAATGAATGATATATATATATATATTATATATATATATATATTAAGATTAATATTTCATTAATATTATAATTATTTAATTTATGTAATATATAATTTTTAAACTTGTATTTATCAGTATTCATGTCAAGCTTTAGTGAAAGTTGAATGACATCGCTTTGTGAGGCGGTACTCCACCATAAACATGAGTTTTTTCATTTCATCTCCAAAGAAATGTAATTTAAAAGTATATATATTATATAAATACAATAAATATATAAATATTTTATAAATATCATATATATTCTTTATATACATCATCATACCTATCCTTGGGAGGAGGAAATGGAAAAATGAACACAGTTCGCGAAGTGGTAACATGTCGTACACACAAACAATGATTTATTAGAATGTTTGATAAAAATGGTGATTTATTATGATAACAAATTTATTAAAAAACATCATAGTTTTTTTAATATAATAAGTTTATTATACCATGATTTTTTCTTAAAAATTGATGGATTTTTAGAATGATGAAAAATAAACACGCATGTTAGAGGACTTTACCTCCTCTATGGGTATCTTTCTTGGATGTATATCTACAAAAAATAATGCATATATAATTTGGGTAGGGAATATATTTGGGTATGTTTTTTTGAATCAAGGTTATTTTATGTTTTTAAGTGGATATGAGAGGTGATGGTGACTAGCACACATGTAGTTTTTTTGAAAGAGTGAATTTTGACCGTGTTTGTTTAATGTCCCCATCCATAATAATTATAAAGTATAATGTATAGAATTATAATGGATAAATATATAATTAAAATGGGCATTGGGAATTCTTGGTATCATTTTTACACCTTATATTCAATTTTTTACTTACTAGGTTAACTCGTCTTTACCTTCATCATTGTAATTAATATTTAATACTTTCACAAAATATTTTGGTAAAAAAATATGTTTAACTTATCAGAAAATATAAATTGTGTTGATTATAAAAAAGGAATCTATTTTTCCAAATACAATCCACAAAAGTGGAAAAATACAATTTAAAATTAATCCCACATTAGAAACATGAGAGTGGGGTTGTAAAGTGATAATGATTAATTTTTTACAATGTTTTTTATATCTACATTCAATATGAAAATGATTTTGATGAACTAAGATGGATTAATAAATATAAAATCAATCTAATATTACTTTAAAATCACCTCAAAATATAATGTATCATCATAAATAACTTAAACGAAAATATATTTTTCAATTAAAGTTATTAATTTTTCATGATCCATCAATAAATGTATAATTATTTAAAAAAATTACCCTAATATATTTTTGATATTCCTATTTAAAAAATAAAATTTATTTGTTTCATATTAAAATATTTAAAAATATTTAAAATTTAATTTTAAATTATGTTTGAAAAGCGTGACTGAACAATGTTTTGTTTGAACTTGGTGTTGCATGGATTACGAGATATATAAAAATAATTTTATTATAAAATGAAAATATTTTAAAGTCTGGGGTGTTACATTATTCCATACTAAAAAAATCCTTAAAATTTCATGGTTATTAGCCACTAAAGAATGAGGTTAGTTCATGTACTTAATACTCTCTGGTCCCATATTTCTTACTTCATTTTTTGATTTATCAAAAGTACCATTAAAAGAAGCTTCATCTGATTACACGATACATTAGCTATAGTATAAATAATATGGACAAGTTCATCATAGTAATATGGATCTAGTTTTAATTATATATCTTCATAGGTGAGCACATCATCATCGTAGTTCTTTATTTAAAAATGAGGAAATAAATATGGAACACAACGAAAGAAAAGATCTAGGGGGGATCAAATAATGATGTCCAAGGGAATCCCCTATAACCAGATTAACTCCCTCAAGTTTTACCTAATTTTGGTTGTAGAAAGATGTCGTGATCGATCCATGAGATGCAAGCTTTGCCAGTTGATCGACCACCTTGTTACCCTCTCTCCAGGTGCGTCTCAATCAAAATTTGTTAGGGATGATAACTCTACAATTCATGATGGGGTAGGAGATGGACCAGAGGATATTACTAGTGCCTTGAAGCGATTAGAGAATAATATGAGAGTCCATTTCCACATCTGTGAGGAAAATTCTCTTATGCCTACAAAGGGAAAGGCCTAAATGAAAAGTGAGAGCTTCCTTCAGATGTGATGAACCGCTACCCAAGAAGACTGTGAAAGCGAACACGACGAAGCCCTAGTGGTCACGAACCACACCTCCTCCCCTTATAATGCCCGCGATACATGGACAATCCAAATTAAGTTTAAACCCCAAGGGAGGAGGTTTCCAGCAAACCCAATGATGGTGAGGGATACTAGTAGTTGGGCTATCCTGAATAGCTGAAAGCCGATCCTAGAGAGAAGGCACATCAATCCTATTATCCAGATGCCTGGTAAGTTTGAGTAGCAGGATATAAGTACGAGCGATGATGGCTTTCCCAAACAAACCAATTCCCTCAAATATAGCTTTGTTCCTAGCATTCCAGGTACACCATCTTCATCCCAATAAGATGGATTATGAAATAATTTTTCATATATGGATTCTTATGACACCATTTGAATACATTAATGGAAACTATTGTTATAGGAAAACACTACTAGAGGTAAATACTACTCCAACATACATTTAAATTCATTTTATAATGACATCATCATGTTCTACATTGTTCAAATTGTCATTTGATGCTTTCCATAATTTTGAGTGTGGTAGGTATTTCTTAAATAATCCTCACTATCAAGATCATTTTAATGATTTTTCATAAATTTTGATTTAAAATTGGGATCTCAATTAGAAATAACTGAATTAGGTTCATGATGAATTATTAAAAATTAATTAATCTAGATCCTTATGAGGATATCAATAAATAAATAATATATTCTATTGAGTAAATTTGAATATTTTTTTAGTCTATCAATGATAACCCATATTTCATCATTCAGTCTAAGAGTCTTTGATACTCCAGTGACAAAGTCTATTGTAATGTCATCTCATTTCCACATATGAATATAAATTGGTTTCATGATTCCACTAGGATGCATCATTACAATATAAAAATGATGAAAAAAATATACGGATACAAAATTAACAATTTATAACTTCATATTTTCCCACAAAAATGTTCTCAAAATAAATAAACATCATCTTGCTACTAGTGTGTATGGAGAAATTTGAGCGATGAGAATCATCCAACAATAACTTTTTTAAATTAGGTATATATGTAACACATACACTATGTACAAAGTTTCCATCTTCACTTTTTCAAATGAAGTTTATTATTTTTCCATCATTAATATCATTATGATTTTTCTGAATTTTCACATAAACATATTAAGAGTTATTTATATTTTATAATAATTATGGCTTTTCAATCTTTTGACTAACGAATTATGTATCCTCTTACTTAGTAACTCCCATATCCATCAATACATGATCAATGAACAAAGGATTCCTCTCAATCACTATTTTTGTAAAAAAAAATTAATTATTCCCACTCAATTAATCATCTTCATTATTTGATTCCCAAAGGTGGTAGTGTATTGATCAACCATAATACATGAGTAGATTGATCCATCTCTATTGTCTTAAAAGATATATCTTAATTTTTTATAAACCATGTATATCAAACATATTTCAACTTCAATATAATATCTCCATAACTTCAAGGAAAATATTATAACTTCTAACTCAATATCATTGATTTTTTATTTGTATTCATTAATATTCAATTTCCTTGAAACATATTCAATAACATTGTCATTCTGAATTATAAAACAACCATGTCCCTTTTTTGATGCATCACTATGTATCAAAAACTCATTTCTTCAATATGGTAGAGTTAAAATCCGAGAATTGACCAGTCTCCTCTTTAGTTTATCAAAATATTCTTCAAATTACTTTTTCGATAAATCATAACCCATTTTAATGAATGATTTTGTAATGGTATATCCAATCAAGAAAAACTTTGAACCAATCACTTATAATAACCTTCAAAAACAATGAATTTATATACCTTAGTTCGGTTTTTTGGTGAATTATATTATTTGAATTCCATTTTCATTACTTATTCAAATGATTTTCCATCCATTGAAATGATATATCCTAGAAAATAATCTTCCTGAAGAAAATAATCACACATATTAAATTTACCATATAAATCATTTCTTTTAAGTGTCTTGTGAATAATATATAAGTGGTTCTCATGGTCCTCATAACATTTAGAATATAGTATAATAACATCCATGAATACCATAAAAATCAACATGTCATTCCATGAATACTATATTCATTCAATACATAATAAATAAGCCATATTATTCAATCCAAATAGTATTATAGTAAAATCATAATTTGAATACATCAATTGAGAATATTTTTTTCGTATGTATTCATTATTTACATTCAATTAATGATACCTAAAAGAATGATCAATCATTAAAAAATATTTGGATTTATGAAGATGATCAAATAAGTCATCAATGCGAGGATGATGATAGTTGGTAATTATCTTAATAGAATATATTTCCCTACATTAAATTCATAACCCCATGGATTCATCTTTCTTTACAAAGGAGAGAACATGGGATCCCCATGGGGAAACACTAGGGAAAATAAATCCCATATAACCCAACTCTATTATTTGTTTCGTTATCTTCACTAATTTGATAGTGTCTGTTATATTGGGTGTCTTCAATACTGATATCTCACTAGGGATTAAATAAATGGAAAACACAACGTCATGCTCTGGGGGATGTCCAAGTAATTCCAATTTAAATAAATAAATGTATTATTGAACAAAAGGTACGTCCTTAGTTTTATGATTGAATTCATCATCCCAAGATTTTATTTTATCCTATTCCCCAAGAAACTAATTCAGTAGAGATTTTAGGTGGGGATCTAAATATGAATTAGATGATGAATCAACTACTCTAAATATATGGGATTCTTCCTCTCCCTCACATATCATAATTTCATTAATCTTATACTAAAATTTTATATCCAGTTTTGAAATTCATTTCATAATGATGATTACTTAAATGTAATAATAGGTATGATAATAAGGTAAAAAATTAATTAATATTTATATGACATAATGGGGACTTCCCTGTCATGACCCGTCATTCAGGGCCCATGTTGTGACAACCCCAATCCCACCTTCTATAGACTAGGGGCTGTCAACTTGCACCAAAGGCGTAAATCCCTAAACTGGGAGGGCATTGCCTTTATATAAAGTAAAAACACACAATAGAGTACGGGCTGGAAGCAAAAAACTATGTAAAACTGTAAACAAAAGAGTGATGAAAGTAAAAGGGGCTTGAAATACAAGCCCAACTGTAAAGTACAATGAAACTGAAAGTACAAGAACTACTAAAGAAAAGTAAAACAGCTACTGGATCATCATTCGGAAAATCCTACCTGAAGGGTAGGTACAAATAGCCTCTACAGTGCTCCACGTCCGTCCATCTCCCCCATGTACCGTCACACCGTGTGGTCCACCTTCGGGTACCGTCCAGTCCTTGTACACTCAGCCTAGATCAGCGCTATACATCATCTGCATCCAACACAACGGGGTGCGGGTATAACCCGTGAAGGGGTGAGTATAATGATACTCAGTAGAGAGCCCGAGACCACCAAGGTCTCTCAAAATCTACCAAGGAAAAACCATAGAGTATGAAATAAATGGGTAGCCATTACTTAGGTATATTCCCATAAATATACATAATTTATCAAGTAACCCATCTCAATCATGAGGAAAACACAGAAGTCACTGACTCAGCTCACACAGGTATACAAATTTTGTAGAGAGATAGAGATGGTCAGATGTAGTCACAGAATCATCTAAACTGTCAGACCCACACAGGATCCAGGACCAGCAGTAAGAACTGTCGGACCCACACATGATCCAGGAACAGTAGTCAATGCTGTTGGACCCACAAAGGATCCAGGACCAGAAGTTAGAATTGTTGGACCCACATAGGATCCAGGAATAGTAGTCAGTTCAGTCAGACCCACACAGGATCGAGGACCAGCAGTTAGAATTATCGGACCCACACAAGATCTAGGAATAGTATCTAGTGTTGTTGGACCTACATAGGATCCGGGACCAGCAATTAGAACTGTCATACCCACATAGGATCTAGGAACAGTAGTCAGTGCTGTCAGACCCACACAGGATCTAGGATCATCAGTTAGAACTGTCGGACCCACACAGGATCCAGAAATAGTAGTCAGTGTTGTGGGACTCACACAGGATCCAGGACTAGCAGTTAGAACTTTTGGACCCACACCGGATCCAGGAATAGTATTCAGTGCTGTTGGACCCACACATGATCCAGGACCAACAGTTAGAACTTTCAGAACCACACAGGATCCAGGAACAGTAGTCAGTGTGTAGCCAGCCGCATGGTTCCACTAGAGCATGCTTGATTCTGGGAGGGTCGGATCCTCAAACTAAGTGTCGATAAAACATCTTCCACGAAGTCCCATGAAGAAGTATCCCAAATTTCCGCTATGTCATAGGGGTCTCAACGCAATAGACGGCGTGTCGATCAGACGCCTATTCTGTAAGTTATTATCCTTTTAGTCTCGGGGGCCCAGTTGGATTCGTGTATGATCCAACCTGACCATATCTCAAATATACCCAAAAATAAAGTGGGGTATACGTAAAGTGACTATCGCGTTCTAAGAATACCAGCACCGCTGACGGTTCATCAAACTAACGTCTGGTGCCAAAGATATGGCTAAAGAAAGTAGATGGTCGGTAGTGGGCCCGGGTCCAATCCAACCTGGTCGGACAGATTTGGCCCAATCCAGTTTGGGATGACCTGATCTAGGTCGACTGGGTTAGTCCGTGAGGTTCATCCTGGTCTGCTAGGCCCGACCCAATGGACTGTGAGGGTGGTTTGGCCTGGAGGTCACCGTGTAGGCGGCGTGGCCCGGAGGCCAGGGCTGGTTCAACCGACGCCGTGAGGGGCGCGACTCGAGCGACTCGGCTCGGAAGGCCGAGCTGGTTCGGCCAGTAACACCGTGAGGGACACTGCGAGCTGGCTTGGAAGGCTGGCATGGCTCGGCCGGGAGCTGGGGTGTGGCCCGAGTAGGCTGGCAGGGCGGCCAGGCAGGTCGGGCGGTGGCCTGGGTAGGCCGGTGGGTGGCTGGGAGGGCACCGGGTAGGCCGCGGGTAGGCCGGCGGGGCACAGGCAGGCCGGCGGAGCATGGGTAGTCCAACAGGGTGCGCGGGCAAGCTGTAGGTAGGTAGGGCAGGGCGCACGGGAGGCCGCGGGCAGTCCAGGCAGGGCGCGCGGGAGGACGCGAGCAGGCCGGGTAGGGCGCACGGGAGGCTGCAGCCAGGCCGGCGGGGCACAGCCAGGCAGGCGGTCGAGTGAGCGGTTTGGTTCGGTGTGTCTTGGGCCGACACGGGCTGGCGGTGTTCGTCCGGGAGCACCGATGCACCACAGGGGCGACGCGGTTCATGGATGCTGCGGGTAGCGCAACCTTTTTCGTCATCGCCTTCCTTGTTCTGTCACCTCATCGCCATGCTGAGGATTATCTCGAACAAGAACATCGGAGGTGTTGGGCCATGTTGGTTTGGAACACACCCTCTGCGTTTAGGGTGATATCAAGAGGCTCACAAGTATGAAGCACAACAACACTCGTTCTTCATTTTGAGAGAGAGGAAGAACATGGGAAAAGATCATACTTAGATAAAATTAAACCCCTGCCTTTGATTTTTGGTTACAGACATTTAAAGGAGTCACAGAAAGTAGACGAAGAAGGTCATCGTTCGTCGCATCCACCAACCACTTCCAAACCCGAGCTGTGTTGGCTCGTTGACGACGATGCGAAAGTTGGTCATCGAGGACGTCTCACGATGGTTGAAGCTCTGAGGAAGAAGTCGAAGAAGGTCATTCCCAACATTCTTTGTTGGAAGAATGCGTTCTTCGTTCTTCGTTGGAAGAGGAGGTTCTTGGCTGTAGAACTCCTTTTCTCCCAATCTCTCCTCCAAAAATTAATAGATGTGACAACCTAAAAATAATAAGTAATTGTGATATCTTATTATTTCATTGGCACAATATTCAAAAGAAGAAGAATTAAATTAAATGGCTCCACCTAATTAATGTCAAGGATAAGGCATAATTAATTAGGGGAGTTGGCACCAATTAATTTAAGGGGAGTTCAAGAGGCTCTCCCTCATTAATGAGGGAGAGTTGAGAGGTTTTACTCTCCTCCATCAATAATATGGGGGTTTATCCGCATGTGGTCCCCACATCGTAACCACTAGCAGGAGGTTAGATTCGGGTGAGCCCCACCATCATAACCTATCATGGGAGGTTAAGGTGTGGTGTTCCAACCTCCAACTTCCATGAGGAGGTTTTAACCACCAAACACCCACATGGTGGCTCAAAGAAAAATAAATCGAAGTTCACTTTATTTTTGTATTGTCCACAAAAACCCAAAAACTAACTTTTATACTCGACCAACTACCGTCGAGGTGAAAGTCTTCTTAAGAGAATACCGGTGCTGCGAGTTCAGTGGTGCCCCCAAATTTCAATTCCAAGCACCAGTTCAAAAGTTATAAATACCCACTCGTACGTTTACTGAATGTACCAGAACAAAAATTCAGAAATTGATTTCGGACACACCAGGTCTCAGAATCATGCGCCGTAAATTTTTGCGGACTCGTATAATTCCCATGTATTTAAGAAAAAATTTTCCACGGATATTCCAGGTATTTACATTCTCCCCACCTCTGGGATTTACGTCCCTATAAGCTACAAATTGAACTAAGGGAACAAATGGGGGTACTGAGCACGCATCAGAGCCTCCCGCTCCCATGTGCTCTCTTATAGGTTCCCATGCTGGAAAAGAACACGCAGCAGAGGTATCGACCGTCCATGTAGGACCCGCTCCTGTCGATCCTCAATCTCAACTGGAACCTCCATGAAAGTTTCCCCATCGTCGATGTCTAGATCTCCATGGTCAATGATGTAGGAAGCATCATGCCCGTATCTCCTCAGATGGGATACGTGGAAGACGTCGTGCACCCGGTGCAACTAAGGTGGGAGATCTAGGCAGTATCCCACCTCACCAACTCTACTGAGGACCTGAAAAGGTCCGATGAATCTCAAAGATAACTTTACGCCTCGGCCAAATCTCTATAGACCTCATCGAGGTGATACCCATAGGAAGACGTGGTTGCCATCCTCGAACTCCAGAGGACTCCATCTCCTATCAACATATGACTTCTGCCTGCTTTGTGCAGTCTTAATCAGCTCCTGGGTGTTCTGAACCTTCTATGTGGTATCTCGTACCATCTCTGGTCCCACTAGTGCTGACTCCCCAGGGTCAGTCCAATACAAGGGTGATCGGTAAGGTTGCTCTTACAATTCCTCAAAAGGCACCATCCCAATGGTGGAGTGGTAGTTGTTGTTGTATGCAAACACCACCAAAGGTAGGTGATCCTCCCAGCTACGACTAAAGCTGAGGACACATGCTCATAGCATGTCCTCGAGGGTCTGAATGGTCTACTCGGTCTGACCATCTGTCTGAGGATGGAAGGTGGTGCTCAAGCGAAGCTGTGTCCTGAAAGCTTCCTGTAACCCCTTCCATAGTCAGGAAGTAAATCGTGTGTCACGATCGGAGACAATATTCAAGGGTATACCATGTATCCACACAATCTCTTACACATAGAGGCATCTCAAGATCTCTACTGAACCCTGCTCTCTGATCGGTAGGAAGTGGGCCAACTTGGTGAGTCGGTCAACTATCACCCAAATCGAATCATGAATTCTGGATGTATGTGGAAGCCCCATCGCAAAATCTATGGATATCCCATCCCACTTCCACTTTGGAACTTCTAAAGTCTGTACCAAGCCTACTGGTACCTGATGTTCCACCTTCACTTGCTGAAAAGTGAGTCATAAAGAAACAGACTCTGCAACTGCTTTCTTCATACCTAGCCACCAATGCTATCGTCGGAGGTCCTGATACATCTTCGCCACTCCTGGATGTTCCTCTAGAGGGGATGCATGGAACTCCCTCAACACTTCCTCCTGGAGTGACACCAGCACCATAGTACATCCTATGAAGAAGATGACGTGCTCCCCACCTTCAGAAAATCCATCAGGGGCCTGCCTTGTGGATATCTGAGCACGTCGTGTCTTGCAGTCAGTGTCTCCATGGTATGCCTCCCCGACTCGCTGAAGAAGTGGGGGAGTGACTATAAGGGACTAAAGGAAAGCTTCTCTATCTCTATCAACAAAGGATAGCTGTAAGGTATCCAGCTGCTCTGTTGCATCTCCTAGTAGTTGTATACCAGATCTTATGCTGAGTACATCTGCTAAAACATTCCCCTTTACAGGAGTATAGACTATCTCGAATTCATAGTCCTGGAGGAACTCAAGATATCACCATTGTCTCATGTTTAGGTCCTTCTGAGAGAAGATATACTTGAGACTCTTGTGATCAGAGTACACCGTAAAAAATTCGCCCATCAGATAGTATCGCCAAATCTTTAAGGAGAAGACCACTACTGCTAACTCCAGGTCATGGGTAGCGTAGTTATTCTCATGATGTCTCAGCTTCCAAGAAACATATGCGATCATTTCTTTATCCTGTATCAGGACACACCCGAGTCTGTTCCCAGATGCATTGCAGTAGACTACATACCCTATTCCTTCCTCTGGAATCCCCAAGATGGGGGCATTAGTCAGCCTATGCCTCAGCTTTTGAAAGCTCTGCTGGCATCTATCCAACCACACGAAGGGTTTCCCCTTCTTCGTAAAGAATGATAGTGGTGTTGAAACTCTGGAGAAGTCTAGAATGAACCTTTGGTAGTAACCATCCAAACCTAGGAAACTCCGTACCTCCGTCACACTCATGGGTGGCTCCCAAGAAAGTACCGCCTCAAACATTGATGGATCTACTACAACTCCAGCCTTTGAGATGACATGTCCCAGAAAGTGAACCTCTCGGATCCAAAACTAGAAATTAGAGAGCTTACCATAAAGCTGGTGCTCTCTGAGTGTGTCCAGTACTACCCGCAAATGGTAGGCATGCTCCTCCTCAGTAGTCGAGTAGATCGGTATGTCGTCGATGAAGGCTACGACAAAGAGATCAAGGTATGGCTGGAATATCCTATTCATGAGTCCCATGAACACTGTTGGAGCATTGGTTACGCCGAATGGAATAACCAAAAACTCATCGTGGATGTACCGACATATGAAGGCCGTCTTCTGCACATCCTCGTCTCGAACTCTGAGATGGTGATAGCCTGATCTGAGGTCTATCTTAGAGAACCATCGATCTCCCTTTAGCTGATAAAAGATGTCATCAATACTTGGGAGTGGGTACTTGTTCTTCACGGTCATCTGGTTTAGGCACTGGTAGTCGACAGAAAGCCTCAAGCTCCCATCCGCCTTCTTAGCGAACAGAATCAGGGCTGCCTAGGGAGAAACACTGGGCCAAATGAATCCCTTCCTCTGCAAGTCCTATAGTTGTACCCATAGCTTGTGAAGCTCTGCGGGAGCCATCCAATACACTGGTGTAGATATCAGTGCCGTCCCGGGGTACAAGTCAATGTATAATTCCACCTATCTACGAGGAGGTAGACCTGAGACAACATCAGGGAAAAAATCCGCATACTGGTCCACCACTATAAGATATCTTGGACTCCCCACATCTACTGCATCAAGGGTAAGGCAGGCCAACTAATGAGTGATTGGTTGCACCCTCCTCTGAGTAATTCTGTCCTATTCTGCAAAGGCTCCCTTCTCACCGGTGAAGGTGAACCCGGTCCTATCTGTGCAGACACACCGCAGTTAGTGCCTAATACAGTTAATCTGAGTATGGACTGTAGATAACAAGTCCATACCCAAGATGATGTCGTAAGGCCTCAACACCACTACAAGGAGATCCCAGCCGAAGCTCTCGCCTCATAGAGTAAGCCCACACTGCCAGCACTGGTGTGTAATCATCGATTCTTCTCTCATAAGAGTCTCTAGCCTTAAGGATCGAGCTAAAGAATCCATTAGAATCTCTGAGCTCTGAACGAGGGAAGTGGAAATGAAAGAGTGACTGGCACCTGTGTCTATAAGAACTATAGCCATTATGGAGTAGACAAAGACTGTACCTAGAATCATCTCCGGAGCACTGTGATCATAAGCCTCAGCTACCTGGAGCTGAGCTCTCCCATGTCCACCTGCTCCCTGCGGTCGGGGTGGACCTCCTGGTTGTGGTGGATGTAACACCTCGAAACATCATCCACCGCCAGCTGCACGACTAGCTCCCCTGCCACGTTCGCCTGCTCCCTGCGGTCTACCTCGATCGATTCTCTATCTCTACCCAGTTGGTCTTTAGACCGTCTGATGATTATCCGAAGGGTGGGTTGGACAGTCACGAGCCACATGACCATGCCCACCGTATGAGTAACAATACTCGCTCCTGACATGTATGTCTTTACCCCGGGTGCCCCACACAACTGACTCTGAGTCATACAGTCGTCCACCTGTGCGATTGGTCCTCTTAGACCTCTGCGAGATCTATCTACTGCCAGCTGTAGAAGACTTCACTGCATGCCGACTAGTGGTGGGTCTCGCTTCTGGAGACTACTCAGCAAGGAAACTCTCAACTAAGAGGGCTCGCTCCAACACCCCCACCTACGTCAGGATGCTGAGGGAGATCATCAAATCCATAATCTCTTTCCTGAGCCCCTGCTCGAATGTAAAAGCCCTAAAGAAAGGGTCTGACACCATATTGGTGGAGTAGCGTGAGAGGTCAGTGAACCTCACTAAGTATTGTGCCACTGTCATGCTATTCTACTGTAGATGAAGAAGGTCCTATATCCGCACTGCACATAGAGTGGTTGGGACAAACTCCACCCGAAATAGGCTCTCAAAGTCTGCCCAGAGTAGTGTCGCCTCATCATGCACCTGGAGCATCAGGCTCCACCATCTTCCTGCTACTAACTGTAGAAGGCTGGCAGCCAGAATCACCATGAAGTCTGTTGGTGTCCCTACCATTCTGAAGACTCACAACACAGCCTATAGCCAATCCTCAGATGCCTGTAGGTTCATCTCTCCCCTGAACCAGGGCATCCTTTGGCATTGGAACTCATGCAATGCGCTCAAGCGGCATGCATCATCTGCTGCTGGGGTTGGTGGAATCAGTGTCCCAACAAAACGTGGTACCGTTGGTGCCTCTGCTGTGATGGGGCCCTACAATGAGGCCTCAACGCTCGGTGGGCTTCCATCTCATACATCTCTCAGAACCCTGGATGGATGTCCATATGGGGCCATATTGAAAAGACACAGATACTCCATAGTTAATAAGTAATACCTGGTGAGCTGAATCAAAAGATCAAAAAGATAGCTATTGAAACACACACACAATCAGTGTTTTCATGCACTAAGTCAGAAATCAGAAGTCAAGGTCCTAGTGTATAGATACTTCGGCCGCCGCCCCAACACTGGAATCCCTGAACTAAAAACCAAACTCAATACCCTTAACACTATTGAATCATAAGAAAGATCAGAGTCTTATGTTCTGTGGTAGAACCGACTCCTCTGATACCAATTTGTCACGACCCATCCTCCGGGGCCCGGGTCGTGACTACCCAAGCCCACCTCCATAGACCAGGGGCTGGTGACTAGCACTGAATGTGTTATTACCTAAAATGGGAAGGCATTACCTTTATATAAAGTAAACACACACAATAGAGTATGAGATGGAAGCAAAACACTATGTAGAATTGTATACAAAAGAGTGCTGAAAGTAAAAGGGGATGGAAATACAAGCCCAACTGTAATGTACAAAGAAACTGAAAGTACAAGTACTACTGAAGAAAAGTAAAATAGCTATTGGATCAACCTCCGGAAAATCCTACCTGAAGGGTAGGTACAGCTAGCCTCCACAACCCTCCACGTCTGTCTGTCTCCCCCGTGTACCGTCACACCGTGTGGTCCACCTCCGGGTACCATCCAGTCCTGGTACACTCAGCCTCGGTCAGCACTATCCATCGTCTGAATCTAACACAACAAGGTGCGGGCATAGCCCGTGCTGGGGAGAGTATAACAATACACAGTAGGGACCCCGAGACCACCATGGTCTCTCAAAATCCACTAAGGACAAACCACAGAGTATGAAATCAACGGGTAGCCATTACTTAGGTATATGCCTATACATATACCTAAGTTATCAAGTAACCCATCTCAATGATGAGGAAAACATAGAAGTCACTGACTCAGCTCACACAGGTATAAAACTTTTATAGAGAGATGGAGATGATTCGAAGTAGTCATTGAATCATCTAAGCGGTCAGACCCACACAAGATCCAGGACCAGTAGTTAGAACTGTCGAACCCACACATGATCCAAGAACAGTAGTCAGTTCTATCGGACCCACACAATATCTAAGACCAACAGTTAGAACTGTCAGACCCACACAGGATCTAGGAACATTAATCTGTGCTGTTAGACCCAAACAGGATCCAGGATCAGTAGTTAGACCTGTTGGACCCATACAGGATCCAGGAAAAGTAGTCTGTGTTGTCGGACCCATAGAGGATCCAAGACTAGCAGTTAGAACTATCAGACCCACATAGGATCCAGAAACAGTATTCAGTGCTGTTGGACCCACACAGGATCTAGGACCAGCAGTTTGAACTATCAGACCCACACAGGATCCATGAACAGTAGTCACTGCTCTCGGACCCACATAAGATCTAGGACCAGCAGTTAAAACTGTCAGACCCACACAGGATCCAGGAAAACTATTCAGTGCTGTCGGACCCACACATGATCTAGGACCAACAGTTAGAACTGTCAGACCTACACAAGATCCAGAAACAGTAGTCAGTGCACAGCTAGCCATAGGGTTCCACTAGAGCACGCTTGATTCTGGGAGGGTCTGCTCCTCAAACTAAGTGTCAATACAAAATCTTCCACGAAGTCCCACAAAGAAGTATCCCAAAGGTATGCCAAGTCATAGGGTCTCAATGCAATAGACTGCACGTCAATCAGACACCCAGTCTGTGAGTTATTAGCCTTTTAGTGTCGGGGGCCCGGTTGGATTCGTGTACGATCAAACCAGATTGTATCTCAAATATACCCTGAAGTCTAGTGGGGTATTATCAAAGGTACCATCACATTCCAAGAATACCAACATCACTGACGGTTTGTCAAATGGACATCTGGTGCCAAAGATATGGCCAAAGAAAGTAAAGGGTCGGTAGTGGGCCTAGGTCCAGTCCGACCCGGTCAGACCGATTCGGCCCAATACAGTCTGGGCTGACCTGGTCTGGGTCAACCCAGTCATCACACTAGGTTTAGCCCTGTCTACAAGGCCTAGCCCAATGGACTGCGGGGGTGGTTCAGCCCGGAGGTCACTGCGTAGGGGGCTCGACCCGGAGGCCAGGGCCGGTTTGGCCAACACCATGAGGGGTGCAGCTCAGGCGACTCAGCCCAGAAGGCTGATCCGGTTTGGCCAACAACACCGTGAGGGATTCCGTGAGCCAGCTCGGGAGGCCGGCGCCGCTCGAACGGTTCGTCCGGGAGCCGGGGTGCGGCCCAGGTAGGCCGGCGGGGCGGCTGGGCCGGCCGCAGGTAGGCTAGTGGGGCGCGGGAAGGCTGTCGGGGAGCGGGAACGCTGAAGGGGCACACAGACAAGCTATGGGTAGGTCTGACAAGGCACGTAGGAGACTACGGGCAAGCCGGGAAGGGCGCACGGGAGGCCGCAGGCAGGGCGCTCCTCGGGCTGGCGGTGTTCGGCTTGGAGCACCAGTGCGCCGTGGGGGCAACACGGTTCGTGGAGGCTGTGGGTAGTGATGCCTTTTTCGTCACTGCCCTCATCATTCAGTCTCCTCATCGCCATGTCGAGGATCATCTCAAATAAGAATGGTAGAGGTGTCAGTCCATGTTGGTTTGGCCCGCACCCTCTGCATTTAGGGTGATATCAAGAGGCTCGCAAGTATGAAGCACAAAAACCTTCATTCTTCATTTTGAGAGAGAGAAAGAAAATGGGAAAAGATCATACTTAGAAAAAATTAAACCCCTACCTTTTATTTTTGGTTGTTGACGTTTGAAGGAGTCGTGGAAAGTAGATGAAGAAGGTCATCATTCGTTGTGTCTGCCAACCACTTCCAAACCCGAGATGTGTCGGCTCATTGACGACGATACATAATTCAGTCATCGAAGACGTATCACGATGGTTGAAGCTCTGAGGAATAAGTCGAAGAAGTTTGTTTCTGGCATTCTTTATTGGAAGAACGCATTCTTCGTTATTGGTCGGAAGAGGAGGTTCTTCATTAGAGAACTCCTTTTCTCTCAAGCTCTCCTCCAAAAATGAATAGATGTTCCAACCCAAAAATAATAAGAGATTGTGATATCTTATTATTTTGTTGGAACAATACTCAAAAAAATAAGAATTAAATTAAATGGCTCCACCTAATTAATGTGAAGGATTAGGCATAATAAATTAGGGGAGTTGGCACCAGTTAATTAAAGGGGAGGTCAAGAGGCTCTCCCTCATTAATGAGGTAGAGTTGAGAGGTTTTACTCTCTTCCAACAATAATAGGGGGTTTAGACTCATGTGGTCCCCACATCATAACCTATTGTGGGAGGTTAAGTTTGGGTGGGCCCCACCACCATAACCTCTAATGGGAGTTTAACGTGTGGAGGTCTGACCTCCAACTTCCATGAGGAGGTTTTAACCACCAAACACCCACATGGAGGCTCAAATAAAAATAAAGTGTAGCTCACTTTATTTTTTTATTCTCCACAAAAACCCAAAAAATAACTTTTATACTCGACCAACTGCCGTTGAGGTAAAAGTCTTCTTAAGTGAATACTGGTGCTGCGAGTTCAACGGTGCCCTCAGATTTCAATTCCGAGCATCGGTTCAAAAGTTATAAAAACCCACTTGTACGTTTACTGAACGTACCCAAACAAAACTTCGGAAATTGATTGTGGGCACACCAGGCCTTGGAATCTTGCACCATAAATTTTCACAGACTCATATAATTCCCATGTATTTAAGAAAAAATATTCCACAGAAATTCTGGTACTTTACATTCCCGAAAAAACTTTATTACAACGAGACTTCCCTTAGGGGTTTCTGTAGAAACACTGTTATTAAATGAAAAGAGAAATGTTTAATTTTCTTGTAAAACTGTGTATATAGTGAGATGATCCAGAATAAAGTAATGAATTGGATAAATTTTACGATAGGATTTATTTACCTTTAAGAACATTATTTGGTATTTCTACCTTAGATGTAGTGATCACATATTTTGGTCAATCTATCCTTGTCAACCTCCATGGTAAATTCTTATGACACATGAGGATTTAATTTTCATAGTTCCCCATATAAGTATATTTATAATAATGAATATCAATGTTTTTGTTCTTACCCTTTAATTAATTTACAAGATTCCAAATTTCTACATACTTATAACAAACACTCATTCCCATCACGCATTTCTCAGGGTCAATCATTCCACATTTCTCACACTCTGGAAATTTAGTCATCTTCTATATATTTATTAATATGTTCTCTTTATCTTGTTGTTTATATTAAATCTTATAATCTTTTTTCTGCATTGAATATGTTGTATATATAGAATTAATTCTCATTTTTTCATGTCATAAAAATTAATTTCATTATAGGAAGAAAAAGGATAAGATACTCACTCTAAATTAAAAATTGGTGTAATCCCTTCAAATATATGGTCAATATTGAAATTTTTGTTATGTATATAACACATAGAAAAATAAAAAATCCTTATAAATGATCCTTCATAACCTGCAACACTTTCTTATTCATTTTTATTTAATATATGAACCATATTATTCATCTAATTTTTTTTATCGTGAGGGATATATTTATTGAATAATGCCTCTATAAAATCATTCCTTTATAATGGTTCTATTTCCTCTTCCTCCACAGTCTTCTGGACCAAAGATCATCATTGATTAGTGTAAACTTTGTTAAAATACACCGAATCAGATGCATTCTCCTTTTAAACACATACCAAGGCCATAAATATCTTTTCTAGAGACATAATACATTTCTTATCTATAATCAGACTAGCAGTACCACTAAATAATGTGGATTTTATCCCATAAAGTGATCCAGTATATGAGAATCTCACTCTGGAATCAGTTTCTCCATATGGTCAAGGTTCTTTTTCATGACATGATTATTCTACACTAATATATCAATTATTTTTATAGTTCCAATACTAGATATATAGGTTTCCTTAAAGGAGAGATCTATACATTGGTCTCGAGTATTGATACACTTCTTCCATCTAGGATCCAATTATAGAAATAGAATATACTAGATTATATCATAAAATAATGAATTATAAATCATTATGTATAATTCCAAATATTGTGTAATTCTTAGCATAATTAAGAAATTAATTCGTTGTTCATCTCATAGCCATAAAGTATTTTTTTAGGGTTATCTTTATTTTCAAATAATTCATAATGCATTGTAATGAAAATGTGATTTATCCTATGAATATCCCTCATTTGTGTATAAATAAGAGAATATAAAGGATCATTGTCATGTATTAGGTAATTATCTAGTAAATCCCACCCATTAATGTTTTTGAGAAATTACCCTTGGGTACCTCTGTTCTAGAACCACACCTACATGTACTATCTAATTAGGGATTTATTTCTAGGAAAAACCAAAAAAATATGTACCTTCCCAAAACATTAGAATGTTCATCTATAATTATCCCCAATTTATACCAAAGGGTTATGTTATATAATATAATAATTTATTAATTTAGTTCCCATGGTTCTACTATACTTTTTCTAATACCAAATGAAATGACCCTTACCCCTACATCTAAGATCTATTTCCAAAAAATATAATATTATCTTAGATACAAGATTCAAATCCAAGATGACCATTCAGTTTAGAAGTATTAGAAAACTACATATATACATCTTATCAATATTACATTGGTAAATGAAAATAAAATAAAGCAAAATTAAACACTCTAGATTCATAAAACAACATTCCATGAATTAATCTTAAAATGATGGGGAAATGAAACCATATAAGGGTTAGATAAAATGATCATTAAGGGTTAAGTATAAAAAATGTAATCATAAATAAATAAACATAATTAACATGGAATGTTAAATAACTAATCAAACATTTCATTTAAATATAATGACTATCATTTTTAGATAAGTAATAATCAATATGTTAAGGTAAATAACTAATAACACATGACATTTAATCAATAAATGGAAAATAAAATGCATCCAAAGATACTAATATAGAAAAAAAAATCATGGATAATACTAATTAAACTGTTATCAATGAAAGAAATTATGACCTTTTGGATTTCATTTTTTGGTAAATGATATATTTACTATCAAGACCTTTCACAAGATGTTTTAAATCATACTGTGTAAAATACAACTAAATTTTCCAACTATTTCATCTTATGAAACTATTGATACATCAAGGTACTATCTATAACTAGGCCCCATGTTTTTGGAACATGTCTAATTCATTAATCAAATATTAAATAATTTATTCAATTTATAATCAATTTTCATTATCAAAAAGTATGTGTATTTTGTAAATGATTGATATTTATCAAAATTATCCATATTTAATAAAATAATTTGCAATGTAAATACCATATGTAATTTTTTTACGATTTAGAAGATAAATATATCCATAAAAAATAAATATGAATGTTTTAGAGAAATTTTACTTATAATGATGAATGATTAAAACAATGTAAAAATTTCAAAAGAAATTTAACAATTTCAATACAAAGTGGGATTGCACAAAATCTTTTACCACATTATAATTTTCATTTCAAATCCACTTTGATGAAATAATTAAAATTGAAACATAAAATACCATTAGTAATGATTTATTATTTATATCACACATCAACATGTAATTATAAATTCCCCATTAAAGTGAATTGGAGCATAATAAAAAATATATCTCAATTTAATGTAAATTGAGAAAAATTCATTTACCTCACACATTATTTTGGTTTTTATACATTAATCATCTATATAACTGTATTAAAAAAGTTATAAATATATACTAGATCAAATATCTAATTTAAAATATCATATATTATCATTTTATAATATTTTAACACATGTTTGTTACTAATATTTCATAATTGTAAATTTTTATGGTGGTAATTGCCTTGTTTTCTCATCTATGTTTCATCATGATATACTTGATTAATTAACATACTATAATGTTTTGAAATCAGGATAATAATAATCACAATTTAATTTTAAAATTTATGGCTAAATAATACTTTCTAATCCAATCATGAATGATGTTTAATTAAAATGAAGTATGATACAATTAGAGAGAAGGTAGGGCATATGTGTGCATGATTTATCCCTATATTTTTCAATGAACCTTATGGAAAGGATGTTAGAACTATATTAACATTAAATAATTATAAACATACCCTAAAACTATTATTATATACTTATAAATTTCATCCAAGTAGTTTTTTATGTAATGTGAGTCACATCATTTCGAGAATGGAGAAGTCCACACATACATGAATTGTGTTATCATATTTACGAGAGTGAAAGGAAATGAAATAAATAAATATATATATACATATATCTGTACACATTATCATTAAAAAATTATAAATATTTCCCAAATATCATATTTATATCATGTATATCAGATATAACCATTATCGTTACATTTATCCCCTTCCCTGTAAAGCATTAGTGAATGATAAATCACATCCCTTCATGAGGTGATAGTTTTCTATACACACAAGGGATGTTATCCCATTTAATACAAAATGGAAGGTAAAAGGATATATATAATATAATTACTTCATAATTATAAATATTTAATATATATAACATTTTATTCCATCATCATACCAAATTTTTATGGGTGAAAAATGAAAAATAAACGACATTGGTTCGCAATTTTGTAGAATGTCACACACAAAAATGATGATTTTGTAGCCCATATCATTGAATGAGTATGGTTATAGATCATGAAATTTTTAAAAAAACATAAAATTATATTGAATACTCTTATATTATTATATAATAGGTTTTAACGAAAAAATTTAGGAGGTGAAGAATAATTAAAATTAAGAAGCTCATTGAAGAATGAAAACACTTATTCAGGTATTTTTATTTAGTTTGAACTAACCCCTTACTAGGTTTCAATTGTTTCAAAAATAATTCTTCTAGGATTAGGGGATGTAAATTAGGATGCTATTTTATTTTTTCATGACCAATCCAATGTCGTTTTATGGTGTGATATAGAGAAGAGTGTGGGTGGTCATTTATAGGTTCGGTCAGTGGCACACTTGTAATTTTATGTGAATGCGTGAATTACATCCAAATTTTTTTCATGTCAAAAAACCCAAAAAATGATAATTTATTGACCATATAAGGTATAATTCATAAATATTTCATGAAAATTGGTTTTGGACTTGTGTTGGGTCATTCTTACAGCTTACAATTTATGTATAAGCACTAAGTATTGTAATTTCTAACATAACAACTATAATTATTCAAAAATATTATGAAAATTAATTTTGGTTAATAATTAATTTGAACACAATATATATTATAAGTTATTATTATTCCAAATATGGAATCCATTTTGAAAATTTAAATTTACAAAGGGGAATTAATTAACTAATTATTAATCCGACAAACATGACAATAGTGATGGTTTTTAGGTGAAAATGTTTAAGATCATACATTGTTTTTATATACAAAATCCACTCTAATAGTATCACAATGATATCAATTGGATTAATAGATTTAATATAAAATAATTATACTTTTAAACAAATTAAAATTATAATTTATTTATGTAAATTATTAAAATTAAGAGACATTTTTCAATCAAAATTTTTTATTCTTCACTAATCCTAATAATTGAAACCTTTCTGAAAAACCCAAAAAATAACCATAAGATAATTTTTATATTCCAATTTAAAAAATGAGGATTATTTTATCATATAAAATATTCTAAAAGTGTTTAAATTAAATTTAAATTTATTGTGTAAACTATGACTAAACAATATTTCCTTTAAACCTGATGTTATGTGAATTTTAAGATTTCAAAAAACTATATTTCCTAAAAAATAATTATATTGTATTTTAATTTTTTGTTACATATCACATATATAAAAATATAAAAAACTTATTTCCCAAATAATATGGTTATTTGTGGTATCAAAACAAATGATGTATAGGAATTTACAGTAATTGAGAAGATTGGAGGATAGGCTTTCCACACACATTTGGGTGGAATTATTCCCTACTCTAGAAATAAATTATTGATTTAAGATATTTTTGTAAATATCTTCTGTGTACTAATATGGTATTGGTTACCCTAATAAAATTATTAGGTTTTTAATCCATTTATATAAAATGGGGTTATACTAATGAGACTATATGTATTTAATTTATCTTTTAAACTAGTATCCTGTTATTTGTTATAAATGGATAATTGCATATTTTTTATGACATTTAAATAGGTTCTCTAAATTATATTAAAATATTAGGAGGTTATTTGCATTTTCAGGATGTGATTTGACCTTCATGGTGCATTATTAGTATCTTATTAGAAGAAGAATAAAACCCCCATAATTCATTTAGGTCTAGGATATATAGTTTGATATAATGTGTAAAGGAATTATGTGAGGTAACATAGGAATTATGTGTGTAGATATATATGTAAGAAGGAATCCAATATTTCTTACTTATAATATAAATATGAGGCCTCATAGTTTAATTTTTCACCAATCTGCTTATGGGAACAGATAAATAATTAGTACATGTGTGGGTTCTTTCCCCATACTTTACCAACATGGGAATTCCTTTTTGGAATAAAACAAGGTGAAATCAGATGAATGGTGGAATTGTCATCATTTCATTTAATGGATCTTACACACTAATGTATCCTTAATTGGGGGATTTCAGGATGATAGTGGTATAATTGTTTCAAATCCCATACCCATGTGAGTGTTTTTTAGTGTGGGAGACAAGTTATAGTAATTAATTGGGAAGAATTCATATGGATTAGGGACTTATGAAATGGGGAGGCCCTAGTTGTGTGTTGGGTATGGAGACAAATCCTTAAGAAGGTATCCCAGATACCCTATGTATAGTAGAAATGAGATTCACCATAATTTATTTTGTTACTCTATCCACCTATAGATGATTAATAATAATGAAAACACATGGGATGGGTCCTATTAACTGATGTAAATAAAATAATTTGGACTTACATTAAAGTGGATACCCATGTATGATCCTATATCATATCCACTAATGGATTAGAAATAACGAATGACTAATAGGAGGGTTTGGGATACATGAGATAGAATATTTGTTATATGGAGATACTTAAACCATGGTGGCTTTCTATTGGAGAATATTATACCATTACCTTGATTAATATAGGAGGGGACATTGAGTGGCATGAGGACATCATAATTGGTGGATAACCATAGTCCATTTTTGATACATCCCATATGAAGGGGGAATCCTCAACCAATGACTCATTTATTTTTGTTCAAATTGTTATTTGGAACATGAATTACTATTTCAACTAGAAAATCATAAAATATATGGTGGTTTCATCATGACATGTCCCAAGGTGTCCTCTTGACATGTCTAGGGGACATCGTGTGAGCAAATTTGACATATTTTAGGGATGCCACATTATCAATCTTATAGTTCTAGAGGAAATCTCATGATATTGAAAACATTTCTTGTGGAATTTCTAGTATCTTCCTGACATATCTATACAACTTCACATGATATTCATGTAATATACATATGGATTCATGTTACCTAGATGTCATTTCTTGAGGCCATCACATGATATGGATGATATTTTTAGTGGGAATCGTGTGACAAGGATGACATTTACAAAGGAAATCACATGGTTTTTGTAACATTTCATTAAGAATATGTGAGATTATGGATGGGGTCATGTGTGTTTCATAACCCCCTTCACATGAATATAATCAAATAATTTCTAAAAAAATGATTCCATCTTTTTCAACCTTTATTACAAAAATTCTTCTATGTGTATCAAGAACTAACCTCTTGAGGCCTCATGTGACTATGTAGACATATGGAAACTCATTCACCCAATCCAAATGGTATGATATAAGTCATTTTCATGCCAAATGGAGAGATCAAGTGAGGCATATAGATAATCCACATAATCTCTTTTGTTATTCCCTAAGATTACCTAGTTGAAGACTCTTGTGAATATATGATTATTCAATCTGAGAAGTCAATTATTTCTTATACACTATTTTTTTTGTTCCATTGTGGTTTTATAAGAATCACTACACTAGATCAACATAGATTCAAATGCCTATTAAAAATCATATATAGGATTCATCCATTGGAGGGAGAATCACATCATTTATATCACATGATCCCAACACGGTTCATCCTTTACATCATCTTTTTGTTGTGAGATAACCAGTGACTACATGATCCCTCCATCAATGAAGTATTTATTGAACCCATGTATTATGAAAGGTCTTACCATGATCAAATCGACATATCAAATAAAATTCATATGATTGGTTGATATGTCATAATTACTTCATGTAATTTGAGTATGACATTTTTTGGAGTCTCCAAAATATCATTAAAAACATTACTAAAGGGATCCATGTGATCATAATTTAATCACAGTGTTCAGAAACACTTCACCTAAAAACATCATAAAATATATTCACCTGAGTATTCCAAATTATTCAACTTTTGATTTTATAAATACTATGGAATTCATCCATTAGTTTTCCATCGGGGAATCACTTGATCAAAAAAATATTTCTTGGGTCATAGACATGATAATGGTGTAACATTTAGTGCCTTTCATGATATGTATGACATGTTCCTTGGTTCATTGTGTGATCAATGTACTAACTACATAGACAAAATCATACATTCTCATGAAAATCATTATTTCTCCCATAAAATGTAACTTTTAAATTTTCTATTTTCAATTTTAAAATTACTATGGTGTTATCCCATTAGTGTTCCATTAGGGTATCGCATAATCAATCAGACATGTTTAGGTCCCTTTACGTGATAAAGGCTACATGTATAGTAGTTTTCACTTGACATTAAAGACATCTACCTAGAGAATTCATAGGATCAATAGGTTGATCCTGAGTACATAATTAACTCATCACATAAAAAATAGTGAGACTACCATTTACATGAATATTCCTCCCTTTTCATCTTTTATATTATAGATCACATAATATTATCCTATAAATTTTCCCTTATGGAATCACATGATGAAATGAGGTATTAAATGGGAATTTTTATAATCATTACAATATGTCTAAGGAACTTGGTGGGATGGAGCTATACGTGTGATTGTGATGCACATGATTACAAGGAATCATTTAAGTGGATATCATGCTAATTGAAAAATCATAAGCCATTTATAACCCCATCAAGTGATTTTTTTTGGTTTATGTGATCAGATGTCTTTAGGGGGACCACATGATTCAAATGTCCCAACCACACAATATCCATGTAGAAATTGTTTTACTCTCTTATGTTTGTAGAGGAAATAATTCATATGATTCAGGTATTTAAAGGATATAAAATTTTATTATTATTTTTTGGAGGGTTTCAAAAACCATATACAAACATTCCATACAAATTATTTTGAAGCTCCTTATGATGAAAATTTTATAGTGGTATATTAATGATTTATTTTCAAAGATACGATGAAATAGTGATCACTATTATAATCATTGTAGAGGGTTTTTTATGTCACAAAAATATAGAATATTGGTTATCCTAAAATAATTTTATTTTAAGATAATATGAAGAGAATTTATTGAAATTGTGGAATACCATAATAGTATAGAAATATATCCTAAAAAGTCTACAAAAACCCCTGATATTCCACCACTTGGAATCATTAAAATCTAAGGGGACACTAGTAGAAATTTTCCTATAAAAGTCACTTCATTTCCAATATTGATATAAAATTATTTCAATTTATGAAATTGGTAAATATTGGTTTCCCCAATTTGTGTGATTAATAACATAAAAGGTAATTTGTTAATATCCTATAGTATATCCAATAACTAGTGATGATGAAGACTATGGTTGAAGGGAATCCTCATATCTTTCATGTGTATATCATATATAGAAAACTTGATGAAATCCAGGATTATAAAAATGATCATGTAAGGGAGAAAAGTATCTATTTTCTCAACAAAACCATATTGGATTCAGAGACTCGATACTCTGATATTAGTTATAAATTCCATGAAATGATTTCTAGAGTGCATATAATTTGGAACTATATATAGCTTACTAATTTCCATATATTCTATCATAGATACCCAGTCAAATATATTTTCTATCACCAAATGATATTAGGGTGTCTAGAATTGTTTTAAGTTATTATGTACTAGTTTAAAAACTATTTAATTTTTAAAATGTTGAAATATTGGAAGGTTTTTTACAATTTATTGACAACAAACCTTGTCCAATAGAAATAATTACTGAATATTGAGGTCCTTAGTGAAGTAGTATTATCTATCTATGACACTCCATGGATTTGTGAGATGTAAATTTATGGTGCATATAGAAACCAAACAAAAATAATGAGAGAAAAGAAAAATAATAAAATAAATTATGAAAAGGGGATTCAACTCATTTATGAAGCCCAAATAGTTATTTTATACTAACACCTTATATAATAAGGATGTACAAACAATGAGGTAGAATGCTATGACCACATTATAGGATGGGATCTATATAAAAATCTATCATATTTATAATTGAATATCAAGAGTGACTAATATTTTTTTAATAAGTCATATCAATGGGTAATTATAGATTAAGTAGGAATAATTAACCCCTATCTTGATTATGTATATAGGATATTTGTTGAATTCCCCTCAAATCTGAGACTATCTTACATCCCACATTCAAAAATTCCAATTTTGATGTATTGGTAAATGTTACCAAGTCCCTAATATAACCATATTTTAATGGTACATTCATTCACATCGCACAACAACAATGTGGTACCTCCATTCATTAGTAATTTTATGTATGATATCATTGATGTTTATACCACCCCTTATCAAGGATAACCATATTCATTACTAACTGATGACAAAAAAATATTTTTTTAACTACAATCTACTACATTTATAGTTTGATTTTAAATATAAAATTAAACCAAGAAGGAATATACAAGTTTTTATAGAGTATATTTAACCCTTAATGATATATGAAATAAAAATAACATCTATTATATGGGAGTCTTATAGGGAATTATAACTAACTGAATTAAAAGAGGATAAGCACTCATGATTATAGAGGAAGTCCATATTTGTTTTTGTTTTGACCAATAGTCTGGATACATTCCCATTCATCAAATCAAGAGTCATGTATACATCGAGAAAACACTGATGAAATACTGAATGATTGTCATGATGAAATTTAATACTTTTTAGATATAATATAACTTCATTTATCAAACCCCAACACTATTTCAGACCACTATATTATCATGATCATTTTACATGTGGGGAATATATTTCATCAATCAATATCACCAAGCTATATATATATTTCTCACTTACATCATCACTACCACCAATTTCATCACATAGTGGATTAATGTGATAGTTATAAAAAAATTTAAGACAAATATTTCTATTAGTTTCATGAAGATTAAAATTATTTCCTTGTTTGGTGTCCCTAAGAAACTATTAAAAGAAAATTACACCAAATTGTAATCTATATAAATTAAAATGATATACCAGGAATAAAACATTGAATATATCCACTCACATTGATACCAAAATAGAATAACTGAATAGATGTTGTCTTTCAACAAAACACTATCTATTTTCCTTATGAAGATTGTAAAAATAGAGAACAAATATTTTATAGAAAAAAATTTCTGTTATGGGATTATCACATCACAAACTATAAAATCATGTAGGACACACATTATTTTTTTATATATATAGGAAAATTATATTATTATACACTAAGGTGAAACCACACTCTCTTAAATTTCCATCTATAATATCTTTGAAACATATGAGAAGTCTTGGACTCTTCTACATGAGTTTTAGTGACACAATGAGAAAATTTTATGAAAATTTTCTAAACATGATATCTAGAATAATCATATCACGTAAACATTATAATTTTTTTTTTGGGATTTTTTATTTAATACAAAGAGAAAATTTATTACCTTTAGAAAATTCAATGATACCTTAGAGGAAACCCCAATTTTTGGAGCAATTGTTGGAGGTCTCTTAAGATATTCACATGGTTTACTCGAAACGGAGGTTCTTAATTGATTATATCAGATGAATAGAGTATAAGATCTATTTATAGAATAATTTTTATTAATAAATACTTATTATTATTTTATAATGTGAATTAATTAATTATTTACTTATCCCAATGACCAATCAATTTCCATAATGGTCACCACATAAATGAGGAATATTTACTTAATTGACATCTTGTCTTTATCTTCTTCTTACCAAGCCCCCCACAAATTTTACACATCCTCTCTTACCCTTGATATAAACTGATACAATGATATTTCATTAATGAGAACTAGGTTTAATTTTATTTGAAATATTATAGGATTTATTGATGCATCAAAACTTATGAAATATCATGATATTCACACATTTATATTAAATATATTTATATGAATATACATTAAATTATAAAATAACACTAATATGGATGATAATGGAATAGTGCCTTTGGAAGCATTAGAAAATAGAAAAAATTTCCACAAGTGAGATACATCATATCCTGCTATATTCATCATATGTAGAACCCTTTTTATACATATGATACATAATACATTTCTTCATAAATTGGATAAAAGAAACCTATCAAAGGGTGAGTTCAAAAGGTCAATATGAGAATAAAAAGTATATATATATGTATATATGTATATTTTTATTACATGAAAATTAGTGTGTGATAACATGAGAATAACATGAAAAATCCGTACCCTTCATATCAAAGATCATTATAATGGGTCATGGTATAAATATTTGTAGTTCAAAAGACATGAATGATAATAGAATCAAAGAACATGATCTATGAGAGGATAAAATTTAAAGAAAACAATGAATTTTGGTATACACATAAGAATAAAAAATCAATTCCATTATAGTAATGGCTTACATATAAGGCTATCATAGAAGAATTAGTTTACTTCCCAAGGAATAACAGAATTCAAGGTTCAATCCCTATAAAATAATAGATGAAAAAGTCCCTTACTAAACAGGTTCACTCCCTATTCAAATAATTTATATCTCTATTGATAGAAATAATTACCAATTGTATTTGAGGGAGATATATGCCTCACCAATCAAATAATTAAAATCTTATGTATTTGTTATACAAGATAAAAATTATTAATAAAATCATAAAAATGAAATAAAATGGGTTTTATAAACATTTCATCATATCATATAATATGGATAAGGGGTAGGTTTAAGAATAATTTCATCAATTTATCAAATCATTAACCATAAAAAAGTGAGTTTTATTAGCATTATATCATGGTATAACCCATGGGAGAGAAAAATGTTGCATACAGATATTGTATCAACAAATATAAACCATTTATAGATGGAATAAGAATGGTATCCATGGATCATATGACTAATAAATTGTAATTAACAAGAAATAATGTTTTATTATATGGGATATTATCAAAGATCACATGAAACATTTATTAAGGAAAATAACTTTTTATTGAAAATAGGTTTTTATATCTAGAAATTCATAACATATTTTGTTAAACATCCACTTTCAAAATAATATTTAAAACATATAATGGGATATTTAAAAATAATTTTAAACATTTAATTATTAAAATAACATTTACAATCTAGAAAACATATTTTAGAACATAAAAAATTTTGAAAATAAATTTCATTGAAAACATCCTTGAAAATTAATATATTATGTTTTAAGAAAAAATTAATCATTTTTTTTGGAAAATAAACTATGTTTTTGAAAGTACATAAAAAACATTTTTATAATAATTTTCATTAAAAATAACCTTAAATAAAAATAAGAGATATTTAAAAAATAATTAAAAACATTCATTGGAGAAAATATCCATTCCTATTTGAAAAGGTAATTTTTTAACATAAAACAATTTTAATATAATTTTATTGAAAATAATCATGAATACATATAAATAAATATCTAATGATACTAATCATCATGATAAAAGGATATTTATTTCATGTCATACATATTAAAACAAACATTTGTTTTGCATTTTTTGTAATGGAAAAATGGGAAATGTTTGTGAAACATCATGGATAATATTTTGAAAAAATATATTCTAAATTCAATAAATAAAAAAATTTATTTAGTAAATAATTTAATTAATGTTAAAAACATTTTTTAATTTTTTTATAATATAAGTTTTTATATGAAAATGGGTTTTCAATCGAAAAGAGATGTAATAATAATTTTTATTAAAAATATTCTTTTAAAAAATTATATTCATATTATAAGACATCAAAATTGTAATTATATAATACAGAATGACTAAAAATGTGTTGAATTTGAAAATGTCTCATATAAATACAAGAGATACTAGAAATGTCATACCATAAGTCTCAACATCCTTCACACATGGTCGATACTACTGTATAATAAATATATGTTTATTATAAATATATTAATGAACTATATATAAATATATATATATCATACCATCATACCATATATGATTAACTTATAAACTTTTATTACATGTTTGTTATCAATTCAACATTAATGTTATGTTTTGGGCAATAACTGATTTGTTTTTCAAGTATGTTTTGATTTTTTTTGGTCCTATTACATTTATCATAGATCCATCAGATAAATAATGGTAAAATTGATATAAATATGTTATATATTACTTATAAATTTATTTATAGTCATTTAAAAAATTTAGATATAGAAAATGAAATACACCATTCATGGAGATGGTAGGTCGTACGTACACATAAATATTGTTTACATTTTCCTAATGGGAAGAATTAAATAAAGTCAAATAATATATTAACATTACTGAATCATTTTATATCTTATATATCAAATATTTTCATTCAATCCACACTTATAACTTTTCTTTTAAATCATGAATAAAGCACACAGATTTGCAATGTGGTAGCTTTACATACACATGAATGATGTTATCGGAATACAAGAAATCAGAATGTAAGATGGAATATGTGATATCATGATTCCATAAGAATATTAATATAATAATTATCACATTAAAAATACATAATTATATTCATAATTAACAGGTTTTGGTGGTAAATGAGTAACATTGGTACACAAGGTAGTAGTCCTCTATACAATAGAATGATGAGTTCAGATCTCCTTTGATGGAGGATGGTAAAGACATAGGTTGTTCCATTTTCATAATAAATTATATTTTTTTTATTAAATTGATATTATTATTCTACCATGCTTAAACAAGAATTGGATGATGTGTAAGAATAAATATAATATATATATTGATTAAGGATGTTACCTCTTCTTCAGAAAACATCTTAGGTTTATCCAAAAAAGGCTTCTCAGGATGGATTTATAACCAAAATAAAGCTTATAGAATTTGAATCGAGATTAATAGATGTTCTTTGGAAATGAAATTGACTACAAACATGGTTTTGGATGTTTTAATAAGAGAGATGTATGGGTGGACTTTTATATGTGAGGTGAGTGTTAGACTTTTAATTTTTGAAAAAATTTGTACCCACATTTTTCACATGCTGAAATCCTCTAAAAGGGCCAGTTATCAAGACTATAATATTATAAGTGGACATATGAACATAAAATGGTGTTTTAAATGTTTTTAATCATTTTTTAACCCTTATATTTTTAGTTTACCCCATATAATCCAATTTTTAACTTAACTATGGTCATTTTTATTATACTTACTAATAATTATAGTCAAAAATTAAAATTACACTATTACATAATATATATTAATATTATTGAAATTATAGAATCAATTTTTTCAAATTCCATTACCAAAAGTTGCAATAGTTCATTTAAAATTAATCCTATAGAGGTGACAAGGTATCATATTTTCAAATTGAAAATTATCAAAAGTTTAAAATGATTTCATAAAAAAATAAACAATAAAATTATTCAAATAAACTAAATTGGATCAATTATATTATAGTTGAACTTATTTTTATTTTAAAAAAATATTAAAATATTTTTATTTATTTAAATGCCATAAGTATATTGAAAATTGTAAACAAAAAACAGTATTTTTCACAATTAATCAACAAAATTTTAATCTTGGAATATTTTCAAAAATAAACCATAATATAATTTTGAAAATATTATTTAAAAAATTAATATAATTATAATTTTTTTTCTAAAATTATTATAATATAGTTTTAAAATATTTTCACCAAAGCTAACCAAGCTTAATTTTTTTAAAAATATTATTTTTAGTGAACAATTGGAATTATTATTTTCTATTTTCAATAATAAAAATAATGATTAAATTTAAACATTTAATTGAACATATAATATATAAAAATAATTAAAATAAATCGTAAAAATAATTTTTAAAATTTTGAATGTAAAAACCTTTTCTCTTCACAAAAATAGTTTTTAGATAGGGATTTTCTTTAATTTAAAATAGTTTTAATTTTGATATTATATTAATTAGTCTCCAATGAATACATTATATATACATTTTTAAACCATTTATTCTCATAATCTAGTTATTCTTATTAATACCCTACATTTCATTGGCTATGTGATAACTATCATGTTAAATAATAATAATTTAATAGTATGTCATGTTTCTTCTAAACTCAGTGTTCCACGTAACACAAGATAAACCTAGTGTTTCATATAAGAAAATCCAAACTCAACATCTCATGTAACAGTTACTAAAAATGGTATTTCATTCCATAAAAAATATAATAATTATTATATATATTTTAAAAAATATTTTATAAAATATCACCATCTTATATTCTCCCCCAAATAAATTACATCCCCACAATTGAATTTTTTCTCAATAAACAAGGTTTTTTCACTTTAATATCCCTTTTTGGAAACCCACATCATAAAAAAAGTCAATAAAAGATCCTCCAAAAATTATATAAATTGATGTCTGAAGGTTATCTAGAATAACACATTCTATATTTCAAAATAGGTGATCTTATGTCAGAAGTGAAAATGGACATATAAGGGAAACCTAACACCAAATAAATGAATAAAAGTGATAGAGAACATGTTTATGAGAATATTAATGGCCAAAAATCTAGAAACCATATACATGAGAAAATTTTCATTCACATCTTAAAAAATGGTGCTAATATGACACCATTTCATTTCAATATCCTTATCAAATTGTGGGAGAATTTTTATGGGAAAATATACTTACATGATTTCATTTCATTTTATAAGCACAATATCATTATTTTGTTTCCCCTTAATAAATTCCATCTTAACCTCTTACTCATAGAGATTAATTTTTCATATTGGATATACTAAATGAGATCCATAAAAGAATAATAAATAATTTTTTATATCTCTAGTGAACAAAAAAATAGATAGAATATGTTAAAAATAAATCTGTATATAGAGAAATATAAAAAATTTCTTGAAAAGATCATTTAAAATTGAACATAAACCATTCTGTAAATAGTTAACCTTATAGCTAGTCAAAAATTAATAATATATAAATAATTATAATAAATATCTCAAAAATAAACATAACATTAATTCCCCAATTATCATAATTTTTCTCTTGATTATCGCATACCAAATATGTTCCTAAATTAGTCATATATTTTCTTGAATAACGGTAGAAACCTGAATTTCCATATAAACATAACGAAGACATACATACATCCTAATTCTGTGAAAAGATATATAAATTATTAAAAAATGTAAATATATCCCATTATAATGTAATCTCCATCAATGATAACATAAAAAACATTGTCTCTAAATCATTATTAACATCCATGTACATCCATAACATACAATTTATATTATTTATATTAATCATATATGTATCCAAACTAAACACCATTTTCTCATAATTTGTAATATATTATGGGTCATCATCCCATAATAAAAATATCACTTTATAGATAAATAATTTTTCTAGGAATCTACTCTAGGAAACATATTTTATCAAACCCGTAATGAAAAATATATATTGATTAAACAATATATATTTAATGATACATATGAAATAATTAATGAATTGCAATATAAAAACTAATAAATCATCCCACTTCCTTTTAAAACCATCTTCTATGATTTATAATTATTTTCCTAAATACCAATTCCCTACAATATAATATATGAATAATTTATTAAAATTTATCAAACTCAATACAATCATGCTTATCATGTTTAACATAAACATTACTATTATAATAGCCCATGCCTTTCATATATAATATTATAGTATCTTAATTATTATAAGTATTACTACAAGTTGTACCACTAAGATAATATTATTTATGTTTTTCCAACTTTGGAAATAAATTTTCGTAATTCCCATATATTCCAAATTTGAACCACTAAACTTCCAATGATATCCTATGGGGACCATTTTTATCATATGATAATTTAATGGAACACTTAATTTTTCCTATGAATTTACTTGCATTATGACCTTCTTTTCCAAAATAGAAACATCATCCTATTACTTTAATGCATCATCTAGGGTGATTATTTCCACATTATCAACATATAAGACATATAATATTATTTTAATTGTGGTCTCTACCACCTAAAAACTCAATTAACTATATCCTTCTCTTCTTTTTTGGGGTTGAGAGTTGGTTAAGGTGAAAATAGATAATCAGATATCATGAAAACATATTAGTGATACACGCAATATTCTTTTCTCTAGTTTACATCACATTTAGATTATGATCAACATATTGTAAATCACATAAAAAAATTATATAGTTCCTTAACTTTACTTCAATTATCTATTAATCAAAAAGAATAGTGTCAGTAACAAAAATAATAACAGGGAACCACATAATCATTTAAAATAACTTATAGTATTTCTAAATCATAAAACCTTATTTTTAGTATATGACTCATATATTTCGACCTATGAAATTCATAGTTATCATCTACTGTAAACCATTTTGATTGTTCATAATGTGATTTTTAATTTCTAATTCATATCACGTAGGCGTATCAATAATTTTTTATAGAAGGACATGTTTTTGTACACTAGTTGATGATCAAGTCAAGCTTAATTCACCCTTTATCTTGTCATTACCCATATATACCACTATTCTTGATCCACATCCACTTGTAGTATTCATATAAGGATTTAATTGTTTGAAAAAAATTTCCCTATCCATTACTAATATTACATATCATTTTCTATTAATTTTACTCATCCTTATACTTTTCATAGAGGAATATATATATATTTTTTAAATGTATCCCATAGGCATTAGAATAAAGATTTATAAACAAGGTTTCCAAAGTATTACTAAACCAATCATCTAATAGAAACTATAGAGATATATCCTTATGAAATATAGATATTAAATATTTTATTTGAATATTCATTACATTAGATGAACACATACAAAAGGTTTGGAACGATATATTACATTTGGAAACATTCATATATAAACAACTGATCCATAAGTGATATAAATAATATCCCACTATGATCTAAATTACTAGATCCTATCATAGACATAGCACACATAATACAATTCATTATAACTAAGAGAAAATAATAATAATGGGTGAACTCATCTACCTAGTAAGGAAAAATATGGGAGACACATAAGCTTAACCTGAATATAGGTGTATTAGAACATGATAATATCATGTGAAAACCATACCCTTCATATAAAATAGAATAATATTGATAAGTAGTATAAATATTTGTATTTAAAATACATGAATATTATGTTAATAGAAGAAAATTATCCTTGAGAAAATAACATTGGCATAAGAAATGTAATTGTGTTATACTCATATTTATGGTAAATCATTTCCATTATCGTCAAGGATAATTTCCATGGATATCATATTGTAATGGGTTCTCTACATAAACCCTAATAGTAGTATAGTTTAACTCACAATACCATCATAGCTAAAAAATTCACTTATTGAAAAAGTTTCATGCCCCAATCCAATCCTTTCTATCTTATGAGATATAAATCATCACCAAAATCAACGAAGTTATATATATTTACCACCTAACAAATAATGAAAATAATATGTATGTGTTCCAAAAGATCTTAAAAAAGTAATGATATCATAAAAAATTAAAATAAAAAGGTTTCATAACCATTTATCATATCATAACATGTGGAAATGATACTATTTTCATAATCATTTTATAATTTCCTTGTAGAATATACCATGAAAATAAACCGGTTTCATAAGAAGTTTTTTGTGGTATGACTCATAAAAGAGAATGGGGTCTCACTAATAGCTTATCATCATAAAAAGAAAACACTATGATAAAGAATAAGAATCATATCTGTGGATAATATCCCATGTAAAGCATAATTAACATGATTAGATTTCACCTTTGGTCGAAAATTATTTTGAAAGATCACATGGAATTTTTTGTGAGGGAAAATTTTTCTTCAAAAAAATAACATTTAAAAAATAATAATCTTTACAATTTTTTTTGAAATAATTTTATTTTAAAATAAAATTCAAAACATATAAATTAATATTATAAATCATTTAATAAATTTCTTCTGGAAAATATCCTTTTATCTTTTATTTTTTTTCATAACATGAAATACATTAAAAACAATTTTCTTAGAAAATAACCATAAAAACATATAATGGATGCTTCAAAAATGATTTACAAAAAATAATAGGGAAAATATCTAATAAAATTTGAAGATAAAGTGATAAAATAGTTTTTTAAATCAGCCTGTTTGAAGAACCCTGTTGAAAACATATAAAAGAATATATAAAAAATCATCTAAAACATTTTTTGACTAAAATATACTTCCTACATTCAAAATAAAATTTTAAAACATATTTTTTTTTTCATATTTCATTTTATAAAAAATATACCTAAAAACATTTAATGGAAGCATTAATGAAATTAATGGTCAGGAAGGAATAACATTTCATTCATATTGTACAGGATAAATCAAATATTCTTTTCACATTTTTGGTAAATTCAATTAGAGCATTGTTTTCACAATGACATGATGATTCCTTCCAATTATATTAAAAAAATTAAAACATGGTTAGTTTTTGATTTAATAAATAATTTTAATAATTTTCAGTACGTTTTTAAAAAATCAATAGAAAACATGGTTTTGGTAAAGAAAGGGTTTTAAACCGAAGAGAAAAACAGAAGATATTATTATCAAGAAAATTTTATTGAACTATTTTATACAATATGAGAGGAAAAGGAATAGGGAAATTTATTCTAAAAAATATCTAGTATAGTAAAAAATTCATGAGATTATAGATAGATGGATATTTTTATTATATCAACAGAAACATAATCAAACACATTCTCAATAAATGATGATATTATAACATAAAATCATTACCAAAATGGTATCACTAAAATATAATACCCATGATAGAATATCATTGAATGAAAACTAAAATTTAATTACAATAAATACATTCATGATATTAATTTTAAAATGTTCTTTATATACACCTCATAGGAGATTATCTTTTCAAAACATAACATAATTCTCAAGGAAGGAAAATTGAGACAACAATAATAATTCTCTTTAGCAACATTTGATATGTAAATCCCGTGAAAGATATATCCTCAAATAAATATTTAAATAGTAATAATTTCAAGAAAATACTTACAAAATACATTCCTAGTCATTATAAACAACACATAAAATAAATTTTTTTTCAACATGGAATGTGTCTCACAGAAGTAAAAGTAAGATAAAAATACCTTACTGCTTTAGTTATCCTTTGAACCGTATACCCAAATAAATAATACCACAAAATAAATTGTAAAATATCATGAAAATAAAGAAAATAATTATATAACATTTAAAATGGATATTATATAAATAAGAAAATATTTTTGGATTTGGATATGTCTTATAGAAGTGAAAGAGAGGCTAGAAATACCTTACTATAAGTCTCCATAATTTTTCCCACATTAAAAAAATATAATAAAAAATTATTATTATTAATATATTACAAAACCATAAATTTATATATAATACTATATATGATATAATTATCTCCATTTAATACATGTTTACTAAAATTACAAGGTTAATGGCACAATTCTAACAATAAATGTTCTCTTTTTCTTGAATGTTTTGATCTGTTATTTTTCTACCTCACTTTTAGCATGTTCAAATAATATATATAATTTTAACCATTTTATAAATATCATATATATTCATTATATATCTATTTGTATAAGTACATAAAATATAGAGATTGAAAATAAATACATTATTCAAGGAGTGAGTAGAACGTACATACCCAAGAATGTTGTTTCCATTTTCCTGATGGATGAAAAATTATGAAATAAAAATAGTGTATTACCATTATAAATTCAATTTTATAATATATATATAACATTGTTTTAGTAAACCAATTATTATTACCTACTATATAAAACATGATTGAATGACATCACTACACAAGGTGGTAGTCCACTGTACATAGAAAAAAAATATCACATTACCATGGAATATAAAGTTAGAGTGAACATGTGATATAATTTTTCAAAATTATTATAAATATCATAAATATAATATATATTTAATTAATCCATCATTATATCTATACATTATAGGTAGTGATGGAAGATGGGTAAAAGTGTTTCTAGGGATGGTATTCTAGCATACATAGAAATACTAATTTCAAAACATATTTGATTGAAAATTTGAATGATTTAATTTTTTATATTACAATAATGAAATTTATATATACTTAATAATATTATATTGTTATATCATCATGTTTTAATAAATATTTGAGGATATTAAGGAAGAAATAAAATAAAACACTCAATTAGGGATGATAAATCTTCTATGAAAAGCATCATTTAGTTTGAACCAAATAACATCATATGATGAATTTCAGACCCAAATAATGAATATTGGATTATATGAGGTAATTAATAATTTTATTTCTAGGTTGAAAAAGTTGTTTCAAGAAGTGTGATGTAGAGAGGAGTATAGGGTTACCACTTAAAAATGAAGTGATGGGTAAACTAGTAATTTTGGAAAAGAAAAAGGTTTCCTAAGTCTTTTCATATTCCAGATGGCCCAAAATGGGATATTATATAAAATATAATATATAGTTTTGAAATATAGAACGAAAATGGGTTTTGGAAATGTTTTTTCTCATTTTCTACAATAATATTTTTTAATTTAGATTCATATAAACTGATTTTTACTATAATCTCCATAAATAGTTTTTATTGTTTTTACTATTAATTATGGTAAACATATTATTTTAACATATTATGTAATATAAATAATTTTTATTCTATATAAGGAAAACATTTTTTAAAAATCATTTCTCATAAATGGAAAAATTTAGTCAAAAATTAATCCTGCAAATTTGAAAAGAAAGCAGGTTTTCAAAAGGTAAATGTTCAAAATTTTAAAACAAATATATAAAAAAGTCAATATGAAAATGATTAAAATGAAAAAAATTGTATTAATAGATATATTTTTTAAATAATATTTTTTTTCATTTTTTTTATAAAATTTCACAAAAAATTTAAATAATATGAAAATTATTAATAAACCATAGTATTTATCACTATTCATCGCAAAAGTTATCTTTTCCATAAATTTAAATAAATTCTCTCTATGATAAATTTGAATTGATGATTTGAAAAATTATCTTTTTAAAAATAATATTCTAAATGATTAGGAAATTATTTTTAAAATTAGTGCAAAAAATGGGACAATACTTTTTTAAAAAATAAAATGTCATGAAATTGGATTTATTCTCATATCTTGTCTAGAAAACAAATTATATAAATGTTAAATGTGTTTATTGATTATATTATATATTAATTTAAGTGTAATATTTAACCTAACATTATATTTTTTATTTAATCATTGAAAACATATTTTTTGACATTATACTAATATTTTAGAAAAAGATTTTCATTATTTTCCATTAGTTTTAAATTCATTTCTAATTAATAGTTCACTAATTAATTAATTAAATATAAATTTTTGAATGTTATATTTTCAAAATTTATTTAATCCAACTCATACCACCAAATCTAACTTCTAGGTGACAACTCACATATTAAATAATATTATTTAAATAGTATTTCACATTTTTTTTAAAGTTGGTTTTGTGTGTAACACAACATAGACCATGTGTTTTAGGTAAGAAAATGTAAAGATATTTTTCCTTCTGATATAATGTAATATTAGTATTTCATGTAATGATTAATAGTAAAATAAATAAATTTATTTGAGAAAAAATATTTCACAAAGTCTAGTGGATTTACAAAATAACTTGACATTGCCCCACATTTAATTCAAAATTTTCCCGAACTTCATCTCAGTACCAGATCCATCATTCAACCACATATATTTTTTCATTCATCAAAAGTAAGAAAACGTGATTTTATTTTTTTCATCATAGCGTTTAGTCGAAAATATAATATAAGGGTCCTGATGCATGGCCATAAACTAGAAAACATCTACAAAATTTATTTTAATATTAATCCACAAAAAAATTGGTCTATATATTAAGATATTAAACATCCAAGCATGACCTACATGAAATGTATTAATTTACATTCAAAATTTATAAATCAATATAGGTGTCCCACTAGTGTAAATAACATTTTCTATAATACCATAACTAGACAAAAATAACCTTTTTAAAAGAGGAATCATAATTTTTTGACTTTTACTCATCATGTTGTGATTCTTCCTATCATGGATTGATATTAGGATACAAATATTTCACCATTTAATATGTATGAGATAAACATATATATTTTCTCTCTATAATTGTATTCATTATTCATGTACTAATGTAATTGAATAATTCCCCCTATATAAGATCTTGTTTAGAATATGGGTGTTTTATATGAAAAAATGTTGCTAGATTCATGTATTTGTAGGATATATACTAATATCTATAATAATGGGTCTAGTTACTAAAAATTTATCATTTTATCTTGGTGTTTGGTATTTCCAATTATTATTAGTTTTTCTATCAATAATTTCCATAATATTAAAAATTAATCACATTTTCTTAGTCTTACTGGTCTACATTGATCCCCAAGGATATGACTTTATCATATAACCTTAAACCGTAGAATATTATGGTCTATGCAGAATTATGTTTATCTAAATATTGTACAAAAAAATTTAATTTTCCTTAAATATAATAGATGCTTATACTATGAAATATATATATAAAAAATCCCTTTCCCCTATATGAGATATAAATAAATACATGGGAACATATTTATTATAAGGAGATGAAATAGTCATGGATACTTTAGAAAACATTTTTTTTATTTTCCACCAAATATATGGCAAAAAATTTTACATTTATAAAACACATGTCTGGATTGAGAACTTGTAACTCTCGATATGTTGTGATTCACATATCATATTTCCTAGTAACTATCATTAAAATAAATATACTTCATTCTCCATCCATCATATTTTATTCATCTTCCCCATTCTTGTTTATTATTCCACAATTGCGCTTAAGATGGGTGTAACGACCAAGTAATTATTATCAATACTCATTTAATAAATAAATTTATGTTATAATATATATTATTATACACATTAAAAATATAGAGAAAATAAATAACATTATTTTCTTAATAAATTATATTACATTAATCATCCTCAAAACAAAAAAAAATCCTAAAAATATAATTTGGTAAAAAAATATATAATATATATGATAAAATGTGAAAATATGGATCGACCCAATCTACTAAAATCATTTCACCCACTGCCAAAAATATAGGAAATAAAAAAATTATTTACCCAAGAAAAACTAAATAAAATAAAAATATATAACAATGATAATAATTTAGTCTAATAATTATTTTAGGAAAGTATATTTATTTTTAGGATTATGTCAGATCATTGGAATAAGAATGCAGACATTTGAATAGTGACATGACCATTGGGAATATTATCAAGACCATTGTGATAGTAATTTTACCTAAAAATAATACATGTGAGAATAAATTATATTTATCATGAGTACATTAATTTAATTTGAATATTATAGTATAAAAAATATATCATGATTATGAACTCAATTAAAAAATAATCACATTTTGTATAAACTATATTATAAATTAATTTGTAAAAATCATATTTTTTAAATTCTAAATTAAAATTACCTATGGTAGAGACATATTTTGATAACATTAATATCATTTTTGATATCATCACATCAAAATATTCAAATATTTATTTGTTGGTAATTAAATTGAATACTTATATTTTCACGTGAATATAAAAAATAAATTTTTTCACAAAACTAGTGTATATAAAATTACACAAGTCTTGATGAAATATTTAAATAATCCTATATATAACGTTTTTTCAGCCATAATATATTTTATTTCATAAATTATATTTCAAAATACAATGAAAATAATTTTTAAACCTAAAAATATCTTTCCAAAAACTAAAGTAAAAAAAGTGATTCCTTAAAATAACAATTTCAATTTTTTCCACCTTCCACTTTAATAAAATAATTAATTAGAAATATAAATTTTATTAATTGTATCAAACCAATTATATTATGTTAATATATAATTTATATTATAAAAAATTATCTACTATAAGTTTTACCTTTGATATATTAAATTGTTTAACATTTTAATCTAAAAATACACTTGTCCTAATGTATAAATAACCTTAATCCATCCCCATGGAACTCCAATCATCCCCATATTTCTAAAGTGTATCCATTTACAAACCACTTCATTTTAATCCCCTTATAATCCATAGGTAAATTATTTCAAAAAACAACTCCAATAATCAAGGTAGTTTTAGTGTCGCTCAAGAGAATCTAAAATAAGGATTAAGTAACTTTTGATCAATAATCAAATTTTTTATTTCTTATTCTTCTTATCATTAGTTTTTTACAAATCATTCAATACAAAAATATTTAATATTAATTATCCATAATTTGAACATTATATTAATTATTTTAACCTAATATAAGTATCATATTTAATAAATATATAAATATCAACATTCACTTTCCCACTCTCCCCCAATGTCCCTTCAAAGGTTAGTTAACCACTTTCAGATACATTTCCATTTCAACACTTATAACCATCATCAATGATGGATATTATGAATTATATATAACATATAAACATGTAATTGTTTTTATTATATGATTCTAGAATAAATTATACTAATATATAATTTATATTTAACAAAATAGTGAAACAAAAAACAAAAGTATTAATATTATTATATCAAAATGACAACACTATAACCATGGAAATTTAGAAGTATAATTTAATTAATATAAATGATAAATAGTGGTGAAAATTTAAATGATTCATTTTTTATTAATATTTTTTGATAAATCTATATTTATTGTTCAGGAGGATTAGAAACAACGAAACAAAGAGGGAATTAATGTAAGGGGATTATAGAACTGAAATCCCTTTACATAGGTTCCTTTATTCACACAAATTTCAGTATGAAAAATCCTTTAATATTCCATACATTTCATTCCATTATTCATCTATTATTACTTATATGATATATATGTTTCATCCTGTATTTTTAAAAATAAATAATCTAATTTTTCAAAATGTCTTTTCTTTCTAATACAAATCGTTGAATCTTCATATGTTTTTCATTATCTATATAAAAATGATATTCATATAGATTATGATACCTATTTTTCATTTGGGTTCCCCAAAACTCATTCATCAAAGTATTCTTTATGAAATCTCTCTAAAAACTATCCCATTATACGGTTTATTTCATGATTATGATTGTTATATTTTCTATGTGATATGCATTATTATGTAAATAATATGATGTGATTATTGGGCATGAAATTTTATATACCTTCAATGAATTAGAAAATGTGATATACCTCATGGGATAATGTGTATTATGCCTGAACATGATCCATGATTTTATCACAAATTTAATGTTTTGACTACGCACATATGTTATGCGAGAACATGATTCTAGTTATGTTCAAAACTCTGTGTGGTATTTGAACACAATGATATTATGTTTCATTTTTATGCATTTTAAAATTCCATTCATTTTTAAAATGTTTCCCCAATGATGATGATAATGATCCTATGTTTATGATATTATTATTATTATTATTATTCTCACCAATGTTATATCGAATTTAGATGGAGTTTGGCTTAGTGGTAAGCACCCCATAATCCAATATGAAAAATGGGGGCCCAAAACTCATGGGGTGTAGGTACTGTAGTGGACTGTAGCAACAACGGGTACTATAGCAACAGTGGGCATTGTAGAAACAGTGGGCACTGTAGTAGTGGCATGTCACTGTAGTGGTGACATGGTACTGGAGAAGCAGTGGATTCTGTGCAGGACTACAACAGACAGAGTAATGTAGCATTACTATTCACAGAATGGGCCTTGGGCCAAATATTTGGGCCTATGGGCCATATAATGGGCTAAATGCCCACTGGGCCTTCGGGCTATGTAATGGGTCTCCCTCTACCCACATAAAAGAGGTATTTTCTTTTCTTTAAATAATAAATGAGGCTTCAGCCCAAACATTTGAAAAAAACCAATGCTATATCGAATCATGAACCTTATTAAACATCTTACTAGTTTATTTTATCACCCCTTTTATTTATGGATATTCCAATGTAATTATATATATAAAAGAGAACATGAGATTTTATAATGATAAATAATAATGATTTCAATAAAATTTTATGTTTTTTTATTTATATATTATATATGAGCCTAATTTTTTCACAAAAATAATCCACTTGATCCAAGATTTGTATATCTATTTTTAGTTTATCATGAAAATTATTTAATAGTTAGGTAAGAAAAATTAGGTTCTATATAGTTTGTATCAATGAATATTTTAGTTAATTTTAGAATTTGTATTAGAAAAAAATTATTGAAAACCTTTAGAATCAGACTATATATAAGTAAAAACCCCATACAATTTCTTTTAGATAAAATATATATGTAGGGATACCATAAGATATTCCATTAATGATATTTTGACAAAATAATAAATTATTTATTCACTGTTTTTGGTATCACATATTTGTTAAAACCTTTTATATCATATAACATATTGGTAACTATGATAAACTAGGCCAAAAACCCGTGAGAGTGACAATGCAACGATTTTTAGAATGGCATCGTAAATTCCATGGGACATGGAGTGAAATACCTCATGGATATTCCAATGAAATTGTTACATGCTATGAATAATAACCACAACCATGTTGAACATCATCCTTCATCCAAGAAGAATCAACTATCCATTTTTAATTTTATGTGTCAATGAACATCGTTAATTATTGGGCCATTCAATTCACATGTGGAGGAATAATGGTTAACTCAAAGAAGAATATCTTTTTTAGTCTAATATTCAGAGAAAGGTAAGGTGATTCTTGTTGTTTTTTGTTTTCATAGAGAATTTTATCAATGGATTTAATTTATGAGGAATAAAAATAGAAAGGATGAAATAGATGAGATGGAGTGGTAATACTTTATATAAATACATATTACCATGTATCTCCCACAAACTTTGTAAACAAATATTGTGAGATAATTCATAGATTTAAAGAAAAAGGAAGATGAATCTATCATAAATTGCGAGGAAAATTTCAAAAGTAAAGAAAGATATTACTTGGGTTTTCTTAACAAAAGTTATAGAAAAATAAATACATTCGTGGTATTAAACAATACCTTTTAAAGTTTATAGCTACCAAATACTTTGGTTGTTATGAATAGGTCATTAGATGTTATCTCAAAATTGATTTAGAGTTTGGAGAATGGTCCCATGGTTGTATAATGAATATGATAATAATAGAGTTTCTATATGGTGGATAAAATAAAAAAGGATTAAAGAGGATCCAATTCCCATATGATAAAAAATTGGGTAGAATATTCATGACAATTTTTTCAAGGAACAAATAATTTTTTTTACTATGGGAGGGAAGACCACCAAACTCATTAATTTTGAATAGATATGAGAATTTGACTAACATGATGCACCAAAAGTAGTTTCCTCCTAATAAACCAAACATGGTTCAATGTTTCAACTATATGGAGAAAGGTAACATTGAATGATAGTGCGGCCAACATTCATTACATGAGGGTAATCAATTTCATCAACCACTATAAGAAAAGGAGCAAAAAAAAAATACCATCCTTACTACTGATGTGGACCATGAAAATGAAGTTTTACAATTTGAAATTATTATTCACTCAATAATATTAAAGGTTTAATTTGATTCAAGTTATAAAAAATAAATTATATGCTATGATTTTTATATAATTGTTGAATCAAATCCCTAATACCATGATGTAGTGATATATATAAAAACACATAGTGGTGCAATCATTTCATCCCATGTGTTGGAATCTTCTACTATAAAATCTGTGGGAAGATTATTCATGTGATTTTGATAATACTCCCCATTTTTTAATTTGATGCAATAAAAGGCATTTATTATATCTCATTATATAGAGCACACATTGGCTATCTAAAAATGGAAATTATATTTCATATTCCAAACCAACCAATTATAGTTTAAAATTTGAGGATGAACATGAAACTCCTTTGGGAAATACAAACACAATGGGGGTGTTGGTACCTTGTGAATAAAATAAATTTCACAAATTCTTGGGTTAAAGGAAAGTATATACATGTAATAAATTCAATTATTAGTGAATATACTGATTTACACCTTGAAGAGTTCATAGGACTTCCCCCAAATCATAAGGTAGAGTTCTCAATTGAACAAATACCCATAACTAATCATGTATCATAGTTCCCTAACAGTATCCGGTCAATAAAGGTAGAGGTGTAAAAGTAGAATATTATAGATTATTTGGATTAATGTTTCATATTCCATAGATACATTTGGGTGTGACAGTGCTCCTTGAAAATATAAAATAAGGATAAATGCGGCTATAAATTGAATATTGGGAGCTCAAAAATATCACTTTAAAAACAATTATCCTCTTCTAAGGATTGATGAATTTTCTAATCATCTATGTTAGTATTATTACATGTTAATGTTGGATATTTTTTTGGGTATAATAAACTAAAGGTGAGGAATAAATATATAGAAAATACTTATTTATGTACAAGGAATAGACATTCTGTGTTCATAGTGATACCCTTAGAACATACCAATTCCCATTAAATCATCATGTATTTTATGTGTTCATATGTATAGATTACATTGAAAAAAATGTGGCATTGTGTATGATGGATAATATAATATAATCCATTAAAAATTATGTACATGATGAGAATTTATGGATTGTGACAGAGGTAATAAGGAAGAAGGAATTATATGATATGTTTAGCGAGTTTGAATTTTGGATTCAAGATGTCATATTGTTGTGGAGCATGATTACAAGTGAGGGAGTTTCTATAGAAAATTCAAAGAAAAGGTAAATTAAGGAATCAACCAGATCCATTAGTATTAGGGAAATCCATAATTTCCATTTCTTATATTTTTACTACAATTGTTTTTAAGAAATAGAAGACTATATAGCTAGTTATCTAAGTTATATTTCAATGATATATCTGTAGGATGTTCTAATAAATCATGTAGCTCCACTTTTCATCATCAACGATCATGATCCAAGGTTTAAATATAATGTATGGATAATTATTCTTCATGGTTTTTATATATAATTGAGTTTTAGCATGGACTATCACACATTAAGTGATTGGAAATATGGAAGGACTATTCAGATACTTAAAGAAAATCTAAGATCCTATTCAATAGAATTCAATTGTGGATAGGATTAACATCCCCCATTGGTTGAGTGATAATATAAAAATATATTCTATTGTATTATACAAATGGATCCATATAAATTTCATTATGGGAATTTATGTAGAACATCGTCATGTTGGGATAATGATTGGGAACAAAACCTACATGGACATGATCTTATGGAAAAGATGATAGGGAATGTTCAATCTACAAAACAACATATAGATGATTATCAGATTTGAAAAAAGATCTATACTAACAACCACAGAAGGTAACACATGTTTGATGTGGGAGAAAATTTATTCATTTGAATATCACAAAGGAAGACTCTTGCAGTTGGGAATGAAAGGAAAGATTAGCTCTAAAAAAATGATCCACATTAAGATCCTTGATCGAATAGGTGAAGTGGACTATCAGTGTGAAGTTACCTAAAATATGGATCATGTTCATGAATCATTCCATGTATCACTCATGATAATTTACATAATTGATCCCTAAAATGTAATGAATCCAATGGTCATAAAATTGGGAAATGAAATCTTGTATTAAGAGTAGTCGGTGAAGATAATGGGTTGTGAAGAAAATTTTCTATGCAACAATAAAACTCACCATGTCAAAGTATTTTGGAAAAACCATAGTTATGAAGATGAGACTTGGGAAATAGAGGAAAAAAATTAACATAACTACCCTCATATATTATCAACTGAGAGTATAAGATGAATTTTCAGGGATGAAATGTCTAAAGGGATGAATAATATAAAAACCTAGTGTTTATTAGTAATATTTGATTCATGAATAAATATGTGTTGTATTATATCATATTAAACACATTAAAAATATAGAGAAACCAATAAAAACGTTATTTCATTAATTAATACTATTATATTTATCATAAATGAATACAATTAAAATTCTAAACATTACAAATATACCAAAAATATAATATAGATGTGGAAAATTGTGAAAATATCGATCTCATCAATCTAATAGATTCATTTTAGCCTCTAAAAACACCATGGAAAAGAGACAATTAATTTGTAAGTAATGAATCATAATGAAAAATATAAATATATAATCTTGAGATTAATTTAATTAAATAATTTATAAAGTAATATATAGGTATTTATAGGTGGTACTTTTACCATTTGAATAAAAGATGTGTATTTTGAAATAGAAACCTTACCATTGGGAATAGTAAACTAACTTTTGAATAGTAATATTACCTAAAGATAATAATTTTTTAAATAATTAATATTTATTATGATTAACTTAATGAAATTATAATATTATAATAATAAAAAATATAATGACTAAATACTCAAAGAAAATAAAAACAAATTTTTAAGAAACATTATTTCTAATGTGTTCTAAAAGAATAATATTTTCTATATTAGAAATTAAAATGACCTATGTTATAAATTTATTATGATAAAATGAATATAATTTTTAAAAAATTATTTTGAAAATATTTATTTCTATGTTTTTGGTAATTTTTTGATTTTTTTTTATTTTTTAGGTGAATAGTAACAATAGAGTTTTTCACATAACCAGTGTATCTTAAAATAAATAATTCGTGATATAATAATTAAATAATAATTCCAAGAACTTGTGGCTCATCCATGATATATTTTATTTCTTAAAGTTTTCATTAAAATACAATATAAATAATTTTGAACCTTAAAAAGAACATTCTATAACTTCATGTCAAAAGTATTTCCTTAAAATAATAATTTCTATTTTTTCCACATTGCTTTATAGTAAACTAATTAAATAAAATTATATAGTTGGTTTTTAGTATAATACTTATTATATTGTATTTATATATGATTCATATTATCAAAAATTCAAAATTACATTTTTTACATTTGATATAATATTTTTTATATTTTATTGTGAAAATACCCCTCACCCCAAGTATAAATAATCCCACTCTATACCCTTGAAAAACCACTCATCCCACTCATTTAAAATACATACATATAAAAACATCCTTCTTATTGAAGCAATTATAATCCTTATGGGAATTTATGAGCAACACAACACCGTAAATCAAGGGTTTTTTAGTATCATGTAAGAGAAGCTACACCGAGGATTAAAAAAGCATTGATCAATTCTTCATTTTCTTATTTCTTATTCTTATTGTCTTCATTTTTTCCACCCTATTCAAAACAAAAAACCAATAAGACTAATTAAACTTTAATTTAAAATTATATTATTTATTTTAACTAACAATAGGTATCTTATTTACTATATAAATAAAATTCAAAATTCTCTTTCCTTCTCTCCCGAAAATTAACTATCGAATTTAGATTAACCATTTATAGAGAAATTTCTATGTCAACACATATATCCATTAACATGGATGGATATTAAAAATTATATATATAATACAAAATTATAATTATAATTATTATAATAGTTGGGAATCATTTATAGTAATGTATAATTTACATTTTAAAAAATATTGAAAATGAGGGGAAAATAATCTTTTTTTGTAAAACATGTTATCAATATAACTTACCTATATGAAAAGAAAGTAAGAAATATAATAAAATTACTATAATTTATAAATTGTGGTAAATATTAAAATAATTAAATTATATATCAATGTGATAATATATCACTGTTTATTATTCAGGATGTGAAATATCAACGAATTAATGGGTGAATAAACGTAAGGGGATTATCGAAACCAACTCCATTTACTTTGGATCACCCTCTTTCACAAACATTTCACTATGTAAACTCCATTATTTTTCATCAAATGATATTTTCTTATTTTTCAATTTTAATATAAAATATGTAAATGTTTCTATCTATATTTTTAAATTACCATACTATGGATTTCCCAAATGACTTTTTATTCCAAAAAATATATTCGAAACTTATTATATTGTTTATTATCCAAATGAAAGTGACCTTTTATTCTAATTTATGATCTTAGATGTTTATTTGAGAACCCCAAAGATTACTCATTAATATATTATTTCTTAAATGTGTATTAGACCATTACATTCCATGGGTTATTCTATGATGATGATATTTGTATTTTCCATCTGGAATGCTTGGATATGTAAATATTGTGATGTGATGGGTGGGCCCATAATTATATATCCCTCCAATTAATTCAGTAATGTTGTGAATATCATGAGATAATGTTTATTATTTTTGATCATAATTTTATATTTTATAAAAAATATTATGTTATGATTATTCACATATTCTATGCATGAAAAAGATGCAGGATTTGTTCACAACTATCTGTGGTATTTGACCATTATGACATGATGATTCATTTTTATTCATTTTCATATTTCAAACGATTATCTAATGGTTCCCTCATGATGTTTATAATGATACCAAAACTATTATATGATGATTATTATTATTCTTACCCATGTAATATTGAATCATGTCCCTTATTAATCCTCTTACATACCTTTAAGGTCGCCCCATTATTTGATGTACTTCCTTAGGTGATTGCATGTACTATAGAGTAAATGAGATTTTTGAGGAAAAATAATAAGGATTTAAATAAATTATTATGTGTTATTATGTATAAGTTATGTATGATCCTAATTTTTTTTAGTATAGTAAACCTTTTAATCTTTTATTTGTATCTTTATTGTGTGGTCAATCATGAATATGATGTAACAGTTAAGTAAGGAAAAGCATGGTTTCTATAATGGAACCAGTTTATGAAATATTTTAACCTTTATAATAATTATCACAAGATACAAATTGATATCTAGACTACTAAACCAAGATCAAAACACAAATTAAATCCAAATTTTATTAGGGTGTTTGAACATTCAATAATTCATTTTATATGAAAGCAATGTTATTTAACTTTATTCATGTGTGATATCTACCCAAAATATCCCCTTAATATATTTCCATTACATTTATCCATAAAGAACATGAGAACTATTTCATTAATAAAATATTTTTAAAATAAAAAATGTATAAACCATTCCATATGAATCCAAATAGTTTTCAATTTTCTACCATATATGGCCTTAAACTACTAAATGTTTTACATCATTTTTAATTTAATATAATAATGATGTAATATAAAAAATTACATTATAAAATTAAGAAAGAAACATAATGTTAATGGGATTTCCCCATGGGGGTATCTCTCTCTTTATATATATTTTTAATTGGGTTATACATTCCCATCCATACATATTAGCTAACCTAACCCATGAAAATGTTATTTCCCACATATATATCAGATATATGTGTCAATTGTTTCCTTATAATTCAAGATAATTTGTTTACCATATATACTATCATAGGATCAACCAAAAATATATATTAACATTAAACCCATCCCCATCATTGTTTTTTGTCTTCTCTATTTACATTCTGGATTTCATAATGTCCTCTTACATAATGACCTCATAATAAGTACATGTGATTACATTACTGGATTTTCATGATATATAGTGATACATAGATTCCCTATTATAAGGCTTGTTCCAAATCCTTTTGGTTTTTCTTATGGTGAAATGGTTTTTATCAACTTACATGTTGTTCACAAACATCATTATGATATGGTGTTAAATGGAATGATACATGCCTTTATTCTAAACCCTAGACTAAAAACATCATTTTATTTATCACTGATATTAAAAACACATAATTTCATATTTCATGCATCAGTTTATAAGATAATCAGGATAGAAACAATTTTATAATTACATTTGATCCAAACCCATAAATATGTCCCTAATTAATGTTTTTCTTTATTAATTAATTTATAAAAAGTATATGAAATATCAATTTTATAATAACAAATGTGGCCAGATTCCCTTTATTTAGAATGTATAGTGCTTTATATATCCCACATATCAATTCATTCCAAAATACCAATTAAAAAATCTATTCAACCAAATTTTTGGTAACCTTAATTAATAACAGGTTTCCCATCAGAATTTTAATATTGATATGAGTTATCTAATTTCAAATATAATCTAGACATAAAGAATCTCCATATACTGAATTATTTATCATATGTCCATAATAAATTTAACTCTATTATCCATACCACATGATTTTAGACATCATTATGAACACTATATATTATAAGAAATTAGTTATTTAGATACAATAATTCTTTATAAACATCCCTGCATGAGTTGTAGATCAATAAATGGATTCTGGATATATGGTACCCCATAAATGGGTAAAATTATCATTTTTTTCATTATGAATAATATTTTATTTTATTCCCAAATTATTATTTGGAAATGTAATATGAAATTTTAGTTGATATAACCATAATAATTAATTTATCTCAAATCCTATACTTTGATAGAATAACTCCCCTCCCAAATAGTTGAGACACATCTATTTAGGGAATGTTCTTGATAAGAAATATCTATGTCTTGATTCTTATTGTATTTGGATATATAGTGACATCAAAAAAAAAATGTTGAAACTCAAATACAGAATACTATATAATCCATTCAATTTCATCATCACTAAGTGGAATAGTCATTGTTAGTTCACGAATGAATTATTCTTACCATATCATGAATTATAATTTTCCAAAAATTACATATCATTACTAATGTTTTTTTAATCACCAAATAAATTTGATGACAATTTTTACTAAGTTCTTATGACTCAAAGTTAATCGTAAAATTTATAACTTTTTATATCATTTCTTGACACTTTCAACTAATGGAATATTTCTTCTTAAAGAGATGGATTTTTATCATTATATTCAAATGGGTACATTTATGAGTAGCCATTCATTTGAAGATTGGTCATCTTTAATCTTCTTTATACTTATAAGATATAATTTTCTTTATTTAAACACCTAAAATAATTATTTAAATCATTTTAATTATCAATATTAGAGGCTTTGGGTGTTCTTATTTGTTGAGAAATATCTAGATTATTGTTTTAAGCCACATATCACTAGCTTGATCACTATGACATTAAAATATGTGAACACATTCCATAGATGGTGTGCATTAGCATTGGGATCATTTTTCATGTTAGGTTATATCTTTGTTATTATATTGGTTGTATAATTATTTTTTTCCTGGAACTATAAACATATGTTTCTTAAACCTACCTTGATGATATCTATGTTAGTGGGGATAACCATATTTTCCTTGAAAAATAAAAGGAACAGTCTTTTGAAACACTGATATTGAAAAATGTTTGATAAATTTAATATTATACCTGGTCAACCTAAATATGTGTTCAGTACAATATGTAATAAACATTAGGTTTCCTAAAACCTTATTTAATATATTATTATCTATAATATAACATTATTTTTATGTGTTTTAATCAATATTAACCTACCATATCTATAAAATATAAGTGAACCTAACTCCAAGGGACACCAATACAAGGTAATTTTCATGCCTCTATATTTTTCAATATTAAAATAGACTTCTTCATCCTGAGGGGATGGACCACAAATATATGTACTTCATCACTGCAACATGTAATAAAATTTAATTTTAATATGGTCCATGGTTATCCAATACATACCAATTCCATGCTATCATACCCAAATTCAAATATCATGATTAATAATTTACATAATCAATAATATAATTAATAATCTAGATTCAACACAATTGATGTTTCCTATTTATGCATCGTTCTCTTTTACAAACCATGAATGTGAAATCCTATTCTATAATTTTGTATAGTTCTCATCATGTGACCCTAAATCTCATGTCATGATGGTCTAATCACTTTGACAATAATGAGTGTTCCCCACGTTCTAGGATGGTCAATATTTGTATTAAAGACTCATTTATGTATGTATTCACCTTTCCCATACTATATAGGTTGTTCCATCAATTTATTGATGTTTTTTGTTTGTAACTATTAGTGAAATAGTCCATTTATCATTACCATATACTATATGAACCTTTTTTGATACTATATGAACTCATGAAATTGTGATCTCATTCATATCAGATTTACCTTTCCCATGAAAAAGTGTAGACTTTCTATCCATTGCAAAAACAATCAAACCATTAAACTCCACAAAAATTGGTCTAGATTGTAAGACCATAAATTTCCTATGTTAAATGATATATCAATCACTAGTTTTAAACTACACCAATGGAAGCATGGAAGACATTAATTATCCACACACTAGAAATACACCACACAAGAAATAACTAAAAATGTGCACTTGAATAGAAACGAAAAAGATGAAAAGAATGAATTTTTTCAAATTTGTAGAGGGAAACCTATTTTTTTGGGCCCCAACTATTTATATCATCCACATTTAGGGATTAATAAAAATTACAAGTTAGTAAAAATAAACACAAATCTAATAGGTTGGACTTTTTGATCCCAGAAAAATTCAATCTTTGTTATGCAGTTCCCCTGATCTATGAATTTTTTTTCACATATTCAAGTTCCTAATATAAAGTAACTTAAATGATCCATATTGAATTCATGAAGATATATAATCAAAATACATGAGCCCATATGATTATTGGAATCTCAATTCTAAAAGAAATTTAAATTCTTATTTTATCATGCTAAGTCATTTAACCAATATATCTAATTGGACCAACATTGTGTTAGTTTTGTTACCTCTTCCACCATATCCAACCAAACTATTCCCTATTGGGAGAAAATTCAGAGGAGGAAAAAATATATCTTATTTAGTGAACCATCAACTATTTAGTATGATGGTGTACATACCTTTATATACCCCACCTATATATAAGTGTAAAAGCATGGCTGAGTATTTTCTTAACCCTTTATATAACATTAAACATTCAGTTGTACAATGATAATATATATTTTTATATATACATTCATCAAATTCCTATCTAATGGTGAATGTAAAAATGGTGATGGATTTCCCCATATCTTATTATTGAGTCATAAAGGTTGGAGATCATTTTTTTAATAGGTTGATGACATGAACTGGTTTCCCAGTTCATGCCCCCCATAGGAATTAATTAAAAACAAAATGTATGCAGTACAGACTCGAGGTGTAATGAATTTACACCAGTGGGGAATTAAAGAGGATACAAGTAAATGACAAAGAAAAACCAGAGAAAAATTTTAGGTCTTGAGTATGTGATCACAAATGTGTTTCTTCCATTTGAGACTCTATTCTAGCATCCAAGCTCTTCCTAATGTTTCAGCAGGTTCACAGTACAGTCCTCCTGCATGATATTCCATTCCATTCTGAACTCTTCATCAAAAATTGGGAGCCTCCCTTGAGCATCGCCGAGACATGCTCCAGTTTCAGAAAAACATCAAGCACCTCCATAGATTTCAAAGCATGATGCAAGAAAAAGATATAACATTTCAGTACAAAAGGGAACAGGGTTAGCAGAGTCTTTCCTTTGATCAGAGAAAAACCAGTATGTAGAGAATCATTTTGATATTAGGTGTAACCAGAATTAAGGTAGAAAGTCTCAGCACAAATTTCCATCAAAGTCAGTTGATCTCTTTAGAGGATACTCAAAGAGGATTCAGAACCGTTCACCAAACAAATGCTCATAACGGCACATACCAAACATCAACCAAATTGAGTATAAGAACTCCTAAGGACTAGTTATCAGAAATACAACTAGACATATGATAAGAAACAAACAGATTAGAGAGGAATCTAATAGAGTAAGAAGTCAAGCCCATAGAATGTCTCTGAAATTAAAGTTAGGGTTCTGCTTGTATTCATTAATCAACCTTGTGAACATTATTTTTCTGATTTCAAGGTACGTTTCAGCTGAAACCTGTCTATATAAATATCTTTGATATACTAATTCATCCTATTATTCCATCCAAGCATAAACTTCCTCACTCACATCATCTTCCTCCGGAATCTGAAAATCATCTCTATAGGCAGGATCCTCCTCCTTAACATAGTTCTTTTGTTTATGAATTGGAATCTGATCATCAGTTACAATAGGTTCATCTTGCTCAGTATTTGAAATCCGAGTGGGATCTATTGAACGAGTGCCTATGGTTCTTTACAATTGTGTATAATATCTCATTTTCCTAGTTTTCCTAGGGTTAGGAGTGATGAATCCATCATTGTCAACCATGTGTTTTTTCCCTTTCTAGACATTGATTTAAGAAAGTTCTCTTCCAATTGAATATGCTGATCTTCATTCTCCTGAGAGTTAGCACTGGTTTTTGAGCAGTCATCAAGCTCCTTAGTTTTTTTTCTTAGTTTTCATTAAGCATATCATGATCCTTAACCAAGATAGCGAGTAGAAACATTTTCTGTGGTAATGAAAACTGCATTGAAAAAATCAGTCCCTTGAGCTTCCAAAACTTGCTTATTATCCAAATGAACAATTTCCTGAGAGTTATCTGATTTATTAATATAAGAAAAGGGTCCAACATCATTTTATTTTTCCACCCAAATGGCTTTGGAGGCCTCATCTCTTGCAGGTCTTCCACATTTTCTTGAGATATGACCTAACTTAAAACAACTCTGACAATAATATGGAATTTCTTCATAGAAAACCTCTTGGTAGAAACCATGGTCTCTATTTTGAATCCAAATGTGATAGGTAAGTTTATTAGAAATATCAAATTCTATACAGATTCTTGAAACTGAGGGTCAGGTAAGTTGTTTAGTTGCAAATTCAAGTTTTAAAGGGTTTCCAATGAGTCTCACAATGGGAAACAAAGCCACATGTTTAAAAAAGTGAATCAGAAGACCAGGAAAACCCACCCAGATAAGGAAAATTGGGGGTTCAAAATGTGGATCGAAGTTTGGGGTCCATTTGAGGATCTTCATTGGACAACCCCCAAAGAACCATGTTTTCCTAATCCAAAGTCGGTAGTAATCCTCTTCTGATGCTAGCCAGAAGATGATATGCACAGTGGTGAGGAGACCAACATAAAAACCCGAGAAATTATCATGGATTAGACATTTTTATGGCATTGAAGAGTAAAAATAGTTTTTAAATTTATTATCATTCATTGATAGGAATAGAATAAGAGAAGGAATAATAAAAAACTTATGTATACCATGTTTTAACAAAAAATGAGGCTACAAATAAAGATGTATTATAGGCTATGTTTATGTAAGGTATTATTTTTTTTAAATTTATCTATTAAAATAATAAATAGGTAATTATATGTAAGTTATTTTTATTAGATCAACATATTTATAAGGGAATAAAATTTCAACTAAGGATGAAACGTTTTCTTTCATTCTTCAAGTATTATCAAAATTACATATAATCTTAACCATCTATCCTTTGGGAACACATAGTTCTTAATGGAGGTGGTTCACCACTATAAAATAATTGATGATTCAATATTATTTCTATATCTTTACCTCTTCATATTAAGTATTTAATTTATGTTTTGTATCCCTAATACATCTATAATGTTCTATTGACCCGATTTGAGAGAGGCGTGATCAAGAAACCTGCTCTAGCACCCTTCATAGATGATTCCCTTAATGGTATCTTAGATCATCTGTTAGTAAATCCCCCAATTAACCATGATCATAATAATGTGGAAAATATAGTTCATTTTCCTTCTCAAATCACGTGTAGTAGTCTTGTGGAAAATTTTCCATATATTATCCATTCATGTTATTGTGTGACATGTTGGAATTTGTAGTCTTCTTAATCTAAATATGAGTTTCTTCTAAATACTTATCTATATTTTCTACAACTAATTCACTCATACTGAATTTTTGGATCATTATAATATATTTTCAATGTTAGATAAGAATTCATAATATTTGTACACTTTAAAAATTGGAGTACTTATATTAGATACTCTTTGGTCAACAACTCATCTTTTGATGATTGTTCTATTGATTATATAAGATACCTATATGTTAATTAGTGGGTATCAAAGCCAAAAATAATATTTATAGATTCTCACTTATCTATACTGAAGAACATGACCATCCATGGTATTCCACTTCTTCTATTAGAGTATAAGTATATCCTCAAGTGGGTGGCTATTCATTTTCTTGAGTTGGGGTATCTATTACTAATTCTATATTTTTGTTTTGTTCAATTGTAGACAAATGACACCATTTTATAGTTTATTTGACTATAAAGTCATACAAACTTTCATGATGTTATCCTCACTAGTATGTTTAGAAAATATGTTCTAGTGATGTGGATCCTAAGAGAAATACTCACGACCAACATCAAGTTGAATGAATGGATCCACCATCACTAGCTCTATAAATGTTTATTTCTTTACATAGAGATTAAATATAGTTAATATCACAATTTATACACTACAGTTTATCTATATTATATGTTTATAAGGAAGTATAACATATATTTTTTTATATCAAATTGTAATATAGATAGAATACGTGACAAAGCAAGTTGAACTTATCCCCTTCCAACTTCATTCTAAAATCATTATATTCATACAATGAGGTAGGAATATTAATTTTGAAATGTGCACATTAATTATACTTATAGTTTTATCAAGGAAACCCATATCTATCGGGAAATATAAATCTGGTATGATTGCTTAATGTATACATATTTCACTAGTTGATAAAACTATATCAATGTACCAATCCCCTTGTAAGGATTGTCAAAGTAGGTTTTGATGATGAAACCTATTACATAGTTAAAGATACTTTCATATTAAAAATTGGTAGTTTCACATGATATTCTGCTCTAATATATTCTAGGGAAATATTTTATAGTTCCATTTAATGTAATTTATATGTTGACCAGGGAATTATAATGAAAATATTCAAATATATATATGGTCATTGTGGAGGGAAAAGAAGGATTTGAAGTCTTTAATCTCCCTCTAGTCATTATATTTTTACCTAGATCATAGGTGGGGTTTATATACATGATCATCTGAGGAGGTGTATTTGATATCAATCATTGGGGAGAAGAACCCAATGGATGGAAGTGAAAAAATTGATTTAGTACCTCTATTATACAAAACACCATTTCTATTGATGATTTACCCATCTCCCCAGAGTTGGTAGATTCCACTAGGCCTATTATGATGCCTATCATAGTGTATTGTAGATATTCAATGAGTAAAGAAATTTTCACAATTACCTATAATAAAGGACCATCTTCATATTATCAGAAGGTTTTTGTAAGTGAAATAAAATAATAATAAATAGAAACCATGGACATATATCCTCAAGGTCATAAAATTATTATTTATCTTCATCTCGTGATATTTTAATGACCCCATCCACAATTCCCATGTCTTATATGTATATCAAATTATTATTAGTGTGAAATCATCTATCATTAGTCAATAATATTATCTCTATCACTAACATAAATTAATTGACTTAAATATGTATTATTTCAATAATGAATTCTGTAGGATACTTAATATTTCAAATATTGGGAATTTGGATTCTACCTTTATGGGAATCCCATTGATCATCAATTTTCATAGAAACTTTATTGTTTTCCTAGAAATGAGTGACATGAAATTATATATAGCCTACTAAAAAAATATTCTTCCCATTATAAGGTATTTATAAAGGCTTGGGATTTGAAATAAAACTATTTTAAGGTTGGAGTACATGATTGTTTTGGAATAATAGATGATTATCTTTTAAAATCCAATTTATAATACATTATTATGACCCTTTCCCCCTTTCTCAGGTCAAGTATGTAATGACATGTGGAACACTAGTCACCCATGTCCAATTTAGATAAGATGATATCCAAAATAGGTTATACATTGGTATTCACTTTATGAAGAAATAGTATTAATGTAGCATAATTATGGAATTTGTTTGATGTTGTTATTATCTATTGATTTATTCAACCATTGTCCACTAATCCAGCAGACATGTATCAGTTGTTCAACTACCATATTCTAGATGTACTATAATTGATGTGAAAACTAAAATGGTATATATGAGTCAGAATAATTTTTTTAAGGGATCCAATCTACTAGAATAGAATCTATCATGTTATTCTTAAACATTAATGTGTCATGTTCAATATTTTCATCTAATGCGGTCAAACAAGATGGAGATTTCATGCAGGAGGAAAAATGAATTCTGTATGTAGAATTAGTATACTAGAGTCCTATAATCCTTCAATGGTATACACACGATACTTATATAAATTGAATGAATGGTCAAAATTTAAATTTCAATATTTAAACATCACTAAAAAGATAATATTTATTTACGTGTGTTTCCACACAACACCATAACACTTGAAATGGTCTCAAAATTCAAAAGGGATATTTCATAATATTGATTTATTTTGCAACTAATGTATCCTATTTAGTACTTGAAATATTAGGATGATTTACTTATCCATGGATGATTACAATTTTACTATAAATGTAATCATACATACCCAATTTATTGAATCATAAACTGATTAACAATACTCACTCAACCACATTGAATTAAAACTTTTCAATCGATTTTGAGGGGGGATAACTTAATTGACATTGAAATATCATTCCACATATTTTAATTTTCCCATTATAGAAAATAAATAAATGATGATCCCCATTATTGTAGGGTGCGACTCATCATTATTTATCTTGATCGCGATTTTTTCCACAATCAATAATAATCAATTTATCATAGTGTCTAAAATAAAGGATTTGTGTAGAATGGGTTACTTCCCCATTTTTCGATAGTTTCCCTTTATAATTACAAATCCAAAGTGTTTTTTCAATAGTGATATACCCAAGTGGGATCTTGGGGAATGAATTACTTACACAATGCACTATAGATGTGTTCTATAGAGTCCATAAACACGTCTTATAGACTATTACCCATGTCATTGTATAAAAAATAAGATGTGTTCATTTATGAAATTTATTGACTGAGAAGAATTTTGATGTTGTATTTTTTAAAAACTTTTATATGGGATCTTGGAAGTTACATAGAATTATACCACACTCAAATAATAAAATAACTTTACTCCTATCAAATGGATCCAATTCACCCGAATCCATTCAAGGATTTTAAAACCAACAGAACATAGGTCACACTCCTATACCCAAAAAAATTGATTTCATTATATGGCTATAACCTATTGAATAATGTCCACATCTCATGACCTGATAGTATGTGTAGGGATTATGTATTGTGGGGTACATTAACTTGATGAATGAAAATTTATATTCAAAATGGGAATACATTTTTAAAATAATTAAACTCTCCTTATTCCAATCAAAACCAATATATAATGGGAATATTTTTTTCATGGGAAATTTATTTATGAGCATAGATTATTTAATATATCATCATGGGAAATACCAACTTCTTATGTATATGGACCCACATCATTTCACCATTCTTGATTTCTCACAATTGATGTTGACACCCTAAAAAATAATTCCATGCACCCCAGTTACACACTCTAGAAAATAAAATACACCTTACATGTGAGTATTCGTTATATTTTCAACTTCCCTTTGATAATCAATCACTTGGGTTTTATATGGTTTATTAATTTCCCAAATGGATATCATATTAGGCATCTATATAATGGTTTCATGGACTCTCTAGGATCCATGTGCATGGGTTTTTTTTATAATGATTTTTTTTTGTATCCAAAACAAATAGGAAGAAATAAAAAATGATGGTAATTGAGTTACTTGAATTATTGACATTTTGAAATTGTTACAGAAGATGAAATTTCCTATTTTACATCAAAATAGGTTGAAGAAACCCTCATTGGTTTTCCATACAATGAAGTTACATTCCCAAATCACCATAGGTTAACAAAATTAGATTTATGTCTTCATCTATCCCCCCCCCTTAGTGATAAACTTCAATCTAATTTCTAATTCGGTTGACACCTCAAACTATAAATATATTTGAATGACATATTTCCACAAATATCTAAATATGATTCCATATTTTACCTAAATATCCATTATAAAGACAAATACTACTAGTAATTAATTATGGAAACCTTTTCAGTATATCCGCACTATAGGAATAACATATTCCTATCCTCATGGTGGTGTCCAATCTTCTCTAACATCACTAGGTTTACCACTTTTCAATGTCCTCATAATGGGACCACATTTCTATATTCTCATTAGGTTGAAAAATTCACCCATCCATAATAAAAAGAGAACCATTTTTTAGAATATAATGCCAAACCCATTTGAAATCAATATCTGAATGATGTTCATTTACCATTCCCAAATTGGTTAATTGTATTTAAAAAAAACTAATAGACCCTAAATAGTCCATGAAAACTCAAAAATGGTTGATAATCATCTAAAACTACACTATAGCCTGCAGAGATATATCATTAGGCCATGCACATTAGTGTTCACCACTCAAATCACATATTCTATGGAAAAAATCATTTTAATTAATTTTTTTTCTAACCAATGATACCCTTACAAAAATAATTTTCATATATTATAATAATAATGAGCATACCCGTCGTGATGATATATGTGAAACCTCACCTAGATAATGACTCTAATTATGGCCAATAATGTTTCATGTTAGATGAAATATTTAACATAATTATCCATGCAGGAATGGGTATTCTCATGTCGTATAAACTTAGGACATGTTCTCATTATTGAATTCATCACTATTTCCCATCATTGAGTTATGGGAGACCATATAGGGGCAGTGTATATATATTCCCCAACCCCATTAACAAGGTTTAATTTCCTATTAGTTTTATATTTCCTTAATCCTAAACATCTGATGATCTTAATTATATTTATACGTGGACCTATTATTATGTGTAATCAATAATATAGTAAGATCTTGGGTTTTTACTGTAAGAACCTAGTTTTTTCTATAAAAGACTTTGGAATTTTCTTGATGTTATTACAAAGTATCACCTTCATACGGCGTACGATTCCAAGCCCCAGTGTGGCCGGAATTAAATTTTAAGTGTGTTCACATTGGACACACCAAATAAATAGGATAACTCCTAAACAGAGATCTAGACTAGGAATCTGAGTGCATTGATTGGTCCTAAATGGGGTGTTTACACTAGGAATGAGAAAAAACATGTCGGCGCAGGACTTTGGGACCCCTCACACATTAACAGAACATTAAATGGATAAATACAATAATTTATTTATTCATTTAATGGTTAAACTCAAGTATCTCTTAAAAGGTTGCTCGAATGGGAAAACCGAGGGCACAATTGAGTCCAGAGCGTGCCGTTTACCCGAGGAGGGGTGTAACTTTCGCGGGCGCGGGCCTTCTGTGGAAAATACCACAAGGGGAATTTTCGTAATTAAGTGGTCTCGGGCGTTAGATTCTATATCTTCCGAACGGAGCCTCAGATTAAAATTTTGGGACCACATTTGTGCTTTGGATGTGGTGTTTACTCTAAGATCGACCTAACTTTGACCGCATCGGGGGTTTCAGACGCAGATTTAATTAGGGGATATGTTTTCTTTAATTAAAGGGATTAAATCCTTTTATCTTATTTAAGTTATATCCTCCCCCCTTCCCCCATCCTTATCCTCTGGAGGAACACCCTCCCTTTCTTCCCAACAACTACTCCCTCTTCCATATTCTCATCCTCCTCCCTTCGGAAGATGATGACAGAACTTTGGCGGATCGCAGCGGAAGCAAGGCGAACAAGTCATCATCGACCGACGAACAAATCGAGGTAGGATTTATTCTGATTTCATTTTCATATTGAAGTTTTTCTCATAAATTCATTCTTGCTCATATTTGTTTTTCATTTCCTTTATCAATTGTCGATGACTGCACTGACAAGGTCATCAATCTATGTTCGAAGCCTATAAATGTATCTGAAATCCATCTGTTCTTCATGTATATTCATCGCCCACTTTTGGACACATTAACCCACTGATGAGTCATTGAGTGGAGAAACGAACAGGGGGCACCAGGGCGGTACGGTCGAGAAGCGTTCAGCGGGCTGGCATGCAGCGGTAGTCGGGTTTTGGCGACGAGCCGATTTGGAAGAGGTGGCGGCACTGGGGGTCAGGCGAAGCAGTAGGCGGCTGCGGCGGAGCAGCGAGCGGAAGAGCGGCGACAGGTAGTGCGGCCGCGGCATGTCACGGCGGTGCTACGGGAGGCGAAGCCGCCGGTGTCTAGCGGCGGTGTGCTGCCGAGGGCGTCGGCCGGTCACGCTTGGCGGAGGAGCCCGAGGCCTGGCCTCAGGCATGTGGAGGAAGCCAGGACCCGCAAAACACGGGTCCTGATAGCTTGTCAAGGAAGACCGGCCAAAGATGATCTGCTGGGGGAACAAGGACCTATGCATCGTGGGTCCTGTTGCACCATGTGGAGCAAAGACCGTCTAGTAGGCCGGTCTGTTTGAAGAAGCCAGACCCGAGGGGTCCGGCGGTTTCCTGGTGGGCCGCGGCCAGCGGGCCGTGACGAGCTGGACCGGGCCGACCAGTCTGGAACGGCCCATTCTAGGCCCCATGTGTTCAAGGGGCCGTATTTTCTAAATGCGCGTCTGTTTGACGCGCCGTCTGCGGCTGCAGGTACGTGTTAATAAGACGAACTTTTTGAAGTACATTCCGGGGTTTTTTTGGGTCCTGCGCCCAAAGTTGGTTGCCCCGGGACGTGTTAATTCAATAATATTAAATTATTATTATAGTTGAGACGGACATGGCTTTCGAGCTGGAAGTCCTTTTGACGTGTTGTCAGAGGCGCGGTGGCCCCAGAGATGAGATAGTCCTTCCAAGGTTAGTTCGGCGCCCTTGTGGGTTGGTTTTGTTGCTCGGTAGCATGAAACGCTAAATGTGAAAAATTAAATAAATAAATAAATAAATAAATAATTAATTGTTGCATCGAACCTAACTCCTGCTTGGGATGTCTGATTGACACTTCATCCACAGCAGCATGCCTCCAGTCCTCGTGCGGAATTTTTGAGATGCTCTATGAAGCCTTCGGGTTGGAGACAAGGTGCAGGCCCCACATGGCCTAGTTCGCATGTTTTACGGTGAAACACCACTTTTTCATCCGACATCTGTTGGGGGTGTTTGGGTACTTGTTTTTGAGTGTTTTTATGAGGGTATTGCAATGGTGAAATCCGCCCGCTTAAATTCGGGCCCGAAGTGTGGGCTCTACGGGGTCCCGTTTACGTATAACACAGGAAATGACATCTTATACATCCGGAGTTTATTTTAGGAACTGTCAGTGGCATTTTGACCCTAAAATCAAGGAGAAATTGTCCGAGGTGGTTTCAGGCGTTGAATCCAGAGTTGAGGCGTGGGCCCCACATGCCGTCTCTTAAGCTGTGTGCAGCTTACTGTGACTTTTTCATTAGGCGTCTGTTTGGGGCATATGAATAGTCAATTCAGCATGTTTTTTTGAGAGTATCATGATGGAGTAGTTCACTTGACGAGTATCAGAGTCGGGGTGTGGGCCCCACATGGGCCGGCTATGGTGAATAGTACCATATTCACTAGTTGTCTGTTTCGGGCGAGCAAGTACTCTATCTCGCGTGATTTTTTGCAAGGACTGCAATGGTGTAATCCGTTTGGGAATGAGGATCCTCTTTTGAGATCATGTTAAATGTGAAAACATGAAAGGGTGTTGGATGGAGGTCCCTTTGATGCACTCCGAACCAACGCACGATAGCGATGTTGGTAACACCCGGTGATGTCAGTTGCAGTACTGAGTTATCAGACTTCTTCTAGGTCTACCCTCTAGTAGGGATGGGAAGTGGGTCACATGTCAGCTTCTTCCAGGTCTACCCTCTTTTAGATATTGGGCAGTGGGTCGCCTATCGGCTTCTTCCGGTTCTACCCTCCAGCAGAGACTGGGCAGTGGGTCACCTGTCAGCTTCTTCCGGGTCTACCCTCTAGCAGAGACTGGGCAGTGGGTCGTCTGTCAACTTCTTCCAGGTCTACCCTCTAGTAGAGACTGGGCAGTGGGTCACCTGTCGTCTTGTTCTGGGTCTACCCTCCAGTAGAGACTGGGCAGTGGGTCGTATGTCGCCTTCTTCCGGGTCTACCCTCTAGCAGAGATTGGGTAGTGGGTCACCTGTCGACTTCTTCCGGGTCTACCCTATAGTAGAGACTGGGCAGTGGGTCGCCTGTCAACTTCTTCCGGGTTTACCCTCTAGCCGAGACTGGGTAGTGGGTCGCCTATCAACCTCTTAGGGTCTACCCTCCAACAGGGACTGGGAAGTGGGTTACCCGATGACTTCTTTTAGACTCATTACTTTCTACTAGGCTAGTCTGTGGCTTTCTCTGTGACTACCGAAGCAGGGCCCTTGGTTGTATGGGTTAGTGTTGTGACAGATTTGGCTTTGAGTAGTCCTCTCGACTTTGGGACAATGAAGAGGTGTGGTTTGACTTTCCCCAGAACTCTCAAATACGAGGGGCGCTTTCCCCACCAAGACATGTCCTTGTGATGCGACCTAAAACCATGTGGGTGATTTAGTGCTGTCCAAAGAGGATAGTGTCAAGGTGAAGTGATTTGATCCCCTTGACTTGAAGTTCGGGGCAGACGTGCAGGATGTTGGGAATCTATGGTGTTTACTTCTGGGACTGTTGGTTACTCACTTTCTTTGGCTGAGCTACGAGATGGAGATCCCCTTGTGATCTTGTTTGTGTTTCTTGTTTGAGAATATTGATATGTATATACCTTGTCCTAGTACCCACTCCTTGGGTTTTGGTTACTCTCCTTCCATAAGAAGCGAATACCTGTGGGGTATGCCACGTGCTTTCCATGTCTAGCTTCTCATGGTTGGACAAGCCTACTCTCCTACTATAGGTAGCGAGGACTCGATGAGATGTTCATCTTCTCACCGCCTCTAGCTCCTTCTGTTCGGACGAGCCTACTCCTTTCTTCTTGTTGGGTTGAGCTTTACACTTTACTACACTCTCGGTTGTAATCCTTTACTTTTCCATGTTTTATCTACTGCTCACCTCTTCGGTAACTCCTTTGTTGCTCCCTTGAGCCTTCGGAGAATCCTACTGAGTATTTTTATACTCACCCTTGCTTGGGATTTTCCTGCACTTGGTGTGCCCTTGCAGACGACAGACATGTTGGTCATGAATTTAACAGAGCTTAGGAGTTTGGTAGCCTGGACCATATATGGTGGTCGTAGTCGGGTTCCAGGTGTGGGACTCTCCTAGCTGTTTTACTTTTGTTTACCTGTTGCTGGGTTGTGGCACTTTTATGGTTGGGCGCATGTTTTTCCCTTTTCTTTTCTGTTTACCTTCAGCACTCACTTTTTACTATTTAGAGGTCGATGCACTATTATGGTTTTTTATAGCTGTTAATAATTTACTTTCCCTTTTACTCTGCACTTTTTCATTTAGTGTGCTGCGTGTGTGTGTACAGGTACTCAGGCAAAGGCCTCCCCGAGTTGTTTATCCTTCAGCGCTTGTCGCCAGCCCCTGGCCTATGGAGGCGGGCTTGGGGTAGTTGCGGATCAAGCCCAGATAGGGTCGGGTCATGACAAAGTCGTATCAGAGGTGGTTTGTTCCATGGGACATTATTCGGAAGTCCCTAAAAAGGAATTTTTTGGGATCTAGGGAAACAATGTCAACGTGTCTCGAGAGCGGCTCTCAGGCCAGGGAGTTCAGTAAAGGTGTGACGACTGACGTATCAATTCACCAAGACCCTGATAACCCACTTGTCAACTCAGCATGCTGAGACACCCGTTGTAGAGAAAATTTGTTTGTGCATCCCATAGGATTGAGTCTTGACTGTCCTTCTTGAGTCATCTCCCCATTGTTTCTACGGTTGTATACATATATGATCATCTGACCACGACACTCTTCGGAGAAAGCCAGACAGGATACTAGCTTTGGTTCGTGACGATGACCCTTTGAGCTACGAGGCCTCAGTCCAGGACCCATCATGTGAGTCCCTTTCTTCAGGTGGGCCGGTAGCAGCACCCCCACCTGGTGAGCAGCAGACGGCTTCAACAGAGCAGACTAAGCTTGAGCACAGGTTGATCGCGCTCCGCGAGTTCCAGCGGTAGAGACCACTGAGGTTCAGTGGTGAGATAGACCCTCAGGAAGCAGAGGTTTGGCTAGAGATAGTGGTTCGCCTCTTCAGGATTGTGCAGGTGTCGGAAGATCAGAGGGTGGATTTGGCAGCTACCCTTTTCCACAGACCAGCTGGGCATTGATGGAGTATGGTGTCTTAGTTACTTGATGATTCGTCACATTTGTGGGGTGACTTTCAGTGGCTGTTTCGTGTGGAGTTTTACCCCTCATCCTTACGCTCTGTTCGGATCCAATGGCTCCTGTAGTTTTAGTAGGGAGGGATGATAGTGACCGAGTATGCAGCTAGTTTCACATATCATACACGCTTTTACCCAGACTTGGTCTGTGACGGCAACTTCCGGGCGCAGAAGTTAGAGAAGGGTCTCCGTAGAGAGATGCATTCTATCATAGTACCCTTGGGAATTCCCACTTATGTCGGGGTGTTAGAGCAGGCGATGGTGACAGAGAGCTCCCTGTTGCGTTCTACAGTTGGTGGTGGCAGCAGGCTCAATAGAGCCGAGACATCTGCCGTATCTAGCGGGAGTCAACTGAGAGAACCTCAACGTAGGTGGCTTTCTGATAACCAGACTCAGGGGTGTGGTTGTACACTGAAGTGGTGTCGGAGGGCACCAGGGCAGCCCATAGAGTGCCAGTGCTATGCTTGTGATGAGCGAGGTAACTTGGAACGGGACTACCCGACCAGGTATGCTGAAAACTTCAGGCAGGAAACAGGTGCACCACCACGACAGAGGTAGCGCCGAGATCAGAGTGGTTCCCAGAGAGGTGGTGCTAGCAGAGGAGAGGGAGGAGCTGGTAGTGGGGGATGACTTTATGAGGTCTTCCCATCACCACTAGGTGGTCCATGTCATGCTCTGGGAGATGACAGTTGGGACCATGGACAGCTGTGACCTTTGGATGTCTACGATCCTGCAGAGCATGAGGTGGAAAGAGGTACGCTCTACATCTCTTCTAATTTTTTCAGTAGAATTGTTAGACTCTATATGTGAAGTGTTTTTATCCCTGTTCCTTGCTTGAGTTGTTACCAGGGTGACGCGGGGCGTCAGTGTAACCCTGGGTTAGTTGAATAAAAGGCATGGAACCTTTCTCTTTAGTCGATGATAACGACTCCTTTTCCTTCCGAGCGTGTAAGGGAGTCTTTTTCATGGGGAATCAATTGTGAAATATTGTGTAACCATATATCCTTGGGTGATTCACCATATGGATATTTTGTAGGAGGGAATCAACGGGCTTTGTCCCAGGTTCAAGCGCTGACTCCAATCACGACATGTGACGTAGAGGTTCGGCCAGGGAGGTGAGTTACCCCCGAGGTCCTTCAGGCCGTTTGAGACCATGTGAAGGGATGGCGAGTTTGTCTACCGCCTTGCCCTAAACCCAAAGGATAGTTTGAGTGCATAACTTCTCCCACGTGACTCACCTAAGAAGAAGTGTGCATGCACCTATGCACGTCATCAGGGAGGGAAGATCCCACGCGAATAAACTAAATCCTTTAGTCCATGCATGGTGACGCAGAACTGTGAAAGAGTTTATCTGGGTACGGGAGAGCCAGATGTGGGCTTAGTACCCTGATTTGTTCCCTGGTTGTGCTTTTCGGGGACGAAAATCTTGAAGGAGGGAATGATGTAAGAACCTCTTTTTTTCTATAAAAGACTTTGGAATTTTCTTGATGTTATTCCAGAGAAGCGCCTTCAGATGGCGTACGATTCCGAGCCCCAGTGTGTCCAGAATTAAATTTTAAGTGTGTTCACACTAGACACATGAAATAAATAGGATAACTCCTAAAAAGAGATCTGGATCAAAAATATGAGTGCATGGATGGGTCCGAAATGGGGTTTTTACCCTTGGAACGACATAAAACATGTTGGTGTGGGATGTTGGGACCCCTCACCAATTAATGGAACATGAAACAGATAAATAAAATAATTAATTTATTCTTTTAATGGTTAAACACAAGTATCTTTTATACAGTTTCTCGGATGGGAAAACCGAGGGAACCGTTGAGTCCGAAGTGTGCCTTTTACCCTAGGAGGGGTGTAACTTTTTCTAGCACAGTCCTTCTGTGGAAAACACCACCAGAGGAGTTATCGTAATTAAGTGGTCTCGGGCATTAGATTCTATATCTTTTGAACGGAGCCTCGGATTAAAATTAAGAGACCACCGTTGTGCTTTGGATGTGGTGTTTACCCTAAGTGCGACTTAACTTTGACCGCGTCGGGGGTTTCAGACGTGAATTTAATTAGGGGCTGTGGTTTCTTTAATTAAAGGGATTAACTCCTTTTATCTTAATTTATATCCTCCCCCCTTCCCCCATCCTTCTCCCCTGGAGGAACACCCTCCATTTCTTCCCAAGAACTACTCCCTCTCCCATATTCTCATCCTCCTCCATTCGGCAGATGATGACGAAACATCAGTGGATCACAGCGGAAGCAAGGCGAACACATCCTCATCAACCGAAGAACAAATTGAGGTAGGATTTATTCCGATTTCATTTTCATATTGAAGTTGTTCTCATAAATTCATTCTTGCTCATATTGTTTTTTTTCATTTCCTTTATCAATCGTCGATGACCACAATAACACAGTCATCAATCCGTGTTTGAATCATATAAATGTATCCAAAATCTGTCCGTTCTTCGTGTATATTCATCACCCACTTTTGGACGCATGAACCCACTGATAGATCATTGAGCGGAGATGCGAGTAGGGGGCACTGGGGCGGTGCGGTCGAGCGGCGTTCAGCAGGCCAACAAGTGGTGGTGGTTGGGTTTTGGTGGTGAGCCGATTTGGAAGAGGTGGCGGCACCAAGGGTCACACAAAGTAGCAGGTGGCTGCGGCTACCGCTGCGGTGCAATAACGAGCGGAGGAGCGGCGATGGGCAGTGCGGCTGTGGCGTGTCGTGGTGGTGCTGCGGGAGGAGAAGCTGCCGGTGTCTGGCGGCGGTGTGCTGTCGGGGGTGTCGGCCGGTCACGATCGGCAGAGGAGCCCGAGGCCTGGCCTCAAGCATGCGGAGGAAGCCAGGACCCGCAAAATGCAAGTCCTGCTGGCTTGTCAAGGAAGAATAGCCAAAGCCGGTCTACTGGGGGAACAAGGACCCATGCATCGTAGGTCCTGTTACACCACGTGGAGCAAAGACCGGCCAGTAGGTCAGTCTATTTTAAGAAGTCAGACCCGAGGGGTCCGGCGGTTTCTGGGTGGGCCGCGGCAAGTGGGCCACGGCGAGCTGGACCGGGCCGACCGGTCTGGACCGGCCCATTCTGGGCCCCATGAGTTGAAGGGGCCATATTTTCTAAACGGCACATCCATTTGATGCACCGTCTATGGCTGCAGGTCCGTGTTGATAAGACGGACTTTTTGAAGTACGTTCTGAGGTTTTTTTGGGTCTTGCGCCTGAAGTTGGGTGCCCTGGGAGTAGTTAATTAAATAATATTAAATTATTGTTATAGTTGCGATGGGTGTGGCTCGCCAGACGTCTGTTTGACATGCTATTAGAGGCACAGTGGCCCGGGGGATGAGACAATCCTTCCAAGGTTGTCTTGGAGACCTTGTGGGTTGGTTTCATTTCTCGGTAGCACGAAACGCTAAATTTGAAAAATTAATTAATTAATTAATTATTAATTAATTGTTTCTTCAAACCTAACTTCTGCTTTGGATATCCGATTGACACACTATCCACGACAGCATGCCCCCAGTCCTCGTGCGGACTTTTTGAGGTTCTCTCCGAAGCATTCGGGTTGGAGACATGGAGCGGTCCCCACAGAGCCCAGTTTGCACGTTTTACGGTGAAACACCACTTTTTCACCTCACATTCGTTTGGGGTGTTTTTGTACTCGTTTCTGAGTGTTTTTTCAAGGGGACTGCAATGGTGCAATCCAACCTCATAAATTCGTGCCCCAAGTGTGGGACCAACGGGGTCCCGTTTACGTATAACGCGAGAAATGGAAGATTCTACATTCAGAGTCTGTTTTAGGTGCCATCAGCGGCGTTGTGACCCTGGAATCAAGGAGAAATTTTCTGGGGTGGTTTTAAGCATTGAAGCTAGAGTTGAGGCATGGGCCCCACATGCCGTCTCTTAAGCTGTGTGCAGATTACTGAAACTTTTTCATTAGGCATCCGTTTGGGGTGTATGAATAGTTGATTCAGCGTGTTTTTCCGAGATTATCGCGATGGCGTAGTTTTCCAGAAGAGTATCGGAGTTGGGGTGCGGGCCTCACACGGGCAGGCTAGGTGAATAGTACCATATTCACTGGTAGTTTGTTTCAGGCGAGTAAGTAGTCTATCTCACATGTTTTTACGTAAGGACTACAACGGTGTAATCCGTTTGGGCATGTAGAGCCTCTTTTGATATCATGTCAAATGTGGAAGCATAAAAGGGTATTGAATGGAGGTCCCTTTGATGCACTCCGAACCAATGAACAGTAGCGATGTTGGTAACACCCGGTGATGTTAGTTGCAGTGCTGAGTTATCAGACTTCTTCCAGGTCTACCCTTCGGTAGGGCTGGGCAGTGGGTCGCCTGTCGACTTCTTCCAGGTCTACTCTCTAGAAGATACTGGGAAGTGGGTCACCTGTCAGCTTCTTCCGGGTCTACCCTCCAGTAGAGACTGGGTAGTGGGTCACCTGTCAGCTTCTTCTGGGTCTACCCTCCAGTAGAGACTGGGCAGTGGGTTGCCTTTCTACTTCATCCTGGTCTACCCTTCAGCAGAGACTGGGCAGTGGGTTACCTTTCTACTTCTTCCGGGTCTACCCTCCAGAAGAGACTGGGTAGTGGGTCACCTATCGGCTTCTTCTGGGTCTACCCTCCAGCAGAGACTAGGCAGTGGGTCGCCTGTCAACTTCTTCCAGGTCTACCCTTCAGTAGAGACTGGGCAGTGGGTCGCCTGTCAACTTCTTCTAGGTCTACCCTCCAGCAGAGACTGGGCAGTGGGTCACCTGTCAACTTCTTCCGGGTCTACCCTCTAGCAGAGACTGGGCAGTGGGTCACATGTCGACCTCTTAGGGTCTACCCCCAGCAGAGACTGGTAAGTGGGTTACCCGACAACTTCTTTCAGACTCAATCCTTTCTACTAGGCTAGTCTGTGGATTTCTTCGTGACTACTAGAGCGGGGCCCTTGGTTGTACGGGTCAGTGTTGTGACAGCTTTGGCTTTGAGTAGACCTCTTGACTATGGGAAAATGACGAGGTGTGGTTTGACTTTCCCCAGAACTCTCAAGTACGAGGGGATCTTTCCCTACCATGATGTTTCCTTGGGACATGAACTAAAACCGTGCAGACGAGTCAGTTCCGCCCAAAGCAGATAGTGTCAAGGTGCTATGATTTGAGCCTCTTGACTTGTAGTTCAGGGCAGACGTGCAGGATGCTGGGCATCATTGGTGTTTACTTCTGGTACTATTGGTTACTTACTTTCTTGGGTTGAGCTACGGGATGGATATCCCCTTGCTATCTTGTTCGGGTTTCTTGTTTGAGCATATAGATATGTATATACCTTGTCCCAGTACCCAATCCTGGGTTTTTGGTTACTCTCCTTCCAGAAGAGGTGAAGATGCGCGGGGTATGCCACGTGCATTTCGTGTCTAGCTTCTTGTGGATGGAAAATCCTTCTCTCCTACTATAGGTAGCGAAGACTCAAATAGAAGTTTATCTTCTCACCACTTCTAGCTCCTTGTGTTTGGACGAGTCTAATTCCTTCCTCTTGTTTGGTTGAGCGGTACTCTTTACTGCACTCTTGGTTGTACTCCATTAATTTTCCATGTTTGATCTACTGCTCACCTCTTCAGTACCTCCTTTGTTTCTCCCTCGAGCCTTTGAGGCATCCTACTGAGTATTTTTATACTCACCCCTACTTGGGCTTTGCCCGCACTTGGTGTGACCTTGCAGACGACAGACAGGTTGGTCATGACTTCAGTGGAGCTTAGGAGTTCAGAGGCTTAGACTGCATACAGTGGTCGTAGTTGGGTTCCAGGTGTGGGACTCTCCCATTGTTTTAATTTTGTTTACCTGTTGCTGGGTTGTGGCACTTTTCTGGTTGGGCACGTGTTTTGCCCCTTTCTTTTCAGTTTACCTTCATCACTCACTTTTTACTTTTTAGAGGTCAATGCACTCTTGTTGTTGTTTATAGTAGTTAGTAGTTTACTTTCACTTTTACTATGCACTTTTTCATTGAGTGTGCTACGTGTGTGTGTACAGGTACTCAGGCAAAGGCCTCCCTGAGTTGTTTAGACTTCATCACTTGTCTCCAGCCCCTGGCCTATGGAGGCAGGCTTGGGGTAGTTGCGACTCGAGCCCGGGTAGGGTCGGGTCGTGACATTTACGAAATGGGAATCTCAATAGAAATTTTAATTTTTTTACTTTATAATTTTCTAAGGGGGTAAGATGTTATTTTACCATACCATATGATTTTAGATCATTTTTCAGACCACTCATTTGGTCCCTAAATAGAGTTTTTACCCTATAAAATAAGTTTGTAAGGTATCTTAGTTTTTAGAATTTTAGAGGAAGTAATACTAATTTATATTTAAGAAATTGAATGTCAATTTATTCTCATAGGTTTGTTCATTCATATCAATTGAATTGTGTATTGAATTGATATTTTTATCTCATATTGAATCTATAATGGGTTGTTTTTATTTGGTGAGGCTCAGAATCGATTTGTGAATTAGGTTGGCTAGAGCCCCATTTTATTTTTATTTTTCTTGTTCTTTTGATTTTCTTTATTTTATTTTTCATGTTTTCTTTTCATTTATTCCACCTAGATTCTTTCACATGAAGATATAGATCCTCTTTCACATGGTTTAGATAGAGAATAATATATTGATATAAAAAAGAGAGAGAGAAGGACTGGGGGAAGAATAAGAATACTGTTATGGAGGCCATTACCAGTTGTTTCATTGTGAAACAACCATTAACTATAGAAATAGATGAAGCATTAGTGGATTCTATCCAAAGATAAAACGTTTTTATATATCACCAAAAATCTACATATATTAAGAATTTCCATGTTTTAACCTCCTAATATTATTTCTTAGATCCCTTGAAGGTTGATCTACTCTTTTTGGGATAAAAATTTGGGTTTTAAGGTGATGTGGGGGTTATCGATTTGGGAAAACCCATCAACATGGTGCGTGGATCATAGAATACATGTTTTGTGATATACATGTCTTTGGATGAATACATTTTCAAATTAAATGCCATGTATGGGTCACACATGCCATGTATAGGGACACGTCTATGTAGTCACATCCATATATTGGCTTCTCATGTAAGGGGACATGTCGTGGGGAGTACATGACCAAACATAGTGTGGGACATATGCCATGTACAAGTACACTAGTTAGAAAAATACATAGTTAGTCCACTTGAGGTAAAGGGGTAGGTAAACTATGTTTTTTACAATCTTTTTACCCATATTTCATATCATGTATGTGGGAATTTACATGCCAAGTCTAGAGGGAGTACATTCCCATGTGGGGATTTGAGAGTACATGATGTGTACTTAAGGAGGCATACTATTTACTACCCCTTTTCAACCCATTATTGGGTTTTAATGTACCATTTTCCTAGAGTCATAATTAGACCCATGATTATTCCATTACGAACACTTCTCAGTGCATATCATGATGGTGAAACTCATGGAGTGTTAGAGGTCTCATACTATGCATTTTTGGGTTTTACCTAAATTGATATGTTCTTATATTGGTAGTCAAAATCATTTATATTACGATAGTGAGACACTATGATTAGAGATTATCCATGAGCTATAGCTCAGGACCATTGTTTTTTTTGATATTCCTTGAGAAAATATCCTTTCTGATATGTTACCTTTTGACCTAGGAGTAAGTGAGACTAGTTGTATTTTAGGATTCCATGTAGTATTTCTCTACTTGAATTTTTACTAAGAGGATCCCATGTAGGATGCCTATATGTTCTTACATATTACCAAGGATCCCATTTGGTATGAATTTACTTAAATTATTTCTTAGTGAATCCCTAGTAGGATTCAATTAAAATTTTATCATTATGAGCATACCTTGTAGGATTTGTACGTTGAATTTATATTAAAGGATCCCATTTAGGATTCCTCCTTTACCTTCTTTTCCGAGAATATCATTTGGGATTTATCAATTTCCTTCATAGATAATGATCTATAGTAGTATTCCTTCACTTATGTGTAGACCTCGTGGATCCATGTAGGTTGCCTCTTTAGTGTTCTTACATGAGGGACCAAATGGGTGCCCCAATGCATGATCAACCCTATGTTTGTACATGAAGATTGGGTTGGAACATGTTTTATTTTTATGTTGCGATGATTACCATAGGTGATTCCTAGTTCATGGCCATTTAACCTAACATGAGGCACATTTCCCTCTATTTTGGATTCCTAGATCTTCATTCTAATGATCATATTATATGTCATGTTATTTACATATTTACTTGAATAACTAGAGGATCTACCTAGGATCTTCTGTTGAGAATGTATAATTTTATTATTATATTTTTAGGAGTTATAGATGTTCTTTATAGTATTTGGATATTAATATCAGGACTATGGAATGTGGGAATGGGGTCCCTTACATGAATAATCATGTATAATTATTCTATCTGGAGTGATGAGGATGATTCCTCACTCCTCCAGTTGATATGTGATAAAGATGATTATTCTCTCCTCAGACTGATAACACTCATGGATGATTATCCTCTCCAAACTAACATGGATTTTTACCCTCTCCCTGATTGGTTAATGGATTTCTATGTTAGGCATGTCATTACACATCATTGATGTACACTTGTGTATTATTACATTCTTACATGAGATAATGATGATTATGATCTCATTGGTTGATTTATATATCACTAATGTGGACATGGAACTCATCACTATTGATGTGACTTGTACTTGATGGATGATTACACTCTCATCAAGTGATTCATAGAATAAAACCTGGGGTAGAATGGGTGAACCAATGATAATCTTCTTTTGAATAGTTTTAGAAAATCTTCTAAGTTCTATAGGGAATTCATTTTTACATATAATCTAAGTATAATCCCCTTAGGGATTATCCATGTTCTGAATGTTGTTACCACCTTTGGATCAAGACCTATGGATTATATATTATACTATATTTACATGGAATGAGTAGCATGTCATCTAGATCCTAGAAATATATAGGATGTCTATATGTTCTTCCCTATTTTCCTTCATGAGAATCATTATAGGAAATTATATGTTATACCAAAGATAGGACAAGTATCAACTTCTGGTGACATAGAATGCTCAAAGAATTTTTATCTTTGGCTAACAAATTGTATATTATGATTGATATTATGGACCTAGATATTAACATAATTGTACATGGCTTCAGTCAAACAATTTCCAGCTCAATTCCCTTTCACAGGATGACCAGGTGATCCGAATTACAGAACCAAGGAGTGATTATTTATTGGTTTTATGTTATTTTATAGACCATAGTCAAGAATATTTATATTTTACTATATATGTATATGTATGGTTTTATACACTCAAAAACATGTATAAAATGATCTCCATGGTCACACATTACTAGTTGACAGGGAATACAGACTCGGGGATTACCTTTGGTTTCAAATTTATTGGGTTTATATTACATTTCAATTTTTTCTCGGCTAGGCTAGTCATAAATCTCTTGCATGCACTTATGGAATCATATTTTATAGGCTCGTTGTGGGGGTGTCCTACTATGATTATTTATAACCACTATATGTGAAGCGTAGTATTTGTGTAGACCATATGTTTGATTTTTTGGTTGATCATTGTTTTCATGGTGGATATGGATGAATGCCTGAGGTGTATGATCAAGTAGGGATTATCATGTGAGTTCTTCTGATCAGGATGGTGCAGTTTGATAGTGTCCTGAGATTGGGTAATTTTTTGGGATGGATATAGTAGTATATCCTTCCACATTTATTTTAGTTTAAATATGACTATTGTATTTTTATGTTCGGACCAGTGAGTTAACAATGTTTTATGTATGAAATAACAATTTTGGATTTTATAGAAATTTTATATATTATTACAACATGTTCTATTTCAGTTTATTTACTAATTTCATAGTCAATTTATTTACCATTGTGTTTGATACATATCCATTTATACTATTTTCATACTCTGATATGAGGTAATAGTCTCCCCACTATCATAACCTAGTCCCCCACTATTGGTTGGAATCCTCTAGAATACTGAGAGGTGTACTTGGAGACACTTAAGGAATCGACTCAGAGCACCGGTTTAGTGGCATCTAGGTCGGGACTTTACAAAGTCATATCAGATGTATTATTTTCATTTTATCTACTATTTGGGATATAGTAGGAAATAGTATTAAGAATGTGTCAAAACATATGATGGATATCAGACTAGTGCGTTAAGAATACTTTTTCATATTATAAGTTTGGGATTCCATGGTATTGAATTGTGTTTCTGATTTCCAATGATATAGTCTTATATGATATTAACCTTGATCAATGTGCATGTTGTGTGGATGTTATGAATTTTTGTCGATTTGTATCTCTCAGTTTTTTTGAATGTGTCTAGATGTGGATAATTACTCTTGGTGTAAAAATGTTTGAGGCATCACATGCATCATAATTGGAATGTAGGATTCACATCATATTTTAATTGTAGTATGTGTTCATTACTGATGATAGAGTACAATTATTTAAAGTTCCATAAAAAACTAAATGATGTTTTCACACATATATATTTTTGTGGAATTATTCTCAATGGAGAATACATTCATATATATTTCTTTATGATGGAAAGTAATGTGGATCCACATTAGGTTGTTTCGTGGTGAGACTAATGACTCTGTCCTCTTGTATGGGAGGTGTAGTGACCATACTAGGTCGATATAAAATGTGATGACCATCTATTTCACATGATATATGTTTTTTTTATAGGTTGTGGTTATGTTATCATATCAGTGAGTACAATGCTGATAGGTACCTTTCTTTTCTCGTAAACTATACATTGAGGGGGTATTACAATATATGAGTGCCTGGTGAGTGTTAGTTTGGTCATTTTATTTGTCAGTATCATGAACTCTAGGGTGACTCTCCTTATATGGATGATTGGAGAGTATCATGGAATTATGGGCTGTGTTTTTTGGTTTTAACCATCCTAGGTTGTTATAATCTTTAACTTCTTTATAGGGGTTTGATCTTTTGGGCATGGTGGTTAGACCATGTGACCTAGTTGTGAGACTTGTTTTGAAGGTATAGATGGGATACCAAAAGGCCCTTAATTTGACACAATCCCTTATAGGCAGACATGATTATTTTTCTTGGAAAACCTATGTGAGAGAGGTTGGACCATGTTTTTAGATATCTTTTTAGGTATTGATATTAGTTGTATACTCATTATGAGATCAAGTCATTTTAGGTGCTAGAGTTTTTTATTATAGGCATGTTGATGACTTCTGTATATTGAGAGGACTTATGGTTCTTAGATATCAATAATTAAATTTATGGTAATGAATGTTCATGTTCTTGGCCAAATAGATCAATGTTTTTATATTTTCAAATGTAGTAAGAGATAAGGTATATGATCATGACTGGAATGATGTCGAGTGATGGGCTGTAATGGAATAAAATAATGGGACATGTGAGATGACCAACACTGAATATGATATCCAAGGGATCTTATGGATTAATGAAACTAATGTTCCATGTATCATGGTTAGAATTGTCATGTAATGGGTGACTTGTTGGGGTGTGAGTCAGGTGATTAAGTGATACAAAGGTTACACATAGTGTTGTAAAATTATATATCTATGAGAGGATGGGTGAGAGATGAGAACCAATGGATTAAATACATTCTATAGCAATGGTTTCTCTGTATTTGTGGTTAAATTATAAATTACCCTTCAAGTTAGAGGATACATCATTAATCAATGGGGTACTATAACATGGTATATCCATTACTTAATCATGGTCATGTATTGACAAGATGATGAGTGTGGATCGAAGAGATTTATATATTCCTTTAAATGGAATATTATTATACTACTTGTTAGTGATGATCATGATCTATCTTCTCATCTTGTTGAGTATGTTGTGAGAGTGTCAACACTATGTCGAGGCTAGATTATTTTAAATCTCATTCATGTATTGATGATGGAAACCTTTTGATGATACACATGAGGAGTTGTATATGTTATGTCTTATTGTGATAAGTACACCATAGGCCATGTGAGGGTGGTGAATCTAAATTATCTCTTTTAATTTGATGTTTTATGAACTATTGATCTCAGATCTAGGTTTATTATGATGATACGTGTATTCCCATGGCATGGAGTTCCAAATCGGTCATAGTTAAGAGTCTCTCTTGTAGATGAAATTTTTAAATGCTATGAGGCGTGTCGTTGTATTGTTCAGATAGAATGTTTTATAGATTCTCGTGTTGGGAGCATGGCTTCTAGAATTACCACTAGGCTTCTCCTAGAAGATAATGTTTAAAGTGGGTAGTTTTTAAGTTCATATGTTTTTTCATACTGCAATTTCAAAAATAAATTTGAATTTTTTTAATTAGAAGATTATACGACATGAAATGGTATTTTTTCCTAGAGGATAATCATAAATGTTTTTTCTTACAAACATATAGGTCCATTAATAGAGTGTTTACCGTAGGATATGATTTTGGAAGATATCTGAGCTATTTGAATTTTAGAAAACAATTAATATTTATTATTTTATAAATTAAATGATATATTGTTTTCATAGGTTCATTCAGTCATATTTATAGAATAGATCATCGGACTAAAATTCCTTCCTTGATGTCAATATTGGAACAAAGAGGTTTTCCTAGATAAGGCATTAACTTTAGTTGAGTACGGGGGATGGTACGACCCCCTTTTGTTTTTGTTTTTCCATTTCTTTTCCTTTTAATCCTATTATTTTTATGTATTTTTTCTTACATTTCTCCTCACTTCTTATGCACATAGGTAAGGATCTTATTTGGAATGTATGTCAGAGATAATGATAGATGGATATATATATATATGTATATAGTGGAATAAAGGTACCATTTTAGATCTCAGGACATGCTAGTTCATTATGAAACAACTATGGAGATTATAAATAGGTGAGGTTTTAGCAGATTCATCCCAAAGGTAGGCTGTTTTTATATTTTTGTATTAATTCTCATAGATTAATAATTTTGTTATTTTCATCCCATTATATTATTTATTGGTAACCCTTGAAGATCAATTTAATTATTTTGGGGTGAAGACAGGGTTTCTGGGTGAAATTGTGTTCTTCCACAATAAAAATTTCATCTACATGTAATGTGTTTTTGATATCACATGTTGAGTGTTATAAATGTTTGGAGAATATGAACATTTAGATGTAAACACAATTTATGTGTCATTAATGATGTGTACATGGATTAGGCCATCTAGTCGAGTACTTGGATTGTAATCTTGTGTTAGGGGCACATGTTGTGGGACACAACCATACCCCATATGTGTCGCACAACCTATATAATTACACAGCTAGACAAATACATGGCCATGCCCTATAGGGGACATGAGTAGGTACCCCATGTTAGGTAAAATCCATGTGTGAATTTTACATGTTGTGTACTTGGGTGATTACATGCAATGCCTGCGGGAGTACATTCCTTGGTTGGGATTTGTGAGTGCACACCATGTAATCATGGAGACACGCAGTGTGATACCCCTTTTCACCCCCTTTTTTGGTTTTTTATCTCATTTTAATCAGGTTAGGAATTGGACACATGATTAGACAACTTTTAGTTACATTCTATATAGATCATGATTCTGAAACCAATGATGTGTTTTTAGGACTTCTCATGGGTGTTTTGGGTTTTTCCAAAATGGATATTTTCTTCATATGGTAATAAAATTTAGTTGTCTCCTAAGAGTGAGACCCTATGATCTATTATTATCCATGATCTATCACTATAAACCATTTTTATTTATCTATTCCTTTAGGATTTATCCTTTATGAGATGTTCCCTTATGGCTAAGGACTTCGTGAGACTAGTTGATTCCAAAGATCCCCTATAAGATTACACTTCAAACATTTTGTCAAGGAGGATCCTGTGTTGGATGGTTCAATCTTCTTAACAATTATCAAGGATCCCATATGGCATTCCTTTGATTACATGATAGAGTAAAAAATCCAAAGTAGGATTACATTAACTTTTTCCATTCTATGGATTCCTTTTATGATGCCATTGTTGACTTCTTGTTTGAGGGTCCCATGTTGTATTCCTCCTTTACCTTATATGATGAGGATCCTATGTAAGATTCCTCCATTACATTCAAAGCTATAGATCACTAGTGGGAAGACATTACATATGTTTATACCTCGAGGATCCCAAGTAGGATGCTTCTTTAGTGTTCATACATGAGGGGGATTGTTTGTGCCCAAATTTTTCAGTTACCCTTTGTTAGTAGGGCTGGTTTGGGTTACAATGGTAGTGGTTGTCACCGTATAGTCCATATGGAACTTTTAAACCCTTGGGGATATGGTAGTATTGTTGGGTTTGGGTGTTCGAACAGCCTCACTATTTGGTTTATGCTTTCACATGTTTTTTGGTGTCACAACAATTATTAAGATAGTTTATTCATAGTTGGTTCCTATTGAGAATGTTTTGAGAAATATTTCCTTCTATTTTTATTTCTAGATATGATTTTTTGGGATCCATCTTCTAATACATTTTATTTCCAAATTCAATTGTAGACCTAGAGGTACTACCTGGGATCTGGCTATTGATCCTATATGTTTTTATTATTATATTAATATGATTTCTATACGTAATTCCATATATTTTGTTGTTGAGACCAATAATACGACATGTAGGTATGAAATCTCTATAATTAATACTCATTGATGATTACAACATCTTTAGTGATGATGATGATTCCACTCTCCTTTGGTTGATATGTGGTGGTTATGATTACACTCTCCTCAATCTGATGATACATGTTGATGAATATGCTCTCCCAATTGATAGGGATGATTATGATATCCCTGATTTGTTAATGGATATAGGATTTGGACATAACGTACCAAATCGTGGATGTATAATCATGGATTATTATGATACTCTATTAGAAGAGGATAGTTACTCTCTCCCTATTTGATATCATTGTAACTATGGTATACATGGTGCTCTACTATTTTTGATTTGTTGTATACTTGATGGATGGTTACAATATCCCCATGTGATGCCTTGGATGACCCCTAGGTTTTGTTGGTTCCTATAATTATACTCTTATTGTGATTGTATGTCGTGCATTTACTTGTGTTAGAAAAGAATTAAATTTTATTGATCTCCTAATGTTTATCTAAATAGTAATTATATGAGTTCTGAATGTCTTAACCTTTTATGGACTGGGAATTTGGGATAAAAAATTAGACTATATTTTTGTGGCATGACTAGCATGGAATTTAGAACTTTTTTCATTTAATGTATGTCATGATTCACTTTCCTTGAATTCTTCTTTACCACAATTAGTGGCCAATATGGGTGAACCCTATGTTAAGATGAGTACCACCCAGTAGTGATGTAGCTTTCTCATTAACATTTCTGATGTTGGATGAATCAGTTATATCATTATAGGGATTATAAACCCAAAGAAAGAATTATCAATACAATGCTTGAGTGGAATGATGTCTAGATAAATTACCATGCATAGAATGTCCATAATATCGGGACTATGGACCAAATGATTGAAGGCTGATTGGTATTATGTCATTTAACTCACCTTACTCAAGAATATTAATATTTATGTATATATTTATATGTATGGGATATATATGTATAATCATATAGATATAGAAATTAATGGTGGAACCTACCTATTTTACCATGATTACAGACCTCATGTTCGACTATAGTTTCACAATTATTGGAATTACATATCATTTTAGTTGTGTATTGGGTAAGCTGAGAATATGGATTTTCAGGAACTAATGGTAGAATGTTTTAAATATTCATCATTAGGGAGGCCTATTTTGATTTTTTCTCACCCCAAAAAATTCACCTTGTCAAACGTGAAGACCACATGTCTACTTTTTAGATTGATCATAGTTTTCATAGTGGATAGGGATGAGGCCTTGAGTTGCATGACTCAGATGAGCCACTTATGTGGGTTCTTCTAATCAGATGGTGCAGTTTAAAAATCTCTAAAGACTAGGTATGTGGTCAGGTAGGAAGTTAGTTTTATAGCCAGTTACATCTATTTTAGTTTCTTTTATACTCTTGTACTTGTTTTTTTGGAACAATGGGAGACTAGTATTATATGTATGACATATCTATTTGGGATATTATTGAATTTTCATTTATTTTTACAACATATTATATTTTAGTTTATTTTCCACTTCTTCAAACTATTTATGTACCACTTTGTATGAGACTTATATATTTATACCATGTTATTACTTTGATAGGAGGGAATATCCTTCACAATTTCACAACCTAGGCCCTCAATCGTAGTCATCAGCCTCAAAAATATGGGGAGGCTTGCTTGAGGCCTCATAAAAACCCAACACAGGGCACCAATTTATTACAATATGTGTTGGGATATTACAAATCCTTCTACTGCATGTAGCATGAATGTAGTCCCCAAACATATAATTATAATTAACAGGAATTAAAATGTTCTACTATTAAGTGTAATCCCCAACCCATCTATCTATTATATCCTAATCATAATCCTCAACTCATTCCTTGACCGTACATATCCACTATCTGTAATTTAAATCTAAGTTTCACATTCCATATGAAATAAAAACCATCTTCCCATCCACACAAAAGCCCAAACTCATCCACATTATGCTATATCCTCCATTATAACACAAAACTCACAGGGTAATATTCCCTATGATCCAATAATACATCAATGGGGTATATTATTGTTGAGGATAAATTAATGGGTTTCTTGGGTGTATATACAACAATAACCATTTAATAGTACATTTCACCAAATAGTCCATGCCATATGACATTGAAATACATGGATTTGTCTTCACATATCACCATTAACTATGTAAAATTAATTATATGGCCCTCGATTCTAAAAAATATAGGTACTTATGTCCCCACATATGTGCCCACTATAATGATCAATCCTAACATCCCATTGGTCCTATACAAAAAAACCATAAATGTACCTTCTCGTGATCATGGTTATATAACCATTAAATGGAAACATACTAATCCTTATCACAACACACTAAATGGTATGTCCATTCCTGTTAGTTTCCACCAAAAGTCAGATGTTCCCGTTTCTATAGTATGTATTAAAAACATACCCCTCTCAAAAGCCTAATACATACTCCACAACACCAGCCACCTATTTGGATATAGTTAACCATTAGAGTTACTATCATTGTTTCTTCCAACAATTAACAATTAAATAAAAATTAAAATATCAATGAAAAAACATTAGAATATATATAAGTTCACATTGATTATCGTTTTCAATCATATCATTATTAAGGTTGTATTATGTCCTATATATTTATAATGGAATGATTCATAAAAATATGTTAAATCAATTTGATATTCCCATAGTGGGTAATAATCCATCCCCCCCACTAAAGGGTGTGATGGGACTAACCCCCATTTTCTCGACCAATTCTCCATTTGAAGCATCACTAATAATAACCAAGGGATTTCCTTCCCTCCGAAATATGTACCATTTCAACTAAATAAAAAACAAAAAATTTGTCTTCATAGAAAGAAAAATTGTTTAATTAGAATCCTATAACCACATGTGGTTGAGTGATATACGTTTCCATAAATTACAATTCACATAAAGTATGATTATGTGTGGAGGTATATCTAATATAATGTCTAACTACATTATTTTAAACATATTTTTATTTATACAATAATATTAATAATTGTTTGATTTAGAATATAGATACATCTTATCAAGGGGATCCTAATAAAATCTATTGAATTCATATACATAATTGTTTTTGAAAATTATAAACAACTTAGAGATCCCTATGAAATGGATTTGAATACAAATCACTAAACATGAATTGGGTATTGGAGGATTAGTCTAGATAATGTTATTTATATCCTTGAACCACTGGAAAACCATTATATTTAACTATATATTATTTTATTTTCTACTTCATATAAAAATAAAAAATAGTTGAAGGAATCTATTATCATTAATTAGGTTGTTTTCAATTGATGGGAAATTTTAAAGGAAATAATTCACTAATATATTGAGACATTTTTAAAGACATTATTGGGACTAAAAGTTCTATCATATCCACTAAATTTTAGATCCTTCATTAATACTAAAACACTTTAGGATACCAAAACTTATTATTAGATTCTAAAATATTATACTATGAACACTGGTAAATTTTTTATCTTCATTAATCATGGATTCTAACACATTGAATTGGAATATTATATTTAATGTGATTACATTTTTGGCCCTTTCAAACATGACAGAAAAGAAATCTAAAAATGTATAGATGTATTTCATATATTATATGTGGGAAGATATTTCCATAAATATAGATCCTTATTTTAATAAATCAACATAAGTTTGTGGTACACTAAAAATAATATTTAATTTAAAAAATAGAGATATATTTTTTATATGATGTTTGGTATACATTACATAACTCCTATTATTGCACATGAATTATGGAGTGTTGGTCAATAACTAGATATTGATCAAAATTAGTTGATATCAATGCAATCAATTTTGGAAAATAACCAATTAAATTCAATATAGTTTCAAAAAATTCTAATGATCATGATATATAGGAAACTATTGTTTTCCATATTAAGGAATTAGTAATTTGAGATAATTACTTTAAAATGTTTCAAAGATAATTTTTAATAATTTAATTATGTTTGAGAGGGAAGTTATTACTCAAATGAATGGAATACTCATTAAAATTTTAAACAACATCACTACCTTACATATTGTTGCACTAGAATCTTGTCAATCAGTGAAGATTACAATAATTGTACATGTTAGATGCATTAAAATATATATAATAACTATGTATTAAACACTGGTTAATAGTATGAAGATGATGAATTATATCTAAAAACATATGATTTAGGATTTCAAGATTCCATAAAAAGCTAATGATAATGATTTTTTCAAATGTTAAACAAATTTTTCATAGTATATCCATCAAATGAATATAAAAATATGAAAAAATTGAATCTTATAATGATGGAGAATATTGTTGATAATATTTAATAGATGAAATTTCTCAAAAATTAAGAGGATTCAATAATATATAGAATAGGAGAGAAATATTAAAAAAAAATTAAGAAATTTATGGAATTTTAAATATAGTGAGATTACATGAATGCATAAAAATATGAAATATAAATCCTACATACCCTAAGAAAAAATAAAATGTAAGAATCTAAAATTATGTTTGATAGTAAGAAATATTTTAATAAAATATGTTAATGGATATTTATATGCTTCAATGAGAGAATATTACAATTCATGATATGAATTTAATTATTACTCTAAATCAATGAATTATATTAAAAAGGAAAAAAATAATAATTGATCTAGCTGAATAAATACTATCCTTGTGCATTCATAATTTGGAAGCTAAATATTATTTCATTAATGAGTATAATGATTATTTTTTTATTCTCTAATATGAAAATTATAATTTAAATAATTTTCATGAATCTATAATCAATTCATCTCTATATATTCTTAATGAAAAAGTCTCATTAGTAAATATGTTTTAAATTAAATTCTAAATTTTTTAAATTTGTGTCTTCTTATGTGTTTCATGATAGAAAAATTAATGATTTATTATCTAATGTCTGATATTAGTAATTTTCTATAACTATGTTTTCTAAGGGGATGGATTATCTTAAAAATATATGCTAAAAAGGAAAATAATTTTAAACGTTTTATTTGAATCAGTGGGAAAATTCCAAAACTAAATATAAATTATTTTGTTTCTACATTGAATTGAAAAAAAACATGTCCACAATTACTTTTTTTTCTTAGTGGTATTATCTAACATTATTCCAATTATTTTTTATTTAGTATTCCTCAAAACTATGATGTTAATAATTCAAAAAATTATAATGATTTAACTAAAGTTAAACCAAAATTATTATATCAAAATAACTATATTTGGATAAAAAAGTATATATTATATAATATTGTTAGACCTAAAAGTATATGGTTAGTAAAAAATTACAAATGATATTTATAAGGGTTGGGTCCATGATAATATAAATGCTAAATGGTAAATGGATTTCGGATACTAATATAATATGAATGGACACTTCTTCTATTTATATAGATTACTGATAGGTCCACAAGGCTGAATACCCTAAGAGGGGGGGGGGGGGTGAATCAGGGTATGACTAATTTGAAATTAAAGCCCGTTCTGATCTTGTTTCGCTGTTAAACAAAACACTCTTCTCTCTCTCTCTTGTTGCACGATATAAACAGAAAGTAAATCAAGAATAGGACACAACAATTTTACTTGGTTCACCGCTAAGGGCTACGTCCAAGGAGCATACGACGACATGTTGTCGGTCGTACCAAATTCCACTAAACTTCACTAGCTATGAATTACAAGGTTTGGGCATAGTCACTCTGTCCCATGCTCACTGCCTTTACAAAGTTTAGGGTTAGCTCACTGCTTTCCCAAGGGTCACTCACTGTTTCTCTCTCTTTGGCTCACTGGTGGTGGAGAGGATCACCTTCTTCCTCTTCCTTCGCTCACAGCTCTGGAAAGGATCCACTCACAGTTTATAGACCTATAGGTCTCTTCATTTGCATGAAGGAATGCATCTTCTTCTGTATGTAGATGCTCTTTGAAGCTAAACCTTCACCCGTAGATGAATTTCCCTTTGAACCGAAGTTACCAGGCAATCCCCTAGCTTCCACGCAGCCCTAAATCACTACCAGAAATCAACCTTACTTGGCACCCTTCTCTAAGGCGGCGTGCATGTATCGGCATGCAAGTCAACACTGGCGCGTAAGTATTTATTAACACTTGTGCGACTCAATCTTAAGCTTCTCCAAACTTGCGCAACACACTTCCTTTGCTGACCAAACCACCTCAGGTGTGCAACAAACACTTGGCGCGCAACTTCCTTCTCTAGCATGAAAGTCCCACTTGCACGACACACCACCACTTGCGTGACCACCAAAAATGTGCGACAGGAGATCTGAATCTTCAAAGTGTTGAACTCCGATCAAGAATGAAGAGGGGTGGTCCAGTATTTATAGGCATTTGGTCACCCCTTCATGACGACACACAAGTCTCTCCTCGGCGCGCAAGTCTCGGTGCGCATGTCTCTTCTCCTGCTAGTCTCTTGCGTGACCCTCTTCCAAACTTGTGTGAACCTCTTTCCTTTGCCATATTTTGATCTTCTGATCTTGAAAAACCATAGGCGCGCAAGTTATCAAGATTCCAAGGCATCGGCGCGCAAGTCTCTTCACGGCGCGCAAGTCACCTGCGCGACACCACTAATACTTGCGCGAAACTTATCCCTTTTACATATTTTGATGATCTGATCTTGAAAAACATATGGCGCGCAAGTTTCCAAGCCTTCATGTACACGACACGCAAGTCCCTTTTCCAAAAACCACTTTTCTACATTTGTCCATTTTTAGGCCCAAAAATTTAGAAAACACTGGAAAATGGCGCCACCTTGTATCTGTTCTTTTTATGTCACCTCCAGATAATTCATTCCTTTATCGATGTTCTTGAATCAAACATGGATCGTTAACCACAGTTCTTGAACTCGACATTCCCTCATGAAATCTCCTTTGTCAACAAATTTGTATGACATGGTTTGCATTGTCAACAATCACAACACCGATATTCACTTTGTCAACAAACACAATCACCTCAAAAATTCTTCAATGATGTCTTGAGGGATTTTTTCCCAAAAATATCTCCCTTTGGGTTTGTTGAAAACTCTTCCATTAAAAGATACGTCATTGATTCTTCATCCAACATTCTCTTCATTGCGATTCTGATAGCGATCAAGGATTTACTCAATGCATACTCTAAGCCCACATGAGCAATGCTCGGCATGAGAAATAAGAGTAAATGAAAATTTCATCAATGAATCACTTCAACTTTGATATCCACTATTGACACCAAACTGATACCAATTGCCAAATTGATACCAATTGTTGATACTTCACTGATACCAATTTTTGGAAACATTCATACCACATTCTAACACCACTCTCCTCTTCTGCTTTTATCACGATCCTCAGCTGTCATGATATTTATGCTTTGATCGATCACTTCTAGCATCGTCATATTTAATACTCCCCCCCTTTCTTCTCACAGCTTCAACTCTTTTCAGCTTCAAAACCTCTTTAGCCCTATTTCTTGTGTTGTCCAAGCTAAGCTCTGGCTAAGCACGTTCAACAAGCTTCATCACCCCCTATCTGGCTGCTCCACCTGCTAGCTTCTCCCCATATCATCCATGATTTATCAAATAGCCAACCTATCACCCCCTTGAACAATCACTATTTTCTCCCCCTTTGTCAACGAACCCAAAGGTCACTCCTTTGTAGTCTGTAACATAGTAGAGATCAAATATCAGCACATTAGGGAAAAACACATCATACCTCGGGGAGAGGGGGTTTTCCACATCCACACTATTTCAAGTGCGGGGAATCGACTAAACTCCCAGATCCATTCGATGCCTCTCAAAAGATTTCTTGTGTAAGGCCTTTGTCAGAATTTCTTCAACCTGTAGCTCTGTAGGAACACACTCCAACTTCACGATTCCCTGCTCAACCTTCTCCTTGATAAAATGATACTTTATCTCAATGTGCTTTGTCCTTGAGTGATAGATGGGATTTTTACTGATATTTATAGAACGTGAGTTATCACACTAGATTCCGATCGGAGACTTCACTTCCACTCCCATATCATCAAGTTGCTGCTTCATCAATAATAATTGTGTTCATGCTTGAGTGGCCGCAATATACTCAGCTTCTGCAGTGCTTAATGAAATGAAATCCTGCTTCTTGCTTAACCAAGCAATACATAGTCCACTAAGATAGAATGCACCTCCATATGTTGATTTCCTATCATCCGTTGAACCGGCCCAATCTGCATCATTATATCCCAATAAATCTGTCTGAGATTTGTCGTTATATGTCAAGCTGAAGTCCACCATGCCTTTGATATACCGAAATATTATTTTCACTGTGAGTATGTGACTTTCCTTGGAATTACTCTGATATCTCACTTCTTGGCATGTGACGAAAACAATATCAGGCCTTTTTGCAGTTAAGTACAACAGACTTCCAATAATTTTCCTGTATTCTGTGATATTAACTTCCTTGCCATCCTCATCTTTTGATAATTTCATCTAGGTAGAAACCAGAGTCTTCATCTCCTTGTAATTCTACATTCCAAACATCCTCAGAACCTCCTTGGCATATTTGGATTGAGAAATGAATGTTCCATTCCTTCCTTGTGTCACCTGTAGACCAAGGAAAAACATTAGCTCTCCAATCATTGACATTTCAAACTCATTTTTCATGAATTCGGAAAACTGTCTGCACTGAGCTTCATCTGATCCACCAAATATTATTTCATCGACATAGACCATCACCATCATCCTTTGATTACTATTTTTGTTTAAATAGAGATTGTAATCAAATCCACCATGCTGGAAACCAAGCTTCTTCAAGTATTGATCAAGCCTTGAGTACCATGCTCTTGGTGCTTGTTTCAGCCCATACAACGCGTTCTTTAGCCTATAAACTTTGTTCTCATCCTCATGAATAAGAAAACCATCTGGATGCTCAATGTACACCTCTTCATCCAAAACTCCATTTAAGAATGAGGATTTGACATCCATCTAGAACACTTTGAACTTTTTTTTCACTGCTATGGACAAAAATAGTCTGATCGTTTCCAGCCTTGCAACCGGTGCAAATGTCTCATCAACATCTATTCCCTCTATCTGGGAGTATCCCTTGAACAATAGCCGTGATTTGTTCTGAATAACTATGCCATCTTCATTCATCTTGTTGTGATAGACCCATTTAGTCCCAATGAAATTCTTTTCTGCTGGCCTCAAAACAATCTCCCATGTCTGGTTCTTCTCAATCTGATCAAGCTCTTCATTCATCGCCTGAACCCAGTTTTCATCTTCATCTGCATCATAGAAACATTTCGGTTCCACCTGAGATAAAAATGATGTTTTTTTGTAATGATTTCATTCTTCGAGTCTGAACTGGAGCTATCTGACCACCAATGATATTCTGCCTATCAATTTCAGCTCGACTCTTTGGATTCCTTGCAGACACAGACTTGACACATTCTTGTTCATCATCAGTATTTTCTTCTGAGTTAGCCTCTTCCACTTATGCTCCCCCTGTATTGCTTACCTCATCATCACTTTCATCTAGGAACTTTTCACTGGGTCGTTGAGTATTCTGTTCATTTTCAACTATAGTGAAATCATTGCTCTCAATGATTTTTCCCAGCCTTTTGTTGAGACATTTATATGCTTTTCTTTTCCCTGAGTATCCAAGGAATATCCCCTCATCTCCTCATGCCTCAAACATCCTATGATTTTATTTGTTGAGAATGAAACACTTACTTCCAAAGATTCAAAAGTATTTCAACGTTGGATTCTTTCCATACCACAGTTCATACGGAGTCTTCCCTTGCTTCAAACACAACAGAGACCGGTTCGAAACATAGACCGATGTCAAAACTGCTTCCTTCCAAAATTTCTCTGGTATTCTTTATCAATAAGCATCATTCTGGCCATGTTGTTGATGATACGATTTCTCCTTTCAACCACTCCATTCTATTGGGGAGTTATTACTAATGAAACTTGATGCCTTATCCCATGTTTCTCGAGATAGTTTTCAACTTGACTGTTTGTGAATTCCATACCGTTGTCAGTATGAAACATCAAAATTTTCTGCCCAAGCATCTTTTCTGATTCCCTCCTATACTACTTTAAGAAACTGAACAGCCCTGTCTTATGGTTAATGACGAATAACCAGGCCATTCTGCTATAATCATCAATTAAAAGGACATAGTGCCTTTTCCCATTTATAGCTTGTGGTGAAATAGGTCCACATACATCAACATGTACCAATTCGAGCACTATGGATGATTTCTATTCCTTTGGCCTGTATGTTTTTCTGATTATCTTCCCTTGTTGACAAGCGTTGCATGTATGAGCACGATCATGTGATAGTTTGGTAAGGTCTCTAGAAGCATCACACTTTACTAGATCTTCCATAGATATTTGGAATAGATGACCAAGTCACTTATGCCACAACTAGTTTTCTTCCTCTCTGGATAAAAGACATACATCTTCTTCCCCACTTACACGGTAAAGATTTCACTTTGTCCTTTTTCCTTGCAGAACAACTGCACCATATTTTCTCATGACAATACAGGTCTTCTTTGTAAACCGTATAGAATGTCCTAAGTCACACAATTGACTGAAACTGAGCAAATTGTGACTGAGACCTTCTACAACCAAGACATCAGCACGTCTGATTTCTTTTCCCCCAAACCTAGCCTTTCCTAATCCAATTATCTTCAGGCCTTCATCATTTCCAAACTTGAAAAATCATTCTCTTTCATATTTGATGCATGTAACCATATCCTTGTTGCCTGTCATGTGAGATGTACAACCACTATGAAGAATCCACACACCAGAATGATCTGATACTTTAAGGGAAATTTCAGCAACTATTGCCTTCTCTGCTCTCTTATTCTTGGTCCATATTTCTGTCTCCATACTCTGTATAGATTGAGACTCATGATCATTCTTAGAGTATGATGGACCAGATTCATCTTGCAGAGTTGCAAATCTGTTCTAAACTTTTAACTCACTTGTCGGTTTATTGATCTGCTGCTTGCGAACATTTTGATTCTTCTTTGGAACATTTCTCTAAATGATCGAAGTTCAGTACCTATCCATGTTCCCAAATCCTCTGCACCAATAATAGTGTCCTTCAAAATATGTTCTGGAAAACCATTCTATGTTTGGATGCCACCTCTGTTCATGTTCCCTTCTATATCTCTTGGCTATGGAACACACATACTGTGAATGTCCCATCTTCCCACAACAATAACACATGATATATGGTGCATTCCTTTGTGACACTTCAGCACTCCGAGTTTCCCCTTGGGATCTCTGAATATTCTGATTTTTCTTTGTTCCCAAATCAATCTTCAATCTCAGGACGGGTGCTTGCAGTCTGACTTCAATTGCCACCGATTTTTCTTTATGATCAAGCCCTGAATCAGCCTTAACAGTTGAGATCAATTGCTGCTTCTTTCCTACTGAACTAATGGGATCTTCTTTCATCCTTTTAGTCTTCAGAATGATCTGATTTCCCAAGAATGTATTGGGAATCAAAGGATTTTCCTGGTCTTTAACTTTTCTCCATATACTGACAACTTCTTCTTTAAGCCCTTCGATATTCTTGACGTGATCTTTCACTTTTCAGTTCAAGCCATCGATCTCCCTTTTCTATTCTTCAATCTTAAGTTTATACTCACTAACTGATTTTGAGTTCTCTGGTGTTGATAACTTGAGTTTTTCAATTTCTTCCATCAACTCAGACTTCTCATCTTCCTGATACTGCATATAGAGTTTGGAATCACGAATAACTTTATTGGATTTCTTCGTTTTTTCTCTCCAAATATCTATCTCCTCAAGAGCTGCTTCCAATTCGGCTTCCATATCAACTCTTCCTTCAACTTCTTCTTCCTATTTTCCAACACCAGTTTATTATTTTTCCTGAGAACTACTAACGACCGATACCATAACATTTTTTCTATGATCTTTACAATTTTCAAACTCCTCAACCTCTTCATCCTCAGACTCATCTGAACTGTCTATTTCTTGTGAAAAAAGATTCTTCTTCTTGAAGAAATTTCTCTTGAACTACTTATTCCCTTTCACATAGGCTGAAGATTTATTCTTGGGATTTTCAACTTCACCTTCATAATTTTCTTCTTGATACTTTTTGGGGCATCTTGCTGCAAGATGAACAACTTTTCCACATCAAAATCATGCTAGTGGAAGTTTCCCTTTAAACTTTCCTTTTCTTCTTTGCATATTTGAAGAAAGGAATGACATCACCTCATCTGTCTCTTCTTCCTCCTAAGAATCTTCAATAGTGAGCTTCTTCATGGCCTTAAATTCCACCTCTTTGGATTTCCCCTTTTCCACAACATCGTTATCATCATTTCTCATTTCATACGCAACAAGAGTGCTATGCAGGTTATCCAATGTCAGCTATTTCAGATCTTTGTCTTCCAAAATAGAAAAATTCGGATTGAACCGAGGTGGAAGTTTTCTCAAGATGCGCTTTACAATTTTAATGTCTTCGATAATCTTACAAAGACCTCGCATGTCTTCTACCACAGCATTTACCCTGTCAAAGAATGCATCAACAGACTCATTCGGGTTCATTCTCAGATCTTCATACTTGTTCCACAACACTTGCAGCTTTGCCTCTCTGACTTTTGTATCCCCTTCATAAATATTCAAAATATTTTCCCACATGGCATGTGACGTTTTGCATGACATCACCTTTCTATAGATGGTATTGGAAAGGGATCCCCATAAGGCATTGATTTCTTTGGCATCAGCATCCAACTATTTATGCTTAGCTTCTGATAATGCACCACTTGTAATATCAGTTGTGATACCATGCATAGCTGCTGAAAACACATCCATTCCCAAAGATCGGAAATAGCCTTGCATTCAATTCTTCCATATCTGAAAATTACATCTGTCGATGATCACAATCCCTCTATGATTAGTGACCTCCATTGAGAGAAGAACAAATATCAACCCTTTGCTCTGATACCAATTGTTAGGTCCACAAGGATGAATACCCTGAGAGGGGGGGGGGGGGGGGTGAATCAGGGTATGACTAATTTAAAATTAAAGACCGTTCTGATCTTTTTTCGCTGTTAAGAAAAACACTCTTCTCTCTCTCCCCCTATTTCATGATATAAACAGAAACTAAAGCAAGCACAGGACACAACAATTTTACTTGGTTCGCCGCTAAGGGCTACGTCCAAGGAGCATATGCCGACAGGTTGTCGGTCATACCAAATTACACTAAACTTCACTAGATATGGATTAAAAGGTTTGGGCACAGTCACTCTATCCCAGACTAAATAACTTTACAATGTTTAGGGTTATCTCACTGCTTTCCCAAGGGTCACTCCCTGTTTCTCTCTCTCTGGCTCACTGCCGGTAGAGAGGATCACCTTCTTCCTCTTCCTTCGCTCACTGCTCTGAAAAGGATCCACTCACAGTTTATAGACCTGTAGGTCTCTTCATTTGAATGAAGGAATGCATATTCCTCTGTATGTAGATGCTCTTTGAAGCTCAACCTTCACCCATATATGAATTTCCCTTTGCACCGAAGGTATCAGGCAATCCCCCAGCTTCCACGCATCCCTAAATCACTAACGAAAATCAACCTTACTTGGCGCCCTTCTCTAAGGAAGCACACAAGTATCGACGCACAATTCAACATCGGCACACAAGTATTTATTAATACTTGCGCGACTCAAGCTTAATCTTCTCCAAACTTGCGCGACACACTTCCTTTGCTGCCCAAACCACCTCAGGCGCGCAACAAACACTTGGCACACAACTTCCTTCTCTGGCGCGCAAGTCCCACTTGCGCGACACACCACCACTTGCGCGACCACCACACCTGTGCAAAGGGAGATCTAAATATTCAAAGTGTTGAACTCCCGTCAAGAATGAAGAGGGGTGGTCCAATATTTATAGGCATTTGGTCACCCCTGCGCGACGACGCGCATGTCTCTCCTCGGCGCGCAAGTCTCGATGCACAGGTCTCTTCTCCTGCAAGTCACTTGCGCGACCCACTTCCAAACTTGCGAAAACCTCTTTCCTTTGCCATATTTTGATCTTATGATCTTGAAAAACCATAGGCGCACAAGTTATCAAGCTTCCAAGGCATCGGCGCACAAGTCTCTTCACGACACGCAAGTCACTTGTGCGACACCACCAATACTTGCGTGACACTTATCCCTTTGCCATATTTTGATGATTTGATCTTAAAAAACATATGGAACTCAAGTTTCCAAGCCTTCATGTACACAACGCGCGAGTCCCTTTGCCAAAAACCACTTTTCTTCATTTATCCATTTTTAGGCCCAAAAATTTTGCAAACACTGGAAAATGGCGCCACCTTGTATCTGTTCTTTTTATGTTGCCTCCAAATCATTCATTCCTTTATCGATGTTCTTGAATCAAACATGGATTGTTAACCACATCTCTTGAACTTGACATTCCATCATGAAATATCCTTTGTCCATAAATTTGTATGACATGGTTTGCATTGTCAACAATCACAACACCGATGTTCACTTTGTCAACAAACACAATCACCTCAAAAATGCTTCATTGATGTCTTGAGGGATTTTTTGCCCAATAATTACCAATGATTGATGAAGGTAAAGTCACATAAATACATCACAATATAGAAAACAATGATTTGGTTTTATTGGAATCCTAGAACAAGGCGACAACAATATTGTGATTTTTGATAGTGTGTATAAAAAATATGATAAGTATTTGTAAATATTGTTATGAGGTTTATCTGATTGATTTCTCTAGTCATGAGTTTTATATTTTCAAAGGAGGTTTTTTAATTTTTAATGTGTAAACTATTGAATTTTTATTTAAATTTATTATATATTATTTCTTCTGAAAAAAATTCATTTTTAAATTGAAATTAATTTATATTGGATTTGGCATTGTAGTATTAAAATTTTAATGATTATTATGTTGAGATGGTATGTGTGAGTATGATATAATCAATAATACCAAATGTAGGATCAAATAAGTAAAATGAGATACAAATACAAGAGGGGGGGTGGGTGGATTTTATTCTTTAAAAAATTCATAATGAAATTTTGTATAACCAAAATTCACAACACCTCTAAGTTCTAATAACTTTCTTGATTCCGGAAAAGTGATTCCGGAAATGAAACTTAACAAAAGTTTACAACAAATAATATTTTACCTTAAAGAATATAATGTCTAACTAAATCAGATTACATGTATGAGGAAGTATAAGAAAGTTATACTTTCCTCAACAATACAAATGCGGCAGAAAACTTGTAACTAAGAATGTAACAAGTAGTAAGTCTTTTAACCCAAAGAGAAGGGTATCCAACAACCTTGGATAAAGGTCCTTTGATTTATACTTTCAAGAAAGTCTGTATTACCGACACTAGGGTAAGCTTTCAATTCAAAAATCGGATTTTTTCTTGCTATCCTCGCAAGCCCTAAACTTCAAGGTAGTTGGAACCTCTATCTTCCTCAGCAAGGAAGCCCTCAACTTCAAGGTAGTCGGAAACTCTGTCTTCCTATCCCTAGAAGCCCTCGATTGTACATAGCAACAATCAGCGTCGCACTAAGAAAATCTGCACGAAGCAATGATTGAACAAGCTGTTCATAATTTCTGTACGAAGCATGAGAGTTTATAAAAGCCTCTCTCTCTAGAAATAACTTCTAAAAGTTCTGAGCATCAAAAATTCCAAAAGTTCCAAAAGTTGTGAGCTCTTTAAAATGAGATTCTATTTATAGGCATGGTTCTAACGGTCGGCTCCCTCCTCCAATGGTCATATTTTCCATTGAATTTCGGAGGGACCTATACATGTTCCACTCAAACAACCGTTAGTTAGTAACTGAAATCATGATATCGTTTTATAACAAAACAAGTGTAAGGAAAATTTGGTTGCATAGCTAAAATTCAATATTCGGAATGTAAGGAAATAAAAGTTCGGAGTCTAACCAAAAAATGAATTCAAAGTATATAGTACAACGATATTAAGATTTTGTTCTGTAGGAATTCAGAACCTGAATTCTATAGAATTCTAGATTCTGAATTTCAAGGAAATTCGGAGTCTGGATTCACAAGAATTCAGAACCAGAACTTAAAAATATCAAAGTCAGAGTTCATGAGAATTCAGAGTCAGAACTCATAAGAGTTTGTAGTCTATATTCAGGGAACTCAAAGTCAGAACTTAGAGAAGTTCATAACCAGAATTCGTAATCAGAATTCATAACCAGAATTCATAGTCGAACTTTACATAATTTGTAATCAGAATTTGGTGTCGAACTTTATGAATGTTCGTATCCATAATTAGGACTTGAACTTCATAACGTTCGTATCTAGAATTCAGAGGTGAACTTCATGAGAGTTCGTAACCAGAATTCAGAGTTAAACTTCATGAGAGTTTGTAACCAGAATTCAGAGTTGAACTTTATGAGAGTTCATAAGCAGAATTCAGAGTCTTAAACAGAATTCTTCATATCTAAGTATTATATGATTCATAGGATTTATATATGACACCGAATTTTATACTTAGACAAGATAAAGAACTAAGTAAAACATGGTAAGGATAAATTTCCTTGGGGAAGAAAATTTTCCTTAGTGAAGTAAATAAAGGGCTAAAAAGAGTTTTCTCTTGAGATAAGGTGTTTGTGATTTTCAAAACAAGAGAAATGGTAAAGTCATAAGGAAACCTTAATGACTCAACAATCTCCCCCTTGAATGAAGGAATGGAAAACTCATAAGAAAAACCTAATTGACTCAACATATTATAGGAAGAAGTTACTTAAGATGGTTTCTTTCTTATTTTCTATACCTAATGTCTATATAAAATTGTCTATGTGATTAATATAAAATTGGAAGGAAACACATATCTTCTTTTATATCAATCAATGATGTTTTTATTAATTTGATATTGTTAATCAACCATGTAAATATTTTTTAAAAATATATAACAATAAATTTTTGTGTAACATTTTCTATTTATATGGTTGATAGAATTTCTAGATTTATAATAGATTAGTTTTTTAGTCTTCAATGTTTATCTGGTGTTTTCTTCAAGTATTACTAAAAACTATTTAAGAAAGAAAATGTTGAAATGAAATTTTCCATAGTAATTAACCAAGGAGGATAATTTAAATTTAATTATTTCAAATGGTTTTTATCTGTATGGTATTGAACATAAATTCTATTCCCTTAAACACCTCAACAGAATGTATTTATTGAAAAAATAAATTGGACTATGGAATATCTTTTTGGACACATATAATGTGAATTTAGATTGCCTAAAATATTTTTGGATGATGATTTTAACACAAACTACTATTTCATAATCAAATTTCAAACTACAGTTATCTAAAAGAAAATTTTATGAGAGTAACAACACAATAAAAAACCAACAGTATAGTAACATAATGTTATTTCTAGGAAATGTTTAAATGTTGAATAAAAAGGATATACATGATTTATTTCATTAAATGGATGATGAAAAAATAATTCTAGGATATTTTTCAATATCTAATTTAAATATATTTTTTTAATAAAAATTAATAAGTAGTCAATGAATCAATTAATGTAAATATTAAAGAAAGTGATCCATTTTCTCAAAAGAAATATCACATTGATGAAATTTATGATTCTATGAATAGATTTAGTCAGTATATTTGTTTTTAAATTTAAATAGTTTGATCATGATTAATATGTTCATGTATAAACTATTATTGAATGGTTAGAAACTATATAAATAGTATGTCTCATACTTTTAATTAAAATAACATTAAAATGTTGAGACACAAGTTTTTTAACGTTTTCATTTATTTAGTTTTTGAAGCCACAATCACTTTCTTAAATAACATGATTCTTAACTTTCTTAGGTCCCATGTATTTTTATAATGTTTTTAAAGAAAACATATACTTTATTCCATAACATAAAATAGTTCTTAAGTATTTAAATACTTAAATTAGCATTTTCTATTATGATTATCATAATGAGCATAGAACCAAACACAATCTGATTCATCACTTATGTTATAAAACATTCTGTCCTGTGTTTAATATAGACATTATTTTAATTATATTGATATTAAAACCTATACAACATCCTATCCATATCCAAAAACATCAACATAATCATATTAAAAATAAAATCCATTGAATTAACTTTACTTTAAATCTTGAATATAGAAAACTATTTAATCATACTTTAACATTAAATTTTAAACTAAAACGATGTATTAATTCATGATTTCATAAATTATATTATGATATTTCTTTAGAAGTTACCTAGAATTCTTCTTAACAATGATGGGACATGAGTACAGATGAACCCATGTTTATGATGAGTATCTGCCTATGGTGATGTATCTTTCTCATGGACATTTCTGATGTTGGATGAATCAGTTATATAACAATTGGTATTACATGCCCAAATATCAAATTAATAATAAATTTAGTGAGTGGAACGATGTATGGATCAATGAACATGCATAAGATTTATATAACATCAGGATTATTGACCCAAGGATTTAATTCTAATGGGATTTATGTTATTTGACTCACCTTACTCGAGAATATTCTTATTTATTTATATATGTATACGTATGGGACTATAAATGAATACTAATATTGTTATATACATCCATGGTTGAACCTACATATTTGACCAGGATTACATACCTCAGTTTCTACATTTGTTTTTTCTTTATTTAAATTACTTATCATTCCAATTGTGTCTTGGTTAGGATGAGCATATGGCTTTTAATGCACTAATGGTAGTATATTTTATAGGTTCATAATTTGGGTGGATTAATGATATTATTTCCCTTCCCATCACATGATCCTCGTCAAATGTGAAAAAAATATGTTTTTCTTTTAGATTGATAATTTTTTTCAGGATGTATAGGGATGTGTCCTCGAGTTTCATGATTTAGCGGAGCCACTCGTATGGATTCTTCTGATCTGGATGGTGCATTTTTATAGTGTTTAGAGACTGGGTCTATGGTTTATCATATAGTTAGGTGTAGATCCATATATATTTATTTTAGTTTCTTTTGTAATGATATATGTTTATATCCAGTGAGTTGGGTTACTAGTTTATATGCATGACATATAATTTTTGGATTTTATAGCATTTTTGTTTATTATTACAACATGCTATATTTTAGTTTATTTACTACATATACACACTATTTATTTACCACTATGTGTGAGACTTTTATATTTCTACTGTGTGATTAATCTTATATGATTGAATAGTCTCCCTAATGCCACACCCTATTTCTTCACTGGTAGTCATAATCCTATGACTTATGGGGAGGCATGGTTGAGGCATCATTTAAAACATACATAGGGTACTAATTTATTAGAATCTAGGTTTGGATGTTACAAATACTTCTCTTACGTATAGCATGAATGAAATCTTTAAACATATACCTCTTATTAATAAGAAATGATATGTACTACTTTTAGGTGTAATTCCAAACCCATATACCTATAATATTTTAAGAAAAATTCTTGAATCATTTGTTGATCATTCATATCCCCTATATGTAATTTACTTGTAAGGGCCACATTACCTATAAAAAAAACTTTCAGTGCACCCACACATAAGACCAAAATCATCTACAGTAGGCTATATCCCCCATGAAAACACAACCCACAAGGGGTCATATTCCATACGATCCAATCATATATCAATGGGGAATATTCTCATTGAGGCGAACAAAATGGTTTTCTTAGGTGTATGTCCCATACAAGCAATTTAAAAGAATCATGAACCAAATATTCCATTACACATGACATTAAACTATATGGATTGGTCTTATCATATCACCATTAATTAATTAAAATGAATTATAATGGCTTCAATTTTCAATAATATATGTACTTATTTCCCCACTATAATGATCAATCCTAACATCCCATAGAACACACACACACAACATTAAATTGACCTTCTATTGAAAATGGTTATATAACTATAAAATGGATAAATTTTATTCCCTAAAACTTAAACTTAAATGGTATGGACATTCCTATTAGTTTCCAATGAATATCATTGTTTCTAGTTTTTGTCATATGTATACAAAATATACCCCTCTCAAAAGCCTAATACCTGCTCAACAACAGAAGTCACCAATGTGGATATTATTAATTATTAGATCTATTAACATTGTTTCATCCAACACTGAACACTCAACTAACAATTAAAATATTTATGAGAAACCTATAGAACATATTTAAGTTCACATCAATGGATTTTTCCAATAATATCATTTTTAAGGTCGTATTAAGTACTATATTGGTATTATGGAATGATTCATGAAAATATTCTTAATATATATGAGATTTCCAGAGTGGGTAATAATCCCACCCCACCCCCATAATGGGGGTTATGGGATCGACCCCCATCCTCTAGACCCATTCTCCACTTTAGGCGTCACTAATAATTACTATGTGAATTCCTTCCTTGTGAAATATGTCGTATGTCCACTAAATAAAAAACACAAAAATATTATGAATAGAAAGAATAATGGCTAAATTGAAATCCAATAACCACATGTGTTTTAGTGATATATGTTTTAAGGAATTGAATTTCTCATAAAATATAATTATGGGTGGAGGTGTATCTGAGATAATGTTTATCTACATTATTTTAAGCATCTTTCTTTTTCTACATTAATATTAAATTTCTTGTACAAATTGTTTGAGTGAGACTAAAAATACATCTTGTGATGGAGATCCTAATAAAATCTATTTATTTCTTATACATACATTTATAAAAAATAAAAATCAGATGATAGATACCTAAGAAATGGATTTGAATTTAAATCAACAAACATTCATTTGGTTTTGGATGAGTGGACTATATAATGTTATTTATATCCTTAAACAACTGAAAAACCATAATATTTCATTATCTATTCATTATTTTTATACATCATATAAAAATAAAATAAACTGGAAGGAGTCTAATAATATTAATTCGGTTATTTTAATTTGATGATATATTTTAAAAGATATAATTCAATAACATCGTGAGTTTTTGTTAATGAACTTACTAGGACTAAAATTGATATCATATCCAATTTATTTTTAATCCTTCTGGTATACTACATCACACTAAGATACCAACACCTAGAATTAGATTCTAATCTATTATTATATCAACTTTGGTAAAATATTTTTTTTTCATTTAGACTGGATACCAACACATTGAATTAGAATATGATATTCAATGGGATTTCGGTTTTGGGCTTAACATAATTTATAGAAAGATATCGAACATGATGAATACTTATTTCATAGATTATATGTGAGAAAATATGTCTACTAATAGGGATCCTTATATCAATATAAGAAACTTATGGTTTTTTAACCTATAAAGAATATTAATTTTCAGAATCATGGATATATTTTTTTATATGATGTTTGATATATATTACTTGACTCTTATTGTTGGACATGAATAATGGAGTGTTGATCAATAAATATATTATTATAACAAGTCAAGGCTATCAAATCATTCATTTTGGATATAAACCAATTTAATTTAATCAAGTTTCAAAATGTGGTAATGATCATGATATATAGGAAACTATTGTTTTTTCATATGAAGGAATTGGTAATTTGATATAATTATGGTATAATATTAAAATTATAATTTTTAATAATTTAATTATGTTTGAGAGAGAAATTATTACTCAAATGAATGGAATTCTATGTAAAATTGTAAATAACATTACTACTTTACATGTTATGGCACAAGAATTTAATCAATGTGGGATGGTTATAATAATTCTTCAGGCTAGATGAAGTTAAATATATTTTGTAACTAGTTAGTAAACACCAGTTAATGATACGAAGATAGTGAATTTTATTTAAACACATATTATGAATGACGTTGAGATGTCATAACAATAAGACGATAATGATTTTTTTTCAATTGGTAAACTATTTTATCATTGTATCAACACCATATGAAAATAGAAATATCAAAAAAATTGAATCATATAATAACGAAGAATCTTGTTGATAAAATTTAGTTGATTTAAATTATCAACATGTAATAGGATTCAATTATATTTATAAGTGGAGATTTTTTTTTTAAAATTTATTTTAAAAATAATGATCGAATTTATAATAAAGTGAGATTATATGAATGAATAAAACATAGAAATATAAAGACCACATTCCCTATAAAAAAATAGATATCTGAAATGATGTTTTATATTAAGTAATATTTTAATAAAATAAGTGAATGGATATTTCAATACTTCAATGAGAAAATATAAGGATGCATGTTATGAATCAAATTCTTACTATACATATTTGAATTATAATCAAAATGAAAAAATATGATTAATGATTCTAAATGAATAAATACAATCAATATGCTTTCATAATTTGGAATAAAAAAATTAGTACATTAACAAGTATAATTGGTATTGTTCTTTAATTGAATATGAATATTAAAATTTAAACAAATGTCTTGAATCTATAATAAATTATTTTTAATATGTTCTTAATGAAAATTATTCATTACTAAATATGTGTTCAAATTAAATTTTGAAATATATAATGTTGTGTCTTATTAGTTTCGTGATAGTATAATTAATGATTTATTATCTCATGTTTAATATTTGATATTTTATACTAGTATGTTTACTAATGGTTCAAATTATCATAAAAATACATATTTAAAAAATAAATAAAAATTTAAACTTGTAATTCAAATCAGTTTTGAAATTCCAAAGATGAGTATGAATTATTTTTTATACATTGAATTGAAAAAAACATTTCCCCTCTAATTTTTTTTCTTAGATTTATTATATGACATTATTCCAATGATGTTTTCTTTAGTATTCCTCAAATATATGATGTTTATAATTTGAAATTTTTTAATTATTTATCTAAAGTCAAACCATGAATTTTATATCAATGTAACCATATTTGGTTGCAAAAGTATTTAGTTTCTAATGTTTTTGAACATAAAATTATATGGGTAAATAAAAATTATGATGGATAGTTTTAACGTATGGTGAAATTAAAATAGAAATTATAAATGGTATATAGATTTTGTATACTAATTAAATATCATTAGATACAAATAATATTTATATTGATTACGAATGACTGAGGTAGATCATGACACATCTATATATAATTTTATATAAATCGTAGAGTTTGTTTTATTAGAAACCTAGAACAATTCATCGTTAATATATTGATTTTTTTTAATGTGTATAAAAAAATTTATAAGTATTTGTAAACAATATTATGAGGTTTATCCTATTTTTTTTCCAATCATGTGTGTTCTATTTTTAAAGGTTGTTAGCTAAAAATTAATTTTTGAATAATTTTTAAAAAATATTTATACTTTATATATACAATTAATATAGAAATAAATTATTTTAATATTGAAATTAACATGTCTTGGATTTGGCATATATGATGTAACATTATAATGTTTATTCTTGGATGATGTTACATAAGAATTCTTTTTTTTGGTTTTCTATACCTAATGTCTAAATTAAATTGGATATGTGATTAATGCCAAAAGGGAAAGAAACACATATCTTATTTTATATCAATCAATAGGATTTATACAACTATGATATTATATCTCATACACAAATAATTTTACAAAATATATTGCAATAAATATTATTGCAAAATATTATTTTTAATTGGAATATAACTTCTCAAAATTTATAATATATTAAATTTTTAGGCTTAAAAGTGTATCTAATGTTTCTTTAATATATTAAAACAATCTAGGTATGAATGAAAGGGAGGCCATGAACTATTCCATACAAAGTAACCAAGAGGGTAATTTAAAAGTCATTATTTCAAATAATTTTTTTCATTTATGGTATTTGACATAAATTTTATTCCCTTAAATATCTCAATATAATGTATTTATATAAAAAATAAATTGGACAATGGAATAACATTTTGGTACCTTAATAAGTAAATTTTGTGTGCCAATTATTTTTGGTTGATAATGTTAACACATCCTACTATGTCATAATAATTTTTATGAACATGATTATCTAAAAGAATATATTATATGAGAAATAGAGTAATAATAAACCAACAGTATAGTGAAATAATTTCTTTGTAAGCCAATTTTAAATCCTAAATACAAATGATATTTATGATTAATTTAATTCAATGGATAAGGAATACATTATTATGGGATATCTTTAAATATCTAAAGAATATATATTTTTTTAATAAAAATTAATGAATAGTCAGAGAATCAATTAATGTGACACTTAATGAAAATGATCCCTTTTCTCATATGAAATATCACATTGATGAAATTGATGTTTCTATGAATAACTTGAGTTTGGATATTAGAGTTGAAATTTAAAAGTATGTACATGAGGAAATAATCATGTATAAACTAGTATTTAATGGTTATAAACAAGATAAATTATCTGTTTCTAACCTAGAATTCCTATAACATTATAATTTTGAGCCAAAAGTTTCTATTAGACTTTTTCAGGTCATTAATTTTTGAAATAACAAACTCTTTCTTAAATAACAGGATTTCGAAATTTTAATGTCCAAATTATTTTTAGACTATTTTTATAGAAAACATATAATTTTACCATGCATTAAAATAGGTCTTAATGTATTCAAATACATAAATAAATATTATCCTTTAAGATTATCGTAATAACCATGGAAGCGAAAAAAATGGGTTCATCACATCTGTTATAAAAAAATATGTACTGTGTTTTGTACAAATATTATTTTAATTTGATTGATATCAAAATATATAAAAAATAATATACATATCCAAGAATATCATTGCAATGATATGAATTAAAAAATCCTTTTAATTGACATTAGTTTAATTTATGAAAAAAGAAAAAAAATTAATCGCACTAGAAAATTTTATTTTACACAATAATGGTGAGTTACCATACGACACCATATATTCTATTATGATATATCCATTATAGTTACTTCTCCCAATGTTGTTTTAAAAAACATAGAGAAAACATGACCATTGGATAAAATATGACCATTGTATGGACTGACTAGAAATACCCAATCATTATATGAGTTTGAAATGATTGATTCCTTTTTTTCTCTAAAAATTTATAAAGTCTAAAAATGGTGAAAATTTTGTTTTTAGTTTTATTTATTTATTTATTTATAGAGATACCTTCTTAATGAAACCATATCAGATAGTCTCATTAATAAATGGATCTGTAATTACATTGTGTGTTTTTATTATGTGAATATGATTGAGGGATTCTAAGATTGGAAAATAGAGACATCAGTCACTGTTTTGATCATGGTCTTGTGGGGATAACAGGAGAGATCTAATCATTTTATAGAGGGAACATGGAGATAATGTGAAATAATATTCTCATTTTATTGAGGTATCATGGTATAACAACAAAATATTGACATAAAATAACATTTCATAACATTTTTAGAATACATAATACATTACAAAAATATATGCATGATGGCCATATTAGTCTAGTGCCTTTGGAAACATGGGAACATAAACACTGATATATAAGTGATCAAAATTATATCCCACTAGGTTCTTTGTGACTTTTACCATACTTAACACAATAAATATAATACATATGTCAATAACTTTTGGGGAATGTAAACATAAAAAGGGGTGATCTCAGATGCTCAGAAATGTTAAACAAGAGACACATGTAAGCATAATCATGAGTATAAGGTTATTTGAACATGATCAATAAAATAGAATATCATACCTATCATATTGAATATCAAAAAAATTATTTTTTCATAAATATTTGAGGTTTAGAAGACATGAATAATAAGAAAATAAAGAACATAATAAATGAAATCATAACATAGGAATAAAACACAGAATTGTGTAGACACATAAGTATATAATATGTCTTCCATATTTGCTAATTAATCACTACCAAGACTATATTTTTATAACGGGTTCACTCCCTACACCATCTTTTTAATAATGGTTTACTAAAAGAACCATATTAGTAGCATGAGTTCACTCCTCATAACATATTGGAAGTCATGGTTCACTCCCATGGTCATTTTAGTAGTCAAGGTTAATTCCCATTACCATCTTAGTCTATGTCATGAGATATAAATCTTTACCCAATTCATAAGAGGGATATATTGGTCCCACACTTCTTAAAGTGAAATCATAAATATATGGTACTAATGATCATAAATTATCATACCATAACCCATGAAATTAAATATTTATTATAAACATTTAAATATGTACTAAACAATTGAAAAATATAGGATTTATAATAATTTAATCATAAACGTAACCATAGAAAATAAGCATGGTATAAATGTGTAAAACTCATGGAAGAGAAACAAGTTTCATCAACATCATTTCATCAAAAAATCCATTGAGTGAAAAAATTAGAATATAAATGCTGTATGATTTCCTCAATAAGAAATTAGTAAAACCAATAGCTATTATCATATATGTGAAATAATTTTTAAAGAACTTTCAAACACATTTGTTGAGGAAAATATTTTTTCTACAATGAAAATTATTTGAAAAACATAAAACCTTTTTCAAATCCTTTTCCATTGATTTTTGTTAAAATTTAAATAAAGCATGAAAAACCATAAAAAGTTTTTAAAATACGTTTTCTTTTAAAATGGGGATCAATTATAATTTCAAAACATTTTTTATTATGTTTCTTAAAACCTTTTTGATTATGTATTTTGAATCATTTTTTAAAACATGCTTTTTGAATACAATAGATTTCTAACCAGATAGAGGGACGATCATATTTTACTTAAAATGTGATCTTTTGTACCAAAGAGTGAAAAATGGTACTAACAAATTGATATATAATTATTAAATAGTTTATAAGGAAACCCATGTGTTTTCATTATATATGGATCATATGATTTCATCAATGGAAGCATAAATATAAACATTATAAAAAAGGGATGAGATTATCTCAATAAACACTTATAACATGATAACTTAGGATCATACACTCCATGTAAGTAAATAAAAATTAAATAAAGTTTAAAATATCTTGAAAAGATGTATATTAATGAAAAAAAAATTAAAATAAATTTATATAAACCTAAAAAATATCTTACATGCAAAACAAACATTAGTCTCAAAGAAGGGAAATTGAGACAAAACTATTTTCACAATTTGGTAAATTTTGAAACATAATCACCATGAAAGAAAGATCATAGGTTGGATATGTGAATAATAAATCTTTTTTTCATAATATTCATATAGTAAAATAATTTTTAGTACATAAACTACACAACATGAATGAGTGGTGAATATAGCATGTATCTCATACACAAAAACTTATATAAAATCCCTTAACCTTGTGTCTAGACTCTCACTGTACTCATTCAAAACACCTGTATAATAAATATGAATTTATTATAAATATTTTGTGGAGAAATATTCCTATATTTAATACCAATTTTTTTTTATTATGACCTTATATTACACTCTTGTTAACAATCCTATGTTAAGGATTCAGTTTGGATAACATTCTCTTTATTCATCGTATGTGTATTAATTTGATATATTGTGGGTATTTATACTTTATAACATGATTTATAAAAATTAAAACATTAGTTAAATACCATTTAAAACAATTATACATGTATTATAAAAATCTAAATAAAATATAATTATGAAACAAAATACATCGTTCACGCAGATGGTAGAGCATACATAAGCATAAATGGTATTTTCATTTAATTATCGTGTCGAATGAATGGAAGTAAAAATATATATGTATATATATATAATTAAAAAATTATAATTATGATATCATATATTTCATATATAATCACTAAAACATTCATTCATGCAATCCATGTTGTTTATGAATGAATCATATCGCATTGAGGGGTCGGTAGTCCATACTTCCTCAAACGAAATTACTTTATTAAAATGAAATGAGAAGTTAAAATGTTATGTGTTGTAAAAAAAATATATAAGATTAAAATAAATAATAAATATAATATATTAATTATATATAAAAAATATTTTAGCATAATTTCCAGCATAATAGGTAGTAAGGAATATTGAACAATCATCCTTTAGTGAGGTCATATTAAGCCGTACAAATAAAGAGTGTGTTTGTTTTCCAATAGATGGGTGTATGTGTAACTGTAGATTAAAACCATGGAAAAATCATAGTATCATTATGATAATGGGTTTTGAATATAATAATGGATAAAAATAAAGTTAATGGGACGGCTAATAAAAATAAAAGAATGTACTTGAGAGAAGACTTTACCTCTTATTCGGGAAACTCATTTTGGATTGTCCCAAAAGGCATCCTTGTATTCCCTTATTACCAAGGGAAGGATTATATTAGGAAGGGATATAAGTTTGTAGCATATTTTTATAGATATTTGGTGTGAATATTTTATTTATATGTGTGAGGAATTGGGATAAAATTGTCCCTATTTATAGTGGGGGCAGAGGGGCACTCTTGTAAATATTTTGAGGGAGAACTACACCCAAAATTTTCATGTTTAAAGTAGATCCAATAATTTCCCATTGTATAAAAAAGTGATTATAGGTTCTATATATTTAAATAAAATGGGTTTTGGATATTCTTCAACATTGTTTTGGGTTATAAATTTAAGGTCTAGGCCTTAGGTAAGCTTAATTTTACCTTAAACGATGTAATTATGTTTAATTACATTTACTATTTTTATTGAAAAAAATAAGTTGAAAAAATTATACACTAGGTATTATTATGATTCCAATTATTGAATTTTTATTTAAAAACTACAAAAATATATGTGGAAAAATTTATTCAAAATTAATATTGCATTAGGGTCGAAAATACAAGGTTTTGAAGTTAAAATGATAAACAAGTTGATCTGTTTTTTTATATTGAATTTCAAGTGGAAATTAGTTCCAATATCCCCAATTGGATAAATTGAAAATAATATTATATAATTAAACAATAAAAATAATTTAAAATATAATTTAACCTTATAAATAAATTAAATGAATAAATAGTTTCGAATAAAAACCCAGCATTTTTCACTATTCATTCAAAAAATGATGTTTCTCATAAACATATGAAAAATTAACCCTAAGATAATTTTGAAATTATAAACTCAATAATAATAAATATTTTATCAAATTAATGTCTAAATTACTCCAAAATTAATTTTATTATTTTTCAGAGAAGGACATTAAAATTCCGTTTTTTTGAGAAAACCATATTTTTTAACAAATAAGGACTACAAAAAATTATATGTTTCAATATCAATATGTTTTATATATAAAAATAAATTATAATTTTTTTTAAAATTATTAATATTCATATTACTACATTTAATGGGTAGGTTCTAAATATCTTATTTAAACAATTATAACAATAAAATGATGGTTCTTAGAAACATCACTGTTGCTTGTAACATAAGCCTAGTCGATGTTTCTTGTAACATATAACCTGTTGAGGTTCCATGAATCTTCTTCTGATTTGGTTCTATCTAAATTATTCCATGTTAGTGTCATGTAAAAGGAAGGTTTTACTTAGTTCATTATATGAATTGAATGGATATTTAATTTATTCAAAAAAGGTCCATAAAAACTTGGGGTGTTATACTCTACCCCCAATAAAATGATTTTTTCTCTTGAAATTCATCACTCATGTAAAAAGAGATAATATGTATTCTTTATTGTATCACCAAGTTCCCATGTAGATTCCTCTAACTATTTATTTCTCAACAAAACCTTGATAAATTTAGTGGTATTGTTTCATAAAATGTTATATGATCGGCCAAGAATTTCAATAGGTTGGTTCTTGTAAGAAAGAGCATGATCTAGTGGTATAACCAATGAGTTCAGTACATGTAAAGGGTAAAATATTTACTTAATTATGAATGATACATGTAACACATCATGGAATTTAGTGATATTTTTAAGAATTTAGAGGTCATAGGCTACAACCACATATGATCAATAATCTCCAAGGGACAAATATACCAAGGGATTTGTTTTATTTTCTTTTAGAATCTCAAAAATTTCTTATAGGGTGACATTCATAGAAACACATTTCCAAAAAATTCAAACCCTATATCATAACTACGATTATCATTATAACTTTTTTGATAACATTGAGTGTCCTTAATATATTATTGTATGACTCTAAACTTCATGAACATTTCTTCAATGATATCATGTCCTAATAGATTTATTTTTTCCACCATAACCCGACATGTTGGAAATATACATTTCTTCCCATAATGTTTTTAATAAGTTTACAACTTAATTCTTGAGTGAGTGATATGATTGTAATAATAAAAAAGTAGATTAAAGTGTTCATACCAACCACCATTGATTTCCATAGAATAAACTCTCAACATATCCTCTAGGGTTTTAATTATTCTTTTTGATAGACCAAATATCTAAAGACAATAATAAGTGATAAAAAGTAATTCCATGTCATTTTATTGCTGAATATTTTTTAAGAACATTGAGGTAATCCTTTTATCTCAATACGATACAATATAATTTGGTACACCATGAAACTTTACCACTATATTAATGTATATCCTGGAAAGTTGATCTAGGGAGTAGTCTTCTCTAATAGTTATGAAGTGTTATGAGGTAGTAGATAGTTTGACTACCACCCATATACAGTAAACCCTTTATAGTTATTGGGTAGACCAATGAAAAAATCCTTAGTGATATTATCCAATTTATATTTTATGGGTAATGGTTGAAACATCCATTTAGACATTTTTCATTCAACATTAACTTGTTGGCATACCATGCACTAAGAAAAAAAATCTGTGATATCTATCTTCATTCCATCGCACAATAAGTATTATTTCATGTCCTTATAATTCATAGTAAATCCATGAATAATATATAATTATTAAATATGATCATCCTGTAACATTTCACTCTTAAAATAAGGTACTGAAGAAACACATAAAGTGTTCCTGAACCTCATCATTTCATCCTAATCAAGGTTTAACTCATGAAAATTTATGACTTTTTTCTACATGTCTTTGACTTAATTATGAACCCCATTAAACTTCACATGGATATAGGGTTGAACATTCATTTGAGAATGATACAATTTCCCCCTTATTTCATGATTTTTAGATCCATATTTTTCAAATTCATAAATATTTTCTCCTTTGGGATTCACATTATAGATATTCCAGCATGATTCTTTCTACTCAAAGCATCAACCACCTTGTTATCTTTCCCAAGGTGGTATTGTATTGAGAAATCATAATAATTTATCATCTATATCCATATTCTTTGGCTCTTTCTCAACACCTTATGTGTGAATATATATTCCAATATTTTATTGATTGGTATATATATCAAATTTATATCTATAAAGATAATTCCTCTATATAGTTAATGAAAACATTATCAATCCTAAATCAAAATAATGAGTTGGGAAATTTTAATCATGAATATTCAAATATAGTGATGAATATGTGATAACCATGTTATTTTTCATCAAAACATTTCCAAATACCTTTTTATGGATCTATAAACATTATAAACCCTTATACACAATAGGGTAATGTAAGCACAACTGCACTGACTAACCTTTTCATTAGATCCATGAAATTTTCCTCACATTCATCTATCTAGTAGAAATTGACACACACCTGAGTTATCATGGTCAGAGGATAGGATAGTCATGAGATATCCCACACAAACCATCTATAATATCTAGTAAAACCATGAAATCTATAGTTATTAGTCATCATGGTTTGTCTAGTCCAACATTCAATAGTATTTTTCATTTATTAATCTAGTGTTATGCCATCTGTTGAGATTATGTGACTAAAAAATGAATCTATTTGTAGTCAAAATTCAAAATTTTTAAAGTTTTAATATATCTTATGCTTAGAGAGGGTATTTTGTAAAATTATCAATTGATCTTCATGCTTATTCATGAACATTGAATATATTAGAATATCATTTATAAAGACTACCACAAAATGATTGAGGTAATCTCTAAATACACTATTCATTAAATCAATGAAGATAACAGGGGAATTAGTAAGACCAATAGGCATAACTATATATTCATAGTTTCTATACCTTGTATATAATGTTGTCTTATGTATATATTTCTTTTTTACCCTCAATTTATGATATCCAGAATGATGTTCAATCATGGAGAAGTATTAATCTCTATGTAGTTGATCATACATGTCATCAATATGAGGAAGATGATACATGGTATTAATTGTGATCATGTTCAACTCCCAATAATCAATAAAGAGTCACATTGATCCATATTTATTTCTCACAAAATAATTGGTGAACCCCAAGGTGGTGCACATGGAATAATGAATCCCTTATCCTGGATTTCCTGGAGTCTCTTCTTCAATTAAAAAAACTCAATTAGATAAAGTCTATATGGAGTAATTGAAATTGGTGTGGAACCAAGTATGAGTTCTGTTGAGAAATAAACTTCACATTCTAGTGGAAGACTATGAATCACATATATAAAGAAATCAAAAAATTCATGGACAATAGGCATATCATTGATGTTGATTCTCTCTCAATCTATTGGATAGAAACAACACATTTGAATGGGAATTAGGAACCATGCACTATATGTAATCTCCATAGGATGTTCATAATTATCAACACTGGGATGGATGATTATAGGAGGGTTTGAAATATTAAAAGTAACTTCCCTTACTCAAAAATGATGTAGGATTTTTGCAGAAGAATCCAATCCATGCCTAAGATGACATTAAAATCAAAAAATTATGAAAGAAAATATTTTCAGAAACCACATTCATATAAACATTAACCATAGAGGAACCATAGATGCGATATTCAATCATAATACCAATAGGTATTTTCATTTATAATTTTATATCTGATTGTTTTGGTGAATCATTACACCCTTAGAAAATATTTTATATATTAATGAGTTGGTAGATCTATAATAAAATATGACATAAGAAATTAAATAGTGAATTGCAAGTGTACCTTTCATCATTTCATTATAACACCTCTTTATAAATAGAGATCACGTGATATTTCCTATTTTCCCCCTAGCTTAAGAAGTTACTAATTTCGATCATAATCACTATCCCTTAGGTTTCATTAATGGTTATAATAATTACCATTCTTCATTCACTTGTAGAAGTAAATCGTGGGAGGTTCATTATGTACCACTATTTTCCAATTTGCAACATTAGTGAACTTATTCCCATCACACCAGCAATAACATTCCTCATGGACCTCCCTTCCACATTTAAAACATTAATGAGAATCCTTATGGAAATTTCCTCCATGATTCTTCCCAATACTAGGGCATAAAGGGAAGCTCATTTTCATGTCTTCATGGTTTTTATATTTTCCACTAAACTCTATTTTCATATTTTTGTAAAAATAATGATATTGATATGTGAACACTACCTCCATTTAAACCTTTATTTCACAACATAAAATATCATTATAGCTACTAATTTATTTTACGGAAAATTACCTTTTGATACATGGATTTAATCCACTGACGAACCTATCAATTTTACATTTAGTTTGGAAGATAATTCCTCAATCATACCCCAAAAGTCTCATGAAATTAGAAATTTAGGTACCAATAGATTCATAATCTCATTTATTTTACTCAAGGAACTATTTATGCATCTTATTATAAAGAATATTATGAATGTACATATTGAAAAATATGTTCTTGAACTAGTCTGAAACCATGGATTAAATCTCAAATTGATGCCTCATATTATTGATTTGAGTCCACCACTGACCTACTTTACCTTCTAACTAATAGAAAACTTGAATGAATTTCTCATGCTCTCAACACTGGAGATCAGAGAATATTGATTCAGTAGTATTGATATGTTGTTCATAAATATGTGGATTAAAAGACCATCTGAATGAAGGTGGGAATTTCCTCATGAAAGACTGAATATAATTTTGTTCACTACTTTTCTCATATGGATGTCTTCCATGGTTCACAACTTGAAAAGGGTGTGTGAACATAAAAATGAGTTTTTCATAATCATGAAAATTAACCTATAGGATGTCTATGTTATGAAACCTTAATTAATATATGAATTTTATTATCCTATATTATTCAAACCCATCTTCTATTTAAATCATTCATAATGGTTCATGAATAGTTTTTTAATTCCCAAAGCATATCACATAGGTGTGTCAAACCAGGTGTACAACAAGGCCTGTTGTTTGGTACCATATTTCCCTGATCTAGTCCTGAAACATCCTTTTTTATATTTTACCCTTAGGAACATCTATTCCAGAGATACCCCCACCTATAGTATCAAAAAATTTATGCATATCTAGAAAACCCCTCATGTTATCCTTTACCTAAATTATAGGACATTTTCCTATACATTTTATTATATTTATACTTATCCTTAGACATGTACATAGTGTTATAACTAATTTTTTCTCATCCTAGATTTCAATGATCAACTGAAATACTCCTTTGATAAAAACTATAGTGACCCAGTCTTGACATATATTAAAATTTATAACTTTTTTAATACATAATAGATTACACAAATAGATGTGTGAAGACCGTATTATTTTAATTCCTTTTGGAACATAAAAAAATAAACACTGGTACATAAGAGATATATATAATCTCCCAATAGTTTCTTCAGGACTATCACCCTTCTTATAAACATCTATCATAATACCATTCTTCATAACTTGGGGTAAAAGAAACACAAAAATGGATGAGATCAAATGCACATTAGTGGTAAAAAAAGGAAGACATGTAAGCATAATCATGAGAATGAGAATATGATAACATGATAATGAAAGTAGGAAAACAAACCCTTCATATCGATGATCATAAATAAGAATCATTTCATAATGATTGGAAGTTAATAACACATTAATCACATGAAAATAATAACATAATCCATAAAATCATAACATAAGAATAAAACATGGACTTTTGGCTGACACATAAGCTTATAATATTATTTACATAGTAGCCAAGGAGTCAATATCAAGACCATTTTGGTAGTATGGGTTCACTCCCCATAAAATCTTGGTTGTAATAGTCTATCCTCATGGCCATCATGGTAGTCACTGTTCACTCCCATAGACATCACATAATTAATAGTTCATTCCCATGACTATAGTAGTCTATCTGATGAGATATAAATATTTAACCAATTAATTATATAGAGATATAGGTATCACTTATATCATAGTGAAATCATACATACATGTTCTATAAGATCATAAATAATCATTTCAAAACCCCTAAATGAAATAGATACTATAAAAACGTAATAGTATCACAATATGTGGAAAAAATTCATGTTTCAAAATCATTTAATAAAAAATATAACATATTAAAATAAGGAGGTTTCATAAGCATATAACCCATGAATGATAAACATGTTTCATAAAAAACATGACATAAAAACAGAATCCATTCGTAAAAAGAATAAGCATGGAAAATTTTAATGATTTACTCACAATGGAATGATTAACACAAATGTATGTTATCATCTATAGGAAATTATTTTGGAATAAATTTTTACAACTTTAATTGATGATAATATCCTTTCTAAATTGAAAATGATTTTTAAAAGATAAAGTCTTTTTGAAAACCTTACTCAATGAAAAAAAATTGAAAACATATAAATGAAGCATTAAAAACCATAAAAAATTTTAAAATCCTTCAACATTGAAAATGGAATACATAGATCTTTTAAAAACATTTTTGAAAACATGGGTTTTGAATACAATATACATCACAGTAGACTGGGACAGTCATATTTTATATAAAATTTTATCTTAAGTACCAAAGAGTGTAAAATGGTAATAATACATGGATATATCTTTAATAAATATAGGATAAGTAATCACATTAGTGTTCCTCAGATATGGACCATAATATTTCATCAAAGTAATCATTAATGTTAACAATCCCAAAAATTGATGAGATAGTCTCGATAAACTCTTGTAACTTGATAACTTGTCAGATCATAGACTCCATTTAACACAAGAAAAATTAAATTAATATTAAAATATAATTAAAATAATAATATTTATGGTAAGACATGTGATATGAAAGTATATAAACCTAATAAATAATTTTAGTTCATATGAAAACAAGAGACTTAAATAAGGAAAATTGATACAAAACTATTTTACATATTTGGTTACTTTTGAGCATTAAAACCCATGAAACCATGATCATAGAATTGATATGTAAATAAAAAAATTGAAATACAAGATTCATAGGCTAAAATAATGGTCTTTACATACACCACACAAAAGGAAAGAGTGGAAAACATAACATGTATCTCATGGAAATAAAAAAGTTTGATGAAATCCTCTTACCCTGGGTCTTCAATCTCATCGTACTTCTTCAAACCAACTATATGGTAAATATTAATTTATTATAAACATTTTAAACAACCATATTATTATATTTAAAACCATAAATTCCATGATTATGGCCTTATATTAACCACTTGTTAACAACCATATGTTTTGGTTTCACCAGGGGTAATATTCACGTTATTCTTCGCATGTGTCTTAATTTTTTTATTGTAGTTGTTTATACATTATATCCAGATTTATACAATTTAAACCATTATATAAATATCATTTATATAAATTATATGTGTATTACAATAATGTATAGAATATATATATACATGATGCATAATACCCTGTTCATGGAGACAGTATGTCGTGCGTACACATGAACTTTATTTCCATTTAACTATCATTTTTACGTAAAGAAAATAGATGACATATATGTATATATATGTATATATATAAAATTATTAAAATAAATTTTTGATATCATATATTTATTATATATTAACTAATGACATCCTTAATATAATCTATATACTATAGGAACAAATCATATTACTTTGAGGGGGCGGTAATCCACACATCCTCGAAAATACTATCATATTAACTCTAAAGGGAAAGTAAAAAATGACATGTGTCGTAAAATGAATAAATAGGTTTATGTAAATAAAAAATATTATATACAACATATATTAAAATCATTTCCATTATAATTTCCACCATGACAGGCGGTAAATAAAATTGAATGATCATCATTTAGTGAGGTCATAATATGTCATACACAGAAACAATAGGTTCACTATCCGTTAGAAGGCAGTGTATGTAAGTGTAGGTTGAAACCATGGAATAAACAAATCATATAATATCGAGGTTACTGATGGTGTTATATAATAATGGAAAAAATAAAGTGTAGGAGGTGGTGAAATAATGTAAAATAATGGAGATGAGTGAAGATGAGAGCTTATATGTGAAGAGGTTATGAAAAGAGGCTTCCTTGGATTTCCATATGACCAAGAGAAGGAATATAGGTGGATCAAAGAAAATTTTGGAGAAAATTTTAGAAATTATTTCTTGAGAAAAGGGGATTGAGAGTTGTGGGGAATTAGGATGAAATGAACCCTTTATATAGTGGAGGAGGAGTGGCACTCTTGAAAATATTTAAAGAGGGAATTCCACCCATGATTTTCATATAGCATGTGGATCCAATAATGGTCTATAGTTGAGATCCTTGTAATATGTTATAAATATTTCCATCCAATTGGTGTTGGAAAAGTGTCTAAGTCATTTTCGGGATTTAATTTTAGGTTTAGTCTTTCTTTATGCTTTGGTTTAGCAAAATCGATGTAATTAAATTTAATTACTATCACTAATATTTTTGGTCAAAAAATTGGTCAACCTTATTAGAAATAATAAATTATTCTGATTCTAAATATGGTATCAATTTTTCCAAATTTCAAACATAGGATTGGACTAAATTAATCTAAAATTAATCCCATATTGGGGCGGCAATGCTGGGTTTTAAAGTAAAAATGATCAAAATCTTTCTATGTTTTTATATCAAATTTCAATGTTAAATTGATTAAAATTTCCCATATTGGATTAATTGATAAAAATATTATCATTAAAATATTTTAAATAAATATATAATATAAATTAACATTATAATTAAATTAGATGAAAAAAGACGTTTTGAATAAAAAACCTGTATTTTTCACTAATCGTCCAAACAAGATGTTTCTCCAAAAAATCAAAAAAATCAAACTAACATAATTTTGATATAATAAATTTAAAAATGAATAATATTTTATAAAATTGAATTTCTAAAGTTCTCTAAAATTAATGTTATTATTTTTCAAATAAGTACATTAAAACCACCTTATTTGAGAAAATAGTATTTTTAAACATATATGCACTTTACAAAAAAGTATATCATTCATTATTAGTATGTTTTATTTATATAAAACAATTATAAGAAATATTTAAAAATTAGTTATTACTATTTAGATAACTATTTTTAATGGATAGAATATAATTATCTCATTTAAATAATTATACCAGTAATATAATGTTTCGTAGAAACATTGTTGTTTCATGTAACGTACACCAAGTCAATATTGTGTGCAACATACACCGAGTTGATGTTCCTAGTATAATACACCAAATTAGTGTTGTATAACTTATGTCAAGTAAGTACCATGTGAATGGATGGTTTTAATTAGTGAATTGAAAGACATAAATGAAAATTTAATTATTATGATAACATTTCCATAAAAACTCGACATGTTACAAGAAGAGATATGAATAAAAATAGATAATTATATTTAGATAATTCCATAATAAGGGAAATACATAATCTCTTATTAGTATAAAAAATTTCACTCTTGATGATTTATTTGTAAACCTTTTAGAGTATGAGGGTAGGTTTAAATGATATTTAGTGAAAGAAAAAATGATGAATGTTGGATATTATTTTACTACTACATCGAATTTGATAAAACCTCATACTTCTAATAATTTCTTTTAAGTCAAAAAATAAAAAAAAACATATTTTATATCTGATTCAAGTTATTGTGAACATTATTTATCTGAATTGGATAACATTTCTTGAAGGATGAATAAAAATGTCATTAAAGTGAAATTTTAATATCATTATAAGAAAAGAAACAAGGAAATGGATGATAAAAATGATTCTAATGTTAATTATTATTGGTGAATATGATCTGGTCAAATTTGACCAGACTCTCCCAAGTTAAAAAGAAAATATAGAAAGGATATACATTCTAATAAGAATCAAAAGATTTTTTCTATGTCAAAAGGTCAAAATTTTTTAAATTATTATAAAAATTTGATATCCAGTTAGGTTAATCCAAAGATAATTCTATATAATATGAAATTAAATATCATTTCAGTACAAGTATTTTCAAATAGCACATATTGAAAATAAATGTTTTAGGTAAAAGGTAAACACAACTGATTCCTTAATGAATATGTATTTAAATGAAAATTATACTAATGAGATGAATTGTATACCTACTGTTAAATAATCCTTCTCCTCTACTAATGATAATACATTACCTTTTATGATTATGTTTATCGCTTGGAAAAGGTTTTAGAAAATGAAAATTGTAATGATTATAATTAACATGATTAGGACAATCCAAAAAATGAAAAAGATGATTAAAAATTTATATTTTAACAAATGAAATATCTAATTTATCAAAAGATCATGATAAATACAATTCTGAATAAGAATCTATTTCAAAATATTTAGTCAATGTAATTTATAAAAAGGATAGTTTGAAAATAAGTTTTGATAAAATAAATTACAAAAATAATAAAAATGTTGACAAGAACTTTGTTGTAAAATTAAAGTATGAAATTTCTTCACTAAATAATCTTTAATGAATATTTAACACTAGATAGGAATGTTTTCATATATTTTATAAACAAATCCTTCTACAATTTAGCAACTTAAAAATGTGATATTCTCATAGAAATATTGTTTCTAGTAATACTTCCATTTTTTTTTAACATTCCACCTTTTATAAAAAATTTCAAAGTAGACATCCTTGGGAAAATAATTGTTCTTTAAATAATGTTAAATCTTTAGGTTTCAACAAATCATATTTTTCAAAACAAATTTATATTCCAAAAATTTTACTTATTAACGTTTCCAAACACAATAAGGTTTGGGTGTTGAAAAAAGAATGTATTTATTTTCTGAAAAAACGATAATACCAATAACAAGAATACTTGGTACATGGATATTGAGTGTTATAGAAATATGAATGCATAAAAAGATTTCATGGAAATATTTTTAATATGAAATGTCTCAAATATACTTTCAGTGATAATTATCATGGGGAGATTATCTTAATAGATAACATTGTTCTTCTTGGTAAAGCATTACATTAAAATGTTTTATTTGTTAATTTTATTAAGAACAACCTTTGAAGCATAATTAAATTATTTTATTAAGGTTACCTTATGAATTTTATAAATGATAAATGTGTAGTAAACAATTCCAAGGATGATTATATTAATTTTACATATCCACATGAAAATGTTTACACTTTTAATTTAGATGACCTTTTGAGGAAAGAAATATCATGTCTTAATGGAATGGGAGATAACTCATGGTTATGGAATAGAATGTTAAGACAATTTATCCTCCATAACATATGTAAGATGACAAAGAAAATACTTTTTTAGGATCTAATATAACATATATTTGGTTCATCAAAAGTTTGTAACCATTATAAATACAGAAATCGATATACGTAAGGTATTAAATATTTTGGTAAAGTATCAACTACAAATGAATTTTTGTTAGCGCGCATGTATTTATTCTGTCATACCCAAAATATGATTATATTAAGAAAATAATATATATATTTCTAGGTTGATGATTATATGAAAATATATGGGTTATTTTCCACCAAAGAAAACATAATCCTTTCCTTATTTTAATTTTTTTTCCAAATTTAATCATGTTAACAACCTTACGAGGAAAATTATTTATTGTGGTCATGGTGGATAATTTTGTATTTATGATATTGCAGCATTTTTTATATAAGAAATGTATTGAACATAAATTTTTAACATATATAAATACTCATAAAAATGTTATTATTGAATGAATAAAACTTAATCTTTATCAAATAACAAGTACCATGTTTCATGAATACTAAATTATTAAATGTTTTTGGGGTTAATCATTTATTATTTCATGTATACTATAAAAAAATATTTAATTTATCATTTTTTTCATATAAATCCTTATGATATGTGGGCATGAAAAAAACCAAAACATTCTTACTGTGGAGTATATAGTTTCAAATTATTCATCTTGAATACAGATGATAAAATACATAAAATTTCCCCAAATATGACGAGGGTATATTTTTGGTTATTCCACTACTTCTGAGGAAAATAATTTTTTTAATAAAAAATATTATATTGTTGACAAACTTTTACATGTTATTTTGATGAAACTAATCTTTTTTTTAAAACAAGACCAACCAAAATCTTCAGATGTATTTTCAAAAATAGATTTAAAAAAATTGTTTGAAAAATATTATAATAATTAAAATACTGAAGAAATTATATCTATGGTATTTACCCTAGATTAAATTCTATGTTACGTTGATGAACATATTTTACAAAAATAAAATCAGTTGTTTCTTAGGAATCATCATAGATATAATATAATTGGTGATGTCGATCAACCTATTAGGACTATAAGTTCATTAAGGAATGAAATAGAACATCTTTATTTTCTTATGAAATTTAATCAAAAAATCCAGATGAGGCTTTAGGTGATGAATATTGGATTAATCTATGAATGATTTGATAATTTTTGTAAAAAGGAAAAAGTATATACCTTGGTTGAATGACCTAATGAAACATCCGTTATTAGAGTAAAATGGGTTGTTTGAAACCAATGTGATTAAAATGTAAATATCATTATAAATAAACCAATATTTGTTGCTAAAAATTATAATAGACAACAAGGAAATGACTTTGATGAATATTATACACTGATTGTAATAATTGAATCTATTCATAATCTATTATCCTTTGTAACATTTTTCATTTTCAATCATTTTCCAATGGATATAATGTGTATTTTCCATAATGGATATGTACAAGAGAATGTTTAGATTGAACAACCCCTAGTTTCAAAAAAAAAACATCCTCAAAACGTCTATAAATGTACTAAGGATTTATGTGGACATAAACAAGCCCCTTGAGCTTATAAAGATAGATCAACATGATTCTTGTTGCAAAAAAATATGTTAAGGGAACTTTTGATCCTACATATTTTATAATGAATGTTTAAAGAAACATTATGATTGTTATAATATATATTGATGACATTATATTCGAATCAACTGAACAATATTTAATAGATTCTTATGCATATCTTCTGAATTCTGAGTTTGAGATGAGTATGATGGATGAGTTGACATTTTTTCATGGTTTAGAAATTTTTCAAAAACTATATGGAACCTATATATCTCAAAATAATTATTCAAATGATATTTATAAAAATTATAAATTTTAAAATAATAAAATTATTAGTAATCCAATTGCTACATCAAATTCACTTGATCTTGATGGAACTTGAGAACTATTTAATTACAAAATTAGAGGTATGATAAGTTTTTTAAACTATATAAAAAATACTAGACTAGACATAATTTTTTCTTTATTCTATTTGAAACATATTAAGAAGATCCAATTGAATCCAACATTAAATCCTCAAAAATAATTTTTTTCATCTAAAGAGAACTATAGATTTAGGAATCTTATGTTATTCTATAAATTATTTTGAATTTAAAAGTTTTTTGGAGTCTTAATTTTGTGGTTATAGAAGTATATTAATTTTACTTTTGGAACAAATCATTTTCTAGAAGATTCATTAGTTTTTTTGTCTTGTATGAAACAATAATTATTATCACTTTCCACTAATAAAGAAACATATGTTTAAGGGGAAGTTGTTATTCTCATATTTTGTGGATGAAATACACACTCACACATTATGGAATGTGTTTTACAAAAACTCAAATACTATGTAACAAAACATGTTCCATATCCTTAACTAAAAACCCATCACATCACCCTCCTGATAAACACATGATATTATGAATTAGTTTCTATGTGATCACACAGGAAAATGAGATATCATTTTATAATTCAGCTAAAAACTTCAGGAACTTGCTGATATTTGTACAAAATCATAACCTTCCAATAGATTTTAATATATTGAATAAAATATAGGAATGATCACTATATAGTAATCATTAATATATACTTCTTTTTTAAACTATCTTCTAAAAGTATGTTACTATTTTTTATAAGGGAATTATGTATGACTACTGATATTTTCCAAACATTTATTTTTTCAAAATTTTAGTTTTTCTATGTTATTTTATTGTAATGAGTTTTAATGAATCATAATTCCTTATAAAATTATTTGGAATAAATTTCATCAAATAATTTTATAAAAAGAAATTATTTCCAAACATTGGAATTGTATGAAATTTTTCAGACTCTTGATTACTTAAAATAAAATTTTAAAATTTTATATATCCAGGTTTTCTTTTTAATTTTTTCGTATAAAAATTTTATTAAAATTTTATATTAATTCAAATACTATCATAATATGTTTTCTTTAGAACCAAGAAGAAAAATTTATAATACTTATGATTCCACTCTGAAATGAATTCCCTATTTCATTAATACATTAATAATATTCCATTATGATTAGTTAAATCATTTTATGTTTTTTTTATGAAAATATTTATTTATTTTTCTATTTAGTTTTATTCATCCAATATGATAAAAATAATATTTATAAAACCTCAAGAGTTCGAATTAATTAAAAAACATTCTTTATATAATTTCTCAACCATCAAATCACCTGAATAAAATCTAAGCCATTATATATTTTTGGGAGATCAACTATTTACTAAAAATAATATATTAGGATGGACCCCCACCCTTATATCCCAAAAAAGTTATCTCAAGTATTTTTCCTTGATGTGATGCCTCATTTAATTCTCCACATCTAATTTATTCTTCATGTCCAAATCATCCATATCAGGTCCAAATGTGATGGAAACTATTATAGATTACAAAAAATGATATTTTTATCAGGAATGTTTAATAGTGAACAGTTTCTTTAAAAAATACGAGTCATTCCCAAGGAGGTTAATATATTTCCTTGTTTGGCTATTTTTATATTTTGAACAAACAAATCCTGATTATGATTTGTTTTACCTAGATCTTCTTATCGATTTTTATGCCTCTGTAATGTTCCTTAATAAAAATTAAAAATATATGTTTTCATTTTGAATCTATGATAAATGATATCATATGGGGAATCCATAGACATCATATGTATTTTAGAAGAAGGATATTATTTTTTTCCAACACATAAACTATAACATTTTGAGACTAAATTTAACAAAGAATTATCTGAAACTCAATTGTCTAAAAATTATATAGATGATGAACCAAGAGGGGTTACCCATCTAATTTATGGTCATAATGTTATAGAACATCGAAATAACGATCTTCATATTCTACGAAATGGAGATAGTGATACCTTCAATGTATGTTGTATCTTTATTTTTTATTACTTAGTTAACCAATGGATGATCAATTTTTCTAGGTTTGTTATTTGGAAAATTATGAAAATAAAATCATTTTCAATGAAGTCTAAAATTATAATGTTTCCAACTTGGATTATTAAGATTATTTAAAAAATTATGAAACATTTCAACATATAAAACAAATCCAATGCCATTAGAGAAATTATTGAGTTTATAAGTTGTGACATAATGTAACATATGAGGTATGACATTGACACTGAATCAAATATGTTTTTAATGAATACCATAGTTTCTGAATTGAAATAATTACAATATTATATGTCAATTAATAATGATAATATTGAGAAGAAGGGAATTGATGATTCTCTTCCCCTGAAAAATAAAATAGATAAAATAATGTCTCAGATGATGTTGTTGAAGAATGGAGAAAAAAATCATAATGATAAGATGGAGATCTGTAGGTTGTACTCAACCCACCATATTCTCTAGATTTAGATATTTATGGAACATAAGTTTATGAAAATAAATCTAGATAAAAGAAACAAAAAAAATAAAATTTTAAGTGAAACATTTATAGATTCCTTGATGAAAGTAGTATAGATTGCTTCAAGAAAATCTATTTTAACAATTCCAAATGATGTATTGTCTTTTCTTTAAAACTCTCATTTCTATTATTATGATCCAATAATATTAGATAATGGGAAAATAGTTTTTATGGATAAATAGTCTATTTTAGTAGGGAAATGTGATTTAAGATGAACATAACAACTCTATGATGAGATCAAAAAATAAATGGAAAAAGGTGTAGTAGAAATTAATACTCTAGAAAAAAAAAGTGAATGTGTTTAAGAAGACATTATGTACACAGAAATAGAAGAGTGTGGATAAGAATAAGAAGATGAATAATAAAAACAAATATAAGTGTATGAAAATAAAAATATTGATAAAAAAGACCTCCCATACAATAATCTTTCTTTAAGGACATTATTATCTTCCTTATAATAATCATCTTCATTGTGTTATAAAAAATAAAAATGAAAAAGTTCTGAGAAAAAAATATCCCCATATATTCAAGAATTTCAATCCTTATTCAAAAATAATGAACATGATCATAACAAAAATGTATAAGTTAGTAAATTAATTTATTGAAATGTTAATTTCATTTAGATTTTTGGGGGAAAATAGTTTAAACAATGAATTGAGAGATAAATGTTAAAGAAAGTTGACACTAAAAAAAGAAAACAAGTCGATGTCAAAACAGATCATCCCAATTTACTTGAGATTGAGATAGATCTTTAAGTGGATACTAACATAATTCAAAGAGATCATAATATTTATTATTCTTTATAGTGACTTGAATAAACAATTTTTTACATTCCCAAACAACATGAAAAGATTAATTGAGCCCATACAAATCTAATTCAGAAATCAAAATCTGTTAATGTTATATCGTATAATGTTATCCATAATGAGGCTAAATTAAAAATTCCTTCTAGAATGTTATCTAGCAGAAAATAAAGAATGAAAAAATGTTTTGAAATGGTCACATACTATTGATGATTTTATCAAAGTGAATGATCAATCTATTGTGGAATTAAAGAATTTCATTGATGAATCTGTATAATCCTTCAATGACTTATGAAATAATATTGCAAAAAGAGTAATGTTTGTAGAAGAGTTAAAGAATGCAGTAGAAAATCATCCTATAAGAGTAAATGAACTGAATAGAATGATTAGGTATTTCAAGTATTAGATAACAAGACTCAAAAAATCGTAATGAGGAATTCAGTGAATTGAACAATGAGTTTTTTAAAGACTTCAGATAAATAATGAAAAGATCTAGACTCTAGAGGAAAGGTTATAGGATCTTCCAATGAAAACATAGTGTTAGGAAGAGTCAATTTCATATCTAGAAGAAGAAATGAAGGATTCCAGAAAATGTAACAGAATTTTGAGATCTTTGTAAAAAAAAAATTGAATCATTTTCAATTTGAACTATGGTTGTAAATAATTTTATAGAACATTTTTCACTAATAAATGATTTCACCATTTTCCTCATTCAAATATGATTTTTTAATGTATTCTAAATTAAGATTTATTTAATATAAATTTATAATTTTTTATGAATATGTAGTTCATTATTTTTTTAATATATGTTTTATTATAAATATTTTCAGGTATTACAATAATTTTCACCATTCCATTTTGAAAAAAAAAGGACGAAAAATTTATAAAATGGGAAGATGATTTTAGTTAAGGGGATAATTTTTTTAAATAATTGAATACAATTTGAAGGGGGAGTTTCTATCCTATGGGGGAGTCATTCGAATTCATTATTACTTTCAGATGAGTTTCTTCTAAAACTCAAGTGGAGATATGATTTTATTACTCAAATATGAATACAATATAATAAAGAGATGATAGTATTAATATTTTCAATGTTATTTCTCATTTATGTCATGTGGTTTTTATATTCAAAAAAGGGAGAAACTGTTGAGTGAAAATTTTCTTTTAAAATTTTTAATTCCTTATGTTTTTGAATTGAAAAACATTTTCTTAAATAAGTTAATTTATAACTTTTTAGGTGAAAGTGTTTTTGAGAATATTTTTATAGAATATATATACCTTTATCATACTATAAAATAGTTAGAAAGTTTTTCGAAACATATAATAACATTATAAATTTTGTTTAACATAATTAGTATGGAATAAAAAATAATAAGATTCATCTATTCTGTTATAAATATTTATGTCTTATATTTTGTGATGAGATTCCTTCAACTAGATTGATATCAGAACTAATAAAAGATCATATAAATATTTTAATGATAATCATAATGATATTAATAAAGAAATAAAACATATTGAATTTAGTTTAAATACTAAAATAACTATTTTATTATACTATATCATTTAATTTTACTTTTTAAGGATGTATAATAAAATTTCATTTGAGTTTCAATTATGATATATCTGTTGTAGCACCATTTTTCCTTATTTTTTTAAAAAAAGTAGAGAAAATATTAACGTTGGATGGATTTCTAATAAATACATGATCATTAGAATAGATTAATTTGACTAATTCAATTTATCACCCTAAAAATATATATGTTCTATAAAGCATTAAAAAATTTCATAGTCATTTTTATTAATTTAGATAGATACTTTCTTAATGAATCCTTTTTAGTATTTCTCCTCAAAAAATTATTTTGTAATTGCTTTATGCGTCCTGATTTTGTGAATATGATTGAGGTCTTGCAAGATAAAAAATATAGATATAAGATCATTATATCGAAAAATGGATTCCAGAGATATAATTCCAAGGCCATTCTTCATATTGTGGGCACATAGGAATAGTTTGACAGAATCCAATCATTTTATCAAGGGCTTGTGGGTATTCCATGAAAGTCCAATCATTATATCAAGGGCCTTCTGTGGTAAGTGAAAGACAATCGCTCATATAAGTATAAAACAAGGGACTATTTTTCAAGGTTATTGGATATCCTTATCTTTTTTATAAAGGAACACTATTCTAATTATTTTACTAGAATATATCATGTTACAATTTTTGATGTTCACATTTGTAAATATTTTATCTTAAAATTAGATAAATACATGAAATACATTACTATACTTTGATTCATTGAAAAAATAATTATATAAATTATTTAAATCATAGTTTATATTTTTCATTATATTTTCATACTAAATATTGATTTTTACAATTTTTATTTTACTCTAATATATTGTAACAATTATGATTATGATATTATCAATTAGATTATGATCAAATACTTTTTAATTATGAATAAGATTAAATTTTAGTTTTGCTACCACTCTTTAATCACTATGATTATTTATGATGTTAATATAGAATCAATTTTCCATTATGGCCTATTGAATTATATATGGAATCTACATTATTATGATATTATTATTATTGTACCTATGGGCAATGTCTTATTACCATTAAAATATATAATATTTTTTGAATATTTTTTTAACCTTGTTAAACTAAGTTTCTTTATTCATTAAAAATGAATTTTTTTTAAACCTAAAATTCACCCCCTCTTGTATTAGTCCATCTAAGATACATTCCATCAATACTAGTCTGTATACATCATTTATACTAATATAACATAAAATTTTATCCCATAAAAACTATTTTTGGAATTTTAGATGTTTATGTTATAACAACAGAGAGGGTAATAAATTTTGTTGAATTTTATAATTTATATCATATTTTTTATTCCTTAACGTGAATTACCATGTCTTGGATGGTGAGATACATGACCTTATGCATTCCTTCTCATAAGAAAATGGTTTCTGACTAGCAGTGAGGGTTTGAACTTTGTAGTAGGGAGACTATAAATCGTTATAAAATTATATACATCATAATCATTCAAATAAAATATATTAATCCAAAAGTTCACATGAGAACTTAATATTATCAATGATATAACAAATGACATGTCAATGTAATAAATTAATGACCACCACTGTGATAGGACAAAACACAATGTAAGAAGAATAAACCTGAAATAAATAAATAAAATGAGGATTCTATACAGAGTTTGTGTTTATAATTCCTTCATATTCCACATTCCATCTCATTATCCACCTAATTTTGGGACATTTACTTTATCTATATCTTTGATCATGAATTCTATACAGGCATCGAGATTTCCATATAGCGTGTGTGTATAAAACTAGAATGAGACCACCAACATATAAACTAAATATGTGTACATATTTAAGTGGTTTATCACATGGTAAAATGTTAATTTGTAAGATAAAAAATCAATCATGTATCATGTGATCATTCAAAAACAAATACTATATGAATCCTAATTGTACCAATATAATATCAATACCAAAAAATAATTTATACATGAATTCATGGTCATTGGTAGTCTATATAAACACCATTTATCTTAGAGAAACCATAAGGAAAATATGGTTCGGGTCGATACCCATGGCCTTTTTTCCCCATATTTATTATGGGTCATGCCATATGTACATTTTATAAATTTTATTATTTTTCTTATGACATAAGGTCATCATATTCCACAACATTCTCAGGGCTTGACTCATTGCCACAACCCCACTATATTATGTATAGATCTACTATCATCAATATGACATATTGAATAAGCTCCACCTATTGGTGTTAAACAATCCATGACTATACATATATCTATTTATATATGAATAAAAACATATATAGAAAATGAATTCACACAAAACATGATGTATAATAAGTAGGAATAAAATAACATATAATGAAATGAGCCTCAATATCCACACACACATGTGATCATTATCAATCGGGTGTATAATGTGATACACATTAAAAACATCTGATCAATATGAAAAATGGGTCCCATGAACTATACTCACAAACACAAAAGAAATCAATATCAACGAACCAATTTATACAATGTAAATTTATAGTATGTATGTACCTACCCCAAGTGTTTTGATTCCAAACCTCATTATTTGTCAATATATCATAAAAAAATTAGTCTCATTCCCCAAATTGATCACTAAATAATAAAAAAGATACAAAAAACCAATTCCAACTAATAAAAAAAGACTCTAGATTCAGATTTTATAACGATATGGTTAGATCTGATTAAAATCAAAAAATATCAAATAACATAAACTATCAATGAAATATCTATATATAAACCAAGGAAAGGTTTCTAAATCAATAGAACCGATGTTGATCTATTAGTGAACCTAGAAATATTTATTTAATAATGAAAATATCGATATATCTATCCATCATATATTAAATTAATTTAAAATTTTAGAATATGATTTTTATTGGGAATAGAATGGATGAAACATTCCATTTAATATTTGAAAAAGTGATTTATGTGTGGAATTATAATTAGGGGATGGGGAGTACAAAAGATGAAAAAAGAGAGATCATAAGGTTATTCAGATTGGGAGAAATTCGATCATGGTTATGGGAATATGAAAAATTCAAATTAGGTAGAAATTATAACTGATTCCTTCTATATAAGCTATTTGGGAAATACTGACGAGCCATTGTGTCCCATTGGGTGGAATATGGATCTACCAGATGGTTGGTGGATCCACCAGCAGAATAGTGGACATAAGAAAAACCGTTGGCTACTATGTCACCCTCTAATACTCTAGTGGATATGTATTATATAGAAGGTGGCACCCAGGTTTAGAATGGGCTCGTTCCACCTCCACCAGCTAGCTGAACGTTCTATATGGTATAACCTATAGGATAACAGTATCTCTAAGCTGTAGGTTGGAACCTACATCTACTTCAGTTATAATACTCATCTACTAAACACCTCTATAAAGAATGAAAAACACAATTCATGTAATCCAAAACTTGGATTAACACACCGTGTATGTTTGAGGATGTCTCAAATATCCCCCATTCATGTCTTGTCATCGCAATGATGTTCCTCTAATTGTCTAACTTAAACATATTCATTAATTGAACTCAAAAATTACATTAAAATTACCATGTATCTTTTTTGATCCATCCATGCTATCATAATAATAAAAGATAAATCCCCATTTCTCTCCATGTCACCTTCTCTCTAAGATCAATAATTTTCACCAAGTGTAATACAAATAATTCATGTGGTTTCAAATCAAACATCCTAAATTTTGAAAATAGGAACATGGATCATACCTCTTAATTTTAGAAATAATTAATACATTAAATAAAAGTAGATATCATTGAAGAAGGAAAAAATGAAATTTCCCTAATATAGTACACTCAATTGTGTAAAAAATTCCCATGATCTATGGTTCTATATTCACATTCATCTTCAAATGAAAATTCCCCAAATTAAGTGACACTTGCATGAAAATACATTATCCCCTAGTAAAATGTAACAATATTACCATCTAGAAATATTATGATCACTAAAAAATCCAATTGATAAAAAATAGATTCCAAATCAAATTCACCATCTTAGAAGTATATTTCACCATAACTAGTCTAATGAAATATTATTCATCTACCTCATATCAATATAGCAGTGGGAAACATGAATGAACATAATGGGGCTCAACTATTTCTATTTTAATCAAATTATAGAAATTTTTATTTTCTCTAATCTCAATCAATGAAATATGAGCATACCATACCCCAATGAATCCTTGGATTCATGTCCAATGAATATACTCTAAAATCTGGATCATCCTCTCTGAGTGTCTATAAAATAGGGATGATACACTATCCTTATATTTTATCGTGTCTTGAAATCCTTTTATAAGAATTTACAAAATTGAATGGTAAGAAACAAATCCCTAAATAATAATATTTTTGAAGTCACTTCATGATGTTATACAATCTCATTGATTTAAATATTTACCTACTCATCCATATAGCATGTCTCTTAGACAAAAAATAAAACATTAACATTATTCATATATGAAATTAAATCAAAAAATCATCTTGACTTCTCAGGGTCCTAGGAAACCCCATCACAAGGTCCATTATTACATTATCTGACATTCACATAGGAATGTGAAGGGGATAATGAAACCACTATGTTTATTTACATCATCCTTGATCATATAATATGTTAATAAATGATATTTGGAGTCTTCAACGTATATCTTAATTATCAACCACCAGATGAATTTCCAAATATCATAATACATATTTTTCAAACCAATGTCCAATTCCTTCAACGTGGAATTGGAATCCCTCATTAGTTCATCCATTATGGGATTACGAAAACATATATCACATGAAAATTTACCACATAATAACTATTAATTGACTATATTGGACCAATGTTACATCATGAAAACAATTCCAATAACATAATGATTTTTTAAAAGGAACTATTTTTTAGATAGATTGAAAAATACGCCACATCAATCTTAAACAAACAACTAAATATTGTTATTTAAATGTTACCATTATATCATATCCTTTAAAATGGTGAGAATTAATATGATTAATTTAATTATTATTTTTTATTACACTTGTATTTTTAATTAATTCATTGAAAAATTAATTATAAATGAAAATATAACATTTTTAAAAGGAAAGGGTTTTCTAAGAAACTATTTAAATATGGGAAAGTATGATTTAAACGAATAAATAAAAATATAGAATATTTTAGAATATATTAAATAAATTTATATATAATATTTTCAATATAACTTTAAACACTTATCTTATTTTATTTCTATACATGATATAAGAACAAATTAAATTTTATCCATAAAATAAGTATTTTTATAAAATGGTTGTTTTTCCTCTTTTTGAAAGTGAAATTGTTTAAAATATAATTTTTTACACATTTAAGAATTTTATTTGAAAAAAATAATGTTACAATTTTAAAAAGGAATATCAATAAATTTTTTGGTTGTTTTTTTTATTTTTGGATATGTTTCATGTTTTAATGAATAGTGAAAATAAGTCATTTTACTTGAATACATGTTTTTAATATAAATTATAAATTCTGTTAAATTGTATTTTTAATTTATTTAAAGAATAATTAGATAAATTTTATATCATGTCATAAAGTTTAGTTCATTTGAATCAATTTCACATTGAACATTGAAATTAAAAAATTTAAATCTTTACAACATTTGACTTTAATAACCAAATGTATCTCCCCAAAAATAATATTAATTTAAAATAAATGCATCTAATTGTGTACTCTGAATTTTAGAAAATGGATTAGATATTTCTAACCATAAGGTTAAAATTTAGTAATTTGGAACCTTTTATTTTTTTTTTGTAAATACAAATAGTTACGTTCATAATTTTTTTTACCACCATTAAGGGTAAATCTGGTAATTAAGGGTAAAAATTATATTAGCAAAATTAAACAATTAACTAAAACATATCAAAATTTTGTTGAATGATTTATTTCCAACCTATATTATTCATGGTATGATTTTATGATCTCTTTGAGCTTTGTCGATGATGTTAGGTTATTTATAGTATTTTATTCAAAGAAAAGTCAATTTTCTCACAGTTACGTTTTCAATAAGTAAACTATTATTAATATGGAGTTATATAGGATATCTATTCTACTATAAATATTATTTTGAAAGGAACTGTTTTTATCTTTTTCATGTTATTTTATTTTTAATTTTGAGGTGAGAAATATGAACCTTAAAGGCATTCCCAATGATGATGTAGTAATAGTTTAATTAAAGTAAATATGAAATAAATGATGCAAAAATTATTATATTAAATATAATTTGAGATAATTAATTTCATGAGAACATTTTTAAATTACATTTAAATTTTAGTTATGATTTGAGATATATTTTTATAATGTTTTCTTTTGCTATGATATTTTAAGATGTCAAGTAATTAATAGTGTCAAAATTTTTGTAAATGATATTATAAAAAAATAATTATTAAATGATTTAAAACTCATAAATATATAAAATTAAGTCAAATTTTTTCGATGAGGTTAAAAATTTCATAAATTACCAATTTATTAACCGTTTTCCATTTTATTGTAATAATATTAACTCTTAAATTATAAATTACATGATATAACGGTTTGAGTTAAATGTGTAAAACAAGGGTTAAAAAGGAAAAGATTAAAAAAAAAAAATTATAATTTTAATAGGATGAAATAATTGTTACCCATAAGAATAATATATTTGAAATTAATTATTCTGGATCAATTTGGTTAATACATTTAATTTATCTCAATTTAATATTTTGATGAATTCCAAGAGTGTCCCTCCCCTCACTTATAAATGGGAAAAACTTCTTACCATTTTTTCAATCATAAAAACCTATTTGTATAAGGAAATATATGTTCAAATACCTTCATATAACCCTTAATAAAAATATAGAGTCCTTATTTTATGTATATCATCATTCATAGACGTTTTATGGTCTTTATCAAAGGATATCGTCCGAAGAAGATGTGTGATATTTAATTGAGTGTTAATATTTTACTTATTCATACATATACATCAAATATTATTCAAACATGATAAAATAATAACTCTAGTATCGTATATATATATATATATACTATTATGTTGTTATGTTAATATCATCACCTATGTCCATCTCATTTTCCATTAAATGTTAAAAGAATTCATCGACAATGTGTATGAAAGACTACCACCTTGCAAAATAATATATTTCATTTTCCATCACCATCTTTGAAAATGTTTATAATGATAGAATTATTTTTAATATTTTATATTAATGAAATATTTATCATTATAAATTATTAATATATAATTTATTTTCTAACCATTCCATGCATAAGAAAATGATAACGTCATTCATGCAAATGTATAGAGTATCACCTCCACGAAGCCATGTAATTATTTTTTCATCACCACATCATGTGGATGATATATATAAGTATATTTATATTATTAATATGATATTATGATATTATGATAAATATTAATCAATAAAATAATAATTTTCATCATTCTAAATTAATCATTGGAAAATAGATATGTCTCCCATGAGTTTGTAAGAAATAATGTCTCTATGATTAAAAAATAATTTATTATTCATAAACATACATAATGGTTTTATTTAAAAATAAAATTTATTTATTAAAATGATAATATTTTCATGAATATTATTTTTAAGATGATTTAATTTGTAATAGTTTGACTATTGACATCATACCAACTTCATTTTGGACTCATGTACCAAATATTTTTGAAAAATCTAACGTCAACCAAAATAATGAATTACATTTTATACCATGTTAATATGGGATATAAAAGGAATAATAAAACAAAAAAATTCTCAATAAAATAAATTATTAAAATAATTTTATTATTTGGGAAGATAAAATATGTGTGTGATGAATCAGTCTCAAGGTAAGGGACTTTAACTCAATGTCCTTTCATTGAGGAATATTTTGATGTTATACACCCAACTTCCTTTATAGAGTGTATATACAGACCCTTTAACATATAATATTATTAATTTATTTATTTCTATGTTATTTAATTTTTTTAATGGTAATACTTTATGGGTTGTATGATTTGAATATTTTAATGTGTTTTGAGACACATCGATATAGAAATCTGTTTTTAATGTTTAATGGTTTAATTTTAAATTATTTTCCTAAATATGAGTATTTAGGAAATTATTTAATATGATAATTTCTTTGGATATAGAAGTATTATAAAATAAAATTTATATCTAGTTTGAATATCATTCAATGTTATACCAAAGGAATATTTTTATAGTTTCTTTATGTAATTTTTTACCTTCATTAAAAATGATTAATGAAATATTACTTTTAACGTATATAGTGAAAAAGATTATATGACACCATGAAAATTATTTTCAATATTTATTTCTATACTAAATTTATTATTTTTACTAGAATAAAAGTATTATTTTTTACCAAATATGGTGTACTCTGTTTTTGAAAATGTGTTGAGGAAATTAATTTATTATTTTATTAACGTGAAATGTTTCCATATAAGTGTAAATGAAAATTTAATAGTGATATCTTAAAAAGTATAAAAGTCAACCCTATTGTAATTCTATTTTTAAGATGATATGTATGGATGTCGACCATATAGTTATTCTGTTTTCATGTACAAAAAGTATAATTATCTTCCAAGATATGTATCTTTGTTATCTATGATTACTATGGGTTTATGAGAATTATAATGATTATTGAAAGGGTAAAAATGATATTACATTCAAAGGATGGTATTTAATATTTCATAATAGTGAAAAGTATTACCTTGTGATATAGTTTACATCAGATTCATGTTTTCAAAAGACTAATAGTTTACCTTCATTGTGTATCTATTGCATATATTTTTCTAATAATCCAAAGTTTTCAAATGTTTTACACATTTTTTGAGGAGGATTTGGGACAAGGATGATATCAAGGTGATAACTATGATGCTTTTTCATAAAGGGAGTCAATGATTTTTTTAACAAAAAATTAAATTGATTTAAAAAAATCGATACTATGTATAACTATCGACTTGTATATATCTGTTTACTATTAATTTTTTTTCATTATTCTAAGAAACACTAATCCCAAATGCTCATTGGTAAATGAAAGTGATTTATAATTTAAACAATAAAAAAAATATGCAATTTTTTATGTTTGTGCCCTTATAGTTGGTACTAGAGCAAGGTTTATATAAATTTAATGATTAGGATGAATTTATAAGAGTTATGTATATCATTATGGGAATATAATTTTCAATTTTATCATAATTTCGGTGTCCTATAGACCCCTTTTATAGAATTTAGTTATGAAATTATAAGGTGACAAACTATATATTTATAGGAATTCATTTTTGATGTAATTATGGGTTGTTACATTGTGGGATGAAAAAATAATGGTATGAGATTATATATGAAGTTAATACATACTAAAGTTTTTTTAGGATGTTGGTCATATTTTAATTTTTTTATGATTATATTAATATATTTTTAAAAAAGTAAAATACATTTGATGTGTGAAAAATCCTCACATTTGGTAAGGCCACATGAATCAAACATACAAATGAAGGAAAAAAAGGGTGCGTCACCTACGAATAGAGAACGTAGATTTCTAGTCACTATGGATTTTTATTTTTTGTCAAAATATTGTATGGATGAATATTATGTTTATTTTGGTATCATGTGTTTTATTTTATAGATAACCAAGGGATTGTAAAATGATTTGGGGACTATGTGATTAATATTATTTTGGAATAATATTATTATTATAGGAATCCTTTATGATTGAGGTATATAAAATACTATGGGAATTTATTATAGGAATAAATGTTTAATTATCCTTTGGAATCATATATGATTTTATTTTGGAATTATGACGATTCAAGTAATTTACGGAAATGATTTGCGTATCTTGAATAATAATCATCAATTCCTTCTCATTAGAAGTGGTCTTGAGTAATTAATGTTATTTGGAGATAAATGTTAATATTTATCATGGATGAATACATGGTAATTTTTTTTTGAATTTTTTGTTTCATTGGTAGTCAATAATATTTTTGAGTAATTTTAGGGATATTAATTTATTTAATTTTCTATGTTGAATTTTTTTTATTATTTATTTTGAATTTTGGAAATTGAAGTATTAGTTTTTCCAATAATGATTTATTATTTTTGGAAAAATATATTATGTTATCCTAACTATTATATTTTTTTTGTAATAATCTAAATATATGAGTGATATATAGACATTGTTTTCTGAATTTTTTTATATGTATAAGTTGATTCTATTTATCCATATATGAAAAAATTATCTTGAATACTCATCGTTTGGAGAAAAATATGAATTTTTAGTGGAAATTGACTATAGGATGAAACACTTCTTGTAAATTATGTATTTTTTCTTATGATATTAATCTATGTATTAAAATAATTACTCAACTCTATTAAATGTATATTGAAAACAAATTGTTATTTGTTAACATTTCCTATTGAGAATTCAATGACCTTTTAACCATTAATATATTTTTTATTTTTTTTATTTTTATCTTCATCATGACCACTCTATCTATCATAATCCATCAGAACATGATAGTTAGTTTTCTCTTCCATATCCTTTTTTCTTACATGAAACCCTAATCTATTATATCATAGGTGACCTTCGTACTTCCCCTTGTTTCTTTTAATGTGGAGGTTTTAATAACCCTTTTTCCAATGTGGGATTTAAATAATGGAATTTTGAATAGATAGACCCAGGTAACTAGGATGAGATCAAATTATGATGAAGTAATCTTTTATTACGGGGATTTATGATCAGATTTTTTTAAAAAAAATGAATGACTATGGTAGACAACTTATGAAATACACAATGTTATGTTTAAATAAAAAATTAAATATTTTTAATTAAGTGATACAATTATAATCTAGCTGTTAGAATAGAGGTTATGGATATGATTAACTATACTTTTAAAATATGTTTTACAAATTAACATATAATAAATTTTCTTACCAAATTAATATAAATTAAAATATAAAATATTTTTAAAAGGATATTTTTTCTAGAAAAACTATTTAAATGTGAATAAGTATGTTTTAATACAATAAAAAAATCACACTTGTTTTATTATCATAATGATATATATATCTAGAATATATTCAATATAATTTTTAAAATTCATATTATGTGGTTTCTTAACATAAGAAAAGAAAAAATCCAATCGTTTTCATAAAATATTTTTTTAATAAAAAGATTGTTTTAATGCCTTTCAATGGAGAACATTCTTTATATATAGTACATACTAAATTTATCAAATATATTTTTCAAAATAAACTTATACACTTAAATAATTATATCAAAATTTACTATGGATTATTTTTTGGTGTTTTCTTAATAAGATTCATGTTTTGGTTAATAGTGAAAATGCTTCATTTTAATTGGAAACTATTTTTTATCATAAATAAATAATAACGGTAAATTATTTTTATAATTAGTTTTAAATTATAATTAGATAAATTCTATATCTATTAATCAAAATTTGGTCGTTTTTATCAATTTCACATTGAATTTGGATATCAAAAAATTTCCATTTTTTGAACATTTTCGCTTTAATAACATGGTATATCACCCCATGCATGATATTAAATTTAAATTGAATTTTTAAAAATATTTGTTTTGTATTTTGAAAAAGGTGTTACATATTCATAATAATATAGACAAAATTTAGAAGATACGTTTCTGATATTTTTCGCAAATATGAATAGTAACATTAATAATTTCTTATTACAATTGTTAAAGGTAAATTATTTAATTTAAAGTGAAAATTATTTTATAAATTTTTTAAAATTAAAATAAATATTATCTTAACTTTTATTTATGAGATATTTTATACCATATAAATCATTGGGATTATTTTTTTAGCTCTTGGAGCCACAAGTATGACTTTAATCCATTTACGATATTTTATTCAATGAAAATCATATTTTTTCATACTTTTGTTTTTAACAAGTGATGTATTTTTAATATGGTGATATATAGGGTATATGTTCGACTATTAATATTATTTTAAAATATATAATATTTATCTTCATCTTGGTATTTTTTTAATTTTTTAGGATATAAAGTCTTACCTTAATGGCATACACATTGATAATGCAATAATTGTTTAATTATATTTAATATCAAATAATTGATATTAACCATATTATAAAAAATATAATTAGAGATACTTAATGTCATTTAATAATTTTTTAGATTAATTTGGCATTATAGTGATGAGTTAATTTGTTACATTATATGATATCATGTTTTTATGATATTTTTAACTAGTCTTGTAATGAATAGTTTTAAAATTGACTAAAATTATATTTTAAAATAAATAATATTTATTAAATGATATAAAATTACAAAAAATATGATAAATTTGTTCAAAGTATTGGAATAATGATTAATATGACATTAATGATTATTTAATTGGTCTTTTTTCATTATAGAGTAATTATACAATACCACAAAGTGTGAATTATATGATGTCACAGTAATAGCTAAAAGGGTTAAACAAGGTTTGAAACCTAAAGAAAAATATTTAATAAATAAAATAAGCTTATATAATTTTTATTGAGTGAAATTATTTCTACACATAATCATTTTTTATTCTAAATAATGTTTTTTGGATCCATTTGGAATAGAGAATTATTGTTTATTAATTTTATATTTTGAAGAATTCAAACAGTTTCCCTCCATCATCATCATCATCATCATATATTTGTTAAGGAATAGAGGTACAAAAAACAAACTAAAATACACATTGGGGCCTAGGTATTCATTTTATAATGGTGACTTAGGTCATCCCATGAAATAAAATTTACCACCTGAGGTTTCAAGTATGTTATGTTTGGAAAGTAGGTAACATTGGGAAAATGATTTTCCATAGAAGCAAGATGATCTTCAACCTTGCTCCCCTCCCCTCCATGGGTGGGTTACATGTATACATATTTTGATGAGAGCTATGAATTTACTAATAATGTATTATATTGAAAAAGGGATTGATCCTTTTCCATGTAAAGATTCATAAATGATCATGGACTCTGTTTCCACTATAGTTATGTTGATATTCCATTTGTTGCATTGGTTAAGCACAATGAGAACTGTGTTGGCCTCTACTTGTAGTGAATTTCCACTACCATTATGGGTCATGAAATCAAGGACACCACTTCCATATGAACCTCAAACTACCCCTCCTCCTCCCATGTCACCTGCAATGCAATATCCATCCATTTTAAGCTTGAGGACATTTGTTGGAGGAAGCCAACATACCCACTAACACTGGGACCTTGAAATGGGAGGTTGAACCTAAAAATAGAAAACATGTATCAAAATTATAAAAGGAGATTACTTACAGTTTGTAATATTAGAGACTAAGTCAATCAAGTTACTCCTTGTTTCCACAATGATGGTCCTCCCTATATAAGGAAACTCCCCATATCTAGCCTGATTATGAGATTTTGACAGGAACCAACAACCATCACTAAGAATAAATTATCATTCAATCCTTTTCAGGACCATATCATTCATACCCTAGAAGCATCACTCTATGGGAGGGGTGTCACAAAGTTCATTATAGGTAAAATAAGTAAAGTCATAAAGGAAATTACACATAGCTTGAGCCGAGTCACCATCAAAAAATGATATTGTCCATGCTCTCTTCATACATGTTTTTACAGTAATGGACTTTGGAATCCAGACTTATGGACAATTTTTCAATATTTTTATCTTATGGTACTCTATTATTACTTATCCTCATTGTAATAATGATTTATTTTTTGGAATTTTGTTGTACCAAAAAATCATATTCCATCTATCTTCATGATATTGTGAGGTGGAGATCCTACTAAAGACCCCATTAGTGAATTTACCCTAGTGGGATGGGGTGGATTGCATTGTTCTGGATCTAGGTTAATGGTACTAAACTCATAAATGTCTTTATGATTCTTTTCTAATACTTTGTTGATAACATTTGGATACTGACTCACCACCTTAAAAGATGTAGTCGGGACTGGAAACCCAGGGAAACCAATCACAAATATTTCCTAATTATTATACTATAAGAGGATATTACCATCACCTATAATCCATCATGAGTGTTGTTGGGGGTTTGGGATGAGGCAAAATATCATGTACTAGGATGGGGAGCCATGTGAATTAGTATCTTCTTCATTTCCACCATATGAATTCTACATAATCATCGTCCAAATTATGTGTTCTTTGATAATTTACCATGCATTTTTTTCATGCACGAAGGAAATAGTGTCACCTAATATCCTAACATGAATCCTTTCCTCATGGATTGGACTATCCATCCTATCCCATGGGACCCAATGCCTTTTAACTTACAACAGTGCATCCCAGATGAAAAAAAGCATAGTCGTGTCAATGGATTTGATGAAAACTTTTGGTATTGAGGTGGAATCCATTTCATGAACTTGGATGGCAGACAAGATTCTGTTAACCAAGTTAATATGACCCCAAAGGATAAGTATTGGTTTTTCTAGATAATAAAATGACCCATTTTCTTGCTCACTGCATGATCAATGTCTCAAATTCACATTCTTCTTGAGGATGTAGGAGTTTTGAGGTATTGTATAGGGAAGTTACCTTTCTGTATATCTGACCTACTACAAAGATATTTAGCCCTAGTATAAGTACATTTTTTTGAAATAACGAGGTTTCACATTGAATTATTGTTAACCTGGCGGCTCTAATAGTAATACTCCTCAAGAATATTGTTTATCATGGATATATATCTCCTTACAGCATTGGTGAATATGATTATATCATCCTAAAAAATCAAAATAGAGATATAGGGAAGGATAAATTTCATGTGGTAAGGAAGAATAACTCCACTAGATGATCCATTGTTGATATGGAAATGTAGAGTGTCCTACATGAGAATGAAAATACACAGTGAGATTGGGCCACCTTGCCTTAAACCGAGAGTCACTATGAAGAATTCTTCACTCTTACCCATAATAGAATCCACCATACATGAGGAGCTATTGAATCTAAATATGAGGTCAGGGGCCTTGGAAGAAAGGCCCATAATTTTTTATACACTATTGATGATACCTTGTTCAATTTAATTATATGCTTTATTCATGTCTAGTTAGATTATAATATTAGAACAATAGGTCATTATGTTGATGTCTCTCGGCATCTATTAATATTGGGAGATATATCCTTCGATTGGGTGGACCATTATGAGGCCATTTTGTTCAATGGAGATCCAGCAGGGAAGGTGCATGGATATCCTCAAGATGATGATGCATCCAAGAATCTTGTATGGAAAATCTCACATACTCATATCTATATAATGAAGGAGGGATTAGTGATCCTTAATCATGATTATGATAAAAAGAGTTATAGAACTGGAATCTCATGGAATAATTAATCCACAAAAAAGTCCTATTTGGTGAAATGATGTCTCTTTTGACCACTTCTAATGTGCTACTTTAAAGAGAGACAAGAATTCTGTCAGGACCTGGCACACATTAAAGGTTAAGGTTCAACATGGTTGAACGAATTTCTTCCTCTTCAAGAATCAATTCTAGTGATTAATTATCCCATTGAGAGATAAGGTTAGGAATCACTTCTCAAATTTATACACTACAACCCAAGAAGTCCTTGGTCATTCTCATGTTCGGGCCTTCTAGGAGATCATTAAAGTATGTGTGTTCCCTACACCCAATGACATATCTATCATCAGAATAGTACCCATCCTAAATAAATATATTTGGATTAATTTATGTCTTTTATACCTTCTTCATGCATGTAAATATGAAGTATTCTTGTCTCCCTTATTTATCCATTTTATCTTTAGCCTCACTCTATCAACTTGTTGCTGGTTGATAATAATTTTATTGAAGCTATAATTTTTATTAGAGAGGACAAAAAACCACGTCATTTCTCATGACCCATCCCTCGAGGCTTGTCCCATGACTACCCCAAGTCTTCCTTCCATATGCCAGGGGCTGGCGACTAGCACCAAAAGGCATATTCCCTAAAACAAGAAGGCATTGCCTTTAACCTATACAAACACACGACCCAAGAACACAACATGAAGAAAATGTTAAGTAAACTACTATAGTAATAGTGTACTAGAAGTAAAGGGGCTAGAATACATGCCCAACTAGAAAAGTTCAAGTACAACTGAAAAGTAAAAAATAGTTAAAAGGTGAAAAGAAGCTCCTGGATCATCCCCTGTAGATCTGACCTGATGGGTAGGTACATATCGCTTCCACAATACTCCATGTCTTCCTATCTCCTCAACATCACATCACACCAAATGTACCCCTCTGATTACCGTTCAGTCCTGGATCCCTCATCCTTGGTCAATATTGTACATCGTCTGCACAAAACACAACAAGGTGCGGGCGAAGCCCGTGCAGGGGTAGGTATAACAATACTCTGTAGGAACCATGAGACCCCGAAGGTATCCAAGAACTCCAATACAAAAAACCACAGGGTAACTCAATGAAGGTAAAGTATCACACAGGAAAAGTACCACATAACATAACCTCAATCACAAGCACAAAGTAAAGACAACTCACACAAGGATTTATTCATGGGATAGTAACAAGTAACATCCCCAGTCACATCGTTGAAAGCCTCGACTGCTTGAGAACTCCGCAACTATCGAGTACAGTGGGCCTACCACATCACACATAGGAGCTTCCCACTAACCTTGAACTACTAAGGTATAGCTCCCCATCGCATACTGTGGGTCTGCCGAGTCACACAGAGCTATCCCTCCACCCCAACACTGTCTACTAAGGTACTCCTCCCCATCACATACAGCGGCTGCTCCCCACTGTGGATTTCTAGGTCACATAGAACCACCCAACCCCATCTTGGTCTACTAAGGTACTCCTCCCCATCACGTACTATGGCGGTCGAGTCACTCCGAGTTGAAAAGTTATAAATCATCAGGTCTCTGCCAGTCACAGGGTTTCGTACGTAGTGCTCTTGGGAGAACAGCTCCCCAATCCATCAGTCATATCTCAACCAACGTGAAGTCTCACAAATAAATAACCCGATGATCTGAAAATTCATAAGGGTTCCAACGCAATAGATGAAACATTAGTCAAACACTCGATCTGTGCGTTATTGGCATTTCCGTACTGAGGGCCTGGTTGGATTCATGTGAGATCCAACCCATCCGAACACCAAATTTCCCCAAAACTCAGATGGAGTAGTTAAAAAGGAATGTTTCACTCCAAGGGTCCCAACTCCACAGATGGTTCGTTAAACGGGCGTATGGTTCTCAAGATAAGGTCCTCTGAGTGTTTCTGGGCCCGGTGGGGCCCAGGTTCTGTCCAACCTGGTCAGACCGACCCTGCCCGACCGGGTCTGGGCTGGATCTAGGTGGAATCGGCCTACTAGGCCGATGTTTCATCCGACAAGAAAGGGTGTCCCGACCCAAATAGGGAGGCCCACAAAGTTGAGGCCCGGACCGCATGGGGCGTCGACCTGCTAGGGCGGCAGCCAGGTCCGAGGGTGGCGGCCTAATGGGGCGGTGGCCCGGTTTGGGAATAGTGGTCCGGTCTGAGGTTGGCGGCACGACTCGAGGGCGTCAGCCCGGTCCAAGGGAGACGGCTCGTTGTGAGGGCGGTGGCCTGGCTCCAGGCGGCCCGACCCGAGTGCAGCGGCCCGGCTCGAGGGCGGTGGCCCGGCTTGAGGGCGACCACCAGCTCCAAGGGCGGTGGCCCGACTTGAGGGCGGTGACCTAGATCGAGGGTGGAGTCCCGCTCTGTGGGCGGTGACTCGACATGAGGGCGACGAACCAAATCGAGGACGGCGTCCCTCTCTAAGGGCAGCAGCCAAGCTCGAGGGCGGCGGCCCGGTTTGGTCTGACACTAGGGGTGTAACCCCTTGGTCTCTCGGATTCCCAAACGGCCTAGAGGCCGTTCAGTTTGATAGGTGGTAGTGTCATGTGGGTTCCATTCAGTCACCACAGAACCCACCAGAGGGGGGTTCGGCCTCCGCCGCGACCTGGTCCACGGCTTCCGTTCATGGGCGGCACGACCGTTGGGATGCCTCCCTTTCCACGGTCAGCTGTCATGTCAGTCGCCTCCTCTGTTTATCGTGACTGACGAGTTGAGGCCCTACTCTTGTGGCGTAAGTCATCATGCTCATGGTCTTCCATGGAGGCTCAAGGATAGCAAGATAGTGGAGGTTTTGAGCTAGGTTCGTTAGGCATGGTCCCTCTACATTAGCTCGTATTATGGAGAATATTAAGAGGTTGAATAATCAATTGAATCAAACGACAAGATAAACCCCACAAGATTCCGTGCAGAAAACCTCTTACAAAGATGAATGAATCGTGGGTCAACCTATTAGTTGGCTAACCCACGTTCTTCATATAATTTCAAGAATGGGGAAGGGGGAATAAAAAACTCTCAAACGAAAATAACCCCTACCTCAAAAACCAATTGGAGAGCGTCCTCACTTGAAGGTGGGTCAACTTTCTTCATCCCCACAACCGGTTCCCAATGACTCCACTCATACGTCGCCTTCCAGTTCGTGGTTTGGGGTCACCCCTCACCTCCTGCTGGGTTGGATCCGTCATCTAAGAGTCTAGTGTCATGGCGCTCCTTCAGCACTTCGTTGTTGGTCGAAGCTTTGCTGGTATCACCTTCCAAGCTCCATATATATAGGAGAGGAGGAGGGTAAGTAATATAAGGACCCGACTTTAAACATTTACATAATATTGAATTAATCAAATAATTCACATTGAGGATCTTTTCAGGTTTAGAGTTTTAGAGATTTAGCACTACCACAAAACTGGGCAAGGCCAGCGCCACCCCTTTATCAGTGCTAACGAAAAAGAGCTGATAAAGGGGGCGGGCTTTATCAGTGCTCAAAAAAGCGCTGATAAAGGGTGCCTTTATCAACGCTAATAAAAGTACCCCTTTATCAGTGCTTTTTTAGCGCTGATAAAGGGGGAGCCTTTATCAGTGCTTTTAAAAAAAGCGCTGATAAAGGGTCGACCTAAATTTTTTTAAAAAAAAATATATTATTATATAAATATTGTTATATAGTTATATTGATATAAATATAATATATAATTTTTAAATATATTTTAGATAAGTATAAATGTACATTTACACTTAATATACTTAATATATAAGAAATTTAGTGAAAATGGATTCTTAAAGAATTAAAAAAATATTTTTAATTAATAATTTGATAATCATTATTGAGTAATAGTAATGTAATAACAATTTGATGAATAAAAAAATTAAAAAAATTTAAAAAAGATCCAAAATATGTTGAAAACGCAACTCAAACTTCAAACGGCCATAACTTTTGATCCGGGTGTCCGTTTCAGCTCTACCATATATCAAATTGAATCTTGCGATGACCTCTACATCACTGTGACCAGGGGAACCCCAAGAAATCATTTTTTGAGGCCAACAGATCCCCATAAGGCCTCCAAAACTGAGTTTTTAGTTGGGGTACCCAGATTTTTTAACATTTTGTGGATTTTCAGCCTCATTTAAGGGGGTATTATTGGATTTTTTTTGGTGGGGACTGAATTTATTCCAAGGTATTACATTAATATTGATATTATTTCTTTGAAATTTTATCGTTTTTTATAATTCACTGCTTTTTATAATCAAATATATAACTATATGTACATATTTTTTATATATTTACACCTAATAATTAATTTTTTTAAATAAATAATTAAACATATTTACATATAAAATATACTATATTTATCCAAATAATAACTAATATCCATTTTATTTAAAATACCAATATATGAATATTTATATAACTACTATATATTAATATAACTATATATATATTAATCTAACTATATATATATATTAATATAACTATATATATATTAATATAACTATATATATATATTAATATAATTATATATATATATATATATTAATATAAATATATATATTAATATAAATATATATTACTATACGAACTAATATAACAAAATATATATATAAATAAATAGATATATCATGAATAAGAGAACAAATCAATATAGGGTAGTGGCAAAGGCTTTAGGTGCGCATGGGGGAGGTCTTGAGATCAAATCCGGGTGGAGGAAAGGGCGCGCGCGCAAGGGTGATTTAAAGGGCTAGTGCTGATAAAGGGTGTAGGCAGTGCGGGCGGGCGCTGGATGTGCGGGAAAGTGCTGATAAAGGGGGTATCAATTGCTGTAAAAGCCCCCCCCCCCACGAGATTGGTAGTATTTTTTTATTTTTATTTTTTTTATTTTTATCAGCGCTAAAAAAAGCGCTGATAAAAGGGGTCTTTATCAGCGCTTTTTGGAGCGCTGATAAAGGGGACCCCCCCCCCCTTTATCTTCACTGGCATTATCAGTGCTTTTTTCTAGCACTGTTAATGACCATTTTTAGCACTGATAAAAGCCATATTTCTAGTAGTGCAGGACATAACTATTATATCTCAAAATATTACAAGGAAGACACTTCTACACAGATTCCATTTTTTTCATAAAATATAAACTCTTGAAAAAAAAGTGTCATGTCTAGTTCCATGTTTTAGACAGCATGACTTTTCCTTGATCCCATCCATGACCCTATTAATCATTATGTCCTAAGAAAACATTTCAAAACTTGGGATGAGCATAAAAGGCTCAGTAAGGGTTATAAAAAAAAGAATGAAAACATTTGTTCATAAATACATACAAAACATGAACACTTTTACATAACTCATAATAACATAAGATTTATGAATAACACATAGAAATCATAAATCATAAAGGTATCTTATGGAATCCATATGATACTTACATTGTAGTTATCATAGCTACATAGGAAGTTACTTTGGAATACCCATCACAGTATATTCCCTAAATCTCTTAGGAGAAACATTCATGCTTACCTCCGTCACGTTACCCAATGCATTGAAGAGCTATCTCAGGCTCACCCACCCTAGGTTTATCAGGGAACCACCCATATACACAAATAATTCCCAAGATCCATAACATGATCCTAACACATAACATAAGAATAAAGGAAAGATAACATTTCCACATTGAAATAACAAAATATCATTTCAAGATATTGAAATAATAAATCCATTATCAAAATCATTTTCAATACCAAAATATGTAAAAATATTATATGGTATTTATTTTTCCTTTTAAAAACATTACGACTTGTTAAGGAAAGCAAAGATCAAATAATACTTGCGGTGGCGGAAAGGTCATTGTCACCGCTTACGTTAAAAAAATATTCCTTTTTTCCATTTAGTAAAATGCTTCATATAAATAGATTCCATTTGAATGAAATGAAATCTATAAGGTGTTTATACAGCGTATACAAGCAAATCGTGTATTAAAACAAAACATGACTCAATGAAAGGAGATTGAGACGGAATCCCTTACCTCATGTCCGACTTGACTCGATCGTTCTTTAATCTTCTGAATAATAAACTAAAGTTAATTTATACTTCCTTAAGAACCTTTTTCAAGTTTAGTATTCCTTTCATATCAATTATTACCAAGTTATAAACATTAAGTAATCATTTAAGTTAATAACGTCCATTTTGTCGATATTTGGTACTTGAGTCAATAATGAACACCTTATATTTACAAGTTGTCTATGTAGTCAATAGGCCATTATATCCAGAATTATATTCATTATTTATATATCATCTATATCATATATATCCAGTATATACATATATTTATAATAGTACATAACATTTAGAGGTAAGAAATGAAATGCACCATTTATGGAGACAGTAAGCCATACGTACGCATGAATGCTACTTTCATTTCAATTTCTTTTTTTATGGAATTAAATCATAATGATACATAGGTATATTATAATTATATTATAATATCATATATAATATCCTTAACTCCATCCTTTATACATCCCACATAAGGCATTAATGAGTCATATCATTTTGAGGGGGCGGTAGTTCGCACTTCCTCAAATGAGATTATCGTATTTACCCACTATGGAAACCATAAATGCTTGATATAATTGGGAAGTACAGAAGCATAAGGAAATAATAAAAATAATATTTATCATATATAAATAAAGTTACATCATAATGGCCACCATGAGAGGTGGTAAGATTTAATTGAACAATCATAGTTTCAAAAGACGTTAGTTTTCCATCCACAAAAACATTATGTTCTTCATCTATTAGATGGAGGTGTGTGTAAGTTTAGTTATAATACTTCTCATAACAACATCATAGTATATTTAGGATACTATTTTTGTTACAAAATAAATGGAATAAAAAGATTTTATGGGTTGGAGAAGTAAAATAAAAAAACAAATTAAGAAAAATTGTTACCTTTAATTAGGGTAACTTCCTTTGGTTTGAACCAAAAGGACTTCTTTAAGTGCCTTCTAATTAAGGTAAGGATTCTAGGGAGAGGAGAGGGATGTAAGGAGCTTAATTTGGCAGAGGTTGGACGAGCCAAATGGCTTGAAAGGTGTGATTAATTTGATAGAAATGGTCTCCTTTTATAAGGGAGAGGAGAGGCTCTGTAGGAAAGTGTGAAAATATTTTTTTATTATATAATGATATTCAGTTTCTAATGGTCCAAAAATAATTAAATATGAAGATAATATGACTCATGGTCGAAATAAAATCATCCAATAAGAGTTGTAAAGCTTTTGGATGATATTTAAATCATTATATTCTTATTTATTTAAATCATTTATTAATTAGGTAAATACTGCATCGTTATTGTGTCATAAATAATTTAATTTATTCGATGTCTAAAAATTAAAAAAAAATAATATCATGTAGGAAATCTTTTTAGACTTCCAATGAATATTTATAGTGAAAAATAGGACTTATATTACATCATATAAAAATTAATTACTAAAAGATTTTTTGTTAATGTCAATTTTGTCTTTACATTAAATTAATTAATCTAAATTGTCATGATCACTCCCAAGTGGCTCAATGGGGCCCCAAAATCGAACCAAAGATGAACATGGTTGACCATGACTCATAAAATAAGGTTTTTACAAGTGTTAATGTAATTTTTAATTATTATAATATTCTTTTAACCTTGAATTACCTTATTTACCTTTAACTGTGGTAAATAAAAGTCAAAAGTTACTATTCACCAAAAATTATTTTCATCTTATTGAACCACATTTTAGTTTTTGATAAAAACAATGTATTTCAGATTTTCAAAATTCAATTCAAAGAAGTGGTAAAATTTCATTTAAATGAAAAAGTTAGTTTTTTTAACTACCACTAAGTGGTTTCACTATTCATCAAAAATTAATGTTTTTCAAAAAAATACAAAAAATTCAGCCTAAGCTATATTTGATATTCTGAATTCAAAAATGATGCCTATTTTTTTAAATTAAAAACATAGAATTAGCATTAATTAATTTTAAAATTAATTCCCATTATCAAAACACATAGCGTGTTTTTAAGAAAAAATAACTATTAAAAGATTGACATTTGTTTATGTCCAATTTCAAAGTGAATTTAATTCCAATGACCAAAATTGGATTAAATGGTAAAAATATATTTTAATTTCACTTTAAAACCAACTAAAAATATAATCTAATCATATAAATAAATTATATTAAAAGGCATTTTTGAATTAAATTGCAATATTTTTCACTATTCTTTAAAAAAATGAACTTTTTCAGAAAATTACCAAAAAATTACCCAAAGTAAAATTTGATGTCCCCATTCTAAATAAGGATTTTATTTGGTCAATTATAATGTATTAAAGTGACCAAAACTATATTTAAAGAGGGTTCACTATTAAAAGGTGATAAATCGGCCTTTTAATGTAAATTATGCTTAAAATTAGATTCATTCACATTTTAAGCCTATAAATTTTTATTGGATAATGTAAATACATTTAACAAACATGTATAATCATATTGTAGTTAGTTTCATTCATTCCCGCCAATATAATGTCTAGGAGTTAACTACTATTTAAAATAATAATATTATATTATTAGTATACAATGTAAGATTCCAAAGAAACTCGTTGTAGCGTATTGGGTATGCTATCAAACAAGGAAACCCCTTTAAAGTAAAATTAATATTTAATTCATAAATATTAATAAATATGAAATATGTCTTATTCTTTATTTACCTGGGATTTTACATCCTTCCCCCCTTTTGGGAATTGCGTCCTCGCAATTTTTATTCACTTATCAAAATAAGTGGGGGTATTTATCCCTCATAGCATTTTCAGATTCCCACGTTGCCTCTTCAACCATATGGTTTTTCCACAAAACCTTGACCTGGTGAATCATTTTATTCCACAACACTTGTTCTCTACGGTCAAGAATCTGAACTGGTTGTTCTTCATAAGAGAGATTCTCTTCCAACTGAACTACCTCTGGGCTCAAAACATGATATGGATCTGGCATATACTTTCTCAACATCGAAACATGAAAAACATTGTGTAACTGGGATAAACTTGGAGGTAAAGCCACTCTATTTGCAACTAATCCAACTTTCTCTTGAATTTCATAAGGTCCAATGAACCTCAGACTCAACTTTCCCTTCTTACCAAAACGCATCACACTTTTCCATGGAGAAACTTTGAGAAAGACACAATCACCTACCTCGAAAGAAATATCTTTTCTCCGGTTATCCGTGTAACATTTTTGTCTGCTCTGAGCTGTTCTCATGGGCTTCTGAATCAACTGAACTTTCTCTTCCATCTCTTCAACCAATTCTGGTCCCATCGGCTTCCATTCACCTACTTCATCCCAAAAATCTAGAGTTCAACATCATTTTCCATATAATGCCTCAAACGGAGCCATCTGTATACTGGAATGAAAACTGTTATTATAATAAAATTCAACCAAATAAAGATGTTGGTCCCAACTTCCCTGATAATCCGATGAACAAGCCCGTAGCATATCCTCCAAGGTATGAATTTTTCGTTCTGACTGCCCATCTGATTGAGGATGAAAAGCTATACTAAAATTTAACTCAGTACCCAATGTCTTCTGAAGGCCTTTTCAAAAGTTAGAAGTAAACCTGGGATCACGATCAGATACAATGGAGAGGGGAACACCATGCAACATGACTATCTCTTTAATAGACAACCGAGCAAGTTGATCTAGAGAAAACGTATCTTGAATAGGAAGGAAATGAGCAGATTTAGTGAATCAATCAACTATAACCCAGATTGCATTATTACCTTGAGATGTCTTTGGTAATCCCACAATGAAGTCCATGGATATATTTTACCATTTCCACTCTGGAACCGGTAGAGGATGAAGCATCCCTTTTGGTAACTGCCGCTCTGCTTTAACCTGCTGACAAGTCAAACACTTCATAGTAAAATCAGAAATATCTCTTTTCATTCAATCCCACCAGTAATACTCACGAAGATCTCTATACATCTTAGTACTACCATGATGAACTGAAAACAGAGAACTATGAGCTTCACATAACAACTCATTCTTCAATTGTGAATCACAAGGTAGACATAATCTCTTCCCAAACCTCAATACACAATCATTATCAAGATCAAAATCAGGAATATTACCCTTCTGAAGCAACTCTACCTTTTTCTATAACTCACTGTCTTCTTTCTGCGCTTGCTTTATTCTGTTTGATAGAGATGTTATCACTGACACCTAATACAAAACAGAAGAATTTCCTTCACAAACAACTTTTATTCCAAATTTTATCAAATAAAAAACCAAAGGATCTCATTCCAAATGTAACATGGTTAATGAAGCATTACTTTTTCAACACAAATCATCAACCACTTTATTTTCTTTTCTCGGATGGTAATGGATCGTGCAATCTTAATTATTGATTAATTCCAACCATCTCCTATGTCTCATGTTCAATTATTTTTGAGGGAATATATACTTTAAACTTTTGTGGTTTGTATATATTTCACATTTTACTTCATACATATGATTCCTCCAAATTTTTAAATCAAAAACAATATAAGCTAATTCCAAATCATGTGTAGGGTAATTTAACTCATGAGGTTTCAACTGATGTGAAACATAAGCAATTACCTGATCATTCTGCATTAGGACACAACCCAGTCCATTCAATGAAGTACCACTGTAGATATCAAAATCACCATTTCTGTATGGTAGTTCCAAAACTGGAGCATTCACCAATCTTCTTTTCAATTCCTAAAAAAAATCATCACATTCTTTTTTCCAAATGAACTTAACACCTTTTTGAGTTAACTTAGTCATTGGACTAGATAACCATGGAAAATATTCAAAAACCCTCTGGTAATAACCTGCCAAACCAAGAAAACAATGAATCTTGGTTATATTTGTGGGTCTTGGCCATTCTTCAACAACTTTCGTTTTAGCAGGACCAACAGTTGTGTCATTTTTTGAAATAATGTGACCAAGGAAAGAAATTTCTTGTAACCAAAACTCACACTTGCTAAATTTCCCAAATAGTTTCTTTTCTTTTAAGGTTTGCAAGACAACCCTTAAATGACTTTCATGTTCCTCCTTTATTTTTGAATTAACCAAAATATCATCAATGAACACAAGCACAAACTTATCCAAGAACTCACAGAAAATTCTATTCATAAGATCCATGAATACAGCAGGTGCATTGGTTAAACCAAAATGCATAAATACAAATTCATAATGGCCATATCTAGTACGAAACATGGTCTTCAGAATGTCAACTTAATTTACTTTCAACTAATGGTACCCCGACCTCAAGTCAATCTTTGAAAAATACTGAGCTCCCTGGAGCTGATCAAACAAATCATCAATATGAGGAAAATGATACTTATTCTTAACAATGATGTTATTCAATGCTCTATAATCAATACAAAGTCTCATTAAACCATATTTCTTTTTTAAAAAACAAGATAGGATCACCCCATAGTGATGTGCTAGGTCAAATGGAACCTTTATCTAATAACTCCTGAAATTGATTCTTTAACTCTAGAAGTTCAATTTGAGCCATTCGATAAGGGGGTTTTGAAATTTGCTTAGCATTAGGTTCAAAGTCAATAGTAAATTCAAGTTCCCGATCAGGTATAATACCATGAAACTCATCAGTAAAAACATCAAGGTACTCATTTACCACTGGCACATCATTAATCTGAACAGTTCCTTTGTTTTCAACAATATGTGCAAAGTAACATTCATTTCCGTCTTTTACTAGTTTCTCTGCTTCCCAATATGTTATCAACAACAAGGGTTAATTTTTGTATACAAACTAAAAATAATTCTGAAAAGAAACCTCTTTATCTCTATAGTTAATCTTATCATGATAAACAGAAAGTCAATCCATGCCCAAAATAACATCAAACTCTACTAGAGGCAAAACAATATGGTTTGCAGGTAGATTCTTTCCACACACAAGGAAAAGAATTTTCTTATATTTTTTTTCTCTACATTTCCTCCAGGTGTTTTTACCGTAAGTTCTGTATTCATATCTTGAGATGGAATTCCCAATTTACTAGAAAAATTCTTAGAAATGAAAGAGTGTGTAGACCCTAAATCAAACAACACATTGGCATAATCTGAACAAACAAACAGTATACCTGATACAACTTCATTTGATGGCCCAACATCTACTGAAGTAGTTGCATAGGATTTCACCACCCCTTTTTCTTGTATTCTGGCTTATTTTCTTCATTTGAGTTCTTTGTTGGACACTCATTTGCATAATGACCCATTTCATTGCACTTAAAACATTTTACTAACTGTAAATCAGATTTTGTCTTACCATTACCTTGATCTTTTTCAGTGCAATTACGAGCTTTATGTCCCATTTTACCACATCGGTAGCACTTACCAGAATTCAAAAGACATTCCCCAACATTCTTTTTACCACAATTTTCAGAAACTGTAAACTTAAGTTTTTTTACCATCAAACTTTCTTGAAGAATTCTTCCCTTTCCCCTGCCACCTAGACCTCTTATTCTGTTGTTTGTCAAAGAATACCTGATCATCGGAAAACTCCATTTCCACCTTATCTTCACAACGAACAAGTTTTTCATAACTTTTGAACTCATGAGAAGCTAAATCTATTTGATACTTTGGCTTTAATCCTGAGTAAAAATGGATGAATTTACTATCAAGATATCGTATGAAATTTGGAGCATACCTTTCCAGTCAAGTGAATTTTTCTTCATAAGCAGCCATTGGGTCATCCTCCGGCCTCAATTCCAATTTTTTTTCCATCCTAAGACGAACCAACTTAGGAAAATATTTCTCAGGAAACATACCATTGACTACATCCCAATCAATAGAATCAATCTCTTCATTATCCCTAATATTTTTCACCATCAACCACCATTGACCAGCGTCACCTTCAAAATGGTAAATAGAGAGACTAACCTTTTGATGTTCTGAACAACCCATGACATAGAAAATATTCTCTAGTGCTTTAATCCACCCTTCACCTAGCACAAGGTCAGATGATCCTCTAAATGATGGGGGATGTTGACTCATGAAATGATCTACTACTATCATGTTCCTCTGTGGTTGATCAGGCTGATCTCGTGCATGGATACCACCACCATTTATAGCCCGAGTGAATTGTGCGATCACTGCAACAAACTATTCAGTTCCGATTCCGACCATCTGAGGTTGCTGATTTGGAAGGCTGTCTTCCTCCTGATGTCTTTCCAACATAACTGCCCTATTTCCTCTGTGGAAAACCATTCTAAAAACAGAAATATCTTAGGTGAAGCAACATGGTAATCTGTAAATGCTATATGATTTCAATATTAACATAAATTACTTTATGGATATTAATTTAACAATACTATAACTCCTAAATTTGTCTAAAATGACCTCTGATTCCAACTATAATAACCCGAACTAAAACATTTACATAATATTGAATTAAACAAATAATTCACATTGAGGATATTTTTAGGTTTAGAGTTTTATAGAATTATTACATAACTATTACATCTCAAAAGATTACAAGGTAGACACTTCTACAATGATTCCATTTTTTTCATAAAATATAAAATCTTGAAAAAAAGGGTCATGTGTAGTTCCATGTTTTAGACCACATGACTTTTCCTTGATCACATCCTTGACCCTATTCATCTTTAAGTCCTGTCAAAACATTTCAAAACACGGGATGAGAATAAAAGGATCAGTAAGGGTTATAAAACAAAGAATGAAAACATTTTTTCATAAATACATACAAAACATGAAATCTTTTACTTACCTCATAATAACATAAGATTTATGAATAACACATAGAAATCATAAATCATAAAGGTAACTTGTGGCATCCATATCATACTTACATTGTAGCTATCACAGCTACATAGGGAGTTACTTTGGAATACCCATCATAGTATATTCCCTAAATCTCTTAGGAGAAACATTCACGTTTACCTCCTTCACGTTACCCAATGCATTGGAGAGATATCTCGGGCTCACCCGCCCTAGGTTTATCACGGAACCACCCGTATACATAAATAATTCCCAAGATCCATAACATGATCATAACACATAACATAATCATAAAGGAAAGATAAAATTTCCACATTGCAATAATAAAATATCATTTCAAGATATTGAAATAATAAATCCATTCTCAAAATTATTTTCAATACCAAAATACATAAAAAGAGTATATGGTATTTATTTTTCCTTTTAAAAACATTACGGCTTGTTAAGGAAGCCAAATATCAAATAATACTCACGGTGGAGGAAATGTCATTGTCACAACTTACGTTAAAAAAACATTCCTTTTTGTCATTTAGTAAAACGATTCATATAAAAAGATTCAATTTGAATGAAATGAAAATTAAAATGTGTTTATACAACGTATAAAAGAAAATCGTGTATTAAAACAAAATATTCCTTAATGAATGGAGATTGAGACGAAGTCCCTTACCTCGTGTCCGACTTGACTCGATTGTTATTCAATATCCTGAATAATAAAATAAAGTTAATTTCTACTTTCTTAAGAGCCTTTTTAAGGTTTATTATTCCTTTTATATCAATTATTACCATTTTATAGACATTATGTAATCATTTAAGTTAATAACGTCCATTTTGTCGATATTTGGTACTTGAGTCAATAATGAACACCTTATATTTACAAGTTGTCCATGTGGTCAATAGTCCATTATATCTAGAATTATATTCATTATTTAGATATAATTTATATCATATATATCCAGTATATACATGTATTCATAACAGTACATAACATTTGGAGTTAAGAAATGAAATGCACCATTCATGGAGATGGTATGTCGTACGTACGCATGAACACTACTTTCATTTCTATTTATTATTTTTATGGAATTAAAGCATAATTATACATAGGTATATTATAATTACAGTATAATATCATATATAATATACTTAACTCTGTCCATTATACATCCCACATAAGGCATTAATGAGTCACATCACTTTGAGGGGGCGATAGTCCGCACTTCCTCAAATGAGATTATCGTATTTAACCACTATAGAAACCATAAAGGATTGATATAATTGGGAAGTACAGAAGCATAAGGAAATCATAAACATAATATATATCATATATAAATATAGTTCAATCATAATGGCCACCATGAGAGGCGGTAAGATGTAATTGAACAATCATCGTTTCGTGAGGCATTAGTTTTCCATCCACAGAAAAATTATGTTCTTCATCCATTAGATGGAGGTGTGTGTAAGTGTAGTTTGAATACTTCTCATAACAACATCCTAGTATATTGAGGATATAGTTTTTGTTATAAAATAAAGTAATAAAAAGAGTTTAGGGGTTGTAGAAGTAAAATAAAAGAAAACAAGTTAAGAGAAACCGTTACCTTTAATTTGGGTAACTTCATTTGGTTTGAACCAAAAAGACCTCTTTAAGTGCCTTCTGCCTAAGGTAAGGCTTCTAGAGGGAGGAGAAGGATGTAGGAAGATTAACTTGGCATAGGTTGGATGAGAAAAATGTCTTGAAAGGTGTGAGGAATTGGATAGAAATTGTCTCCTTTTATAAGGGAGAGGGGCTCTTTAGGAATGTTTGAAAATATTATTTTATTATATAATGATATTCGGTTTCTAATGGTCCAAAAATCATTAAAGATGAATATAAGATGACTCATGGTCTAAATGAAATCATACAATATGAATTGTACAGGTTTTGGATAATATTTTATTCATTATATTCTTATTTATTTATATCATTTATTAATGAGGTAAATACTGCATCATTACTGTGTCATAAATAATTTAATTTATTCGATGTCTAAAAATTATAAAAAAAATACTATCATGTGGGAAATATTTTTATCTTACCAATGAATATTTATAGTCGAAAATAGGTCTTATAAAACATCATATAAAAATTAATTACTAAAAGATTTTTATTAATGTCAATTTTGTCTTCACATTAAATTAATTAATCTAAATTGTCACGATCACTCCCAAGTGGCTCAATGGGGTCCCACAATCGACACAAAGATACCCATGGTCATAAATGAATCATAAAATAAGGTTTGAACAAGTGTTAAGGTAATTTGGAATTATTATAATATTCTTTTAACCTTGAATTACCTTATTTACCTTTGACCGTGGTAAATAAAAGTCAAAAGTTACTATTCACCAAAAATTATTTTCATCTTATTGAACCACATTTTAGTTATTGATAACAACCATATATGTAGGATTTTTAAAATTCAATTCATAGAAGTGGTAAAATTTCATTTAAATGAAAAAGTCAGTTTTTTAACTACCACTAAGTTGTTTCACTATTCATCAAAAATTAGAGTTTTTCAGAAAAATACCAAAAATTCAGCCTAAGCAAGATTTGATATTCCGAATTCAAAAATGATGCTTATTTTTCCATATTCAAAACATATAAGTGGAATTAATTAATTTTAAAATTAATTCTCGTTATCAAAACAAATAGTGTGTTTTTAATAAACAATAACTATCAAAAGATTGACACTGTTTATGTCCAATTTCAAAATGAAATTTATTCCAATAACCAACATTGGATTTAATGGTAAAAATATATTTTAATTTATCTTTAAAACCAACTAAAAAGATAATCTAACCATAAAAATAAATTATATTAAAAGGCACTTTTTGAATTAAAATGCAATATTATTCACTATTCATTAAAAAATGAACTTTTTTAGAAAAATACCAAAAAATTACCCAAAGTAAAATTTGATGTCCCCATTATAAAGAATGATTTTATTTGGTCAATTAGAATGTATTAAAGTGACCAAAACTATATTGAAAGAGGGTTCTCTATTAAAAGGCGATAAATCGGCCTTTTAATGTAAATTATGCTTAAAATTAGATTCATTCACATTTTAAGCCTCTAACTTTTTATTGGATAATGTAAATACATTTAACAAACATTTATAATCATATTGTAGTTAGTTTCATTCATTCCCGCCAATAAAACGTCTAGGAGTTAACTACCATTTAAAATAATAATATTAGATTATTATTGTGCAACATATGATTCCAAAGAAACCCGTTGTTGCGTATCGGGTATGCTATCGAACATAGCAACCCCTTTAAAGTAAAATTAATATTTAATTCACAAATATTAACAAATATGAAATATGTCTTATTCTTCATTTACCTGGGATGTTACAAGTAACGTCATTGGAATTTAATAGTGGCTCATTAATTTGGTAGCTTACTAATTTCCCCCAATGTTGTTATTACTTAGATTAGAGGGTCAAACCATTTATTGGCTTGATATGTCATCAGTCCCACCCTTCTGCTTTTCCATTGGAGGAATAGAATAAAAATAAAATAATAAAGTCAGTTTATTTATTCTATTAAAAAGTTCAAAAAACTATCTTTTTCTTCGGACCTACTATAGTCTAAGTGAAGCCTCTCTTAAGACAATCCTAGCGTTGCAGATTCAATGGTGCCCTCATATTCTTAAATTGAGTAACAGTTCAAAAGTTAGAAAACACCGCTCATGCATTTACTAAACATACTGAAAAAATGTTCAGAAAATTATTAACAGTCACCCTCGACCTGCACCGATCGAGGTTAGGATCTGTCTAATGGAAAATCACCCCAAAAAACCCAATGGTACTCTCAGATTTTTAATTTGAGTTACCTTTAAGAAGTTATGAATTTTATAATAAAATAATTATCACTTAATTATTTTATTTACGGCCAAAAACTAACTTTCACTGGTGGCCCACGCCGACCAATATTAGTATCCATCTAAAAATAGCATACCCTCATGGATTCAGTGGTGGTCTTAGATTTTTAATCCGATTTATCATTCATGAGTTATACTCATTTGAAAATAAATAAAAAATATATTTTATTTTTTTATTTATGGTTATGCCATTTTTGGGTTTTCTTACAGGAGGGCTGCACCAACAATCTTCAATCACGCCTAAGGTAAACCCTCCATCCTGAGTGCAATGGTGCCCTCATATTTCTGATCTGGTCAAACGTTTAAGAGGTATTTCACATTTTCAGAAAAATAGCTTACGTGTGAGATTTAAAGTTTAATAAAATATCGATGGATCATTCCTGGCACTCCAGGCCTCATAATCATGCACCGTAAGATTTCGTGGTCTCAAAATAATTCTATATAATTAAAAACAATTATATGGAAATTATGGGACATTATATTCTCCCCACCTTTGGTATTTTTGTCCCCAAAATCCATAACACAAACTAAGGAAACAAATGGAGGTACTGAGCATGAATCAGAGCCTCCCGCTCCCATTTACTCTCCTGGATGTTACTGTATTTCCAGAAAACGCGCACCAGAGGTATCGACCAACCACAAAGGAACCACTCTTATATATCCCCAAACTCCACTGGGAACTCCGTAAAAGTCATCCCATCGTCAAAGAACAACTCACTCTAGTTGATAACGTGTGATGGATCATGCATGTTTCTCCTCAGTTGCGACACATGGAAAACATTATGCACCTGGTGCATCTATGGGAAAAGAGATAGACGGTACACCACCTTTCCCACTATATTGAGAATATAAAAAGGTCTAATGAACCTCAAAGATAACTTACTGCCCTGGAAAAATATCCACAATCCTCATCGATTTGAGACCCATAGGAAGACAAGGTCTCCCTCCTCATGTCGGCGTAATACTTCTATCGGCTCTGAGAAATTTTCACTTTATAACAAGTGAGGCATCGTGATACAAACTTTTCCATTACTTACTTCATCTAGGGCCATCAGTACTGACACTGGAGGTCCTGGTGCATCTTTGACACTCTAGGATGTACCATTAAAGGGGATGTGTGGATCTACAACAAAACCTCCTTATGAAGCATCACTCGTACCATTGTGCATCCTCTGAATAGGATGAAGTGCTCCCCACCTTCAGAAAATACTTTAGGAGATTCCTAAGGATATCTGAGCACATCAGGCCTCACAGTCAACACCACAAGATCTGCCGCCCCACCCAATTTTGCTGAAGAATTGAGGGAGTGATAGTCATAGACTAGAGGCAGCTGCTCCATATTTATCCATGAAGGATATCCAGAGCGTGACTAGCTATTCTGATTCCTCACTCAGCAGTTGTAGACCAGACCTTTTGCTGAGTTCATATGCTACCATGTTCCCATTCCCATGAGTATATACTATCTCAAAGTCATAGTCCTGGAGGAACTCTAGCCATCATCGTTGTCTTAGGTTCAGGTCCTTCTGTTAGAATATACACCTGAGACTCTTGTGATCAGATTAAATAGTAAATTGTTCACCCATCAAGTAGTTCCACCACATCTTCAGCGTAATGACTATTACTGCTAACTCTAGGTCATGGGTAGTGTAGTTCTACTTGTTAGTCTCTGTCTCATCTATTGAAAGCTCTACTGACACTTCTCCGTCCATAGGAAATGCTCCCCCTTTTTTGTCAAAGATGAAAAGGGTACCGCTACCCTGGAGAAGTCAGGTACAAATCTCTTGTAGTACCTAGCCAAAGCAGACATCCCTCTCCCTTCGGGGAGGTAATCCTGGAAAGAGCTTTTGAAAAGATGTCCCATGCTCTGCCACTCTTGTTTGGAACTGAAAACTCAGAACTCCTGCGACCATGAGGGTAAGTCTGGCTGACTCAACAGTGATCGTCTGCACCCTTCTATGCATGATTTTATCCTATGCTGCCTTGGTTTCTTTTTTTTTCCGACCAAGTAAAACACCATTCCACTATGTAGATAAACCACAATTGTTTTCCTAATACAGTCAATCTGAGTATGAACTGTGGATGCCCAGTTCATACCCAAACTAACATTGTAAGGCCTCGACGCTGCCACCAAGAGTTTACAACTGAAAATATCACCTCAAGTGTTAGATAAAACCATTAGTGTAAGTGTTATTATCAAGTATCCTCCCAAATGTATCTCCAGACATGAGGGTCAAGTCAACAGTTTTACCAGAAACTGTAGTCTTGGACAAGATTCGTGGAATGAAGGAATGATTGGTACCTATGTCTATTGATACGACAGCTAGTTTAAGACACACACCAAATCTCTAATCATTTCTGGAGTCCTTGGGTCACACTCCTTGACCGCATTCAGCTACTCCCTTCCCCAATCCTCTAGCTCACGGAGCTTGGTGGGGACCAGATTGAGGTGGTGGTTGTAATATATCTAAATGTATACCACCTCATGCTACTATCCTAACTCCAATTCCACGTCTTCTTCCCTACAGATTCATCTATCCCTATAACTTCCAATTCTTGAAACATGTTACATGCCCAAGTCTCCAAGACTGGTGTCAGTTTCTTTCTTTCATACTATTAACATTCAATGGCTTTATTCGCTCTGCCAAATAACATTCAACCACAAAGGTTATCTCTATCACCCTAACATAAGTAGGAATTCATAGAGGATTAGTGATGTCTTGGATGTCCCTAAACACACCTCTCTTTGAGGTCTGATCCCTGAAGAACTAATCTTACATTATTAATCAAATACTTAGGATAGTCAGTATGCCTCGATGAATACTCAGTTACTGACATGTCGTACTGCCGAAGCTGTAGAAGCTTTGGGGAACTCTCATACCTTTGCTCTTTATGGAAAGTGTCTCCCTTCTCTGAGGAAGGTTCTCAAGCTTATCCACAGAAAAGTTATCTCTTATCAATATCAGGGTAATCTAAACCCTTTCATCGTCCTGCTGAGCAACATAGAAGGCTCTCTACCCGAACCGCCATTTGATCAAATGGTGACCTAACTATATGGAATCTTTCACACCTCCTCAAACGAGTCCTTATCCACTTGTGGGTTTAGGTTCGCCTCAGAACCTGAGAGGTATCTGATGCTGAAACATGTGTGTAAGGAACTAAGCATACATGTGTCCTCTACCGGTACCACTAGTTGTAACTGCTGACCAACGTGTTGTGATATAGCTGGAACACTACCAGAAGGTACTATCTCAGGAAATAGTCCACATACCGAAGCCTCATCACTATGTAGACCATTATCATGGTCACTCATTAGAAAATACTAGAAGCTAAGATCACCATCTACTCTATTGGTGTCTCAACTAGGTGGAAAACTCTAGCCACAACCTCCATCCTGTCCTCAAACGCTTGCGGGTCTGTCTCACCTAGGAACCTCAGAGGCCTCTTCCACTGAAACTTGTGCAATGTGCTCTATCGGCATGCACCCTATGCTTGTGGGGATAGTGGAAATGGTTGTCCAATTGGAAGTGGTGTTGCTGGTACACCACCCTAATGTGCCAATGTTGTAAGGTGTCCCTACACCGAGGCCTCATAGCTTTGTGGGCTATCAATAAATTCTCTCTCAAGAAACATGGGTGGCTGTCTAAGTGGTCACATCCTGATAAGGAAACAGTGTTCCACAATCATTAATTTATACCTGATGAGCTGAATCCGTATAATTCAAAAGAAAAACTTTTCAAAAACACACACAATCAGTGTTTTCGTGTGCTGAGTCAGAAATCAGAACTCAGTGTCCTGGTGTATGGATACATCAGCCGTCGCACCAACATTGGACTCCCTAATCTGAAAACCACAATCATAATACTTAACACTATTGCCACATAGAAAAGATTGTAGTACTAGTTCTTCGGTAGAACCAAACTCCTTTGATACCACTTTGTCACAACCTGTCCCCTGGGGCCCATGTTGTGACTACCCCAAGCCCACCTTCCATAGGCCAGGGGCTAGGGACTTGCACCAAAAGTCATATTACCTAAAATGGGAATGCATTACCTTTAACCTATACAAACACATGGTCTAAGAACACCAAAATAAGAAAATTTGAAGTAAACTAATGTAGTAAAAGTGTACTAAAAGTAAAGGGTCCAGTATATAATCCCACTAGAAAAGTACAAGTATAACTGAAAAGTAAAAAATAGCTTAAAGGTGAAAAACATCTCCTGGATCATCCACCATGGATCCTACCTGAATGGTAGATATAGATCGCCTCCAAAGTACTCCACGTCCAACCATATCCTCCTTATCACATCGCACTGAATGTCCACCGTTGAGCACCATTGTGTTCTAGATCCCTCATCCTTGATCAATGTTGTAGGTTATCTACACAGGACACAATAAGGTGCGGGTGAAGCCCGTGTAGGGGTGAGTATAATGATACTCAGTAGGGACCTTGAGACCCTAAAGGTCTCCTAGAATTCGAAAAAAAATCCGAGGGTAACACCATGATGGTACAATAACACATTGGTAAAGTACCACATAACATAACCTCAATCACAAGCACCAAGTAAAGACAGCCCAAACCAGGATTTATTCTAGGGGTATTAACAAGTAACATCCTAGTAACATCATCAAACACCTTGGCTGCTGAAGAACTCCTTCTCTATCGAGTACGTTTGGTCTTTCGTGTCATTCCAAGGTGCTTCCCACTAACCTTAAACTGCTAAGGTACTGCTCCCCATCGCATACTAAGGGTGTGTCGGGTCACACAGAGTTGTCCCCCCCAATGCGGTCTGCTAAGGTACTCCTCCCCATCGCGTACCGCAGATGCTCTACATCGTGGCCCGTCAGGTCACCCAAAACCACCCAACCCCATTTCGGTCTGCTAAGTTACTCCTCCCCATCGCATCTATGGCCATCGAGTCACACCAATTCAAAAAGTCAGCAGTCATCAGGTCTTAGCCAGTCGCAGGGTTCCGTACATTTTGTTATTGGGAGAACTGCTCCCTAAGACATTAGTCGTATCTCAACCAACACGAAGTCTTACAAATAAGTAACCCGATGATCCTTAAAGTCATAAGGGTTCCAACGCAACAGACATCACGTCAGTCGAACGCTTGATCTGTGCGTTATCTGCATTTCAACGCTGAGGGCCCGGTTGGATTCATGTGCAATAAAACCAGGCCGAACTCCATGATTCTATGAAACTCAAATGGAGTAGGTAAAAAGTACTATATTTCTCCAAGGGTCAAAAAATCATATAAGGTTCGTTAAACAGGCATCCAGTTCTCAAGATAAGGACCTTTGAGTATTTCTGGGCCCGAGTCTGGTCTGACCTGGTAGGAATGACCCGGCTCAACCCGGTCTGGGCTGGGCTGAGGTGGACTCAGCCTGTTGGGCTGATGTTTGGTCCGACCTTCAAGAGGGGTGGCCCACAAGGGTTGCCCAACCAAAATAAGGCATCCTTCAATGGGACAGCCTAGCCCCCGTGGGGTGGCGGCCTATTAGGGCGGAGACCCGGTCTGAGGGCGGTAGCCCGCTCGGGCGGCGGGCCGGTCTGAGGGTGGTAGTCGGCTAGGGCGATGACCCAGTTCAGGGGTGGTGGCCCACTGGGGTGATGAACCGGTCTGAGGTAGGCATCCGGATCCAAAGAAGACAACCCGAAACGTGGTCGACGACCCGCTCCGAGGGCGGCGGCCTAGTCCAGGGGTGGCAACCCGACGTGAGGGCGGCAGCTTGACATGAGGGTGGCGGCCAAGCCCGAGGGAGGCGGACCGGCTTGAGGGTGGGGGCCCAGTCCAAGGGTGGTGGACAGAACTGAGGGAAGTGACCCACCTTGAGGGCGGCAGCCAGAATCGAAGCTGGTGGCCCGGTTCTGTCCGATGCGGGGAGTGTAACCCCCCAGTCTCCCAGATTCCCGAACATCCTAGAGGTCGTTTGGTTTGCGAGGTGGCAACGCCGCATGGGAATCACTCGATCACCGAGGAACCTTCCAGAGGTGGGTTTGGTCTTCACTATGTCTTTGGTCACGACTTCCATTTGCCGGCAATGCGACGGTCATGCCCCATCCCCTCCTGCGGCCGGTCGTCGGGTCAGTCGCCTCTTCTATTCGATGCGACTGACGAGCCACAACCCTCCTCTTGCGGCGTGCATCGGCGTGATTGTGGTCTTCCATGGAGGCACAAGGATAGCAAGTTAGTGGGGGGGGGGGGGTCGGGTCGGGTTCATTAGGCCTGCGCCCTCCAAATTAGCTTGTATTATGGAGGATATTAAGGGGTTGAATAATCAATTGAATTAAAATAAAAGATAAATCCCACAAGATTCCCCACAACAGACCTCCCACAAAGAAAAATGAATCGTGGGTCATCCCGTTAGTCGGTTCACCTTCGTTCTTCGTATAATTTCCTGAACGGGGGAGAGGAAATTAAAAACAAACAAATGAAAAGATCCCCTACCTTGAAAACATGTTGGAGAGCGCATGCGCTTGAAGGTAGGTCGGCATTCTTCATCCCCACAACAGGTTCCCAATGGCTCCACTCGTATTCCGCCTTCCAATTCATGGTTTGGTGTTGCCCGTCACCTCCTGCTGGGTTAGCTCTGTCTTCTAAGGGTATGGAATTTTGGCGCTTCTTTAGCACTTTGTTTCTTGGTGAAGTTGTGCTGGTACCTCCCCCCAAGCTCCATTTATATAGGATAATGAGAGCGTAAGAATCTAGAGAGGGTAATAGTGATGACTACTGAGGGAAGACATCAAGGAAGAGATGTCCCCTAGGACAAAGGGCACTATGGCCGAGCTAAGAGGAGCCTTGTGCTCTGTAGGAGGAAGGGAATGGGGCTCGAATACCAGATCTTAAGGGACATAAGGGGAAATTACGGAATAAGGGGCATTTTCTCTAGGTGACACATTCACATGGGCTAGCATGGTGTTGTATAATGGGGAGAGGGAAGAGTCACTTCTAGGGGCACCACTAAAATCTTGGAGATGGATTCCAAGATGTAATTTCCTACGTACATTCCTGGAATGTCCCTAGAAGAGACAAGAAGAGTAGTACATGGGAAAAACAAGGTAACCGATATCTTGTTTCCAAACAACCAAATCCTTGAAATTCATGGAGATATTGAACGAAACATGGAGAGAAAGATCCATTTCAATAAATATATGTTCTACTAAAGTCTCCTCACAACACTGAGTATGGTCATCCACACAATGGGAGCCTCCTATGGAGTCTCCAATGGATTTATGGAAGGCACTGTTCAAGAAGGGAAGTGGGAGACCGGGTAGATAGATCCAAACAGTACCACGAGAACTCTCCTTTACCATGTGGACACCCAGGACCACCAAATCCAGGTTGAAGCACTAGTGACACAAGGACAATAGAGCTTTGCACCATGAAAGAACAAATTCTAATTCTAACACTAGGAACTGGATGAACGAGTTCTAATGAACTGCCAAGATATGAACTAGAGACTTCAACCCCCTTAGTGCCACAATGCACATGAAGATTGGAAGAGGGGGATTCTCTGAACCAAACTGCTCCAAGAAGGTCCACATCAAGTAGGAAATTTATTATTTTAAGGGAAAAGTAGGAAACTCAAATGAAATCATGGATCCCTCCCTCATCACCATTGGGGAAACCAAACGAACATCCAGGAAGCATACCTGCTATGGGATGTCAGATGAGAGGCACAACACATCATTCAAGGATAGATCTGACTGACAAAGCTTGAGAGGGGATCCAAGGGGATCATGATAGAAAGTAAGACTAGTTTAGTTAGAGCACCTCCTTAGTTATTTTAGTATGTTAATCAAATGTAATCATCTAATGAAGAGGTTTTATTTTAGACTAAGTGTTTTTATATTATTTATTATTTTAATTCAATAAAATCAACTTCAACTATGATAAAAAACTACAATATCCTAAATATAGTGATATTATATAATTATATTACCATAATCTACATACATATCATTTTTTATAAAATGGAAAAAAATTAAATGGTCATGTGTATGACATACTACCACCTTACAGACAAATATAATTCATTTTCCATAACCATATCTCAAGACAAATTATAATGATGTAATTAATGGTTATAAATGATATTAGTGACATATGTATCATTATAAAATAATAACTTATCAATTAAATTCATATATTTCTACATACAAGAAAATAATAACATCGTTCGTGTGTTTGTGATATATCACCTCCATAATGCAATGTGATATTTTTTCATGACCACATCACATGGATGATATATATGTAAGAATATTTGAAATCTTATTATTATATTAATGATATTATGATAATTTGAAAAAAATATAACAATAATTACCATAATTCTAAAACGATCATTGAAAAATGGAAATGTTTCCCATGTCAACATATAGCTTACCGTCTACAAGATTATAAGATAGTTCATTTTTAAAAACCATACATAATGGTTTTATTTAAAATTAAAATTTATGTATAGAAATGATTATCATTTCATGAATATTATTCTGAATAAGATGGGATAATGAAGACATTGAATGTTGACATCATTCCAATTTTATTTTGGACTCATGTACTGAATATCTTGAAATAATCTGACATCTATATAAATAATTAAATAATTATTATAACATGGTAATAAGAAATAAAAATGGGAAATAAACATGGAAAATGTTCCCAATAAATGAAAATTATACCATTAATTTATTATTCAGGAATATAAATGACAAACGTGATGAATCAAACACATGTTAAGAGACTCTACCTCAATATCCTTTCATTGAGGAATATTGTGATTTTATACACCCACCTTATTTTATGAGGTGTACATACTGACCCTTTGATATATCATGTCACAAATTTATTTATTCTATAGTTATTTGTTGTTTTGATAAATTTTAAACCTTAATGGGGCTTATGATTAAAATATTTCACAGTGATATGAGACACATTGATTTAGAAATATCTTTTTAATTGCTCATAATTTTAATTTAAAATTCATTTTATCCTTGTAAAAATTCTTGATATTGTTTAATAAGTTAATTTATATTTATATAAAAATACTACAATCAAAATTGTATGTACATATTTAATTTCATTAAAATATTTATAAAAAAGAATCTTTTTACGTTATCCTTATGAAAATCTTGACTTTACTTACAAACTAAAATGGATATAAAGAAACAAAGACTCTAACAACATGAAAATTATTTTGTATTTGGATTCCACCACAAGACATAATGTTTATAAATAAAAAATAATCATATCCCCTTTATTTGGGTTGCTGAATTTTTGAAAATTGTTTTTGGAAATGGATTGATTATTTTAATGATGTGAAATGTTTCCTTCTAAGTGGTAATGGAATTTTAATGGGGAAATATTGAAAATAGAAATCTTTTATGAGTTGTGATAATATAATGGTACATGGTAATTTTATGGGTGGAAACATGATTATGAAATGATAGGAAATTTTCTGATAATATAATGGTGTGAGGGTCTGTGATATCCCTCTAAGGCATTGGGTATGGAAGTCGACCAAATGGTTATTCTATTTGCAAGTGTGACATGTATGGAAGTCGACCACATGGGGATACCATTTATAAGAATGAAAATAATTTTTATGTACCAAGATATATTTATGTGTTGTCTATTATTTCAATGGGTTTTTTGTAATTCATATGATTAAAAAAAGGGAAATCAATTATATAGTTTTCAAAGGAAATTACTTTTTATTTCATAATAGTTGAAAGTATTACATTTTAATAATGTATTCAGGGGTTTCATGTTTTCATAATACAAAAAAAATTAATTTTATATCCCTTACTACAAATCTTTGTGATATTCCAATGTTTTAAAATGTTTTTAATAGGGATTAATGTAGTGCCAGTAAAATAATGATATCTAGGGTAATATATTTACTATTTTTCATAATGTTAATCCAAGATTTATTTTAAATAGTTTTTCATTAAATTGAAAAATAGATAGTAAGTATTACTCTTCATATTGAATGTATGAGTTAAATATGTATGTGTTCTTCCAATTTCTCAAAAACACTAAAACAAAAATATCTTTTGGAAGTGAATGTGATTTATAGTTTTAAAAATAATAATATTACATAATATTCATGGTCGGGTCATTATAGTAAAACAATATCAAAGAATTATTGATTTGACTCTTAGATGGTCATTACCAAGTCCTAAAACATTTATGTGATAATCAAGGGATTATATTTCATCACCACTTGGTTTTTTGATGCATCAACCAAAAATTAAATAGACTTGATCATTAACCACAATTCCTTTTAAAACAAACTCCATCAATGACCCTATTCTTTGTTGTACAGAGCATCTAAAACATCATTACCTTTCCCAAAAACATAACCAATCTCAAAATAAAATTCATATACATATATCACCCAAAATTATTTATAGATATTAACTTCTCCCTTATAAATTATATAATGAAAGATTGTGTGGTCCATGTATAGAAAAAATATCTCAAAAAAAGAGATAATCTCACCAATATATCATAGAATGGACCACTGATTTTAACTCCATGTCATGAAATGCATAGTTTTACTAGTGGGGTCATATATGATGGGATCTATATACTACTACTGAATACCTATACATTAACATTAATACCATGAAAAAATATAAGGAATTATAGTAAACCAATAATCCAATCCTATGATCTAGATATTTTAGGATCATACCTCTCATTAATAACCTCTTTTTCTCTATGAAGGACAAATCACAATGATATATCAACTCATACTCACCCATTTATTAGTAATTCATGGCTTTGTTTCATTTATATTGTATAAATATGGAATGACATTTTTTTAATAACTACTATAAACTAGGAATGTAAAGATCTAGATAAAATTTCCTAGGGGGGAAAGACATCTCAACCACTACATTATTTCAGTATATATAAAATCCCTGCTCAATGATATCAATCACCAAAAATTGTACCGCATTGATTAAAAAAAATAAATTAGGGTTCATTGAATATATATGATACACATTTATTTTATATCAACACAATCTCCATGTGTCAAGAATGAATCTTCAAAGACCATGTGTATATGGGGATATTATCAACAAACAACACAACAAGGGTGTCAAGATAAGGATAGAAAATATAGTTCCTGGGATTCATGATTTTTTTTTCAATTTTCACTATAAAAGGCATGAAAATATAAGAATAAAATCTATTTCTAATCTTAATCATTTTCTTACGGATATCCTCATTTCTGACCAAATGTTGGTGATAGCCTGATTATAAGTCAAGCATTGAGAACCATTATGCTCACCATAACAGATGAAAACATTCATTGATACTAGAAAATGGTGTATACCGTCCATTATATAATTTTGTATATTCTTGTAGTGGAAAAAATGAAATGTAAATAACAATTTTACTTTTTGAACTAAAATAGATAACCTCAAAAATATGTGTCTGATATTATATAACCTGTCACCACTAACACCTCATTATTCAACATGTGTTCCTTCAATTAATCCAATTCCATAAATAATATATGAATTGCGATAGGTTTTTCTCCTAGAACTATTTTGATATTGAGATAAAATCCCCTTTTAGGAGGAGGTCATGAGAAATCATTAGTGAAAAATATTGATATATTTACACTAATGGATGACAAGATGTTTATGCTACCACATGGTCCATTGCATGAACATTTCTTAAAAAATATTTTGTGATATCTCTAATTTGTCTTAGTTTTGGTCTCATCCAACCTATTATAATTTTTCATTCACTTTTTAGAACAATATTATATCCCTTATGTGAATTAATGGATACACGTCTGCTGAAATAGTTTATGTATTACTATTAATAGGTTATGTTTCAAATTTTAAAGATATCATAAAAGATAATAGTCATATTAATCCTGAAATCACATTAATTTATATACCTCGTAACCATTATGGATCGTTATTGAAATACCTAAAGAATATCCAATTTCATATAATTGAGTGTTTCATGTGACCACAAATCAAAATACAATATAAATGATATATCAAGTCCAGTAACATATTGAGAATATATAAATGTGTTAGAATATAATTATCAATCATTGATGATTATAATATAGATTTTATCAAATAGGTACCTTTAATAGTCGATCCTACCTCTCCATAGTCACCTATGTATTTTTCTAAGCCATAAATTACACCTCCATCAACCCCACTTGAATTCACATGAGGTGCATAACTTTCTTAGGTTATCAAAGGTTGTAGGATCTGACTATTATAATATGTAAATAAACCATATATATTGGTTATGGTCCTTATATATAACCCAACCCTTCTATTTATCTATGGAAATTATCATTAATAGAACTACATAAGATGCCCATTCTCTCCACACCAATGATTAATGCTCAACCCAAGAAGCCTGGAGCTGGGGCATTATTTTATAACATTTTCATGATTCTAAGGAATCAAATATGGAATGACCGATCAATTTAGCAGTATTAGAAAACTAAATTACATTTATGATTCCCATAATAAATCGGGAAAGTAAAATAAAACATTATACATAATAAAATGTAATAAATTCAATCTATAAACTCTTATTAAAATATTTATTATTCCTAAAATAAGGAAAGGAAACATAATATGGGTGATCTAAAATGATATGTAACTATATGTAAAGTGGAAGAAACAATGACTAAATGAGATTAATTAAATATGGGATGGTAAATAACTGATATCACATTCCATTAAAATAACTAGATAAGGCAAATCAATATGAAAAGGTAAGAAACGAAAAACACATTCCATAAAATCAATGAACTAAAAATGAAATGCATCCATAGATATGTCGAAGTAAAATCTAATGAAAAATAATAAAAAAACAATTACTAGTAATAGAAATTATTGATTATAGGATGGAATGATTCCTAGGAACATGATAACTTTATCATAAAGAGATTGTTTAAAGTATTCTAATTTTCTCAACTAATTATTCTCATTATAAAACTGATGCATCGAGGTATTTCCATTAACTGGTTGCCAACCCACATGGATTTCCTTAAACGGTACCCAAACCATGTATTTCATGTCAAAGGTATTAAACATATATCGAATAAAAAATATTCCTTATCAAAAATATATATTTAATAAAGAAAAAATATTTATCAACAATACCTTATAATATGATATGTAATAACTATAGTTGTTGTCATTAGAACATTCTTGAAGATAAATAATGATTAAACATTGCAATGTGCCTCATAACATATTGATAAATTTAATTCTTAATTCTAGATGAAATAAATGAAACATATCATATCATGTGAATTAAAAGATTCATGATATAACATGTAAAATGGAAATATATACACTATATAAAATTTAATATTTGAATGAAAAAACATGACTATGTGGAATGTAAATTAAGATAAAATCTATTACCACTATGGTTACTTATGAATTAGAAGACCCAGAAGTAAATATAATCAAATGAAAAATTTAAATAACATGTATATAAATTAATTCAAGATATATTATATGAAACTTATCTATATTTACAGTACATAAAATAATTAAGAGGTGTTAATGGAATTTATCTCAAATAAAGAAAAGTCTAAAAAAATACCTTACTACTGAGTAGATTATGAATCATTGGATCCATGAAAGGGTGAAATCAATTGAAAAGTTTAATTTAATGAATTAAATATAAAAAATTATACAATATATCTAAATTGTTAGTATACACACCACAAAAAATAAGTTTATGGTGAATATGACATTTATCTTGCTGATGTAAAAATTGAGACAAAAATCCCTTAACTTACAATTGTTTTAGGTTGTGTTGTATTTATACTCTTGTAAAGTGGTATAAAATATTGTACTAACTTATAATAGAACCATAAAGGTATATAATATTTCATATCATTTTATTATAATATATTCTTTACCATTTTTCATCAATCATTCATTATTTATACTTTTTTTGGTGTTTATCTTCTAGTTATCTTAAGTATGTTTTGACATATTATTTGTTTTTACTATATCAAAGATAATTATTTCATCATCTTAATAATGTAACACATAATGTATTTATCATATAAATTCAGTAAATTTTTATTTATAATTTTTTTTTAACTTTTTAAGGTAAAAAATGGATTGCACCGTTCAGGGAGATTGTACATCGTACATACGCTTGAAACATTGTTTCATTTAATTCTTGTACCTAATGAATTAAAATTAAATAATAAATATGTATATTATCATTAAATTATCATATATATGTTATATATGATACAATATTTTATTAATAACAACCTTTATACATTCCATATATTGCATCAATGAGCCACATCACTTTGAGTAGGTAGTAGTCCACACTTCCCCAAATGATGCAATCCTATTTTAAAAAATGAAACTATAATGGTATGTTATATAAAATAATTAAATAAGAATAAATACATAATAAATTTCATATAAATAATATATAAACATAGTTTCATCATTTTTTCAACCATGAGAGGCGATAAAGGAGAAATGGACAATCTTTGTTTCATGAGGTGGTAGTTTGTCGTACATGTATATAGAATATTGATTAACATTTAGATGAAGGTGTGTTTAATTTTTGGTATAACTCTTTTTGGTAAATAAATATAAGTATATTTATTATAAAATTTATTTTATATAAAAATGGAATTAATAAATTTGAAGGAATGGATAGTGGAAATTAAACAAAAGAGAATAAGGAAATATATTAGCTCTAAATTGGGTAACTCCTTTTGGTTTTCACCAAAGGGATTCATTTTATGGATTTATGCACAAGTGAAGGAATTTCATATGATTTGAGAGATATTTATGAGATATTAGTTTATATATTGGTTGAAACAATGTTTCTTTATTGGTGTACAAATGTGGGAGGAGGTGTGTCCTTTTTATAGTTGATGAGTGGCACTCTTGTAAATTTTCAGAAAAGGATTTCCACCAAAATTTTCACTTGGAATTTGGACCCCAAAATACTCAAATATCTAGAAAATATATGATATTATATATATATATATAGATTTAATGTATATTTAACATGTATCCAGGTCATTCTGTCCCTTAATATTATGGTTTATCCCCTTATTAATCTCAATTTTACATTATCAATGTAATTGATTTTAAGTCGATTCACTAATATATTTTGTCAAAAACTAATTTTAAATTAGTATACATTATAAATTAATTTTATTGAAAATATTTAATCCATTTTTTTAAATTCCTTTCAATGATAAATTATAAATATATGTAAATGTAATAACATTGAGAGGATGATAATAAAGGTTTTTAATGTAAAAACATCTAAAGGTTTGCTATGTTTTTAGAGTCAATTTCAAAGATAAATGGTTAAAATTAAATTAATTGGATTAATTTATAAATACATTATATAATTAAAAATTAAAAAAAATTAAAATATAATTTTATTTAATACATAAATTAGATAAAAATCAGTTTGGAATTTCATTTCGGTATTTTTTTACTATTCATTAAAATTAAAACGTCACATAAAAATACCAAAAATTAATACTAATATAATTTCAATGTTTATCATTAAAATATGAATTTAATTTTAAAATACTTAATCTATAATTGTTTCATAATTTGGATTTAAAATATTTTAACCATTATATGATAGAAAAACTACCATTATATAAATATTCATTTTATGTAAAATATTGGGTTTTTTCTTATCATAAGAATATTTAATCAATCATATGATTATTAAAAATATTTTATTATATAATATATATATATATATATATATATCATATTGATATCACTCAGTTATTCAAATTAATTCAATTCATTATGGTAAACCAGCTTCATGATCATAAAAATAATGATATTTTTGTATATATTCAAGTAGTTTTCATATTCATTTTTAATTAATTTGTGACCTAGGAATCCATTTTATATTTTTATAACATATATTTTATTAATATATTTAACCATTTTCTTAACAAAAAATTTAAATTATAGGTTATATCTTATTATATTATGCAATATTTTAATAATATATCTTTATTTGGTAAAATACAATATTGCGTGTGATGCAAGACATTTGAAGAAATTTTTCCTTGTGTGCAATGTATGATAATTCAGTATCACATTAAATGTAAGATATATCATAGATAGTATTTATTTTAAATTTTAAATATATTTTAATATCTTGGGGTATTATATTATCTTTCGTGCATGATGATGTGGGTGATTCACATTATCAAACACAATGTTCTTACATTAGAATTTTGGGGTGTTACATTCTCCAACCTAAATTAAATTGTGTCTATTCAATTAAAACATGATCTCAATAACATAAGGATTTATATTTGAAAATAAACTATCTTTAAAAAACCCACATAATAAATATAGTTAATAACACATCTTCTTTAATAGGAGAGAATTGAAAATAAAATGGTCACATAACTAGGTTCCCTAGTTGGAGAACATTGGTGGGAAATTTAAACATGGATATATAAGAAAAATATAAAAATCTGGTTCTAATATAGAGTGTAGGATAGCATGATAAGATGAATGTTTTTTTAACAAAAAACAATTAAATAATGGTGTGAATAATAGAAATTAATATCATAAAACTTTTTTATAATACAATGATCTTTTATGGTAAACCCATTTTTTATATAGTTGAATAATTATTTCACTATATAAGAATAACAGTATTTATATGTTTCTATAAATTCAATCTTATCCTTTAGTTGTTCCATGAAATATTTTTACTCAATATCTTATAATAAGATTCATTTTATTGTGATTTAATATATAAATATCTAAAACTAGATCCAAAATTCATCTTAAACCATTTTATAAATGATTAAACATTAAAAAAAATTATTTTCCAACACTTTAGATTGAAGGTCACCAAATTTCCAAAATGAACTTATCATTATCCTAATAAAAATATGGATCAAAAATAAGTTTTCAAATTCCTTACATTGGAATAAATTCATCATTAATCATGTTAAATTATATTAATAACTTGATTTACCATAAGACCTTAATTGAAATATGCATTATTACTTTTACCTTAAGTAAGACATTTGTTACTTTGTATATTCTTAAAGTAAAATTATGTTAAACTCTATCAACGATACCATAGACCACTTTTGGATAAGTAATTAATAAGTTACAAGGTAATTAGAAACTATCAAAATTAATCATTTCATATACATTATCTCATTATAAGAAACATATTAAGGGGTTTCTCCCCTCAGTCCTATGTTTGTTCAAAATTTTTAACTTCATATAGAATAAATTTTCTTTGTAACATTTAATATATTATCATAAATCCTTAGTAAAAAAGTAATACAATACAATGATTGTATTTTAACTAATTATTATAACTACTACATCACTGATAAAAAATCAAAATAACATAATTCATGAATATTCACAATAATCATTCCTCTACATCTATGGAAGCAGAATAATATGATCATTATCCAATACCATCATTTGGGGTATCTTTCTCTAACAATTGAGACATTGATTTGAAATGTGTCTCATCTCCTTGAAGATGAAGCATATTCCATTAGAGACATTTTTATTACCCTTGAAATCAAAAATCATGTTTTCCATTATTTCCACACTTATAGAAAACTCACATTTCTATTAAGTAAGTACCAGTGAGTTTAGTTCCATAATTATCACATATGAGAATGTAATTATTTCCCTTTATCCCAATATACATATTTTAAATGCAATCCACTTCATCGATTTCTGCCTAGAAAAGTCATATGAATTTGATAATTCATTACCTCTCTCATTTGAATAAGGTGTTATTTTTTCATACAATTATAATAATTGAGAGACTATTTTTCCTAGAAATTTTGGATTAATACCTCAAAAAATATGATCCTTCTTACTCATTGGATCATGTGCATTGGATATGATCACATTCCTTCTAATATGAGACATTTATAAACAATAAAATATATTAGATCATATAATTACATAATGTATAATTCCAAAACTATTGAAACAGTTAATAGAAATTAAAAAAATTATGCATTTCTAATATCATAATCATAAAATTGGATTCTTGGGGATATATTTACTTTTATATCCCCCATAATGGATTTCAATGAATTTGTGAATTATATTAAGCATATCTGTCTGTAGTGTTAATCAATTTGTTCATTACAACCCATTGTCATGTACTATGTTTTGTCGAGTAAGGCCAAAAACACCTTGTTAGAGTTGTTACTTCTAGGTACATATGCTCTAAAACCACATCCACTTATAGTATATAGACATGTATGTATTGAAATGAAATCCTTTTTAATCTATACCATACAAATATTATTGGTTGTTCATATATACATATCCTAAATATATACAATAGGGTTACGATTTATAATATATTTTTTCTAAATATATTTTACAATGCTTCCGTTAATCATCCCTTTGATACCAAATGTAACACCCCAACATTTGAAGACTAGAGATGGTGAATTACTTCATTACATTGGAATAATTGCATGGAATCAAATACCAAAGTACCGATTAGTGTAGTATATATGAAAAATGAGATTAAATATATGATGCCCATAATAGTGTGTGAAAATAAAATAAAACATGATACATAATAAATTGACCTAAACTACATCCTTGAAATATAAATCAAACAGTACTTCTTAATAACATGAGGATAGGAAACAAAATAATGTTGAGCTCAAATGCTCAATAATCATAAGTATAGTTGAAGAAATAATTAATCAATGATATTAAACAAACATGTCATGCTAAATTAGTAATAAAAAATTCTATTGAATTAACTAGATAAGGAAATATCAATACGGCATGGTAATAATCTTAATACTCATGTCATTTAATTAATGATCTAAATTGAAATGCCTACATAGATATGTCAACACCAAATATCATGGATAAATAATAACAAATTAATTTTCAATAAAGGAAATACTTAATAATCAGAATTCATGTTTCTTGGGAACAACATACCTTTAATGTCAAGATAAAATTTAAACTATTTTGATTTTTTGGACTACTTCATCTCATGAAACTACTAATGCATTCAGTGTCTAGCATTAAACAGTCCCCAAAATGTATTTCTTACCTTAAATAGTCCAAAACCAACGTATTTCACGTAAAAGGATTCTTATTATATCGAATATAAAATATTACTTATAAAATATCCATATTTAATAATGAATATGGATATATATATATAATACCTTATAGTAGGATAAGTAATAACATGGATTGTTGACATTAAAACATTTTTGAGAAAAAAATAATATTTCATCATTCCATATTATCCCTTACCATGTGGAAACATTTAAATCACAATTAAAAATGAATTAAATGAAACATATAATATCATTTGAATAAATAGTTCCATGATATAACATCTAAAAGGTAAATTAATACACCATATAAAATTGAATTTGTTAATAACAAAAATAAGGCTCAATGGAATGTAAATTAAGACTAAATCCCTTACCAATACGGTAACATATGAATTGGAAGACCCATAAGTAAGTACCATTAAATGATAAATAATAATACGATGAATATAAAATAATTAATGATATATTATATCAAAATGGTTTTTTTACCCCACACAAAATAAGTATGTGGTGTTAATGGAATATCCATCACATAAAGAAATGTTAGATAAAAATCCCATACTACATGAATATATTTCGAATAATGGGATATCTGAAATAGTAATGTAAATTTAAATGATTAATATCATATATGATATTCATATAATATCTTATTATTATTTTTTATAATGTTTCATTATTCTCACTATTTTGTATGTTAATTTCTTAATTTTCTTACGTATGTTTTTGACTTGGTTTTTGTTTTTTCTATTACATATATCATTATTACATCATTTAAAAAAAATATAAACCGTGATTTAATAATTATACATATTTTATAAATATATATTTATAAAAGTATATAACATTTTCATATAATAAATTAAGTGCATGGTTCATGGAGATAGAAATTCGTTCATATTCTTGAACACTACATTCATTTCATTATTCTATTAAAAGAATGAATGAAAATATATATATATGTATATAATAATTCCATAAACAAATATATGTTATATATCAGACATATTTTTATTAAATTCATCCTTCATAAATTTGATGTATATCATGAATGAGTCACATCGGTTTTAGGAGTTGTTAGTCCACACTTTCACAAAATATGACGTTGTATTTACAAAAAAGTGAAAGTATAATGTTATGTTATATAACAGAGTACAATAATAATAAATAAATAATAAATATCATATATATCATATATAAATAGATTTTTATCATAATTTCCACCATGAGAGGTGGTAAGGGAAAAATGAACAATCATTGTTTCATGAGGTGGTAGTTCTCCATACACGTAAACAATATGTTTGTTACCCATTATATGGATGTTTGGGTAAGTATAGGTTAATAAATTTGCATAAAAAATATCAAAATATTAAGTATTATTATTTTTTATATTATCATGTAAGAAATATATTTTAATGAGTGTAAAATGTAAATAAAACTAAATATCTTCAAGAAATATGGTACCTCTTAATCGAGCATCTTATTTTGGTTTTCATAGAATAACTTCATTATATGGATTTATTACCAATGGTACGATTATTGGATGAGGGGAGGTATTTTTAGTAGATACTTTGGTAGATATTGTTCAATCCAAAGTGTCTTGAGATATGTGAGGAAGTGTGAGGATAAGAGGCCTTTTTATAGTGGAAGAGAAGTGGTACTCTTGTAAATTTTGAGAAAGCGAATTCCACCCACATTTTTACTATGGAATGTGGCTCCCATAACAGTCCAATTTATAGAAAATGTAAGATATGGTACAAATATTCTAATATAATGGATCTTTAAAATGTCTCTAGGTCTTTCGGTCCCTTAATATTAAGGTTTAGTTCCTTATTAAGCTTAATTTTATGTCAATAATTGTAAATAATATTGAATACATTCACTAATGGTTTTGGTAAAAAAACTAATTTGAACTTATTAGTAATTATAAATTTCCATTATTATAAATATTAAATATGTTTTTTGAAATTACAATCACATAATTGGGATAAATTGATTTAAATTTGAACCTGTAGATGACACAATAATGTGAGATTTTAAAGTAAAAACTTCAAAACATTTTCTATGTTTTTATAGTGAATTTCAAATTGAAATTGATTCCAATGAACTATATTGTATTAATTAAAAAGAATAATATCAATTTAAACTTTAAAAATAATTTAAAATATAATTTAACATTATAAATAAATTATAAGAAAAGGACGTATTGAAATAAATTTAAATATTTTTCTCTATTTATTAAAAAACTAAACTTCAAATAATAATACAAAAAATTAAATATAAAATAATTTTTATTTTTCCCTTTCAAATATGAGTTTTATTTTGATTAATAATTAAACATGTTGAGTTTTTATGGACATTTATTTCTCAGAAATAAATTAAATTCCCATTTGTGTGTTGCATTGCATTAGGTTAATCATTCCATTAACAAAAACTAGATTGGTGTGTTTTAAATGGAATAAACTCAGAATATATTAAATGGAACATTGAATCAGTCTACATAACATGAAACATCAACTTGGCATACGTTACATGATTCATCAATGTTTCTATGAATCATCAATTTTTTGTCATAATTATTTAATCTAGATAATTATAACCTACCCGTTAAACTTATTTATATTAATAATAATAAATACTTGTCAAATATTTTTTTGTCATAGTTTAATATTAGTAAGACATATTTATAATGAATGGTTTTATTTTTTTGTAAAGTCTTTTAATGTATAAAAATATCATATACTTGAATGAATTTTATTTATGGTCATTATATGAAAAATAATAAAAATAAATTTAGAAATATATAAAAATTGAATTTGATAAAATAAAAATAGTTTTTGAATTTGTAATTTTCAAATTAGATTAGGTCTAATTTGTAGTATTTATATGAGAAACATCATTTTTTTAATGAATAGTGAAAATATCGAATTTTCATTTGAAACTTATTTTTCATATAATTTTTTTATATAGATAAATTATCTTTTATTTTGGTTTTTTAGTATCATTATATTATATTATTATCAATTAATCCAATTTTTTTAATGGAAATATTTCACAATGAAATTGTATATAAATATATAGTGAACTTTTGATTATTTTTTACATTAAAAACATAAATTATCAACCCACTCTTAATGTTAATTTTAAATTAATTTCGTCCACTATGTGATTATAATTTGAAAAATTGGATTCAATATATGGATTCAGAATAATTTATAATTTTTAATAAGGTTAGATTAATTTTTACCAATAATATTAAGGACAATTACTAACATTACATACATTGGTTAAGGTTAAATTAAGTTTAAAAAGGGAGTAATCCATAACCTTAAGGTCCAAAAGACCAATAAACCTATAAAAATGTATTATATAACCTTATTTTTAACCTGTAATATCATTTCTTAACATGGAATCATTATTGGATGCACTTTCAACATGAAAAATGACAGTGGAATTATCTCTTCAAATATTTTCAAGAGTTCCACTACTCATTCCCTATAAAATGACATGAACTATCCCTCTACTTCACATCCCTAAAACTAATTAATTTTGTCTTATAAATTTGAAATAGATTTACAAACATCCATAACTTATTTATTTATTCATACCATTGGTCAGAAAGTCTTCCAAGTAAGAAATTTGGCCCAAACTAAAAGGAGTTAACCGATTAAGAGGTAACACCTTCTCTCAAACCCTTTTTTTATTTTACTTATCCATCCCAACACAATATTTATTTAATTATATTGTAATAACAACAATATATTCAATATAATAGTATGTTTTTATGATATGTTTTTTCCTTAACATACACATGCCTCTATCTAATGGGTAAATAACATACTGTTTACGTGTATGGTGAACTATCACCCCACTAAACGATGATTGATTAATTTTCCTTACCACATCTAATGCTAGAAATTATGATGGAAACTCTATTTATATATTTTATATATTATATTTATTATTGTTTATGTTTATTTTTTTCACATCAAATATAATTTGACATCCTATATTGTGATAATATGATAATTTCATTTAAGGAAGTGTGGACTACAACCCCATTAAAGTGATATGATTCATTGATACACTACATGAAATGTATTAAGAATGTATTTAGTGATTATATATGATATATATGATATAATAAAACTACAGTAATAATGATATACATCTATAAATATATGTTAGTTTTTTATTTCTTTCAATTCGACAATAATAAATGGAAATAGAGTTCATGTGTACGTACAGCTTGTTGTCTCCATGAATAGTGTATTGAATTTTGTACTTATATATTAAATAGTTTATTATAATACATATATAATGGATATAAATTTTATATATTAAAACATTTACATTATAAAATCCTGGTATAATTATAAGGACCAACAATATAACAAATTATGACCCATGTGAATAACAATGTGTGTATTATCCAATGTGAAACCTTAAGATGGGATGGTAAACATGTGGGTAATATAATTTCATAATAAAATAGTAAATGGTATTAAATATAATAATATGGTTCTTCAAATCATTTATAATATATTTATATTTTTTATATCTTCGGTTTCAATGATTTCAACCAGAGTTAAGACACTTTGTATAAGGATTTCACATCAATTTTTATTTAAGCGGGACACATGATTTGTTAACCACTCTATCCTTTTGTGTGATGTAGGTAATTAACATTATTATATTATATTAATATTATAACTAAATTTTTTTCTATTCACTTATCCATTTTATGATAATTATTTCATGGGTTTTATTTTACAAAATCTACCAAATTGGGGAAATATTTTCATCTCAATTTGCCTTATTTGATACTCAAGTTTTTTATTCATCTAAACTCTTTTTCGAGGTGTATACAAATACTTTTTACAAGTTATATCATGAGTATATGAATTTTCATGGTATTTTATTCTTTATATAATTTAATTTTTCTTAAATGGATAGTATAATCCGATGTTACCAAGTTATAAGAGTGTATGGAGACATTCCCATCAATTTTGTGATTAATTATGTTTATAATTTCCGTTGATCAAATTTGATGACCCATATCTCAAGAACACTAATTAATTTACTTATAATTTTCTTATTCATGATATATAAATTTATTAGTACCATTTTTAGACTCTTTCTTAGTTAATATAAATTTTTTATATAAAATATGATTGTCACTCTCTCTGATCAAAAATCTATTATATTAAAAAACCATGTTTTTAAAATGTTTTCAAAAATCATTCCAGAAATATTCTCTAAATATATTTGAAGACTATTTTCAAGGAAAATGTGTTTTAAAACCCTTTTACAGTTTTCAATTCTTCTATTATATGTTCTCAAAGCTACTTTTAATTAGAAGGGTTTTCTAATGGTTTTGTGATTTAAAAACTCATTTTAAATACAAAAAAGTTATTTTCCACAATAACTACTTTTACAATATCATTAAAAATTATTTATCATATAATATATCATATTTTGGTTCTACTCTTTCAAATGTGGGAAAATTATTCATTGTTTTATATTATATTCTTTCTTTAAACGGATTATATTTTTTTGGCATGATGAATCTAGTTTCTCGTTCATAGGTTATATGATTTTGAAGCCCGCTTCTTATCATAGGTTATGTTTTTGATGAAGTGATTATGGAACCTATCTATATCCAAAGGTTATGACATGATTACATGTTTATAATACCCATTTAATTTCATGGGTAATTATATGACTATTTATGATCTTGTGGAACATGTATGTATGATTTAACTATGAGAGAGGTGTGACCTACATGTCACTCAAATGCATTGGGAAAGAATTTATGTCTCATGGTATAGACTATGATGGTCTTGGGAATGAAGCTTTACAACTAATATGGCCAGGTGAGTGATCCATGACTATTAATAAGGTATTAGGAGTGATATCATGCTACTAATATGGAAATGGGTGTGAACCATGACTACCAAGATTATATGGGAAGTGAACCCATTCTACCATGATGGCATTGGCATCGATTCCTTTTCTATTATGAATATAATATTATATACTTATGTGTATGAAAAAATTCCAGTTTTTATTCCTATATAATGATTTCATGGAATATGTTATATACATCAATATGGTTCATGTCTTATGAACTCCAAATCATTAATCCATGATTCCTATATATGATAATTGATTTATAGGCTCTGATCTTTTTATTTTAATGATCATGTTCTCAGGCCCAAATAGTCATGATTATGCTTACATATGTCCCTTTTTGCCTTTACTGAGAATTGTAGCTCACCCTTTATTTATTTTTCCTTCCCCATGTTATAAAGATATGTTTTATTATTGATTTTTTTAATAAGGCTTCTATTCATGAAGAACCTACTGGGAGATAATGTATCCCACTTATGTATCATTGATTATGTTTACATTCTTCCAAAGGCACTATAATAGTATGGTCTTTGGGATTTTGTTTGCATAACGTTTATGTATTCTGAAAATGTTATGTAATATGATATTATTTGAAGGCAGGTTCTCTATAGTTGATATTAGTGTAAAGGATTAATTATCCCAAGGAAGATAAGATGATAAAACCTTAGTGAGAACCCTAAAGACATATATATGGATAACTATTAAGATAATGACAAGTAAACAAAAATGCTCTAGATTTGTGATAATGGATAGAGTGAGTGGTTTCCTAACAATTCATATCTTTATAGATACTACAAGTGGATGTGGATTCAGAATAGATATACCTATGGGTAAAAACTCTGACAAGATGTTTCAGGCCTGACTTGGGATAATATGGTATAAGACAATATGACATACTGTAAACCTTGTTTAAAACTCCCAAGGGATATGATTTGGGAATTCACAAACTCTTCTTGAACCACTATGAAATAATTTAAATAGTATTTTTATATGAATACACTAGGATTAACCTAAGGTGTAATTGATTAGTGAAGGTTTCATAACATAGATATCCTATAGGTGACTTTTCATGATTATGTGGTTCTTCATTTTGATAACTATTTCTTACTCTCTTTTTTTGGTTTATGTAAATTGTTGAAACCCAAAGGAACTATCTTAGTATTAATTGTAATGTCCAATGAAATTATTTTCCTCATGACAAACTGAATTTTATAACTGTTGGAATGAAAAAAGTCATTATTGTTCTAACAATTTGTTTTTCAAGATATGAATCATGGTGGAATTTTAAATTAGAAGTGGAGGGAACAAAATTCTATTGATTATTTCATGAGGTAACATCCACCTTTTTTAAAGGGTATTTTGAATCACTTTTTATTGAAAAATGGATTAATACTATTAAAAATTTATTATTTGTTCTCATGTTTTTGGAGCCTGAGGAAGTCGTTTTTTCAATCTACTGGTTAGAAGGCGAGGAAGAATAGTGGTGGACTAAAATCAATAATACAAGGAAAGAAGATGAGATTGAATCCATATATGGGGATGAGTACAAGAACATATTTGTCAATAATTATCTTTATAATATTCCCCATACCAATATGGAAAAATATTTCTAGCAGATGAAGCAAAGGAATGGAAATTTTTTTGTTACCTATATGGATAATTTCATGATACTTGTGTGGTATGATTACATTATTATTATCCAAATGAAAATTAATGTTGATAGGTTCATTAGTGTTTTAATTCCAATTATCTAAATTGAGTTAGACATAAGAGACATTATTAGCTATGAATAGGTTGTGTGTTGTGCAATCAATATTGAAATGGAGACTTCTGTCATGTATCAATCTCATGATTTTGACAAGAACAGGAAGATGAAGTTCAATAGAAATTCAAAAACCATGAAGAGAAGAAGATGATCTTACCATTATGATCTAGGTTTGGGAATATTCATGGAGGAAGTTTCACTAAGGGGTATAATAAATGATTTATGTGTGTGAGGGAAATCAATCAATCATTTTATTATCAAGGTGATTGGAAGAATTTAGTTAATGTTTCAAATTGGGAAAAGGCAGGACATAATGAACCTCCCACAATTCAGTGATACACGTGTTAAGGAGAATGACAATTATGCTAATCACAAACTAAAACCAAGGGATGGTGATGATTATTGATGTTAGTAATGATTTTATCTTATGGAAAAGGGGAAACCTCATGAAATTTCTATTTCTGATTAGAGGTGTTATAATGACTTGAAGAGGTGTATGAATACCATACACCCTATAACTTATAATGTTGTATTTTATTTTGGATCTACCCATTCATTCATATCTAATGAATTTTCTAAGTGTGTTAAGGTTACAAAAAACAATTAAATGTGTAATTATAAATGAAAACCTTACAACTATTATTATTTGATATCAATTCTATGATTTCTTTTTTGGTTGATGTTTGTGGTAATGTGCTTCTTACAAATATTTCCATTCTACATTTGGATGATTTTGATGTCATATTAAGCATGGATTAGATTTATATTAATAAATTCCACATCTATTGTCAAATAAGGGATGTTATGATTGATATTTCAAACACCCATATGATCATCCATTCATGGGATGATAAAAAAGAACTTCCTTTGAAGATTACATCTAGTGTATGGGTATTAATTCAAATTTATAAGGGTTGTTTATCTCAATGGATGTAGAGACAAGTGAAATTGATGATATGCCTATGGTCTAAGAGTTTTTGGATGTATTTATAGAATAGTTTCCTATTCTTTCGCCAATATTCTATGATTAGTTCTCAATAGAACACATACGTGGTTCCACACTAATTTCAAAGACTCCATAAATAATTTCTCTGATTGAGTTAAAGGAATTAAAGAAGAAACTTCAAGAAAACCTTGATAATATATTAATTCGGCCAACTGTGTCACCATAGGGTGCACCAATTCTTTTTTTGGAAATTAAAGATGGATCAATGTGAATTTTAATTGATTATCATGAGTTGATCAAGATCAAAATTGATAAAAAATATCCTCTTCAGCGTATTTATGACTTTTTTGATCTACACCACAGAGCTAATTACTTCTCTATTATTTACCTTCATTATGTATATCATCTTTAACGGTAAATAAGGTTGATATACCTAATATGGAATTCTGTAAAAGGAATTGAAATTATGAATATATAGTAATGCTTTTTTTTCTTACTAATATGTCTTCTGTCCTAACATATTTAAATAATATAGTCCTTAGATATTACCTCGATTAGTATTTGGTAGTATTTATATTTGATATTCATATCTATTAAAATAGAAAGGAAGAGAATGAAGTTCACATTATAATTGTACTAATGACCTGAAGGAAGTAGAAGATATATGAAAATTTTATAATGTGTGATGTTTGGATGCAAAATGTTTTATTTTTAGGACACATAATTTCAATAGTTGGTATATAAGTAGATCCATAAAAGATGGAGGCTGTTGAATTCTAGACTAGACCAACATTAGTGACAACTATTCTTGGTTTTCATTGGTTTAGGTAGATATTATTGGCTATTTGTGCTTAATTTTTCATGAGTATCTAATCCTCTGACCATGTTAACGCAGAAGGGTGTCAAGTTTCTCTAGATAGATGAATGTGAGGAACATTTCAATGAATTGAAGATAAGGTTAGTTTGAGAACCTGTTTTTAAATTACCCTGTAGTGGAGAAGGGTTTTCAATTTTATAGATGCATCCAAGAAGGGATTAGGATGTGTTATTATGAAGAATAACATGGTCATCTTCTATGCCTCCCTAGAAGATTCATGAAAAAAATTACCCAACTCATGATTTTTAGTTAGTAGTAGTAATTTATGCATTAATGATATGGAGGTATTATCATTATGGAGAAAAGTGTGATATATATACCGATCATAAATTATGAAATATATATTCATGTAGAAGGGGTTAAATATTCTCCAAATAAGATGGTTATAGTTGATAAAATATTTTGACTACTCAATATATTACCACCCTGGGAATGTGAAAAAAGTGGTTAATCATTTGAGGTAGAAGGATCATTCTAGATTATCCATGATGAGGATAACAAAAGTTACAATATTTATGGATTTCTAAAGGATGGATCTAGACATATTGAGGGAAGGAGAAAATTGTATCTTTTTGAAATGAATATTCAACCCCATATCCATGTGATGATTAAGGAGACAGAGAAGAAACATGAAGAGTGGAAGAAGAAATTTAGAAATGTTCCTTAGTTTATCCTTGATCAGGATAGAATGATGAGGTTTAGGAACCGTGTATGTGATCCTTACAAACCAGATTTGAAAGATCTGTTATAAGAACCTCATATTTATTCATTATCAATTATTCCTCAAACCAAGAAATATGTATGGAGACATGAATGAATAATTATGGAGGGATGGTATGAGGAGTGATATCCAAGAGTTTGTATCTCAATTCTAGGTATGAAAAAAAAATTACAAATGAAAAAAATAGTCAGAGAGGATGTTGAATCTATTAACCATTCCAAAATGGAAATGTGAGAACATCACTATGATTTTTTCATTGGAATACCCAAAAATGTTTAAGGGTTTTCTACTATATTGGTGGAAATCAATCAACTTTCTAAGTCATCACAACCCAGTACCATCACTGAAGATTTCTCTATATATCATCTCTCCAGTATATACATTAATAAATTTGAATGGTTACATGATGTACCATATTACATTATATATGATCATGATCCAAGGTTATATCAATGTTATTGTGAGGTATTCAAAAATAACTTGATATATAATTGTGTTTCTGCACTACTTATCATGCTCAGATCGATAGTCAGTCTAAAAGAACAATTCAAACACAACATGATAGGTTGATATCTTATTCTATGGACTTCAAAGGTAGTTGGGATCAACGCCTTCCCCTAGTTGACTTCACTTAGAGAAATATACATCACTCTACCATTTAGATTAACCATATGAATCCCTAGTTTTGAAGAAATTTAGAGCTCCAATGTGTAGGGATGAGGTCAAAGAAAGAAATATATCAGTACCTGAGATTGCTGAAGAAATTGTCAATTTGGTTAGAACCATTCAACAATATATCAAAGAAGCTCAAATTTAGTAGAAACTTTATACTGATAACTCAATATGTGAACTAAAATTTGAGATTGGTGAAAAGGGGTTTCAATGAATCTCACCTAGGAAGAAAGTTTTTAGATTCAAGAATAAATGGAATCTATTACTTAGGTATATCAGTCCCTTTTATATTTTTTATTGTATCAGGATGGTAGCCTATTTCTTGGAACATCCTCAAAATATATCTCAAGTTCATGATTTTTTCAAGTTTATTTCCTTTATATGTACATGAATGACCCATAACATTTAATGATCTCATAGGTTATACTTCAAGAGCATTATAATTATTACGAGGAAGAACATATTTGAATTTTGAATCATATAGAGAATATTCTTCAAAACCAAACCACTCCTCTAGTCAATGTTTCATGGAGAAATAACCAATTAGAGAAAGCTGTGTGGGAACTTGAGGATATTATGAAGCAAAATTATACTCAATTTTTTTTACCTAAGTGATAAAATTTTAAGGACAAATTAATTTTAAGGGGGTTGAATTTAACACCATGAGTTTTTAGGGACCTATTTTTCTCTATAACAAATTAATATTTCATTTATGTCTTAAAATTAATTAAGTCAAAAATTCCTTTCATGTGGCACTGTGTGGGTGTAAATTACAAGGAACCAACTCGGCATACATTACACATAAAATTGACTCGGTGTACATTACACGCAACACCGACTTGGAGTACATTACATGGAACATCGATGTTTCAATGAAACATCATTTTAATGTTATAATTATTTAAACAAGATAATTATAACCTAGATGTTAAATATATATATATATATATATTATTTAGATTAAATTTTTATCAATTAATCGAATTTTAGTAATTGGAACCAATTTCACATTGATGTTTGATATAAAAACATGGCAACTGTTTATCATTTTTTCATTAAAAACTCGTATTATCGACCTAACTACATGGTGAATTTTAAAATAATTTCTGCCACTACTATGATTATAATTCTAAAAAATGGATACCATATTTAGAATCATTATAATTTATATTTTATAATGAGTTCAACTTTTTATTTTTCCAAAATTATTTTGGAATGTTACTAAAGTAATTACATCTATTATGGTTAAATTAATCTTAATAAGGTAGAATTCCACAACCCTATGGCCCAAAAGACCTATAAACCTAATAAAAATATATTATATTGACATATTTAGGCCCTATACTCCCTTGGATCAACATTGGATCATTATTGGACCCACATTGAACATAAAAAACGTGGTTTTATTCCACTCATCACATATTTTCAAGAGTGCCACTCCTCTTTCCATATAAAACGCCCCCATGTATACCTCTTCTTCACATCACTAAAACCTAATATGTCAATGCAATACCTGACCAAAAAAAATTAAAAAAACTCACACTTACTCCTTTATTATTCTATTTGGCTAGAAAGTCATTCAATGAATCCTTTTTTACATAAACCAAATGAAGTAACCCAATTAAGAGGCAACACCATCTCTCAAGCTCCTTTCAATTATTTTCATTCTCCACCCCTCCACTATATTTATTACAATATCATATTAAAAAAACAGTATCCTCAATATAATATATTTTTTATGATAATATTAATACTTAAACTTACACACACCCCCATATAATGGGTAACGAACAAACTCTTTACCTGTGTGGTGAACTACAACCTCACTAAACAATGATTGTTCAATTTCCCTAACCACCTATCATGGTGGAAATTATGATAGAAACTATTTTTATATATTATAAATATTATATTTATTATTTCTTTGAGATTAGTTATTAATTTTTACAAAACATAACTTTTTTCTTCCCATTTTGTGGTAATGTTATTATTTCATTTGAGGAAATGTGGACTATATCCCCCTCAAAATGATACAATTTGTTCATACCATACATGGAATTTATTAATAATGATTTTAGGGACTATATATAATATAAATGATATCATAAATCTACTTTAATACTTATATACCTGTATAAATATATTTCATTTTCTATCATTCTTTCAACACGACAATAAAAATAGAAACAATGTTCTTGCATACCTATGGCTTACCATCTTCATGAATGGTGTATTACATTTTTTACTTCTATATTAAACATATTATTATAATAAAAATATAATGGATAAAATTTTTAAACAAATCAAGGTTTAATTTATGGAATCAGGATATAATTATAAGGACCAACAATATAACAAATTAAGACACATGTGGAAAACAAAGTGTATATTTTCTAATGGTAAACCAAAAACATATGATGTTTAAAATTAAGGTAATATAATAACATAATCAAAAAATATATCGTATTAGATATAATAATATGAGTTTTTAAAATATATATAATAAATTTATATTTTAAAAAAAAGTGGTTTGAATGAGCTTTATGAAATACAAGACACGATGTAAGGGGATTTTATGTCACTTTTTATTTCTATATGATATATGCTATATTATAAAGTCATTATTTTTGTGTGGTATATTTATTTTCCCGTGATTATATATACTATATTTTATAATTAAATTTATGGGTATTCACCTATCATTTTTATGATATTTCTCTCATGGGGTTTCCATTTCAAACTTTACAAAATGGGTGATATAATTTTGTCGCAAGGTTTCTTCATTGAGACTCATGTTTTCTTATGAACCTAAATTTTTTTGGTGATGTGTATATACATCCATTTCACCTATTATATCATGAATATGATTATTTTCAATATATGTTAAGCTTCATATAACTTCCCTTTTCTTACATGGAGAGTATAATCCCATGTTACCAGTTTATAAGTGTTTACTGGACAATATCATCACTTTTAGAGATTGTTTACATGTATTCTTCTTTTAATGAAATCTTATGATCCATATCTCAAGAATAGTCCTGAGTTTCTTTATCCATTATTTATTAATGATATATACATGTATTATTCAAATTTTTTCACTCATTGGAACTTCAAATACCATTTTTTTAAAATATAGCAGTCACTCTCTTAGATCATAAATCTATTGTATTTAGAAACCATGTTTTAAAGAAATCAAAATAGTTTTCAAAATATAATTCAAAAAAAAATTCAAGGAAATTTTATTTTAAAGCCCACTGAATTTATTCATTGCTTATTTTATATGTTTTCAAATTTACTTTCAAATATAAATGTTTTCAAAATGCTTTGTCTTAAAAATAATTTTTAAATATAGATGATTATTATCCAGATGAAATGTTTCTGAAAGTTCTTTAAAAATTATTTCCCATATATGATAACACACATTGGTGTTAATTATTACATTTTTGGAAATAATTCAATGATTCTATTCATATTCTCTCTCTGAATGGATTAGGTATTGATAGAATAATAAAAATAGTTTCTCTTTCAATGGTTATATACTTATGAAACCCACTTCTTGTCACAGGTTATGTTTATGATGAAATGATTATCATACATATCTCTTTTCATAGGTTATGATATCAAAATGTATTTATAATGCTCATTTTATTTCCTTGGTTATGATATAATTATTTATTATCTTGTTACACATGTAGGTATGAATAAACTATGAGATAGGTGGGACCTATATATCCTTCCAATTCAATGTGTATGGATTCATATCTCATGAGAAAGACTAATATGGTCTTGGGAATTAATCTTGTCAAATAAGATGGCAATGGGAGAGAACCATGACTTCCAAAATGGTATTAGGATTGAACTCAATCAAAAAATATGGTCATTAGAGTAAACCATGACTACTAAGATGGTATGGGGAGTGAACACATACTACCAACATGGTCTTGTAATTGTTCACATGAAAATTATAAAAATAAAATTATATTATTATGTGTATGCCAAAATTACATGTATTCTTACTATGTTATAATTTCATGTATTATGTTATCTATTTCATTGTTATTCATTTCTTATGACTAACAAGATTTATTCCATGATTCATGGATATGTTCACTGATATATAGGGTATTATCTTCTATTTTAATGATCATGTTATAATTCCCGAATACTCTAGATTATGATTACATATCTCCATTGCTTACCCATACTGTGTATTCGATCTTACCCCATTTTTATGTTTCTTTCCCTGGTTTATGAAATTTTTTATTATGTTCTATTTTTTAAGAAGGTTTCTAGTCAATAGGAACCTATCATGAGACCATGTATCTCACTTATGTATCAATTTGTATGTTTCCATACTTTCTACGCGACTAGAGTAGTACAGACATTGGATATCTTTTTGTATAATCTTTATGTATTCTGAAAATTTTATGTAATGTAAATTTATGCCAATAATATGCCTCTATATATAAAATTTAAATTATTTCAGAATTAGGATTTAAAATATGTTCTAGATTAATTGGTGGAAAAACTATCTTTATAAAAATATAGTATTTTTTGTCTAATATTGGATTAGTTATTATATTAAGTATATCAAATCTATTTGATGAATATAAAAATTGTTTTATTAGATATAATACATATATATATATATATCAAATTAATATAAATCACTAATTGTGATATTTTTAATTTATTATGGTAAAAGAGAATTGTAAGCATAAAAATAATCTTATTTTCCTTTATATTCAATCGGTCGTCATATTCATTTCCAGTTATTTTTTAACCATTGATTTCATTTTATATTTGTGAAAACCATATGTTTTCATAAAACAGTCAACAATGTTCATAACTACTAATTTAACATCTATTTTATATCTTATTATATAAAATAATATATTAAGAATATACTGTTATTCAGTAAAACTCATTCTTGCATGTAAGGAAAGCAATTTTAAGAATATTGTTCTTGCGTGTGATGTAAATTAACATAGTATCACATTCATTTAAAAATATATATCATATAATTAATTTATTTAAAATAGTATATATATTGTAAATACATGGGGTATTATTTTCTCTTGGGTGCTTTTTGATACCCGTGATACACACTATCAAACAAAATGTTCTTACTTTATAATTTTGAGGTATTACCGATGAATCTATATATGAGGTCCTATGAATAATTTGTGATAAATACCACTATATATATATTTTAAAAATTTGGATACTACTCTCATAACCCATGGGGATAAAAAAATTCATCAGTACATTGATTTATTAACAACACCCTATTGTTACTCCTCATCAAATTTCTTTTTTTCCTACTAGAAGGGACACTGACTGTAGTACTAGTATATCAACTAAACAATAAATTGTGAGGTGTAATAAAACAAGTATTTATATCCTCTTAATGACCCTTCTAAATCAGGATGGTTTTTTGAAGATCCTATGGATATGTCTTTAGGTCAAATGTACTACCAAGATGCTTCAACTATATTAAGAGGTTGATCTCTAATTTTTTGGCCTTTTATGTCATTTTTTTACCAAGACCGAAGTTATGGTAACCAAATTTTTTGGAAAAAGAATATTTTTAAGTCACTGGAATTTTCCTATAATAAAGCTATATAAAATCTTGTGTATTATCTAAATTAATGGAATCTGGTAAGAACTCCTCAATATGAGACATTTGATATTCTCCCATGTAATACCCTCACATATTAATTAATGGTTTATAACACCGCACAATATTCTAGAAGGTCCATGAATCATGAAAGAAACAAACTTTATCTATTTATCCAATGGGGTCTACTAGATCAAATATCCCTATGATAATTTCAATCCAGTCATCAATATCATGGTGAAATCTAATTTATTTTTGTAATGAATGATTTCTTATCTAGAAGCCTCAATTATAATCAAACATTATCTTTGGTACTCTACTAACTTGTTTAGGAACTATATGGAAGAACCTATGATAGAGAATTTATGATTCCTGAACAACTGGAGTAGTAATGGGAGGATGAAAAACGTCTCTAACATGTATGTATTGTGGTAGAACAATGTAATTTTCCTTTATAAGATCATTCTGGAATTATTTTCCAAGCATTAAAATCATATGTATTCTAGGTGTAATATCTCAAACATAAATAAAACAATTATAATTCTTATAAAATTCTATTAGTTTTGAAAAAATCATAAATTTATAGGCACACATAAGGGATTCATATAGTAAGATCTTTCCTAAGAGAATACCCATAATGATAAGTAATAACTCTCTTTGTGGTACCCAAGGACAATTCCTCCCATTCCATGCCTATATATTAGTAAAATTGATATATATATATATATATAATAGTATAAATGATCAAGTAAAAATAATTATAATTTTTGTATGATATATCATAGTGGTATAATGTGAAATCAATATATTTAATAAAATGAACTACAATTCATAACACGTAATAAGAATATATATGACATGTGATACTATCAACATAATCAATGAGGATGAATGCACCAAAATCCAATTAACATTATTGAAAAATAATTCTTCATATCATCAGGAAATAATAATTCAACTACAATACCTACAGTTTCATCCTCGATAAATCATAGCTCTATCACATATGTTCTAGAACATAATTTTCATTACTCCCCTACCCCTGTTAATTGAAGAATATATCCATTCTGCATTTCCCCAATCATAGTCTTGATAAAGTAAATAAAAACACCATTTTATACCAATTTGTAATGACCTGAACCAAATTACCAACTCCGAGCTTGTGAGGTATATGACCTAATGGTAACCTCCCCATATATAATTTGTTTTTGAATGACATCGAGAGTATGTATGGTATATTATTGAGAATATACCCTCATTATCAATATCCATTAATCAAAATCATATTTATATAATAATTATAATCTAAAAGGTCCCAAAAAAATAAATAATATCAGTTCTATAACATATTGCATTTTAGTTACTTGAGAGTCACAAAATTTAATAAGTCATGGATATGTATTGTTGAAGGTAAAACTAAAGTATAAGAAGATGTAATTGTACAATAATGAAATTTTTTATATATCTATTGTCATTCATTGTTCCACCACTAAACTCCAATGTTCATCTAATTATCTACCAACATTTTTCCTTTTCACTTCCTTGTATCAATGATAATTACATTTACACATGCATAGATATTCTCTAGTAGAGTGCGATTGAAAACCTAGTAGAACACAAAAAAGTATCCTTAACCTTAGTATATATGTGTAAGAGTTTTATTCTAGTATAAAGGATAATTCTTTGAAGAAAGAATATCTAAATTATCTACTAAGAGATCATGTCACAATAAATACTTTACTAAATGAAACTGTAACTTCTACATCTCCATAGAAAAAAATTGTGTCAATAAGAATGTACAAATAATTGATCAATCACTAGGCCAATATATATCAATTTTTATCCACATGAATATCTTGTCTCTGGATAGGGAACATTTCCGTCATATCTCACTAAATCATCTATTCCGGACTCAAGGCTATTATACACTTTCCATTTGCCCAGTTCCATCATTATTATCACTGCATGCCTCACATTCCCACTCAAAGGGTTAACCAATCCATGATGGTCTACCTATAACATTTCACTATAAAAAACTTCTACAATATATATTTTAGAATATAATATATCACATCATATAATGGGTCTCATCAACTGCACACACACAAATGTGATCTGTATAAATAAAATGTCTCGTAAACTACATATGCATGTGATAAATATTAAAAATGGGTATAATGAGAAAAAAGACAAAAAAATGTTATTAATATGAAGGGTAAAAATTATTTTAGGTATTTTTATGGTATGTATCCTCGTATATCATTAATATAGATACTAAATATCAGTTTTTTTCAAGATCAGATAACGAAATCATCTCCCCAAAGCAACCATATCATTCCCATACATAATGGGTCCCAATGTAAAGACCTAATTCATAAAAATGGATTATATAAAACATTCATGAAGGATATGGTATAATAAGATAATAATAATTTAGACATTGACAAAAACAACCTAAATCAATTGTAGATCAAAATCTATTCCATGTAAAGGAAGCCAATGTTATAAATATGATATCTATCTATTAAAAAACCAATCATTATTCCTTTGATCATGTTTATATCCATTGATCTATCCAATATTTTGGTAGATAACTTTAAAATTGTATAATAAGTATTATATTATCAAATGAATTTATAGAATAAACCATTTAGGAGTTAATGGATCGATCCATGCTTGAAACACCAATGAGTGTGGATAGAGAGAACTGGTTTTATTGAAATGTTGATCCTAAGTCCATTTTTATATATCAAAGTTAAAAATGGAGTTTATTGTAAAAAATATTCAATAGAGTGATATTAAGGATGATCTATTATTTTCATGCCCATTTTATAACCACTAATGACCCAGCAATCCATATAGGACTTTTGGTGTCTCCTTAAAACAACTGACAGATATATGAAGAACACAAGGTTATTCCATAGGCCACTACTAATTTGTTGAGTCCTTATAAGTTTATCCTAAGTTTACTCATGTATAATACAACAAACATTGACTAGAACATGTCTCCAAACCAGCTAGCTAGTGTCTCATCAATGGCTCTATATTGTTGTTTAGTTCCTCTAGTTAATTGGTCAAAATTACTGATGCCCAAACATCCCTATCAAAGTCTCACAGACACAATTACTTAATATATAAACATAATTTGACATACATTTTAATATCATTGATATTACAGTAATTAACCTATAACTATATATAGAGACTTTAGAGATGATAAATTAGGTATAATCAATTTACTATGTGATAGAAGAGTTTAATAGATCCATGGTTTGGTATTTAGTTGGATGACTTTATAATTCTTATATTATAATTATAAATGGGTTTTAAGAAATAGACATGTATATCTATGAGTGATCACTGGTAACTAGGATATATTAGTTTAGAAACCTAAAAATCCAAGAAATGGTAAAGGTTATAAATAATCTGTTTCACTAGTATCAAATATAACCGTCATTATAAATTTCTTATCCTATTCATCTTATACGAATTTGAAAATTTTATATATTGAATATGACTTGATTTTTATGGTTACATTTTATATTTTTTTTATGTTTAACATCCTTAAATTTTGGTAATACTTATCTACCAAATTCAAATTTAAATCTTACCAATGCATCCCATGGTCTTAAAAAAGAACATAATGATTGAAATTAAATACATATATTTTTAATATTATCAAGAGGTTTTCCAGAGGTCATGGGAGATCAAATAATGTATAATAATACATAATATATAAATATATATATTTATTATTGAAATCTATATATATGTTATGATATTTTTTGTTCACCTAAACAAGTATACTATAAAGTATTATTAGAAATAATGCAATATGAATATGAATTGAATATGATGGCTGAGATAAATTTCTTCCTTGGTTTTTGAATCCCTATAAAATACATTGGGAATAGACTAAATAAATGTACATATATGACTTATAGAGAAGTTATGGATTTGATAACTAAATGTTATATTAAACTCCAAATAGTTATTCTATTTAAAATAATATGGATGTGGTTTCAGATCCATTGGGAAAATATATATATATATATAGATAAATAATAGGAATTTAATATGTTTAACTAATAGTAGACTTGAAATATTTTTTTCTATATGTACTTTTTTCTCAATTAAAAGAACACCCTAAGTAATATCATCAATATGAAGAATAACGGTATTTATGGGTATTTATAATTCCATGTGTCTATATCTTTTATATTCCCAATAACATATCCATTTGAATTAATTTCATATTCAGATGAAGAATTTGGGTGTTGTAGGGGTTATAGGAAGAGTAAATTAGTAAGTATAAACATGATTAGAATATCTATAGTTTTAGGAAACAACAAATAAAATAGGATTTCATATTTACTACTGAAAATTAATATGTTTTACCTAGTATTTTTTTTTGTAACAATGTAATAGATGAAACTAACATTGAAGGATTTTGGATACATTTCTGAACACTTGATAATTTAATGGTATAACAATTGTGTGTTAATTTAAAAAAACCACATTCAAAGTCCCTAAATATTTATATTAAAAATAATTTCCTAAGAAATCACACAATAAAATGTCATATTTCTCTTAAAATTAATAAAATTGATCATAAGTTATCAAATATGCTCGCTAATATACATTTGAATATTTTGATTTTATTAATGGTGTATTTTGTTTTAATGATTTTAAATAATTATTAAATATTTTATTTATATTTATTGCCATTTTTGTATTCAATTATTCTTTTTTCTTTCTTTGTTCTCTAAATTTTAAATTCCTCTTTGAATTTATTTATTCTTGATAAATACAAGTCATTACAAATTTTATAATCATTTTAGTTTCATACACTAGTAGTTTATTAATTGTGAAAAATATATATGTCATAATCTCTTGTAAGAAATATTTTTTTATATTATTTGATGTAAAAAAATTAGAAACATACACTCCCATTCTACTAATTCGTTAATTATTCTTTGTTATATTCTTATTCATAGTTGATTAATCTATAAAATTTTTTGAATTAAATTTAAGGGTTTTGTGAAAATCCAAAAGGGGTATTGTTGTTTTATTATATTTTGAATAATTTATAATTATATATAATATCATATATAATATGATTTTTTGATAAAAATACCTTATTTTTTATTTATTATTACTAAAGTAAGATAATTTATAATTAAATGTTTTTTTATAAATTTTAATTTATTATATAGAATACTTATTTTGTGTTTTTCATTTTATGAATAAATTTTTGAAGAAATCATAATTAGAGGACACTTATATATTATTTTAATGATATTTTTTATTTACAGTTCTTGAAAGGATCTTCACGTAATAAAAAGTGCATTGTTTTCAAACCATAGGGTCTTATATGTACAAGGTTTTCTTTAATGCATGATGAAATAGTAATGGGACAAAGTTAGAATTTTGGAAATATAAATAACCTTTAATCCTGTAGTCCAAAGAAAATGTGTCTTGGATTTTGGTAAGGGAAATGAACCTCATGTATATAGTGATAGTTGGAACATACTCACTGTGAACATAGAAAATTTATGGAAATTGTACCCATTCCGTGAGGATTTTATTATACATATTGAATGTCTAGAAAGTGTATGAAAACTAAATATAGATAAATCTTAAGTATTATAATTAATTTTAATGGATAATACATACTAGTAGATAAATCATTCATAAAAACTTAAATTTACTAAATATATATGAATACATATGGATTTTTTATATTATGGTCCGAGAAAATGATCCATCACACTGTAAGATGGATGTAACACCAACATGATTTATAGTTTTATCTTAGTGGTTCTATATATTTTTTAATTATCCCACCTTGGGAAATGGCCATGAAACAATATAATTGGAGATCAACATTATTTTGGACCTGATCACACTATGATATAGTGGACATGACCTGATTAAAGGAATAAAGACATGTTGTTCTGATCGTAAAACAATAATTACATACATGAAAATTAATCTCCAGGAAATATTGAAACATTATTCAAGATGTAAATATTAATTTAACTATCACACCATGATATTTAAAAAACATGTATCATAATATTTATTTAGATTATTTGGATTTGATTGTTTTACTAAATTAATCCGTGAAGCACTACATCTTGTTGTGATGAAGATATTCACTTCATAATTCAAATAATATTGAAATGTGGATTTTCACTAAAATTTTGGATATAATTTCAAATAAATAATGATAATAAATATAATTAATTATTTTTTAAAAAATTAGATGTATTTTTTTATCCAATGTTACTGATGATTTTTATTTTTGAAAGAAACACATCAAAAAAATATTCTACTTTTAAGGTGGAAATTTTGGTTAATTTTACAATCATTATATTAAATAATAATGTACACACAAGTTAGAAATGTTTTTATTATATTAAAATTTGTGTAATATTTAAATAATAAGAAAAAATATAAAAATAATAACACAAAAATAAAACAACATATACTGAAGTGTTACTCATGTGACATTATTTATAATACTGTTGTATTCTTTTCTCTACTACAATTACATGAATTAATTGAAGAGAAGTATGGATAAGAATAAATATTGCTGTTGATTTTTATCCATGAATATTATGATAAAATTAATTTTTTTGATTTAAAATTTGATGGATTATATACAATTTGGTAGAATACTCTTCATATGTTAAGTAGTGAAATGGTTAATTCCATGTAAGAATTTGGAATATTTTTACATATAAGTCCATACCTTGGAACTAAGACGGCGTACAATTCTGAGCTTCGGTGTGCCCAAAATTAATTTTATAAAAATATTAAGTATTCTTATATTGTACACGTTATATAAATGGGATATCTCTTAAACAATATATCAAATAAGAAATCTGAGGCCCAAATAGAGTTTGGAGTGTGATGTTTACCCAATATAGGGTATAATGTTTTTCATTGCGGACCTTCTATAGAAAACACCATGGGGTGAATTTCCAGATATAAAATAATTAAAATTTAATTATTTTATCTCAGATGATTTTCAAATAAATTATGAACAATGAATAAGATTAGAAATATGAGACATCTATTTAGTTTGGACTAGAGGTTTTTTCTTATGAATGGCATAATGTGACCAGGAAAGTATTTTTGGGATTTTATGATTGCTAAAAATTTCCTATAAATAAGATTTATTCTAAATGCACTAGAGTTAGCTCCATTCTCTCTTGGATGGCAGATCTCAAGCCGATCATGATTCGACATCCAAACCTCATCAGATCATGATGAAAAAGTAGGACCAAGTAGATCTGAGCATATCATACACAATGAAAGATTAATATTCAATGTAGGATTCATATTTTGGATTATGAAGACTACCTAATTGAGACCTTTGTTTTCATTTCTTATTTTTGTTGAAATTTTATACTTTAGAATCCTTTGATGATGAGCAATCTAACAATGGATGTCTTCTGTTTTGAATTGGGATCACACGTTCTTCATGTTCTTCACATTATTCATCATTCTTCGATAATAAAAATTTTTCCATTCTCATATGACCTCCGATCATGGAGAAATACCCACATCTATGAATCTCTCAACTCGAGATGTCCAAATCTATGCTCAGATTCAAGTTTCAGGCGATGTAGGACCCACAATGGCGGGTAGAAGATCTTCCAACTTTTCATCATGTCAAAACGTCAATGATTACTCGAGAGGAGGCCACAAATATGTAAATCATTTCCCTAGGATCTTGAATTTGGTCTTTTATATGTTTTTCAATAATCTAAGTGACCATGGTGGTCTTCAGAATATGGCGGTGCATGGGTTCCAGTGAGGGTGGCTCCAGTAGGCGGTAGGGCGACGGCTGGGATAGGTGGCAGATGACATCGTTGGAGTGTGTAACGCCATATGATTTTATAAGATGGATTGTTTTAACTTCTTTTATGAAATATATTGTATGGTAAATAATATTGTCTTTCACTATACACAACAATGTATTAGCTTGCATTATACGCAACACTATTCTTGGCTTGTGTTGCTCACTATTTCATGTTCTTTTGATAGAATTAATTTCAGGAAACACTGTGTATAGATTTTGTTCAGTTTATATATTATCAATGTTTATATTATTCTATACACAAGACTAAAGGAATCCTTCAATACAAGGAACACGAGCTTGGCTTATGTTATATGCAAGAGTGATTTTCCTCGATAACTTGCGTTGTATGCGATACCGAGTTTCACTAAACAATGATATAATATTAAAATATTGTTATTTAATGGGATATAAGCTAGTCATTATTAATTTTATTAAACACATATATAATTTTATATAACATTATAAATCATCTTAAACATTTTCTAGAACATGATATGAGAAGAAAATCAATTTATCAGATAAAAGAATTATTTTTCAAAAAATAATGTTTCACCGCCTTCTGATGGAACTACCGTATTGAAGGTTTTCATTGAAACTTTTATAAGTTAAATATGAAAAATTAAACTTTTTCTTTCAAAGAGGGATAAAAAATTTACTTTTGTTGATTTTTTTATTTTTCTAATAAAATTAAAATTTTAATGAATAATTAAAAATACTGTATTTTAATTCCAAACTACCTTATTATATAATTTATTTAGTTAGTTATATTATCTTTTAAATTGGGCTAAAAGAAAAATTAGATTATATTTTTACCATTTAATCAAATTTTGGTCATTTTATGTAATTTAAACTTTAAATTTGACATGAAAACATGTCAATCTTTTGATAGATATTATTTCTTAAAAACCTGCTTTTTGGTTTTGACAATGATAATTAATTTTAAATTAATTACTGCAACTTATATGTATTGAATTTGGAAAAATGGATTCTATATTTGGAATTATAAGATTCAATTTGTGAAAATGGTTTCCTTTTATTTTTTGATAATATGAATAATAACATTAGTAATTATTTTATTTACCATGGTTAAAAGTGTAAATCTGGTAAATAAGGGTAAAAAATAATATTAAAATACTCTAAAACATGTCCTAATCCTATTTTATTAAATATATCTGACCATGGTCATCCTTGGGTATATTTTTGGACCCCATGTATCCACTTGGATGTGAAAATGACATTTTATAAAAATGAATTTAAAGAAAAGATAATTATAACCTAAACATATATCTTTTACTAAATATATTTTAATATAGGGTCATATGTAAAGGGTCATAATTTCGATGTAATTTTTTTTAAATAAATGGTAATTTTACGAGTCATCGAAAATTGATGCGCGTGATTCCGAGGCCCGGAGTGCCTGAAATGAATTTCTAAAAAAAATCGGGTAGGGTTTTTATAACTTTTAAAGCAGTGCTTGGAATTGAAATATGAGGGCATCGTTGAACTCAAAGCACCGGTTTTCGCTTAAGGAGACTTTCACCTCGATAATAGTTGGTTGTGGGTGAAAGTTAGTTTTTGGATTTTTCGTGGAGGAATAAAATAAAAATAAAATTGTGCAAACATTTTATTTTTATTTGAATCACCCATGTGAATATTGTAGAGGTTGGACCAAAATAGTTTTATCCTCCATGTGGAAGTTGATAAGTGGGGACCACTAGACCTTAACCTCCCATGTGACGTTATGGTGGTGGGGACCACTCTAGACTAACCTCCCATTATAGGTTATGGTGGTGGGGGACACCCGAGGTCTAAACATCTTCAACTCCCTCATTAATGAAGAGGAGCCTCTTGAGCTTCCTCCAAATTAATTGTGAGAACCCTTGGTATCCTCCCTTTTTAATTTTTCCAATGCAACCCATTTATTGTTACCAATTAATTAAGCCAACTTTGAATCACCAACAAATTAAATAGTTAAACATATTTTATTTGGTTGGCTATTCATTTGTTGGAAAAGGAGGATTGGGAGAACATGGGAGAAAGCTCTCCTACGAAGAACTTCACCTCCCCATGAAGAAATCTCCGCCAATGAAGAATGCATATGTCCTTTTTCTTTCTTTCTCGGGACTTATTCCGACCTGGGATGTCTTCATCTATGGATAATCGATGACCGTACTACCTTTGTGCGCCAATGTCATCAAGCGAACAAGGTAGGGGTTTTATAGTTTTTTTATCACTTTCCATGTACTCCCTTCTTCTCTTATGCAGGATTGGGAATAATTAAATTGTGGAAGATCATGGTTGGCATTCATTGCTTCATTCTTTGTGAACCGCTTGCTACCACTCTAAATGCAGAGGGTGTGGGCCAAACTAACCTGGACCGACCCCTCCGCCATTCTTCTTTGATGTGTTCTTCGAAATTGAGGAAGAAGACAAAGGCAATGGCACTCTACCACCCACGTCCACAGCTGCCCACGACCTCTATGCCCCACGATGCTCCCCCACCCGTGGTCTCTACGCTTCGCCACGCGGCCCACACGGCCTTCGCCGCTCTGTGCCGCCACTGAACTGCTAGCCGAACTGGCCCGTGCCCCTAGCGGCGCCCCGACTAAACCGGCCCACACCCTTCATGGTGCCCCGGATGAACCGATCCCGTGCCCCTAGTGGCGCCCCATATGAACCGTCTCGCGCCCCTCACAGTTCCCCGGCCGAACCGGTTCGTACCCCTCGTGGCGCCCCGTTAGAATCGAATAGCTCCCCCACAGCACCCCGACTGAACCGGCCCGCGCCCCTCGCAACTCCCCCACCAGACTGACCTGCACCCCTCGAAGAACACCGTCCGGACCCGCCTGCACCCCTCATGGTACCCCAGCCGAACCGGCCCCTTCCCCTCCTGGTGCCCCAATTGAACCGGCCCCGCACCCTCATGGTGCCTCGGCCGAATCGGCCCCGCGCCTTCACGACAACACTCTGGCCGAGCCGCCCCGCAGCACCCGCCGGCTCCGCAGCCTGCTGGACCTCCCAGCGGTTCGGGCCGCATCATGGGTAGGGCCTGACCCCGCTGGTTGGGCCAGGTCGACCTGAACCGGTTCGACCCATGCTAGGTCGGGTCGGGTTGGTCCGACCGGGTCGGCCTGGATCTGGGCCCACTATGACCCATTTATGCTCTTTTGGCCATAACTTTGGCACCAATCGACCATTTGAAGAACCATCAGCAGTGCTAGAAATCTTGGAGCGTGATGGTCCCTTTAAGTGATACCCACTGTGTTTTGGATTAAGATAGGGAAGAGTCAGGTTGGATCGAGCGCGAATCCAACCGGGCCCCCAGGACTAAAAGGCTAATAACTCAAAGACCGGGCATCCGATTGACGCACCGTCTGTTATGTTGAGACCCCAATGACGTGCCGGAACTTTGAGATACTTCTTCGTGGGACTTCGTGAGAGATGGAGTATCGGCCAGTAGCTCATGGAACAGATCCTTCCGGAGATGAGTGAACATAGTGTGGGGACCTAGTAGCTCGCAGAGACCTGATGATTGCTGACCGATTCGACTCAGAGTGACTCGAATAGCCCAGTGGGAGGTTCCTTGGTGTCGCAGAAGACCCACAGTGTGGAGCGCCTTGGTGTTTTGATAGACTCACGGTACTCAACAGGAGGATTACCTCAGCAGGCTAAGAGGGGGAGCGCGCTTGGTGACGCGACAGACCCACGGTGAGGAGCGCGCTTGGTGATGCGACAGATCCATGGTACTCGATAAGAGTATTACCTCAGCAGTCCAAGGTTAGTGGGAAGTGCATTGGTGTCTCGGTAGGCCCATTGTACTCGATAGAGGATAAGTTCTCCAGTAGATGAGGTTTTGAAAATGTGACTGAGGATGTCTCTTGATACTACCCCTAGAATAAAATATTTGTTTGAGGTGAGTCAGTTTTTCTGTGTTTTCCTCATGATTGATATGGATTACTTGATAACTTAGGTATATGTATGGGAATATACCTAAGTAGGGTTATCTGTTTAATTCATACTTTTTGGTTTATCCTTGGTGGATTTTGTGAGACCTTGGGGGTCTCGAGGTCTCTACTGAGTATCGTTATACTCACCCCTGCATGGGCTATGCCCGCACCTTGTTGTGTTGGATGCAGATGAAGGACATCGCTGACTGAGGCTGATAGTACTAGGACCAGACGATACCTGGAAGTGGACCATATGGCGTGTCGATACAAGGAGGAGACAGACAAACATAGAGTGCTGAGGAGGTGATATGTGCCTACCCTTCTGGTAGGAACCTTAGTGGATGACCCAATAGTTGTTTTTCCTTTTTCCTCAATTGTACTTGTACTTTCAGTTTCTTGTACCTTTACTGTTGGGCTTGTATTCTGGCCCCTTTTACTTTTCATCACTCCTTTTTCTATAAAGTTTAGTTGTGTTGGTATCTTTCGATGTACTTGGTTATGAGTGTTTATAGGTTATAAAGGCAATTCCTTCCTAGTATAGGGATTAACACCTTTGGTGCTAGTTGCCAACCCCTGGCCTATGGAAGGTGGGTTTGGGGTAGTCACAGCACGGGCCCTGGGGGACTCGTCATGACAAATTGGTATCAGAGGTGTCGGTTCTACCACGGAAATTAAAACTCTGATCTTTTCTGTGAAGCAATAGTTTTAAGTGTAGTGAGTGCGGTTCTCAGTTCAGGGAGTCCAATGTTGGTGCAGCGGCCGACGTATCCATACACCAGGACCCTGACTTTTGATTTTCAACTTAGTGCACGAAAACACTGATTGCGTGTGTGTTTTAAAAAGTTTTCTTAATGTCAGCTCACCAGGTATAACTTTTAACCATAGTGCACCTGTTTCTTTTCAGGATACCTCCACGCAGACAACCAACTAGAGTCTCGAGAGTTGTATGCACTGATATCCCACAGAGTGATGAGGCCTCGGTACAGAGCCCTCTTTTAGTAGAGGCACCACTGGAGGCACCAGCGGTACCATTACCCATTGTTCCACCGATGACACCAACCCCAGCAACAAAAGGTGCATGCTACTTGAGTGTGTTTCACGAGTTCCACCGCAAAAGGATACCAAGGTTCAGGGGATAGACGAACCCGCAGGAAGCTGAGGATTGGCTGGAGGTCGTGGTGAGAGTTCTCCGATTGGTAGGGACAGTAGCCGAACTCATGGTGATTCTTGCTTCCATCCTTTTACAGGCAGTAGTGGGAAGATGGTGGAGCATGATGCTCCATGTTCACGACAAGGTGACACTTCTCTGGGTAGACTTCGACAACCTATTTTGGGCAGATTTTGTTCCAGCGACTCTTCACGCAGTGCACATTATGGAGCTACTTCATCTGAAAAAGGGCAGCATGACTGTAGCTCAGTACTCAGCGAGGTTCACAGACCTCTCACGCTACTCCACTGATATGCTGCGAGACCCATTTTTTAGGGCCCAGACCTTTGAGTAGGGACTCAGTCATGATATTAGGGCTTCGGTGATCTCACTTAGCATCCCGACGTAGGCGGGGGTGTTAGAGAGTGCCTTCCTAGTGGAGAGTTTCCTTGTTGAGCAGTCTTCAGCAGCGAGATCCACCACCAGTCGTCACGTAGTGGAGTCTTCTACAACTAGAAGTATATAGATTTCTCAGAGGTCCAAGAGAACCAGACCTACAGGTGGATGACTGTGTGATTCAGAGTTGGTTTTGTAGGGAACCTGAGGCGGAGAAAGACATTCCAAGAGAGGGCAGTGTTTCACATGCGGCAGGCAGGGTCACATGGCTCATGACTGTCCGACCCACCATACGGATGATCAGTAGATGGTCGAGGGACTGACCAGATAGAGATAGAGACTCGACTAAGGATGTCTGCAGGGAGCAGGTGGATGTGGAAGAGGAGATGGTTGTGCAGCTGGCGGTGGGAGATGATTTGAGGTTTTACCACCACCTCCACCAGGTGGTCCACCCCGACCATAGGGAGTGGGTGGAAAAGGGTGAGTTCAACTTCAGGAAGCTGAGGCCTATGATCACGGTTCTCCAGAGATGATATGAGGTACGATATGTGTCTACTCCACCTTAGCTACAGTACTTATAGACACAGGTTCCAGTCATTCTTTTATTGCCACTTCCCTCATTCGGAGCTCGAAGATTCCGACGGATCCGTTGGCTCGATCCTTATGGCTAGAGACTCCTTAGAGAGCGGATTTGATGATTATGAACTGGTTTTGGTAGTGTGATCTTACTCTAGGAGGTGAGATCTTAGGATGGGATATCTTAGTAAAGGTGTCGACGCCTTACGATGTCATCTTAGGTATGGACAGGTTATCTACCGTCCATGCTCAGATATACTGTATTAGGCACAAAGTGTGGTGTGTCCACATGGATGATACTAGGTTTACCTTCACTAGAGAGAAGGGAGACTTTGCAGTACAAGATGGACTTTTCCAAAAGAGAGTGTAGCCGATCACTCATCAATTGGCTATCCTTACCCTTAGAGCTTTTGATGTGGAGTGTCCGAGTTATCCTGTAGTGGTGGACCAGTATGCAGATGTCTTCCCTGATGATGTTCCAGGTATAACTACTCTCAAAGTGGTGGACTTTTACATTTATTTGTACCTTGGGATGACACCAATATCTACACCAACATATCAGATGGCTCCCGCGGAGCTTCATGAGCTGTGGGTATAGCTAGAGGGCTTGTAGGGGATGGGATTCATCTGGCCCAGTGTTTCTCTATGTCCATCCCCGATTCTATTTAACAAGAAGGTGGATGGTATCTTGAGGATTTGTATTGAATATCAGTGGTTGAACTAGGTGATCGTGAAGAACAAGTACCCACTTATGAGGACTGACGAACTCTTTGATCAGTTGAAGGGAGCACGGTGGTTCTCGAAGATAGACCTCAAATCAGGCTATCACTAGCTCAATGTGTGAGAAGGGGATGTACAGAAGACGGCCTTTAGATGCCGGTATGGCCATTATGAGTTCTTCGTTATGTCATTCAGTGTAACCAATGCTATATCAATGTTCATGGGGCTCATGAACATGATCTTTTAGCCATACCTTGATCGCTTCATAGTAGTCTTCTTCGATGATATTCTGATCTACTCGACTACTGAGGAGGATCATGCCTACCATTTGTAGGTAGTACTGGACACACTCTAAGAACACCACATTTATGGTAAGCTATCAAAGTGCCAGTTCTGGATCCGAGAGGTTAACTGTCTAGGACATGTCATCTCGGAGGCTAGAGTTGTAGTGGATCCAGCAAAGATTGAGGCAATACTTTCTTGGGATCCACCCATGAGTGTGACAGAGGTACATAGTGTTAGAACTTGAAAACACCACTTTGATCTAGACTCGAATGGGAACTGGTTCACAAAAAAGGGCCTTGCTCCACTCTTGGTTATGAAACTCCCGGGGGATATTCTTAAGATAATTCTCATTTTCATTACAAACCATTATGAAGGGTTTATGAGTATATACTTCCTCAAAGAAATTTTTTTTATGATTATGGATTATATCCCTAAACTATTCAATTTTTGTTAAGTATGTTATAAGTTTGGAATTATGTATTGTGATTCATAAACTAATCTAGTGTATTCCATTGTTTAGAAATGGTGCCTAGTGGAAGGAATGGAAATTGTATCAATGCATGCACTCTATGTAGGGATTTCCCTCATGCTCAAGATAATTATAGTGGAGCTGGTGATACAACTGGTGCTGATCAGCTTATCCCCATTCTAGGACAACTTACACAAGTTATGAATAATAACCTTACCTGTATGGAGCACCCTGATCTACAATGTTGAGGATCAATGTTAGACCACTTCATGAGGCAACAACCACCAAAATTCAATGGGGGTAAAAATCCATTAGTAGTAGAGTAATTGATAAATTACTTAGAGAAAATATTCCACTTCTTGGGGACTAGAGAAAGGGAAAAAGTTGTCATGGCTGTTTACCACCTCACGGAATATGCTGATCAATGGTGGTCATTGATTCAAAATACAAACAAGATGATGAAGTATCAAATATATAATCTGAGGACTTTAAAGAAATTTTCTTAGAAAAATACTTTCCTCGTGACCATAGAATGGATATGGAAAGAAAATTTCTGAGTCTAAGGAAAAATGAGGATGAGAATGTTGTAAAGTATGAGGATAACTTTACAAGGTTAGCAAGGCATGATAAATATTATATACATAACCCAAGAAGTAAGATTGATCATTTATTTGATTGGTTAAAACCATTTATCCATCAAGAATTAGTATCATAATCCTTCTCATTATACAAAGATATTGTCTCATGTGCTATCAAGAAAGAAAAGGAATTATCTAAGTCTTATGACTTTAAAGCAAAGCAAGAGACGAAGTGATCTGCTGAACACTCTGGGAAATGAAATAAGGAAACAGGGAAGAAGGGAAGAATTGAATGTTCACACAATGATAATTATGGAAGGAAGCACCCTGGTGCCTGTCTAAAAGGAAAAGGAGTATGCTACAAATGTGGACAGAAAGGCCATCTTTCTGGTGATTGTAAGGGAAAGAAAGATGCTACCAGTTTTCAATTTCTACAATTGCAGGGCGATAGGACATTATACAAATGAATGTCCTAATTATAGGGAAACTTACCTCTGAAAAGGACAAGGGATCAATGCCAAGATTATGAGATCACTACTACTGAGGTTCAAGGCCCGAAAGATGTGGTGGTAGTTATTTAATGGTTTACTCTAGTTTAGCCAATGCTTTATTTGATTCTGGATCATCGCATTGTTTCATATCTTTACAGTTTGCTAAGAAAATGAGATATTTTCAATTTGATTTAACAAGGGAGTTTTCAGTCAAAAATCCTAAGGTAAGTATCATTGAAACAATGTTTTGTGAATTAGTCCCCATTAGAGTATATAAATGTTCTTTATCTGCTGATCTCATTGTCATAACCATGATTTAATTTTATATAATCCTCGGTATGGATTAGATTTCAGACAATGATTCAAAAATTTATTGTAAGAGAAAGGAGGTAACTATTTTTGATGATGATGATAAATAACTCCTTATCTTTAGAGCATAATCGTCACCACCTAATTCTTATCTAGATCCACCCCCAGTAGCTCAACTAAATTCAATTATTGAGGAGGAAGAGAATGAAATAACTATGGGTGAGGAACGAAATGTTCAAATAGAGGATATACCTATTGTGAAAGAATATGTTGATGTGTCTCCAGAAGATTTACCTAGACAACCTATAGAACGAAAAATTGAGTTTTCCATTGATTTAATTCTTGGATCAAGGCCCATATCGAAGACCCCTTATATAATGGACACATTGGAATTAGTGGAACTAAAGAAAAAACCTGAGGAATTGAGTAATAAGGGATTTATTTTCCCTAGTGTTTCTCCATAGGGAGCCCCTGTCCTTTTTGTTAAGAAGAAAGATGGACATATGAGGTTGTGCATTGACTACAGGGAGATCAATGTTATAAAAATAAAGAACAAGTATCCTTTACCTCACATTAATGATTTATTTGACCAAATTCATGGATCTCAATACTTTTCAAAGATTGACCTTCTATCTGGATATCATCAGTTGTGTGTGAAGAAAGAAGACATTCCGAAAACAACATTACGAACCAGGTACGGGCATTACGAGTTTACAGTAATGCCTTTTGGATTGAGTAATGCACCCTCTATCTTCATGGATCTAATGAATAGAGTTTTCAAGGAATATATTTATTACTTTGTAGTGGTATTTAATGATGATATCTTGGTATACTCCAAAATATATGAATATCATGAAAATGACTTGCACATTATTCAAAAGACTCTTAGAAGACATGAATTATATGGGAAGTTTGGGAAGTGTGAATTATGCCTCCATAAGTTTTATTTTCTTGGGCATATTGTCTCTAAGGATGGAATCTCTGTTAATCCTTCAAAGACCAAGGCAATCCAAGAATGGCCAGCACTAATCAGTATAACTGAGGTACGCGGTTTTATTGGTTTAGCAGGTTATTGTCGACGTTTCATCCAGAATTTTTCCCGGTTGGCTAACCCATTAACAAATCTCACACGAAAAGGGGTTAAATTTTTTTGGACAAAAGAGTGTGAAGAATGTTTTGAAGAATTGAGGAGAAGATTAGTCAATTCTC